>CM074718.1:222183642-222901142 GCA_037306005.1 Rhinophrynus dorsalis | reverse complement strand
GCCTTTCTTCATAACTAAAACTTTCCATTCCCCTTACTAGTTTTGTAGCCCTCCTCTGCACTCTCTCTAGTTCCATAATGTCCTTTTTCAGAAAGGGCGCTCAGAATTGAACAGCATATTCTAGGTGGGGTCGTACTATGGACCTGTAAAGAGGCATAATAATATCTTCCTCCCTTGAGTCAATACCCCTTTTAATACAGGCCAATATCTTATTGGCCTTTGCAGCTGCCAGCTGGCACTGCATGCTACTGCTAAGTCTGTTGTCTACCATTAAGCCCAAATCCTTTTCAATAGTAGATTTCCCCAGAGAAATGCCATTTAAACTATATGTTGCATTTTTATTATTATAACCAAAATGCATAACTTTACATTTGTCTATACTGAATCTAATTTGCCATTTGCTTGCCCAGTTACTCAATTTGTCCAAATCCTCTTGTAATGAAGACACATCCAGTTTAGACTTTATTACCTTACTTAATTTTGTGTTATCGGCAAACACGGATACATGGCTCCCTATGCCCACTGGGAGATCATTAATAAACAAATTAAAAAGATGAGGACCCAGAACAGATCCCTGAGGTACTCCACTTATGTTTATCCAGTTGGAGAACTTCCCATTTACTACCACTCTTTGCATTCTATCTTTCAGCCAATTTCCAATCCACACACAAACGTTTTCCCCTAAGCCTATTTCATTCAATTTGTACAGTAACCTCTTGTGTGGAACCGTATCACATCAACCGCCACCCCCACATCTATATTGTTACTCACTTTTTCATAAAATGCAATCAAGTTAGTTTGACAAGACCTGTCTTACACAAAGACATGTCGGCTCCTGCTAATGATATTCCTGTTCAAGCTGAATTCTTGAATATATTCCCTTAGCAACCCTTCAAACAGCTTCCCTACAACAGATGTCAAGCTTACAGGTCTGTAATTTCCTGGCTGGGATTTTGATCCCTTTTTAAATATGGGCACCACATCTGCTTTACTCCAATCCGTGGGCACCATACCTGAAATAAAAGAATCCCTGAAAATCAAAAGTAATGGTCTGGCCAGGGCCTCGCTTAGCTCTTTAAGTACCCGTGGGTGTATACCATCCGGCCCCGGGGCTTTGGCTACCTTCACACCATTCAATTGTTTTAACACTATTTCTTGTGTTAGCCAATACCATGCTTGCTGTGACTTTTCTGTAAAAGTAGTTTGCAGGTTCTTGTCCATTGGATCTTCCTTGGTAAAAACAAAAGAAAAGACATTTAAAATATCTGCTTTCTCTCTGTCCCCACTGACCATCTCAACTGTTTCAGATAACAAAGACCGAACATTATCAGACTTTAATATTTTGCCATTAATGTATTTATAGAATTTTTTGGGGTTGCTCTCCATAGCAATAATTTTTTCATTCTCCAGTCTAGCTAATTGAATTGCCTTTTTACAGGTTTTGCTGGCATTTTTGTATTCTGCAAATTCCTCTGCTGGTCCCTCAGCTTTATAATGTTTAAATGCCACTTTCTTGTTATTTATTTCATGAATTACTTTACTGTTTAGCCACATTGGTTTTAATTTGCTTCTTTTGTATTTGTTTCCAATAGGGATATATTTATATGTATATTTTTGCAATGTTATTTTGAAGGCTTTCCACTTACCTTCTGTGTTTTTTCCTGAAAATATTCTATCCCAGTCAAGGAGACCAAGGGATAAATTAAACCTGCTAAAGTTGGCCTTTTTAGAATTCAGTGTTTTGGTGGAACCCATACCAAATTGCTTTTTTGAATTAATCTCAAGTGATACCATGTTATGGTCACTATTCCCCAAGTGCTCCCTTACTTGGATGTGGGTCAGCGCAACAAAAGAGAAAAAAACAGAAAAAATGGTACTAAGTGTAGTATTATTTAAACTGGGAAAATTGAAATATCTGTTTCAAAAAAGTGAATAAAATATTTTGGAGAGTAGCAATATCAAATAGTGGAAGAATATATGTACACAAAACATAAATGTATATATCAATACAGAATTGTTATAAGTGATATATATGTATATATAAATATGAAAAGTAAGTCAAATACTTGAAGAATAAGAAATAGAATGTATGAAATGTAGTAACTTTTAAATGGCATACATCAATAGAAACATCGATATAGATGTGCACTTACTTGAAGTGTCTATTAGCATTTGATTTCAGATTCCAAATATAACAGTATCTTAGAATATATTTAAAAAAATGAGTGGTACAGATGTACCCTTACTTTCTAGATTTCTTGAGGTCTGTGTGTAGTAATCAGGATACACAAGGTGTTCGCTGCTCTCAGGGATGTCTCCTCCTCCGGTACCTTGGGGTGTCCTGTAGATGCGCTTTACAATGTGTCAATGTCCTAATTATCATTCCAGTTTTTTACTTTATTGGAGATGAAGTATTCAGGTTCCAATAGGAGAATGTCTTAAGTCCGGTGATGAAGTATGTCCTTCCTTAGCGTACCAGTATGATATCCACTACTCACACGGACATCAATGGCTGTGCGATGTCTTGGAGATCTAGTGGATCTGTGGTGTTGTATAACCGGAAAACCTCCTCCGAAAGGGAGGGATGATTTCCAAGTCTATGTGGGGTCTGAAGGCTATCGGGCCATACTGGTCCGAAGCAGTTGGAAAGTTATAAAGTCCTCCAAGCTGTGGAGATCCAAGGGTCTCTTTTCAAGTCGGAAAATCCAAGGGTCTCTATCCAATGTGTTTCGGTGCTCCAATCACACGCCTTTCTCAAGGATGCATAGCGGGGTGCTTCTAGGTGTGCATCTATTTCAATGTCAGTAAACCAATCAAATGAGAGGTGGGCGTGTGTCTGAGACATGTATATGTGTGCAAACTACAGGTGATACTGAAAGGTGTATTTGAGTCAAGCTAAGTAGCTCTAATGTGTAGCAGGAATACTGTCTTGTGTAGAGTGAACTACTATCTAGAAAAAAGAACTATGCTAGTAGACAGACGGCGTTAGGTCGTGATTGGGTGAGATTCTATATACAATGATATGAGTCCACATTGATCAGATAAAAAGAAATGGTCATGAATGAATGGAGTGAATAAATAATTAATTGTAATGAATAAGGTACGGAGTATTGGTATTGTGTATACAGTGTAGATGCCTATGGAAGTCATTAGCAATGGATGAAAAAAGTAGAATAGGAATACAGATAGTATGAGTACTGAGAAATGTATGATATACTAGATGGGCTAACAATGATGTCATGTATAAGGGAGAAGGACTAAAAAATGGATATTAGTGAAACTGGAGAAAATAAAGTGAAATGAGCTCTCCTTGGGAAAGTCGAATAGGTAAGTAAAACACACCAAAGATCTAGTTCCTCATTGAGGCCATTGGTAACCATTGTATTCATTTTGTAAATCCAAAAAACTCTCCTTTTGTGCTAGCTTAACATATCTGTCTCCTCCTCTAACTTGCGGTGTAATCTGGTCAATCACTGTAATGTGCAGAAGTTTTTCATTTCCTTTGTGTTCTTCCAGGAAGTGTCTTGCCACAATATGTTTGCAGTTTTTTCTCATGTTGCCTCTGTGTTCCAAAAAATGTTCTTTTATTTTTCTGATAGTTTGTCCAACATATTGTTTTTGGCAGGGGCATTCAAGCAAGTATATAGCATAGGTTGTATTGCAGTTGTAGAAGCCTAGGATGGTATGTATCTCTTGGGTGCTTGAAGAAACGAATGTAGTTCTTCGGTGTTCTATATGGCTGCATGTTATACAGCTTGTGTGCCCACATTTAAAAGTTCCCTTTCGGGGTGCACCATTTATGCAGCTCGTTATTCCATTGGACTTTTTTCGGATGGCAACATGCTTGGTGCCAGGTACTGTTTTAGATTCCTGGATTTTTAAAAAAATGATTTCTGGATATTTTGGCAGTTCTGTTATTAAAAATCTGTCTCCATGTAGAATGGACCAATATTTCTTAATTATCGGCTTGATCTTATTGCTTGCACAGTTGTATTTTGTAATGAAAGAAGTGTTTGGTGTATCTGTCTTTGGTTTTTTCTCTCTTGCTTGTGATAATAATGTATCTCTTGGGATTTGTCTTGTTCTGCTGAGGGCCGAGTGAATGATTTCTGGTCTGTATCCTTTATCCTGAAATTTGCTAGAGAGTGTCTCAGACTGTTGTTCAAATGTTGTATCTTCTGTTCAATTTCTTTTTAATCTTTGAAATTGTCTGTAAGGAATGTTGTTCAGCCAGTTTGGGTGGTGTGCGCTTTGTGCTTGTATATAGCTGTTTGCGTCAACTTCCTTATAATGGGTTTTACTGATAATTTTGTTGTTTTCATTAATTTGTAGATCCAGATCCAGAAATACGATTGATTTTTGGTTGTAATTGATTGTGAAACTGAGTCCCAGATTGTTGTTATTTAGTTTGCTTTCTAAATTGGTAAGTGAATCTTCATTACCATTCCAAATCATTAGGAAATCATCAATGTAGCGTAAGTAGAGAACACGGTTTGTCTCATAGATCTGGTTGAGATGGTGTTCCTCCCAGAAACCCATGAAAAGATTCACATAGCTGGGGGCAAACCGTGTTCTCATAGCCATACCATTTTGAATATAATGTTTGTTATCAAACAGGAAGTTATTGTGTTCCAAAATAAATTGCATAGCCATTATGATAAAGTCTTTTTGTTTATCTGGCATTTTAGTTTTAGTGTTTAGATAGTGAGTGGTGGCATGGAGTCCTTTTTGATGTTCAATGACTGTGTACAATGAAGTTACATTGCACGTTACCCACCAATAATTGGGTTTCCAAAAGATATCCTGTAGTTTATTTAGGACATGGGTGGAATCACGAGTGTATGATGGTAGTTGTTGTACCAGTGGTTGAAGGAAGAAATCTATGAATTGTGAGAGATTGTTAGTTAGTGAATCAATACCTGATATATTGGGACGACCAGGGGGTTGAACCGGATTTTTATGGAGTTTGGGTATATGGTAGTAGATTTGTGTTTTCGGATATTAACCCCTTAACGACAGATGACTTACCAGGTACGTCCCGCAGAAACTGTCACTTAGTGACAGAGGACGTACCTGGTAAGTCACGGAAGTCCGCGTCTCCGTGCGGCTGCACGCCGCTCGGAGACTCCGGACTCATTTAAAAAAAAAAAAAAAGTTCCTCGGGCGTTAAGGTGACAGCCGCGTACGAACGCGGCTGTCGCTAAGGGGTTAAATATTTAGGAAATTAAATTAATCTTTTTTCAACATATCCTTCTCCAGAGCTTCTCTTATTAGCATAGAATATTCTTCTTGAAACATCTGCATAGGGTTGTTTTTCAGTTGTTGATAGAATCTAGTATCTCCTAATATTCTTTTTGCTTCTTTCATGTAGTCTGCTCTGGTTTGTATGCCTATTCCCCCTCCTTTGTCTGCTTCTTTTATTACCAATTCATGATTCTCCATAAGATTTCGTATGCTTTGTTGTCCCTGTTTGCTGAGGTTCATGTTTGTCAGTTATTACCAGATCCAGACACGCATCCCCTCTGGTTGAGGTCTGTACTAGTTGAGACAAAAAATTGTTATTCAACAAGTTCAGAAACTTACTGCTTTTAGCAGAATTAGTTGTTCCATTTTTCCAATCTATTTCTGGATAATTAAAATCCCCCATAATTATAGTTCTCCCTATTTGAGAAGCCTTTTCTATTTGCATTAATAGCTGTGATTCTTCAAGATCACCAATGTTTGGTGGTTTATAACAAATGCCCACTAATATTTTCTGGGCAGTTTTACCCCCATTGATTATTTCAACCCACAGGGATTCCACATGTTCACTACAGTCATCACATTTATCTTCCTGCAAATTAGGCAATAATGCTGGTTTACAGACAGACCCCACCACCTCTTTTGTTTGACCTATCTTTTCTAAACAACATGTAGCCCTCCAAATTAATTGACCAATCGTGTGTGTCTCATCCCACCATGTTTCTGTTATGCCAATCAAGTCATAGTTTTCGATTTCAGCTACTAGCTCCAGTTCCCCTATTTTACAAGTTAAACTTCTGGCATTTGCAAGCATACAATTTATGCCACTGCCATGTTCCATTTGTGATTTAATTTTGATGTGGTTTATAGGCTTTTCCCTATCATCTGTACTAACCCAGCCCCCAGATCAACACCGCATCCCATAATCCAGACACACCATTAGTTTTATTCTTTTTAACCTCATTCACTTCTAGATAGTTTTTATCACTCTACAATATTTTTTTAGAGGTTATGACTGTAAATCTCAGCATAAACCAAACTCACAGTTATGGTGTTTTCTTAGATGTTCTCAAATCCCGGATGCTTAGTCCTTCTCTAGCTTCCTTTGTTCTATTTTCCCTCTAGAGAAATCACTTTTCTGGACTCCTTTCCAATGAAGCACAAATGTTGGTATCCTTAGCTTGACCGCAAAACCAAAATCACACGCTTCTCATTAACGAACTTCCAACATGTTTCGGGATCAATCAGACCCCTTCATTGGGGAAATTAAAGTTCTGTTATATTTACAGTCATAACCTCTAAAAATATACTGTAGAGTGATAAAAACTATCTACAAGTGAATGAGGTTAAAAAAAATCTAGATGGTGTGTCTAGATTATAGGATGCGGTGTTGATTGAAGTTAAAGAAGCATTAAAATATTAAAAGTCAAACATAATGCACACATGCTTTAGTAGTCCTGAATATCAAAAGACAGACTATTAAAGTGATTTACCAGCGTTAAAGAAGATACGACTGGGATCTATTTCTTGTTATATTTTTATTTTTTACTTTTTGACATTTTATATTTTTTTCTTTTATGATCGATCATATTTTTTATACTTTTTGTATTTTTAATCTTATTTGTGGCAACAGATGGTTTTGTGGCTGGTTGTGTGTCACCCATTGAGAGAATTGAGGATCCTCTTTCTCTTAAAGGTGGACACATATACAGCATTAAACGCAATGTTGAAATATTAGTGTACAGGGTACACACCACACATAAGCGCCGGAGTAGATTTGTTATTTGTACATTTTATTTGACCTCTATGGTGTGGTTCATTTGCTCCAGAATTGCGCCTCTTTTCTTTTGTGAATAAGCCCCAGAATCCTAGCCAAGCTATAAGCGAATGTATTGATCTTTAAATTCTCAGTTCTCTTACAGGTAACTTCTGCCCCATCCTTAAAGTGGAACTGCTACTTCATTTTTTATAGTAGTTTCACTTATTGTTATATAATTTGGATCACAGTTATTCAGTAACCTGTTACGGTTTTTTAGGACTCTCAGACCAATAAGTGAAAATAAAACACACTTTATTAAAGTGAATAATGCACAAGTACGCACTCTAGAGGCGGTAGGTAATACACAGATAAAGTATACTGAGATATTACAAGGGTAATAGCACAATAGACATAAATGCAAAACAGTATGCACTAGGATGATATTGACCCCCAAGGGGTTAATGTCCAAATAACAGTCTGTCTCAGATGTGGAGGTTTGACACGCCCTGGATGTTAAAAAGGCTGTGCTGTATAGACAATGTTCATCAAGTGCTGAGGATCGAGCTGCCTTGCCAAGGTGTTGGATAGTAAGCAGAATGGGAAACAACTTAGCCCCCACGGGCGTAGTTACAGGAACTGCTTTCGTTTGTACAAGTGCAAATAGCCCCCCTGGGCGTAACGGAAACCGGCCGGCAGTGCAAGAGCTAACAGCCTCCTCAGGTGTAATCGAATGCAGTAATAATAAAGCAAGAGCCACTAGCCCCCTCGGGCGTAGTACCGGATAAGCCAACACTGAAGCCTTTCTGCCAACACTCTGTGTCAATGATATCGTCGGTAACCAATACCGGAGAGCCTTAAGCGCCCAAACGGCCCAAACTATGTGAACACTCTGCAATGGTAGACTAGAGTTGCCGATGGAGAGCGGCCAACTCAGCAGCAGTATCACGGGTAGCGAGGCTCGTACAGGAGATAGAGAGAGTGAATTCGAGGCAGCACTGCAAGAGTTAAAATGCACGTTTACTTGAGGCTTCAGCGCTACTGCAAGGCTCTGCACAGAGAGGAAGGCCCACAGAATACACACAGCTCTGCACAAGTAACGAGGCACAGCACTTAATCGAGGGAAGCACCAGGCAAGGCAGTCACACTGACGCGGGCAGCAGAGACTGGAAATGTCGCGGCGGCAACAACTGGAACGCAGGTCACTGGAACAAGCTGGAAGTCGATCTTCTGAGCAGGAAGTCAGCCGGGCCGGGTCGGAGCACGTAGGAGGCAGTCATACAAGCCGGGTCATACACAAGCAGGAACGTCAGTCTAGCCGGGTCAGGATCCAAGGGTGGTACGCAGACGAGCCGGGTCATACACAAGCAGGTACACTGGAGAATGGTCAGGACAAGCCGAATCGGTACACAGGAACTCAGAATACAGGAACACAGCAACAGCACTACTGGCTCAGGAACACCACGAAAGGGCATCTGACAGATGTGATAGCCAGGTATAAAAAGGTCATCAGGAGGCGGGTCAAACTCAGTCAGCAAATCAGTGACAGCCACAACTGAGAGTGACAGGAATCACAGGCACTGTGATATAACCTTACTCACAACAGAAAAGGAGGGGTTAGTATCACTTCTTACTGTAGCATTAACACATCAAATAGGTTTAGCCAACAAATAGTAGGAATAAGAGGTCTTTCACACTTAGCACAGCAAGGTATACATTGTTGCACAGGGATCACTGCGACACATAAAGAGTCTGTATTTTGCAGAAAAACTGGGGAATAAACAATGTTGAATGGGAGCAATATTATTCAAATTAAAATGGAGAAAGAAGGTCATGGGAGCACTGTAAGTCGAATTTTAAAGGGGAAGGGTTAAAATTTTAATGTGAACATTATTTGATGAATTAAAATGGTGAAAAAAAAGCACTGTAAGTCAAATTTTAAAGGGGAAGGGTTAAAATTTGAATGTGAACAGTATTTGTCAAATTAAAATAGTGAAGAAAAGCACTGTAAGTCTTATTTTAAAAACGGGGGTAAAATGTTGATGTGGGACACTCTATGTCAGATTTGGGGAACACATCTAACACTGAACTTGATCTTTCTGCTGTCAAATGTATGCCTGTTTACTTGGATTTTGACATTTTGTGTGTTTTTTTTAGGCGGTAGTCGAATAAAAGCCGACATCGCCAATTTTGTTAGTACTCTGAAAAGTGCTGACTACGCCAGTTTTGTTTTACTGTGGTTTTGCAACAGAATACTGACGTAACATGTTTGCAAAATGCTCGTTGCTTGTTTTTCTTGTAATGCCAGTTTTAGCTCTGGTAATAGAGTTGAGCCCGAAGGGTTCAGGAACTGGTGTAAGACAACAGAGCAAAAAGGGACAAATTGCTTTGTCATAAGTACTGGAAATCTATAGTTACAGCATGGAAAAAAGATAAAGCATCTTTGACTATATTACCAGAATAGGAACGTAATCAAGCAGAGTAAGACTTTTACTGGGTAATGCAAATAGAAACAACTAAGAGCAGCCCACATTAACCCTTTAATACCAGACACTTATGAAAGGTAGATACTGCAGGACTGCATACACGCATACCTGGGAACTTCGTAATCTTGGGCCCCCAGAGAAGGTTTAAGTACTGCAACAAGGGATATATAAATTATGTTTTTCATGTTATAAAAGGAGTGGGGCATAATCTGGTCTGCAGGGCTTATTGGCATTGTTCTTGTGAAGCAGGCAGAACAGGGTGAAAAGAAGGAGGTGTGGGCAGGAAGTGGAACGAACAGGGTGGGAAGGAGGAGAAGTGGACAGAATTTCACATGAAACCCACCACCACCAGAGAATCAACCTCTGTCTCTGGACTCTCTGAGGCAGGTCTGGAGAGTTACCAGCTATGCATATAAGGCACTATAGTTCTAGATCCTCTTGCAACGGCTATTTTTTGCTTGAGGATGAGGTTGCACAGACTGGGAATTTTTGCAGATGGTTGCAATAGTCTACCAACAGCTATGAACTAAATGTCCCCTCCTATGTCTGAGCTGTTGGGTATTATTACACATAAATGGCTAGTAGTTAACGGATTTTCTCAGTAGTAAAATTTCTGGTCGATTTTCTCAAACCATGGGCTTATGTTCTTGGACTTGGATGCTTAGTTTCAACATTTACTCTGTGGCAGGTTTTAAGCTGTTAGAGGATTAAGGATACAGTTGTAAGAGCCTTGTTTGCAATACAACCTTACCTAAAGGACATCCTTGTAGTTCTAATGCTTATTTTTAATATAGAATCAAAATGCTTTGAAATATATTGTTCTTTTGCAATGTTTATTTATTTTTAAAGCCTTGTGTAATAATCATAAATTATTTTTCTATGTTCTCAACAGAAAAAAACATTTTTTGCTTGCAAAGTGTTTTTAAAGTGACTATGTCTTTGGAATTTTCAATTCAAGCATTATTAAGGCTTTTTTTTTAATTAAACTGCAACTTTGTATTTTGGTCACCAGGTGGTGCTGCTCCTATCACTTACTATGTGGAGCCAGCAAGTGACTGGCACTGTTGCATATAGTGCAATATTAAAGGTACAGTAATGTCCCATAAAAATATTTTTTTGTTTTGTAAATAAATTCTATGCAGCAAATCCTATTTCTCAAACCTTTACGGTTTGAGAGATATTTGCTGCTAAAGTTCTCTCTTTCCTGATGTCAGCTGTAAAGCTGACAGCAGGAGATCCGTGTCGGCCGACATGAGGAGGCTCTTCAGCAGACCCGCAATGCAGTGATTTAAAAAGAAATACTTCTTTGGAACAGTCTAAAAAGTGGAACTTACTTTACAAAACAAAACATTTTTATGGGACATTAGTGTCCTTTTAAAAAGATTCCTTTTGAATACTAGAGCTGTTGATAAAAAAAAAACTTGGTCTAAAATACCTTTTTAATGAAAAATTTCCAAGTAGGTAGTACCATTGTTTTATTCATCAGGAAAATCCATTTCAAATATATTTTTCACAGTAAATGCTTACTGCTTCTTTGAAGCTTTGTTTAACCTGAACTGATAGATGCAAAAGAATGAAAGAGGGTGTTCCTGACAACTGAAATCCCCCACTCAGTTTGCCCTTGAATGTACAAAACATTTACTTAATACTAGCTGATATACAAGTATTATCCCCCCATACTAAAAATAAACTGTAATGCACTAAGTACACCTGTTGTTGCTATATAAATAAAAATATACATATGTATATATCTGATATTAATGAATATGAAAACATTTAAATACATGTAAACCCAAATATTTAGTGACCTTCCATTCACAGACAGTAATTACGTTACTAAACCATCCCAGATTAATTATATCTCCTGGTAACACTTGAAGACAGAATACTATACTACCGGATCATTAAACAAATTCTAAATCTAATATAGGATGACAAAAATTTTACTTTTTAGCCATGTTATCTCATGAGCTAGAGCTGGCAACTCTATTATCAATAATTCTCCATGCATCCTTTCCTCTGATCAATAAAAACATTCCCAAAGTACTTAGTCTTTTAAAATCCTCAATGCTTGAGATTTCTCCAATGCTTCGTGAAGCAATGCTTTGAAAACCTGTATAACTTTCAAGATGTTACAAGCACCATTTGATTTAAAATGAATCTGTATTTATCCTCTGAAATGCAGCTAGTTTGCCTGACAATTTTTCCATTTTTACTTAGAGCAGCCACCTCAAGGTGGCATCCCAAGTGTTCCTCTTTAGGAAGGACAGCCCCTGAGACCCAACTCCCCCTGTCCCTCTTTCCTACCCTGATGTTTGAATTTTTAGGGGACATCAGGGTAGGAAAGAGGGACAGGGGGAGTTGGGTCTCAGGGACTGTCCTTCCTAAAGAGGGACACTTGGGATACCACCTTGAGGTGGCTGCACTAAGAGGAACTGGGAAAACAAAATAACCTAAAAATTCTCTGAAATGCCCTGCCCACCTGTCATGCTGCCAGCACCACCACCTAAAAGAAAAGTGTCCCTCTTTGGCCATTTCAAATGTTGGGCGTATGCTCAAGGTCTTTTGTAAATGTTACATGTTTTTGGAATGACATCAAAGAGCTTTCATAATGCCATGAAGTCATAGAATTTCCTAAATGTTCTGAAAAAAATAAAAATAAAAAAATATATTTAGAGGTTTAACCCTTTGAGTGCTAGAGGGGTAAGGAACGCTTTGCTCTGCAATGCGTTGAGCACCCCCATGACACTAAAAATAGTTACATTACACTGTAGGAAATCTAACTAACTGTTTTATCATTCTCAGATTGTAAATCTCCAGACCCTCATATGCTACTGAGTGTAAAACAACAACATAGTTATATTCTCCTCCAAGTTCTTACATGTGATTATCCATGCCTTTCCCACATAGTACCTGTTCTCTTCCTTGACGGAGACATCATTATAATACTTAAACCAAAAGCAGGCATGTTCCTATAATGCTTAAGCATACCTTTACATCTCTGAAATAGATAAAATTCATCAAGGAGTCCCTAACTTACAGCATATCTATAGCACTCCCAGAATTCCATGCAGAAATATGCAAAACAAAATGAAAAATAGGACTGAGTGCAGCCATTTTTATTCCAAGCCCATGTAAATATTGGACCCTTAAGCATGTGTTTAAATGCTGAAGATACAGAGAGGCAGGTTTAGAATAATGTGTCTCCTTCTCCTTATATTTAAGGTGATAGGCTTATATATTCTGCTGATCCAGGCCCTTCTCTGGATCATACACTAGAACTCATAAAACATTTGGTCATTCTGGCCCATGCTTTAATTGTAATAAAAATCTCAAACACTATCAAATACTTTTACCTGGGATAGCCAGGTCATAACTTCTTTCCCTAAATTCGGTGGACAATTTCATATATATATTGAAGAACAGATAGCATTGTTTTAGACAATTCAATCAAGAAGAATAGAACAGATGAGCTGGAGGGTAAACTGGGATAAATGGTATATTTTCACACCACACACTGACATCTCAAAAGTACACAGTCTGCCACAGACGACTAAGCCATGTCAACTCCACACAAGTTGACCAAACATTTAATCAAGAAGAATAGCATGGAATAGATGAGCTGGATGGCAAATCGCCTGGTAGATGGTATATATTCACACCACTCACCGGAGATCACAAAAGTTCACAATCTACCATGGACAACTAAGCCACGTCAACACTGCACAAGAGGAAGAATTAAATTGCATTCAAACAGCCCTTAAATACTTGAACAAATAGCTTGATTCTCCTTTTCTTATATCAGGGTATGTGAGTACTCGCTTAATCTGATGACAGCTTTGGAAGCTTAACCTGCCTCTTGACCACTCGTCTCTTTGCTGACTTCAGTGTGTTGGTGTACAAGTTAATTTATTATTCTTTACTGAAACTGCATACAATGCTCATGGATCCTCTGTTAGACATTGTGACTGCTCCCACAGTGATAATATTTGTTTGTATGCATGAGGAGGAGTTAAAGTGAAACATGTTGTGAGTATTATAGGGTTATACATTGGAGCAATTTCATACCTAACAGCATGAGAAAGTATATTACAACATAAAGTGATTTTGAAAGATCTTCCAAAATCACTAAAGCTGTTTTATTTGATAGTTGATCATTAATACATATTGATTAGTTGATAGTTCATCATTAACACATATTTCACAAAATTACTGTAGCTTACTGGGCTTGCTAGTTGGTCAATCTAGATAAACAGCACATGTAAAATGAGAGTAATGCAGTGATTCTCAAACTTTGTGCTATAGGAAAGTGATTTTGCTTGTTGTATGCAGATAAGGGCAGTGATGTGTGTGACTTTCTACTACTGAAACTAGAATCTGGGGATTGTAAAGATTGCCCCCTAGAGGAATCGTAATAACTTGTCTGATGATTTTAATTATGGATTCATTTTAGATCTTTTAAGACTGTAAGCATGCACAACAAATCGTGAACAATGCGTTAAAATCCATCTGGACCTTAAGGGGTTAATGATCAGCATGATTGAGCTTTCAAAATCACTAAAGATGTTTTATTTGATAGTTGATCATTAACACATATTGATTAGTTGATCATTAACACATATTTCACAAAATTACTGTAGGAATTGGACTTGCTAGTTGGTCAATCTAGATAAACAGCACATGTAAAATTAGACTAATGCAGTGATTCTCAAACTTTGTGCTGTAGGAAAATGATTTTGCTTGTTGTATGCAGATAAGGGCAGTGATGTGTGTGTCTTTCTACTACTGAAACTTGAAACTGGGGATTGTAAAGATTGCCCCCTAGAGGAATCATTATAACTTGTCTGATGATTTTAATTATGGATTCATTTTACATCTTTTAAGACTGTAAGCATGCACAACAAATCGTGAACAATGCATTAAAATCCATCTGGACCTTAAGGAGTTAATGATCAGCATGACTGAGCTTTCAAAATCACTAAAGATGTCTTATTTGATAGTTGATCATTAACACATATTGATTAGTTGATCATTAACACATATTTCACAAAATTACTGTAGGAATTGGACTTGCTAGTTGGTCAATCTAGATAAACAACGCACGTAAAATGAGACTAATGCAGTGATTCTCAAACTTTATGCTGTAGGAAAATGATTTTGCTTGTTGTATGCAGATAAGGGCAGTGATGTGTGTGTCTTTCTACTACTGAAACTTGAATCTGGGGATTGTGAAGATTGCCCCCTAGAGGAATTGTATTAACTTGTCTGATGATTTTTATTATGGAAGCAATGCATTACAAATCCCTCTGGACCTTAACCCCTTCGCGTCCGATGACGTACCCAGACCGTCATGCTGGTCCGGCACTTAAGGACCAGTGACGGTCCTGGTACATCATGTACTCCTGCAAGAGCGTGGTGAGTACTACCGGGGACTGAAGTTGATCGCTCCAAGACAGGAGCGATCTCTTTCAGTCCCTCGTTTGGTGTGCTGGCACACGTGATCAGTCACGTGGGGCGGCACGTCGAACTTCCCTATCTGGTCCTTAAAGGACCATACACCCTGGGACCGCTGGTCCTTAAGAGGTTAAGGGGTTAATGATCAGCATGATTGAGCTTTCAAAATCACTAAAGATGTTTTATTTGATAGTTGATCATTAACACATATTGATTAGTTGATCATTAACACATATTTCACAAAATTACTGTAGGAATTGGACTTGCTATTTGGTCAATCTAGATAAACAGCACATGTAAAATGAAACTAATGCAGTGACTCTCAAACTTTTTGCTGTAGTGGAACCTTTTATTTTCACACACATTCTTAGTGGAATCCTAAGAACCCAAACTTTTAACCCATTGGTTGTTAGAGAGGTCTTCGACATGTGCAGCAATACGTTGTAAACTTATGGGTTAAAGGGATAGTAATACTTAATTTCAAGTGTGTTTCATATTATAGGCATAAAAAAACTAAGAAAAACGATGTAAGGCTTATCTCTCAAACCTTTATGGTTTGAGATATATGCCTCGCTAAAGTTACCTTTCCTTGCCTGTTTGAACGAAGTCGGTACCTAGCTGACAGCTGCAGAATCCGGTCATTTGACCAGATGGAGGCTCTTCAGCAGAGCAGAAAACACGCAATCTGAATATTAATACTTCATTGGAATGGTCTACAAAGTGTGCTTGCACACCAGGCACACTTTGTAGACCATTCCAATGTACTATTAATGTTCAGACTGCACGTTTTTGCATATGCTGAAGAGCCTACATCCAGTCAAATGACCGGATTCTGCAGCTGTCACTTTAGCGAGGCATATCTCTCAAACCATAAAGGTTTGAGAGATAAGTCTTGCATTGTTTTTCTTAGATTTTTTATGCCTATAATATGAAACACACTTAAAATTAAGTATTACTATTACGTTTGGGTCAGCGTCAAATGCATTGGAATGCTAGCTTGTACTACCATTAACCCTTTTAATGCCAGAGGAGTATGTAATGCATTGCTTTGCAATGCAAGGCATACACCTTTGGCATGCAAAGGGTTAACACTAAATTATTAGGCTAACATTGCAGGTATGTAAAGCAAATCAAATTCACCATAGAGAACAAATACAATTTCCCAAATGTCAAGTGGAATTAAATGGGAAGTTTAACCCCTTGAATGCTAGAGAGGTCTTCTACACATTGCAAAGCAATGCATTGAATATCTCTATAGTACTCAAGAGTATTATAAGAGCCATTTAAATCAATAGGATTTGTCATCCACTATGGTGCAGTTAGTTTGCTTCAGAATAGCTCCACTTTTACTTACTGCCGCAACATTGCCTGCAACCCCACACTTGTTTCACTGCCAAATATTACAAAAAATTGTGCCTCTGTACTACTTCTGTGAAGCAATGAGTTCCCTGGAGCACTCTGCCCTAATGCACTTTGAAATCTTCATGAATATATAATTTTCTGTTGACATTAATGCTTGAACTCTCCCGGTCATGATACCTTAGCCTACTCTGGTTTCTACAGCTGCGGACCTTGTCTTGTACATTATGATAAAAAGAGGCATTTCATCTGTCATGCAAATAATTGTTTAAATAGGCTTTTTATGTCATATTGTTATTTGTGCCTGCAGTTTTTAACTCTCTTAGATTTTGTATTAACAGAAATTAACAGTGACATTTTCATTTTACAGTAGATTTAAGATAATAGGGATGATTTTCTTAACTTTGAAAATCAGCTTTTGACCCTTTTCAAACAGATAGTAAGTAATATAATTACAGCCAAAATGTCATTGATACCTGTCTGAACATATTTCAAATAAGTTTTCTCTTCTCAGGCCCCCTGAAGCACATTAACTGCATCTATAATTCCTGTAAATTTAATGAAGGATATGTATCACAAAATGTGGAGCAAGAAAATTGATTTTCTATTGACACATATAGTGTAACTTCTTTGCTTCTCTATTATTAACCCCTTAAGGACCGACAGACCAACTTTAGGTTCACTCTTAAGGACCACATAGACTACATTCAGGGAGCTGGTACATGTGAGCTATCACATGTACCGGCTCGCTGAAAGAGAGGCTGAAACTGACTATTCCGGTCTTGGAGTAGTCAGTTTTAGACTCCCCTAGTGATCACAGCACGCCCGCAGAATCACTTTGATCACAAACGTCATGACCATCACCGGTCCTTAACGCACAGACACTCATGATGGTCCTGGCACATCACTGGTCCTTAAGGTTCCCGATGAGTTTTGTAATTAGCTTGGATTAGTGTCAGAGATGCAATTAGCATGAACACTCCTCCTGGAGACCTTCGAAGTATCCTTGTTGGGTTTGCCAACAATGCATTGCACCTTCTCCTGTGGAGGCAGAGAGCAGAAGGTCAGGTCACCTTATTGTGCCTACTCAGATGACAGCAATCCAGATCAGTGGCTTACTCCATTCATCTACATCTGATGGCCTCTAAGAGGAAACTGTGTGTTGTCCAAAGTGTATTTATCAACAAATTAGGCCTCGGTTTGCCATTTGTATGTGAGTAGTAATGTTTATTTTTTATTCTACCCTGTCTGTATAAAAGTATATTGGGCCTTATGTATTAATGAACAAGTCAAGAAATAATGAATGCAATCAACAACACCACAGGCTCAAATAAAACATCCCATAAATTACATGGGGCTTTTAATTCCTTGAATGCTACCAAAATCTCTAGTGCATTACAAAGTATTGTTTTGGAGACCTTTCTATCACATGGGGAACAAAACATAGCAATGATCTTGTATATATAACTCTCTAAACACAACCCACCCAGGGGGAATTGGGCTCAGTATTCACAGTACCAAGGTCCCCAGAGCTACCATAAATAATAAATGATGGCATATAGGGATAACAATGTGATGTTGTGGCCTAACTAACCTGGCATTCCATAGGTACGGGAACATAACACCATATAGTGGTGTGAAGAGGCCAAAATGTAATAATACAAAGTAAATAGTGAAATAGTGTATTTTCGTTGTGATATTTCACTATTTAATTTTTATTATTATATTTTGGTCTCTTCACACCACCGTATGGCTATGTGTTTGCTGTATCTAAGGAACGCCAGGTTAGTAAGGCATCACATTGTTATCCTTATATATCCTACACCATCATTTATTATTTTTGGTAACTCTGGGGTCCTTGGTACTGTGGATACAACACCCAACTCCTCCTTAGGTGGGTTTTGTTTAGAGAGTTATATACAAGATCAATGCTCTTGTTCTCCATGTGAGATATTTATTACATCAAGATTGTTATAGTATTGCACATTTTTATTTGTTTTATTGTCAGCATGTTCTTATGGATGTATGCAATGTAGTCTCTTTGCATTGTTTGTTTTGTGCCTTATGATTGCCAGTGATACATGCCTTGGCTTGTCTTTTCAATCCATTGGGCTTTTGTGCTGGCATCAGTGTTTTTTTTCGAGATTAAGATTTTTATTACAAAATATTAGCAAAGAGGAACAATACATGGTATACAAAAATCAGTAGAGAGAATGAATAGATACATATATACATCTCGTGGGCAAATGCTTATTCCAAGATGAAGGGATTGATCCAGGTGTAACACTGTTTGGTGTAATATTGTATTGGAGAAGGAGGGGTGAAGGGGAACTAGGGTAAATAAGGTGGAGGGAAGGATAGGGGGGAGGGAAAGGGGGAAGTGGGCAGAGCTAGCAGCACTCTGTGTCAGAAGCACTGGATCAAGAGATGGCAGCCCCCAAATTGGTACCTTGCATAGTGTCCCATGGAGCCCTAATCCATCTCTGAAAGTGGGTACGCAGAATAGGTAAATAAAGGGAGGATGAAACCAGAGTATAGTGGTAAAGAGAAGGAAAGTTAGAGGGGAATATAGAGAATGGGTAAAAGTGGTGAGGGGTGGAGGGGCAGCAGGAAGCAAAAAGAAAAGAGAGAGAAAGAGAAAGTGTTCAGGTCATGGGGAGTATTAAGTATTTGCAACAACTACACAAGAAAAATTCCACCACAATAAGAAGGAAGTAAGGGGACTCGGGTCTGAGCCCCATCTAAGCCAGGTGAGTCTGGTAAGTAGTATGTGATCACACAACTTCATACGGCATTTTGAGCTAGTAGTGGGAATCTATCTTTCCAATACACTTGGATTAGTGATTTGGCTGTAGTCAGCATAGTCAATAAGATGCTTCTCTGCATGGGACGCATTGTGGGAAGTCTGGAATAGGGCAGGATAGGTAGGGGATCACGTGGTAACAAGATATTAAGAGAAGTTTCCATAAGGGATATGCATTGCAACCAGAAGGGTTGGCTCTAAGGGCATGACCACCACAGATGAAGATAAGTACCCCTGTGGAGTAGGCAGCTCCAGCATAGAGGGTTTGCAGAATGGAAGATACTATGCAGTCTAGAGGGAGTATAATACCATCTGTAAAAAAAATTTGACGTTAGAGTCGAGAATCTGAGAGGAAATAGATGTGGGTAATTTTAGAAATTGCACTCCAATTCATCAGTGAATAAGCTTACCCCCAATTCATTCTTTTTCCCAGGCAGCGGCATAGCTGGGGTGGGTGTGACGAGGATTCTGAATGTAATAGTGGATAATCTCTACCTAAAAATCTGAATGTTGGACCCATGGGTAGGCAAAGGATCGGAGGAAGGTCAGGGTGTTAGATGGTATACCTACATGCAGCACCACAGATTCTGTGTCATCAGTTTTAAAGTTTGAGAGGGCAGAAAAATGTTGACATTCCGACATCAGAGGTGGCATGGAAGTGGAGGGACAGGTAATGGTAACTAGGACATCATCTGCAAATATTAAGAGTTTACGATCATGATGTGCGCAAGGAATTCCCATAATCTCGGAATTGAGTCATATATGTTGTTCCAGGGATTCGATAACAAGAATGAACAGTGGAGGGGAGAGTGGGTGCCCTTGGGGAGTGCCTGTTAGCTATCCTGAACGGCTCTGAAAGGTGGTTTTCTCTCTTACTGTGGGAATAGTATTAAGGGCAAAAACACTGTGTATAAAGCCGGGGCCAATTCCAAAAGCATGTACCATTTGGGATAAGAAGTTAATCCCATTGAATGCTTTTTTGGAGTTTGTTGCTATGAAGATAGAGGGAATGAAAGAGTGGAGGAAGTTCAAAAGGTTCCTGGAGTTGTCTCTTGACTCCCTCCTTGATATAAAGCCTGCATGGTCGGGTTGATAAGAAATTGCAAATGTGTTTAAAGCTCCCTGCTAGTATTTTCACAAAGAGTTTAAAGGAGCAGTAAACTTTTTTTTATGAAAAAATATAAATTGTAGGGATTTTCTTATTGAGTAAAATAAGGGTACTCCCACTGCCAAGAGATTTATATTTCCAGAGTTATTACAGTTTAAATCTATGTTTTTTACAGTAGCAGTGCCCTCTAGTGGTCAAATTCTAATTAGATTTCCTGTTAGATTCTAATGGAGAGGAAAGTCAGAAAAGTCAGAGACATACAGTTCTCCATAGATTGTGATAGAAACTGCCTGTCACTTCCTGTCAGTTAGAACTATCAGGAAGTAAACACAGTAAACTCACTTCCTGATTATTAAAATTGCTATAAATTTTGAATAAAACATCTAACAGAGATGGGAGTGACCTTGTTTTATTCAGCAGGAAATGATCTACAAAATATGTGTTTTCATAAAAAAAGTTTACTGCTCCTTTAAGATCTGTTAAGTAGGTATATAGGTCTGTAGCTTGAGCACAAAAGTTTATCTTTTTCAGGTTGGAAATTGACCATAATGTGAGCTTCTAAATATTTTTCCACCAGGAAGGGGGCAAGGACATGTCAGAATGTTTTGTAGTAAACCTGTAAAAAAGCCATCAGGCAGGGGTTTTTACACTAAAGGCAAAAACGATAAGAGCGCAAAAGGGACAATCTAAAAGCACAATATTTATTGTCCAAATGCATACATAGCAAACTAATATGCACGTACAAGATAATATAAAAACATAGGCTTATCTCTCTCCGTGTGTCTTGTCTGTATCTTCACTCCATCATATATCCAACAGCGAGTCAGTATGTGCATGAAAGGAAAATCACAGTAGTATTAGGCTTTGATCCACTCGTATAGCCTCAAATGCTACAATGTATCCACTCCAAACGGAGCGACTCACCGACCTTTACTACCACTGGATCTTAGGACTTTTCCATTCGCTTTAGACTCGCTTTGGTAATATATAATAGCAGACACTTGACTTTTACCAAGAGAGGCTCCGTTTCACATAAAAAATCACACTCTTAAACAGCCACTCTTGAACAGCCGACGCGTATCGCGGCATTCACTGGCCGCTTCCTCAGGGCTTACAGGTCGTCTGATCACCCGGGACTAAATACTCATTAGAGCATCCGGTTCCGATGAGACCAGACCATCCGTCATCAGACTTACATCTTTAACTCCTTAGAGCCCATCTCCCAATACTCTAAGACAAATATTACTTCAACCTATCTCAATTACCATCACAAGTATTACTAAAAGTCTCTATACAAATACATATAACATAAACATATCAAGACATAACCAAACCAAACCAAATAATTATTATTAGCTTCCTCTTATCCTGAACCTTATCATATATTCTAAATAAATGCTGCCAAATCTAGATCTACATTTAAACCTACCAGTTGGAGTGTTTTAAGTTGGTGTATCCAGAATGTCTCCCTCTTCCTCAATTTTAATAATCTATCCCCTCTTCTTCTATCTACACCCACTTGTTCTATCGCCATTATTTTAATATCCTCGCTCTTACACTCTGAAAACTCCAGAAAATGTTTAGGGACACTATGTGTTTCCATTTTACTGGATATATTTCTCAAATGCTCTCCCACTCTGACTTTAAGTTTGCGCTTTGTCCTCCCCACGTATTGTCTACCACACTTACACGTGAGGAGGTACACCACAAACACCGAGTCACAATTCAAGGATTGTCTCATCTGGTATTTCTTCCCAGTCACTGTAGACTCGAACTCTGAGGTTTGTTCTCCTTTCTTAAAGGGATAATGTGCACATGTTGTACAGCCCTTTTTTCCACATCTGTACATACCTCTATTCCCCCTCATCAAATTATTTTCCTCCGCATTGGCACCCACTTTTCTTTCACCATTCTTATATTTTCTATATATATCACTTGGTGCAACAATTTGTTTGATATTTCTATTACGCCTAAATGATATCTTTGGTTTTTCTCCTAATACCGGACCCAACACCGGATCTTCTCTCAGTATATGCCAATGCCTCTTAAGAATTTTTTCCATCTGATGAGCTTGTTGGTTGTACGTTGTGGTAAAAAATGGCATGTACTCTCCCTTATTTCTTTCTTTTTCTTTATAATTTACCAATTCCTGTCTTGGTATACTTTTTATCCTTACCTCAGCTTCGTCTAACAGTTTACTAGGGAACCCCTTATCCAGTAATTTATTCTTCACAATTGTGGATTCCTGATGGAAATCTTCCTCTTTACTACAATTACGTCTAACCCTCTGTAATTGTCCATAGGGTACATTTTGTTTCCACCTCTTATGGTGGCCACTGTCATAATGAAGGTATCCATTGCTATCCACCATTTTTCTATAATTTTTTGTAAACACTTGTGACCCCTCATTGAATATAATCAGATCCAGAAACTCGATTTTACTGGAATCTGTATGCATTGTAAAGGACAAATTGAATTGATTAGCATTCATATATTGATAAAAATCTTGGAGCTGTAATTCTGATCCTTCCCATATAATCAGAATATCGTCAATATATCGTTTATAATACACGATATTCTTCCTAAATGGGTTATTGTTCCAAATAGCCATCCATTCCCATCTCCCCATATATAGATTCGCGAAGGACGGAGCAAATGCACAGGCCATCGCGGACCCCCTGGTCTGCCTATACATCCTTTACACGTCTGTGGGGAGTTAATGCCTTATAAAACTTTGGAAGTAGTGATCGGAGAGTCCAGTGCTTCCTGTGCGTCCATGAGGAGTTGAGGCAAGTTTGCAGATTTCAAATAGGAGGAAATGCATTCCATCTGTGTGATGTTGGATGGAACTGTATGTTGTATAGAAATTTGTAATAAGTATGGAATGCAGAGGAGTTATCTTAATCTGTGTGATGTATTGTACCCATCGATGAGTGAACTATGTGAATGTAGATCAACTGTGCTCTCTGTTGCAGCTGCCTCACTAGTATGGATCCCGGTTTGTTTGCATATTCAAAGAAGGTCTGTTTAGTTTTCAGGAAAAACTTTTCCACCTTCACATGCAGTGGTGCTTTTAGATGCTTTCACGATGCGATAAGACATGGGAGAATCACGATGGAGACTGAAAGATTATATTAACATTCGAGAGCTCTATTGTCTCAAAGTGTATCATCTATTTTTGTAGAGAATTGCCGTTTAGTTCGAGAGGAGAGTTTGAGTAGTTCACCTCTAATAACACATTTACGGGCTTCCCATATCGTTAAAGAAGGAAAATCTGGTGTGTGGTTAAGGGCTATGTATTCCTTGATTTTTTTATTTGATAGCTTGCTTAACATCATACCAGCTAAGGAAATATTCATCAAGCCACTGCAGTCATAGAGTTGCAGTTAAAGGCTGGCGCAACAAGATAAGAGACACTGGAGCATGATCCGACCAGATAATGGATCAGATGACCGTATGGATAAGGTGTCTGGGTAAATTAAACACCATGTATCGACTAGTTGGGATGACTGTAACACGTTATTAAGTTTTCATATGGCAGAGTAAGGGTAGGAAGAAGTGCTGGAGGAGCGGTCAAGGGGGCATGAGTGAGTTAAAATTTCCACCCATCACCAGAATATCCTCCAAGAAGGAAGCATGAACATCTAAGGTATTATGGAGAAAGGGTATTTGGAGTGCATTGGTTGTGTAAACATTATCAATGGTATAATCTAGCCCTTTACAAAGAGAAGTCTACCTTCCTTATCCCTATAAACATTGGAAAACAAGAAAGCCAAACGTTTGTGTGACACTCCACAATGTTTCGAAGAAGTTGATCTCATAAAAGCATGAGCAAAATGTCTGTTGGTGAGTTTCTGAGGATGGATCTCAGGATGGATCTCATGAGGATCACATCTTCTCCTGAAAGTCATCAAGAGCCATGGAGTATTTCAAGGGCACAACAGGGTAAATAAAGGAAGCATGTTAGCTTTGAGGAGGATCCCAGAACAGTTAATAGTAGTACCATAAGGGGGGGCAAGTCAGTAAGGCACCCAGGCCTCCATTTGATATATAGAGGGGAATACATGGGTATAAGTGTCTACAATTGCTGCAGTCTAGAGAGGTAAGCTATGTGCTATGCAGTACTCCACCATATTACCTGCTATTTCATCTGCCTAGATACATTCGACTGGAAGGCCACCAGCTTAGGACAGGGCTCCCCTCTCTCAAGGGAGATCAGTCTCCCACAGATGGCCCCCTAGCTGATCGCTCACTCACATTCATCCTGGCAGAGAAGAGCCTACTGGGTCCACCTAAAGGTAGTACAAAAAACATCACAACAATCAAATCATCAAATAAACCTGGTAGAGACCGGCAACAAAAAGAAGAGAATTACATCAATCTGGTTTGAAGCAATGAGCCCGGATATTGCAAACTGAAATTTCGACAGTTAAGTATATTTTATTTAAGTTTCAAATCCGTCCATCCATGTCAACCTCGAAACTGCGTACCATCTGAGGGCCCTCAGCCGCAACCAACACTCTATGATAGAAGTACACTGGGAATCAGTGGGACCAAAAACAGGGAACACAAACCAAGTTAACCAGTAAACAGTCCTAATAGGGGTAGCACTGGATAATACAAAGTCATATAGGGCCTGTTACAGGGCAACAGATGAAACAGCCATATTTGGCTTGAAGGAGACACGTGTGCTGGTGTGCAATCATCAGTGACCAGAATGATGATTAGAGAAAGTCTCTTCAACATCTAAAAGAAAGGCTTGGGCTCTTCTCTCATGCAGGACAGGGTGTCATTTTCCCGAGTGGGAGGGTAGGATTCCATTGCATCTCTGCTGGGGTCACATTCCTCTCTGAGTCAGTTCCTTTAGGGAGACTTGGAGAGTGTCTGCAAACACCCTGACATTACCCTTAAAATGAAGGACATGGGTCAGAATTAACATTACTGGGTAGGGCTGATTCCTGTAGCAACCAGTGAGTTTAGATATGTGGCAGAGAACACAGTAGTAGTATTAGAATATCTAGATTTTGCAAATGCATTTTATACAGTGGAGGTTGGTGTATAAAATAATGAAATTAAGTTTGGGGGACAACCTTTGAAATTTGATAGGAGAATGGCTGAAAAACAGGGAACAATGTGTTGTTCTCCATAATATTCCCAAATACAGTTAAAGCTGAGAGTTGAGTACCTGAGGGTTCAGTGCTTGGTCCAATGTTTTTTTTTCATTTTTATAAATTACATGAAAATAAGTTTACTAAGCAAAATTAAAAATATTTGTAGAAGACACTAAATTATTCAGGGTTATACATTCAGAGCAGGAAGATTGTTTTCTACTGAACAGCTGCATAAAATGGTAGACTGGGAAAACAGAAAATGAGATTTAATGTGGCAAAAAATAAAGTTAAGCATTTGCGATAAACAAATAAGCATGTTACTTGTAAACTTAATGGGAGTGTTCTAGGAGACTCAATGCTAGAGAAAGATCTAGGAGTACTTCAAAACTGCAACCTTGGTAGTAGTGATCAGTGTCAAAAAACAACAGCAAAAAGCAAACAAAATACTATCCTGCATAAAAAGGTGTATTGAAGAAAAAGTGGATAACATAATTTTTCTGCTGCACAAAGTCCTCACCTGGAATATACTGTGCAGTTTTGGGCACCAGTTATTAAAAAGGAAGTTCTATACTTGTAGGGAGTTAAGAGAAGTGCAACAAAAGAGAATTAAGAGAACTGAAGAATTGAAGTACTATGAATGTTGGTATCTTTTAGAATTGTCACCTGCTATTGGGTGATCTACCAAAGGTCACATTAAAAAAGTCACCCAGTTGAAATGGGAGAAAGAACAATATCACAGGCATATGTGTTGACATATCACAATGCCGACACGTTCTTATGTTGAAGCACGCTCATGACATGTGTGTGTGTGACCATGAAGACATTCCTGCAGAAGATTATGGTGTGTGCAGAGTGGTCAGAGGAGGATATTTTAATTTGATTTCCCTATTAGGAGAGGAGGGCTCATGCCAATCAAGTAGATGAGATCCAACACTTTGTGTGTTAGTGCCTGCCACAGGCTCATGGTGTGTGGCTGTGACGACTTTCCTGCACAAGAGATGCTCTGTCTGTATCCACATATATGCTCGCTGCCTTACAGAGATAGTATCTGCAGGAACGTCTTCATGAGCACAAACACCATGAGCCGAGGGGCAGGACCTAACGCACACAGCAATGGATATCATAAGCTGCTCAAACGTGCCTATAGGGATCAGCTGCACCTTACCAATGAGGTCAACAAGTCTGAAACGTATGTCTTGAATTATCTGTTTTCCTTTTTAAGATGAAAATTGTCCTGCATTTCATGGCTGGACTGTCATTTTAGCAGGACCAATATGATACGCTTCAGTATATTTTTTATCTGTGCATGGTATTTGTGAGCTGAAAGAGACTGAACCCTGTATGTAGGCCACAGTCCTAGTGAGCTTTTTTGCAGACCTTGCAAACTCATAAGCCTAGAGGAGCATCTCTGACTTCTTCTACATATCAAGTCACTTGTAGCATTGTTCACCCTAAGAGTGATGGGGGAATCCAGTCATGTACCCCTTGCTCACAAGTGCCTAGAGGGATAACCTGTACATTGCCAATAAGGCCCAGCAAGTCTAAAATGTATGCCTGGAGTTAGTTGTGTTCCTTGTTCAACGCTGAATTGTCTGGAATTATGTGGCTAGACTGTCATTTTGACTGGACTAATATTTGCTTCAGAACATTTTTCTCTGTGTATGGCGCTTGTGAACTAAAAGAGATTGCACCCTCGGTGCAGGATACAGTCCTAGCAAGCTTCTTGCAGACGCTGAAAGTTTCTGAGCCTAGTTGGATATCATCTTTCTTCAACATATGTAAATAAATCTTAGGGTTGGTCACCCTAGAAGTAATGGGGGAATCCAGACTTGGACCCCTTACTAACAAGTGCCTAGAGGGATCAGCAGCACCCCACTGACGAGGCCCAAAATGTCCAAATTGTATGACATGGGTTAGCTGTTTCTCTTGTTCAAAGGAGAATTGTCTGGTATGTGGCCGGACTGGCATTTTGACTGGACCAATATGATATGCTTCAGAATATTTCTTCACTGTATATGGCAGTTATGAGCTGAAAGAGAATGCACCCTGAGCTCAGGGTACAGTCCTAGTGAGCTGTTTGCAGACCCTGAAAACTCATGAACCTAGTTGAGCCTCTCTGACTTCTTCTACTTATGCAAAACACTCTTAGGATTGATCACCTTAAGAGTAATGGGGAATCCAGATGTGCACCCCTTACGAATGCCTAGAGGGATCAGCTGCACCTCAATGAGAAAGCCCAAGAAGGCAAAAATGTACATCTAGGTCTTAGCTGGTTTCCTTGTTCAGAGGAGAATTGGCAGAACCAGTATGATGTACTTCAGAATATTTATTCTCTCTGTATGGCACTTGTGAGCTAAAAGAGATTGCACTCTGGGTGGAGGATACAGTTCTACTGAGCTTTTTACAGATCTTGTAAGCTTATGAGCCTAGTTGAGTATCTTTGTTTTCTTCCTCAACCTATGCAAATCACTCTTAAGATTGGTCACCCTAAGAGTGATGGGGGAATCCAGACATGGACCCCTTGCTAACAAGTGCTTAGAGGGATCAGCTGCACTTCACTGATAAGGCCCAACAAGTCTGAAATGTATGACCTGGGTTAACTCTTTTGTTCAAAGAAGAATTGTCTGCTATTATGTGTCTGGACTATCATTTTGAGCTGCACCTCACCAAGAAAGCCTTGGTGTTTTCCTTGTTCAGAGGAGAATTGTCTGGCATTTTGTGTCTTGACTGTCATTTTGGGAGGACTAATATGATATGCTTCAGAATGTTTCTTCTCTGTGTATGGCACTTGTTAGCTAAACTGATTGCAATCTAGGAGCAGGACACAGTACTATGAGCTTTTTGCAGACCTTGCAAGCTTATGAACTTAGCTGAGCAGCTCTGACTTGTTCTTCTACTATATATGCAAATCATGCTTATGGTTGGTCACTCAAAGAGTGATGGCGGAATCTAGACGTGAACCCCTTGCTCACAAGTGCCTAGAAAGATCAGCTGCACTTCCCAGATGAGACCCAACAAGGCTGAAATATACATTTGGGGTCAGTTGTTTTCCTTGTTCAGAGGAGAATTGGCTGGCATTTTGTGGCTGTGCTGTCATTTTGCCAAACCCAATATGATATGCTTCAGAATATTACTTCTCTGTGTATGGCACTTTATGAGTTAAAAGAAATTGCACCCTGGGTGCCGGACACAGTCCTAGTGAGCTTTTTGCAGACCTTGCAAACTCATGAGCCTAGTTGAGGAATGAAGGTTTCAACTTCAGTATTGGAAAGATGCGGTAATGGCAAAAACAATGGATACATTTAACCATTTGAATGCCAAAGAGGTACGCAGCGCATTGCAGAGCAATGAGGTGTGTACTCCTCTGGCACTCAAAGGGTTAAAAAAAGGCGTAGATACATTTCTATCAGAAACATATAGGGTTATACTATGTTTTAGTAAGTTAAAAAGGAATTTATTGGAATTAGACTAATTC
Organism: Rhinophrynus dorsalis; assembly: GCA_037306005.1. Classification (NCBI taxonomy): domain Eukaryota; kingdom Metazoa; phylum Chordata; class Amphibia; order Anura; family Rhinophrynidae; genus Rhinophrynus; species Rhinophrynus dorsalis. The sequence continues at coordinate 222,872,349 of CM074718.1, read as the reverse complement.
CCATCTTGGATTCAGAAAGGGTTATGGACGTCTCACTTTCTGTGTTATACTATGGCTAAGGTTGAACTTATAAATAAGTAACGAGGGATGGGCGAAACATCAGAGAAATTTCAAACAGGCCTTTTCATGAAAAAAACAAAGATGTCCTGCTTTTTTTCATGACACTTCGCCCCCATAGACAACACATAGCATGCTCTTATTTTTGCCAATGTAAAAAATATAACGTTGCCATATTTTGGCACAATATTACTTCTTCTGCGGGTTGAAGTGGAGCAAGCTTATGAGCCTAGTTGAGCATCTCTGACTTCTTCTTCTTCTACATATGCAAATCACACTTAGGGTTGGTCCAGCCGTGGGCCTCTTGCTCACAAGTGCCTAGAGGGATCAGCTGCACCTCACATACAAGGCCCAGCAAGGTTGAAAATCATGTCCGGGGTTACAAAATTATCATTTTGGTAGGACCAATATCATATGTGTCAGAATATTTTTTTGTGTATGACACTTGTGAACTAAAAGAATACACCCTGGATGCAGGACACAGTCCTAGTGAGTTTTTACACAAAATACGATATGGGGCTACTACGCCTTGAATCAAAAAGTATACATATTAGCAAGTAGAAAGTAGGGACTCACCTCTGTGCAGCAGACCAGATGCTCAAAAACCAAAACGGGTTCCCCTTAAGTTATTACAATCTTCGTAGCTATGGCGGCACTCCAGATAAAAAACAGCCAACTTGTAAAATCAAAAAACTTTATTTGTCCTTAAAGGGATAGTAATACTTAAAATGTAAAAAAATATATGTTGTAGAGTTTATCCCCCTGAGTAAAACAAGGGCACTCCCACTGCTGAAAGGTGTTTCATTCAAAAGTTATTAATTTTCAAAGTTGAATTTTTTAGGTGCAATATCACAGTGGCCTGAAATTGTACAGTGGCGCTGTTGCTACACCATCCTATGAAGATTTATGGTCAATTGACCAGAGCTGTCCATAGGATCGTGTAGCAACAGCGCCACTGTACAATTTCAGGCCACTGTGATATTGCACCTAAAAAATTCAACTTTGAAAATTAATAACTTTTGAACAAAACACCTTTCAGCAGTGGGAGTACCCTTGTTTTACTCAGGGGGATAAACCCTACAACATATTTTTTTTTACATTTTAAGTATTACTATCCCTTTAATTAAAAAACATATATAGACACCAAGCGGCATATATCAAAATCAGAGATGACACTTAACATTCTTAGCAAAACAGTTGCTTCTACATTGTCTCACGCGTTTCGTGCTTCATATGCGCTTACTCATAGACACATGGCCAAAATAACCGTACCTTATTTAACAGAGTTGGCAAGCTCATGAACCTAGTTGAGCATTTCTGGTTTCTTCTTATTCTACATATGCAAATCATTCTTAGAGTTGGTCCCAGTGATGGAGGAATACAGACGTGGACCCCTTGCTCACAAGTGCCTAGAGGGATCAGCTGCACCTCACTGATGAGGTCTAACAGTACTGAAATGTACATCTTGGGTTAGCTGTTTTTCTTGATCAAGGAGAATTGTCTGGCATATCATGGCTGGAATGTCATTTTGAGTGGACCAATATGATTTGCTACAGAATATTTCTTCTCTGTGTCTGGAACTTGTGCACTAAAAGATCACACTCTGGGTGCAGGACGCAGTCCAAGTGAACTTTTTGCAGACCTTGAAAGCTTATGAGCCTAGTTGAGCATTTCTGACTTCTTCTTCTACATATGCAAATCACTCATAGGGATGGTCAGCCTAAGAGTGCTGGGAAATCCAAACGTGGACCTCTTCCTCACAAGTCCCTAGAGGGATCAGCTGCACCTCAATGACATGGTCAACAAGGTTGAAATGTATATGTGGGGTTAGCTGTTCCATTGTTTCAGAATATTTCTTCTCTGTGTATGGCATTTGTAGGCTAAAAAAGATTGCACCTTGGTTGCAGAACACAGTCCTAGTGAACTTTTTGTAGACCTTGGAAGCTCATGAGCCTAGTTGAGCATCTCTGACTTCTTTTTCTACATATGCAAATCACTTTTCAGGTTGGTCACCCTAAGAGTGATGGGAGAAACCAGATTTTGACCCGTTGCTCATAGGTGTCTAGAGGGATCACATGCACTTCACTAACAAGGCTGAAACCTAGGTCTGGGATTAGATGTTTTGCTTGTTCAGAGAAGAATTATCTGGTATTTTGTGGATGGATTGTTATTTTGGCAGAGTCAATATGATATGCTACAGGATATTTCTTCCCTGTATATGACACTTGTACGTTAAAAGAGATTTACCCTGGGCACAGGACACAGCCCTAGTGAGCTTTTTACAGACCTCGCAAGTTCATGAGCCTAAATGAACATCTCTGACTTCTTCTTCTTCTACATATGCAAATCACTCTTAGCGTTGGGGGAATCCAGACGTGGACCCCTTGCTCACAAGTGTCTAAAGGGGTCACTTGCTGTCACTGATACCCAGGAATAAATCAGGAGTCAGTATGGTATGTAGTAAATTCACCTTTATTCAAAATATGAATATATATATCATATATATCGGCAGAGTAAACAGGAAGGTACAGAGGGTCACAAGATAAGCCAGCAACAACTATCAGCAATAGTAGGCTGCCCAGAAGAGACCTCACTGCTAGAGACTAGGCTAGGCCAATGGTAGCCTCAGCTGGAACCTGGAAACTGGAACCGGAGAACTCCTATCAAGAACGAGCTAAGGAGAGACACTGAATCATGCCTGCAGCTGGGGAGCTGATCTCCCCAAAGGAAAGCAACGAGGAGTATACCTGATGCACGTCTGCAGTCGGTATAGATGGTAGTCAGCCAGAGCCACAGGTCTGCACCAGATTGGATGCCCACTATCAGGACACAACACAGAGGGGATAGTCAGACAGAGCCACAGGTCAGCACCAGATTGGATGATCAGACAAGCCTAGGTCATACACAGAGCTGGTAGTCAGCCAGAGCCACAGGTCTGCACCAGAATGGATATCCACTATAAGGAGGCAGCACGGAGGGAATAGTCAGACAGAGACACAGGTCAGCACCAGATTGAATGGTCAGACAAGCCAAGGTCATACACAGAGCTGGTAGTCAGCAAGAGCCACAGGTCTGCACTAGATTGGATGTCCACTATAAGGAGGCAGCACAGAGGGAATAGTCAGACAGAGCCACAGGTTTGCACCAGATTGGATGGTCAGACAAGCCTAGGTCATACACTGGCGAGCAAGAGAAAAAACTAATGAACTGCACTGGACATCAACGTAAGGGCGACTGGACTGACTGTCCATCGCCCTTTTAACTCCCTCCAGGAAGAAGCAGGGAGGAGTCTATACTGCCACAGGTATAAAAGGAAACTTGCGTCATTCCCACTGACGCTCGCCTGAAATTGATGCAGTGGACTGGAAGATGCATCATATCCTGCAACATTCTGACCCACTGCATCGTATAGGGAAAGGTCACGGGAGGTACCTGACACGACCATGCCGCAAGCAAGGAGAGACGCGGGAAGTGATGCCCGAGTCCCACTCCCGGAGCTAATCCCTCAGCAGCGCCCTGCCAGGTGACGCTGGAACTAAGGTATGAGCTGTGACAGTAACCCCCCTTAAAGGCCTCACCTCCTCGGACCATGTCTGGGTTTCCCAGGGAAACGATCATGGAATTTACACACCAATATTGGGGCATGCACATCATTAGAAGGTATCCAGGAGTGTTCCTCAGGACCATATTCCCTTCAGTGTACCAGATATTGTAATCGCCTCACCGCAAGTCCAAAATCCTCTGTACCACATACTCCTCATGATCACCAACCCTAACGGGATCTGACCGAACCACAGCTGAGGTGTACCGGTTGCAAATCAGAGACATGGAATACATTGTGCAAAGAGACATGGAATACATTGTATATTCGCATCAAGGCCGGAAGGTCTAGAGCATAAGCTACAGGGTTAATTCGCCGCTGAACACGGAAGGGACCAATGAATCGAGGAGTGAACTTAAGACAGGGAACCGGCAGTTTAAGATTGTGGGATGACTGCCAACCCCCCCCCCCCACACCTGTAAGGTAGGTGCTAGCAAACGCCTAAGATCAGCCTGCCTCTTATGCCGTTGCGCCGAACCACATAGGGTATGCTGTACCCATACCCTGGAGGAACGGAGTGCCCTTAAATGCTCATCCAGAGCTGGAATTTCTTGTACTTCGAAAGCCTCAGGAAGGACAGGGGGTTGTAATCCATAATTGATCAAGAACGGAGAACTCTGTGAGGAAGAATTCATAGCACAATTCCGGGCAAACTTTGCCGAAGGTAACAAGGTAGCCCAATTGTCGCCTTTGAATGCCGGAAGATCAACCATGAAATCAATGGACAAATGTGACCAAGGACGTTCCCCTTTGGCCACTGGTTGGAGAAGACTGACAGGCAAATGTCGAGTCGATTTATTTTGTGCAGATGTCGTACATGCTGCAGTAAAAGCAGAACAGTCAGATCTGAGACTCGGCCACCTGAAGAGCCTAGAAATGGACCAAATCAATTGGTCTCGCCCAATATGGCCCGCAACCTTGGAAGTTTGTTATGTCTCTAATACTTTTGTGCATAATTGGGCAGGTACGAAGCACCTCCCGCAGGGTTTCTCCGCAGGAGTGGATGTTTGAGCGGTGATACAGGTTCATATCGTAGCAAGTAACTGGTCAGCTGGAATGATAGGCGTGGGATGAGACTCCTCTTTGGAGAAATTACAAAACTGGTGTGATAGGGCATTCACCTTAATATTCTTAGAGCCCAAAAGGTAAGAGACCACAAAATTGAACCTGGACAGGAACAAAGCCATCTGGCTTGCCGGGACAATAACCGTTTAGCCTCAGATAAATACGTGAGATTTTTGTGGTCAGTCAGAATCAAGATTAGAGAGCTGGTACCCTCCAGGGATGTCACCATTCTTTCAGGTCCAGGATGATAGCCAGTAACTTTCTCTCCCCAATCTGATATACACTCTCAGCCTTGGACAGTTTTCAAGAGAAAAAGCCACACGGACATAAGGCCTTCCCTGGGGCCGAACGCTGAGAAAGAAGGGCACCAACTCCTACTTCAGATGTGTAAACCTCCAGGGTAAAGAGGAGGGCGGGATTTGGGTGAACTAAAATGGCTGCTGCTGTGAATGCTACCTTGAGGTCTTTAAATGCACGCAACACACTGGGAGACCATTCTGAGGTATTGGCGCCTTTGCAGGTAATCTCTGTTAGTGGTTTTATCACTGTAGACACATTTTTAATGAATTTACTGTAGTAGTTAGCGAACCCCAAAAATCTCTGTAAAGACTTGAGTCCCACAGGAAGAGGCCACTGTAACACGGCTAACAATTTCTGTGGATCCATAGCCAACCCGGAAGCAGAGATAATGTACCCCAGAAAGGATACCTGGGTTTTGTGAAATTCACATTTCTCCAATTTGCAATAGAGATTATTTTCCCTCAGCAAGTGTAACACTTTGGACACATCCTCGTAATTAACCTCCAGAGTAGGAGAGTGAATCAGAATGTCATCCAAATAGACAACCACACAGCTCTGTAATAAATCTTGCAAAACGTCATTAATAAATTCCTGGAAGACAGCAGGAGCTTTGCAGAGACTGAAGGGCATAACTAAATACTCGTAATGAACGCTCCAGGTGTTAAATGCTGTCTTCCACTCATGGCCCTCCTTCATACGGACTAGATTATATGCTGCCCTCAAGTCGAGTTTTGTAAAAATTTTGGACCCCCTTAATCGGACAAATAATTCAGTAATCAAAGGTATAGGATAAGTGTTCCTAACTATCAGTTTGTTCAATCCACGGAAGTCAATGCAAGGATGTAACTCTCCATCCTTCTTTTTCACAAAAAAAAATCCTGTGCCAGCAGGGGATGTGGATTTTCGAATAATGCCCCTAGCTAGGGCATCCGAGACGTATTCCTCCACAGCCCTGTTCTCCTTCACAGACGGGGGTATAAGCGGCCCTTAGGAGGGGTCGTACAAGGCAGTAGTTCCACCAAGCAATCATATGGCCCATGAGGAGGTAATGCTCCGGCCTGCACGTTGTTAAATACATCACTGAACATCGAGTACTCCTCAGGTAGGCCTGAGGCATTAGCACATGCCAATCTCACAGGACAAGAGAGACAAGACTCGTCACACTGTGGAGCCCAAGACAAAATTTCACAACTGCGCCAGTCGATTCTGGGGTTTTGTGTCTGCAACCAAGGAAACCCCAGGACGATGGTGTAATGAGGGGAGTTGATCACCTGAAACTTCAGGGCTTCCTTATGGAGGGCTCCCACCCTCAGGGTTAACAGGGAGGTTTCCTGTGTAATGTGTGAAGGTAGAAGGGTTCTACCATCAATGGCCTCAATGGCCAATGGAGAGGAGCGAGACTGCAATGGAATAGAATTCCTGGCTGCAAATTCTGCATCAATAAAGTAACCAGCAGCACCCGAGTCCAACAATGCCGGAACTGAGATCGACTCATTGGCTCAAGAAAGGATCACCTCAATAATGGGTTTGTCCTGCACAATTTCTGGGCACTGGGAAATACCACCTAAGATCTGTCCCCGACAGGATCTTTGGTGTGAGCGTTTCCTGGACGTACCGGGCAGGACTTCAACAGGTGTCCAGGTCTCCCACAGTACAAACACAGTCCTTCCCTCCTCTTGAAGGCCTTCTCCTCCACAGAAAGCCAGGTGGCACATCCTGCATCAGTTCACCACCCCCAGAGTCAAGACCAGGAGGTGAGGGAGGTGAGGGAGGAATGGGTGGGCAAGCTAAGTTGGTCTGGAAGAATGCCTCCACATGCACTCCTTAAAATGAGGGTCTCTCCCTGACCCGGGTGTCAGTTAGGATGGTAAACAATATTAGATCCTCCCAATTGTTGGGTAAATCACGGGCAGCAATCTCATCCTTAATATTGTCACACAGCCCTTGGGAAAAGGAGGCTAACAGAGCCTCATTGTTCCAGCCAAACTCGGCTGCCAGGGTTTGAAATTTGATAGCGTACTCCGCCACTGTACGAGTGCCCTGGCAGATGGTCATTAAGTGTTTAGAAGCCGATGTCGCGCAGCCTGGCACATCAAAGACACGGTTGAAGGAGGCCACAAATTCAGAATAGTTATGGATTATGGGTTCATCTGTTTCCCATAAAGGATTCACCCAAGCCATTGCCCTGCCAGAAAGGAGTGAGGAGGATACCTGACTCACGCCTGCAGATGGTATAGATGGTAGTCAGCCAGAGCCACAGGTCTGCACCAGATTGGATATCCACTATCAGAAGGCAACACAGAGGGGATAGTCAGACACAGCCACAGGTCAGCACCAGATTGGATGATCAGACAAACCTAGGTCATACACGGAGTGGGTAGTCAGCCAGAGCCACAGATCTGCACCAGATTGGATGTCCACTATAAAGAGGCAGCACAGAGGGAATAGTCAGACAGAGCCACAGGTCTGCACCAGATTGGATGGTCAGACAAGCCTAGGTCATACACTGGAGAGCAAGAGAAAAAAACTAACGAACTGCACTGGACACCAGCGTAAGAGCGACTGGACTGACTGTCCATCACCCTTTTAACTCCCTCCAGGAAGAAGGAGTCTATGCTGCCACAGGTATAAAAGGAAACTTGTGTCATTCCCACTGACGTGCGCCTGAAAGTGACGCAGCGGACTGGAAGATGCATCATATCCTGCAACATTCTGACCCACTGCATCGTATAGGGAAAGGTCACAGTCAGCTACGGGAGGTACCTGACGCGACCAGGCCGCAAGCAAGGAGAGATGCAGGAAGTAATGCCCGAGTGCCACTCCCGGAGCTAATCCCTCAACAGCGCCCTGCCAGATAACGCTTGAACTAAGGTATGAGCTGTGACAGTAAAAAGGAAACTTGCATCATTCCCATTGACGCACGCCTGAAAGTGATGCAGCGTACTGGAAGATGCATTGTATACTGCAACATTCTGACCCACTGCGTCATATAGGGAAAGAACACAGTTGGCCATGGAAGGTACTTGAGACGACCAGGCCGCAAGCAAGGAGAGACACGGGAAGTGACACTTGAGTGCCACTCCCGGAACTAATCCCTCAGCAGCGCCCTGACAGATGATGCTGGAACCAAGGTACGAGCTGTGACACCTGCACCTCACCAATGAGAATCAAAACCTCCAAAACGTATGCCTGGGTGAGCTGTTTATCTTGTTCAAAGAAGAATTGTCTGATATTATGTGGCTGGTCTGTCATTTTGACTGGACCAATATGATTTGCTTCAGAATATTTCTTCTCTGTGTTTGACACTTGTAAGCTAAAGGAGATTGAACCCTAAGTGCAGGACACAGTACTAATAAGTCTTTTGCAGACCTTGCGAGCTTATGAGCCTAGTTGAGCATCTCTGACCTCTTTTTCTAAATATGCAAATCACTCTTAGGTTTGGTCACCCTAAGAGTGATGGGGGAATCCAGAAGTGGACCCTTTACTCACAAGTGCCTAGATGCATCAGATGCACTTCACTGACGAGGTGCAACAAAGTGAGGTTAGCTGTTTCCCTTGTTCAGAGGAGAATTGTTTGGCATTTTGTGGCTGGACTGTTGCTTTGGCAGGAGCAATATGATATGCTTCATAATATTTATTCTCTGTGTAAGGCACTTGTGAACTAAAAGAGATTGCACCCTGGGTGCAGGACACAGTTCTAGAGAGTTTTTGCAGACCTTGCAAGCTCATGAGCATAACTGAGCATCTCTGACTTCTTTTTCCACATATGCAAATCACTCTTAGGGTTGGTCACCCTAAGAGTGATGGGGGAATTCAGAAGTGGACCCCTTGCTCACAAGGAACTAGAGGGATCACTTGCACCTTGTGAACAAGGCTGAAATGTATGTCTGGGCTCAGCTGTTTTCATCGTAATATAGCAGCTAGGAGAATTTCGAGGACAGACGTTTGTTTTGACAAGTAGTACTATGTATAGTGGTTAAAAAAATAGTTGGTCACATATTCTGAATAGTGGTCATTTTTTAAAAATTGACGCCATCTTGATTCCCCCACCCTATTTTTCTTGAAAAATGAGTGATGTTTAATATTTGGTGGTTGTATATCATTTTATATGCTTTCTGGTATGCTGAGTTCAATAAAATCATAAGACATTTTCTAAAAGTGAAAGAAGTACGAATTTTGTGAGAAAATAGTTAATAAATGATAGTACAGAACCTTCAAGTTTTGCAGTCTTGTAATAGTAAAAAAAATGCATTAATTCTTGTTTTTTTCTGTTTCTGGTAATCTTTTTTAGTTGTAATGGAATAACATAAAAATGGACGGTCTTCCCCAAAGAAGAAGAGAAAAGACTCTGGTGAAACTAGTGTTTGTGTTTTGTGCAAATTGCTGGGGCGAGAAAAGTGGTATGGGACAGACTCTGGCCGATAATGATTTCAAGAATGGTCATTTCACAGTTAAATATACTAGCAATAGCAGCTTTGCCTTGGATTTAGCACTAGCGCAATACTACAATAAGCCAGCAAAGGGATCTGGAGGCATAATCAGAATTACAAGATGAAAGGAAGCCGTGACAAAGCACAATCTTATTAAACATGAAAAAGAAAACCTTACACATTTTTTAAGAACATTTTGTGGCTTTGATGAAGATGATGAATTTGCTCTCCATCACCAGTTTTCCAGGTCACTAACAATTCAAGACCAACGGAGTATTCCAAAGATGTTAAAGTTTGTGCTTGAACAAGGAGATCCCTTCTCGAAAGATGACAGTTGTGGGATATGAAACCTCATAACTGGAATGAAAATTGATCCACTAGTAGCTGACTACTTACTCCTTGTACAAGAAAAATGAGATAATCACTACAAAATGTTTGTTAAAGAAAGGTTGACTGAAAAATCCAAAGATATCTTAGATCCCATACACAAGGAATTTCCTAAAAAAAAAATCTGCAACTGAAACAAAAAAGAGAGAGAAAGGGTCACCTCATAGAGTAGTATATTCTTAAAATGATTTTATTCACACACTTCCGAGTCCCGACCTGCTAATTAGGGTACTATCAATATACTTTGGTCCATCAAACACTTATGTGCAAGATGGACAGAGACAGTAGATGGGAGATTACAATGCCCACTCCCACTTAGGTTTGTTCCTCTGGTATGTAAATCACTCAGCTGCTCGCAGATGGTCTGATTGGTGCGGCACAAAGTGTTCCTCTCATAAATCCAAGAATAAGAAGAATAAAGTGCATTTAGAAATTCTGGAATATCAAGCGTTCTTAGGATACCTCTATTAAATTAGGAAGCAATACTCAAGGAGCCAGTCACACCAGTGTTTTCCAAAAAACGGCATCGATATTTGTATGCAGGGAGTAAATTAAAGCTTGCCCCTTGTCTAGCAACCATGGTCTTCTTCATTATTCTTCCATGAAAATGCATCTAGTATTCCAAGGGTTAATATCATGAAAACTTTATATGAATAGTTTTAAAATATGATATAGAAGTAATTCAGTGCTGCTAATTTAGATATAAAAATACGAACACTATTTATTTAAAACAAACCTTTAAAAGAGGTCTTCTCAATTTTACAAAAAAACTTAAAATCCATTAATTTAAATGTAATGAGTTTCATGGCATTTAAACCTCTACTTCATCAAACAATAATGAACTTCCTAACTAACAAACAAGCAGCATATCTATATCCACTTCCTTTTACACCTTAAAGGGAGAGTAATGCTTGAAGTAAAGTTCAGCTCCGAGTCTTCATTATACTTTTTCTAACACATAGAACTATATTTTAACACTTTATCACACTGGGGGCAATACATTTATTTTTAATATGCCTTTAATATAGGGATTAGTAATAATTAAGTATTACTATCCCTTTAACAGGTCAAATGATCTTAAAGGGATAGTATTGCTTGAAGTAAAGTTCAGCTCTGAGTCTTCTTTACACCTTTTCTAATGCTTAGCGCTATATTTTAACACTTACAGTTTTGTAGTTCAATAGCAATTCAAGCAGAAAGGGTCCCCTTCCTGCACTTTCTGGCCACCTCTCACTGAATCTGGAATCTGGTAATGGGACTGGACAGATGCAGTGAGGGACTATCTTCAGTCATTAAGTATAAGGAAAACCCTGCCCCCATTGATGAAGGAGGGAAGGATTTTCCATTTGCTTACTGAAGATTGTCCCTCACCATTCTCCATCCAGACCTCACTTACAGGCAGAGTGATGAAGGTGAAAGGGGTGGGAGGGGGATCCTTTCTGCTTGAATTGCTATTAAACTACAGAACTGTAAGTGTTAAAATATAGCGCTAAGCATTAGAAAAGGTGTAAAGAAGACTCGGAGCTGAACTTTACTTCAAGCAATACTATCCCTTTAAGATCATTTGACCTGTTAAAGGGATAGTAATACTTAATTATTACTAATCCCTATATTAAAGGCATATTAAAAATAAATGTATTGCCCCCAGTGTGATCTCTCAAACCTTTATGGTTTGAGAGATAATCACTCCTAAAGTTGCCCTCTCCCTCCCCCTTCCTCGAAGTCAGCTTTGCAGCTGACTGAGGGGAAATCCGGTCTTAGATCATCAGGCGGCTCTGCAGCAGAGCCGCGATCGCATTAATAAAAAAAAATATTTCACTAAAATGCAAACCAAGCACACGTAGAAGACCATTTCAGTGAAAGATTTATTTTTTATTAACGCAATCGCTGCTGTGCTGCAGCGCTGCCTGAAAGTCTTATGACAGGCTTCCCTGCAGTCAGCTAGAATGCTGACTACAGGGAAGGGGGAGGGAGAGGGCAACTTTAGGAGTGATTATCTCTCAAACCATAAAGGTTTGAGAGATGACACTGGGGGTAATACATTTATTTTTAATATGCCTTTAATATAGGGATTAGTAATAATTAAGTATTACTATCCCTTTAAGTACTGAAAATAAAGTACAGAATAAAATCATCAACATTGGCCTATCCAGCAGCAAGGTTATTGTAGAAATTAAGCATTTGCCTAGTTAATTGTTATTAAATATATAATTCAGTAATATTTAGTAATTATTAGAGTTAATATAGAGTTACAATAAAAGAGTGCTCATTACAGGCGTGAGGGAACAAATGACCACATTAACTATATTGATATCTCAAGAATTAACATTTTAATGCTCACAATTGCTAGGCTATTGACTGAAAAAAAGGCAATGAATAATAGAAAAATTACTTTATCCAAATTGTTATTAACATAAATCTTTATAATTTATTGCAGCAACAGTAATAACACAGACAATACTTGTGAGCAAGTTGCAACTGTGACCAGGAATCATCAGCCACCAAATGCAGCCAGCACTTTACATAGCTAAACACAGTATATGCTGATCGTTTATAACGTATGTGTTCATGCAGCACATTGCAGATTTTTTTTTTATCACAAGCCATCAAATCCAACCTTTGTCTGAAATGATACACTCTTTGAGGGACATTCTGCAATCCAAGACCAGAAATACAGGTGGAAAGTCACACATTGTATACTGACATAGGTATTTCTTGTGCAATAGTGAGTAAGTAGACCTGTCAGGGATTAAATGTAATTGAAATACTGTAATGATTAACAAAAAGGAGAAAGGAGAGCACACTAACCATAAACATGAAGATAAACAACAAGATTTTATCAATCACAGATATAATGCCAAGGTCATGCACACCCAAATTCAGAGAGCCATGAGCATTCACAGAAGAAATATTATGGAAAACAAACAGCCACAGGAAGAAAACAGCACCATTAGTAGTCACCTACAACCGCCAGCTTGAAGTTCTATGCAAAAATCTCAAGAGCTCCAAATAACATTACATACTGTTGACAGATTAAAAAGAATATGTCTCAAGACCTCAGATCCTCTCCTACAAACAGCCCCCAACCTGAAACACATGTTTGTAAAGAGCTCTGTTAAGAATGCAGTGGAAAATGGTACATCTCCTTGTCTAAAAAAGACGTGGGCCTAGATGCACTAAATTTCGATGAGGGCTAAAAATGTCGATGTACTATCGGAGCAATGTCTTAGGCACATCGACAGTATTCACCAAAGTATCTATGACATTACATCACCAGCACTCCGACAAAAAGATGCCCACATCGACATCAATCAGACAGCTACAATGGACTATTTCCATATGGAAATTAAGCATAATGACTAATTTCCATATGGAAATGCTTAATAATGAGACACATTCGTATGCAAGGGGGTATGTTGATACTTTAATGTGACACTTCGATACATTCACTAAACTCCGATAGCAGCCTCTGCTGTTGGATTTCACTGTCTCAACTTTACCTGCCTCAGGTTGGCAAAGTTGGGATCTCCCTCTACTTTCCTATGGAGTAAAAACCCTTAATCAATTTTTAGCATGAAGGGTTGTCCACGTGCTGGCAATGTGGGAGCACTTGGACTTGGACTCAAACATCACTAGAAATTAGACACCCTTAAAATCTGAAAAACAAAGAAAACTGAACTAATAAAAATGTAAGAAAAACTAAATTCGTAAGAAAAAAATTGTGTGAAACGAATAATATAAAAATCAGCAAAATATAAGGGAAAGTGAAAATATCACCAAAAGAAACTAAACCGCATAATGAACACAGGTACTATTACAGGGCAAAACAACATGGTTGAAACCCAAAAGAAACCAAAAGTAAATGAATAGTAAAGCACTGCAGTGTGCTGGCATCCCAATAGTAATTCATGCTGCTACAAATTGATACCTGTGTTCATTATGCGGTTTAGTTTCTTTTGATGATATTTTTACTTTCCCTTACATTTTGCTGATTTTGTATGATATTATTCGTTTCACACAATTTTTTTCTTATGAATTTAATTTTTTTAGCTTTGTAGTAGTTTAATTTTCAACAGGAACTCAGTTAATAGGCATTATGGCTTAATAGGCAAGGTTTGCTGCTGTATACCTTGCCTGCATATGTGTGTAATGTAATCATTTTTTTTAATAAAATTACATAGTTCAGACTTCAAGGGGGTCATTGGGACCCCTCCTAACACCCCCTAGCATTGATCACCTATCCAATAGGATAGGTGATCAATGCAGTGACAATTGCCGTCATTTTTATTAAAGCCCATATAACATATGTTATATGGGCTTTTTTCTTATGTGTTATATGTATTAAAAGTATATAATTCAGACCTGGAGGGGGGCACCAGGAACCCTCCTGATATCCCCCCTATCATGGATCATCTATCCAAAAGGATAGATGATCCATGGGGTGACCCCAAAGGCATTTTCTGCCTTCTTGATACTGGAGCAGCTGTATAAGCCATTGCATTACAAGTGCTGCCTTGAATGAGTGAACCCTGTCACCAGGTCATTCTTAGAAAGCGCAGTGCTGCCACAGATAAGGTGCCCAAACCACATTCCCACCAAAACCACAACACCAAGGGCAAATTCTCCTGTAGATCATCTAATGTTGTCTACTTCTTTGCGTGTGTGAAATGTCCCAACACAGAATTATATGTAGATGTAAACAAACTCTAAGAAGGCATGATTTCTCATAGGTTCAGTGGGTGAACATTTTCACAAAACAGGTTACTGCATCAAAGATCTCAGGGTCACTATACTGATGAGAAGCATTCATGAAAAGAGAGACAAAAAGATCTGGGAGTATAAATTGATGACCAATTGATGACATTAGTGTGTTTAATTGATACATTCCATATACTTAGCCATCTTTGACTGCAAGTAACAAACTCTCTACACACTAAGTTTACTGGAGCTATTCACACTTTAAAAGGGAAACAAATATTGTACAACTTGGCCAGCTACAAAGAGATGCCTCTGCTATAGTCTAAAGAATAATTCATACAGAGACTGGTGATAAGAGTTTCACCTTCAGTGGTATTCAGATTAATCAGGAATCATATATCACCTTTACTCTACCAGTCTCTGCGTTTTGTACAGCTAACAAGGTACCACATTTTACCTCACTGGAAATGGGAGAGTCTTCTATATGCATTAATATGAGGGTTCTAGATAATTATGATGTCGCTTGGCATAAATATATGAATTGTGCCAGCTGTACTGGTACTTGAGTGGAAGCAACACTTTGAAACTTGACTGAAATTATGTGCCTCCTATTAGCCAATTTGGGGTTCACAAATGTGACCCCTGCAGCTGACCTAAGGGCCATTCTTAAAATGTGATGTGAGGCAACCCGTTGCAACCAATGGTGCAACTTTTGTGAGAGAAGCCCTAATCTTAGCTTCACTTGCAGTATGAAACTTGCAAAAACAGAGCGGATATTTTATGACCTCTGAAATGTCTGTTAACATGCTCAGATCAGACCTCCCAAAAGGGGAATATTTTATGGTAAATCAATTTAATGTAAAAAGCATAAAATAACATTGTATCCAGTAAGGACAATGAGCTATATACAGAAAGCTAAAGGGAGGCAGGTTTACAATGAGTTGTAAATCTATCATTTAAATGGTTAAAATGCTATTTAAATCAATCTTTAGCTTCCAGAATGCAGCCCAGTATTTGATATACAAGACAATGGTTTTATATGGGAATTACTCAATGCACATGTTAATACATCCAAGATCACAAGTACATACATAAGCTTTTGTGGATTTCAAACTAATTATTTAAAAACAAAAGAAAAGAAACAGACTGTGCTTACTACCTCTACAATGTGAAAAACACTATATAAAAGTCAACTAATAAGAAGGAGCAATATATAAGAATAATATAAGAAGTAAGAAATACAGATTTATAAAATCATGATTGTAATGCTTCTATTTCCTTAAATGTGGGTGCGTGCAACCCACCTTTCACTCTAAGAGAAACAATTTTTAAATAGCCTGTATATAGTATTTGACCTTTTCCTCCTGTTCTCATGCTGAATGAATGACTGACCTAGTGATGCAATGATGTCTATTCAGTGAGACAGAATCAATTACAGTGCACCCAAAAGCAGCTGGTGAAAACCCCTGCATGCTGTAAAAATCAATGGAGGCTCATAGAGAGGAGGGCTTAGAAGTCAACTAAATGCGGTATTAAAATATGATTTTCTTTTCTGTGTTCAATAATCATTATATTTTTTATAGGTGAATACATTAAAATAGATTGGATATCCCTGTTTATTACAGTATGTCACTAGATATTTGCTATCTGATGCGAAGTTGGAATGATAAACAAAGAGACAGATTTAGCAATAAGTGCTGAAACAACCTTGGGACAATCCAACTGCACCATAGGGGACAAATAAAAACTTCTTTTGATTTAAATGGTGTAGTTGATTTGGACCAAAATTGCTTTACTTAATTTAATTAAATTAGCCACAAAGAGAAAGAAATGCAGAAAAATTAGATGTTCGTATGTGAAAGGCCATATTATAACATCTACAGAAATATTTGTAAATATATGATATTACATGTGATTTTCTAAAAAGGTTGGTAGAACAATGATGGGTGCACGTCTTAGTCTGTGACCAATTAAAGTGATAATGCAAATAAAAATTGGGCTTGATTCCATTACACTTGAAGTTTGACCATTAAAAGAGTAGGAAACTGCCTTTTTTTAGCCTTTTTATTACTCTTACCTTCCCTTTTGGGCTGGTATGTATAAAGAATTTGGAAATTAAGGAAACATACAAAAGATGAGATTCCATTACAACCAGAATTAAATTCAGCATAATTTGCATAATTACAAACAGGGGCCAGAATATCATTGCAAATGGACATTCTGCTATCTGAGCTATGAAGGCATATGCCTCCACAATATACTTTGTGCAACCACAGATTGCAATGCATTACTGTGTGATGATAAGTTGCTAACTGTCTGGTGCTGGAAGGTTAAACTGCAAAATACAAACATACACTAGCCCAACATCCTCAGTAGCCTAATCAGACCCACCATTACCCCCTCTATTGGTAGAATGACTTGGAAAGCATTTCAATTACTGTGTTCCAACTGGTCCAACAAAGAAGGAGTTAAGCTTATTAAACATGAATAATTAATTGAATATAAGACTGAAATGACTTAAATAAATATTTTGAGGAAAATGTTATTCAACCATCCATGTCTACCATGCATATTAGGCTGGAGAGTGCTCAAATAAAAAGAAAATGGTGCATATTAAACTTTTAACATGAAAATACAGTACAAAAATAAAAAGATGCATTAAAAAATAAAAACTACTGAAAAAGATGAAAACCAATGAATAAAATCAATATGGGCCCTGGGGTCCCCATATTGAATCAGGGGCTCACCAAATGTAAAAAAAATGATACAGGATTCAGAAAACTATCTGCCCTTCCTATGCGAGAGAATGTGGCAAAAAATAAAATAAAATGAGTTCTGGAGCCCCCATATGAACTTAAAAAAGAAAAAAACTTCAACCCACCAAGGTATGGACAAATTAAAAGGCTTGGCCATGTTGAAACTGAATCCTTTTCTAGTTGCTCTAAATTTGTTAGTGGAGCACTTCATAGTTCAGTGCTGAGCTCAATGGTATTTAGCTTGTATATTAATCATCTTGAATTGGTTATTAAAAATTGTATCTCAATCTTTACTGATGACACTAAACTGTTAAAGGAAATACATACAAAACAGGATATTTCTCTGTTAGTACAAAGATTTGGATAAACTCAGTGAATGGGAGGAAAACTGGCAGAAGGAGAGAGACACTGGCAAGGGGGTGAAAGTGAGGGACACTGGAGAGGGGTGAAGGAAAGAGGAGGGGTGGAGAGAGGCACAGAGGGTAAAGAAGAAAGGCACTTGGGGCAAAGGAGGGAAGAATGGGGTAATCAAGGAGAGTGGCTCAGAGGAGGGGTGAAGGAAAACTGGGGGGGTAAAGGAGCAGGATCTGGGAGTGAAGGAGGAACGCATTCAGAGATCATGGAGAAATGCTGTGGGGCTCTGAGGAGGACTGAAAGGGAACTGCAGGTGAAGGATTTAGGAATTTGGGAGTGACAAAGGGAAAGAACTGGAACTGAAGGAAAGGGACACCGGGGAGGGGTGAATTATAACTTGTGGGTGAAGAAGAGAGTAAAAGGGGCTTAAGAAAAGAGGCTCTGAGGGGGTGAAAGAGAGAGGCTCTGTGAGTGAAATATATAGGCACTGAGGGTAAAGAAGGGAAGAACTGGGAGTTGAAGGAAAGTGGCTCAATGGAGAGGTGAAGGAAAACATGAGTAAAGGAGGGAGGAATTGTGGGTGAAGGAGTGAAGCTGTGGGGGAAAGGTAGTGAGGCACTGGGGAGGACTGAAGGGGAACTGGAGGTGAAGGAGTTAGTTAGGAACTAGGGGATGACAAAGATAAGACCTGGAGTTGAAGGAGAGAGAGAGAGAGAGAAGGGTACTGGGGAGGGGTGAAGTAAAAAGTGGGGTTGAAGAAGTGAGGAACTGGGGTTTAATGAGAGAGGCTGTAGGGGGTAAAGGAGAGATGCCTTGGAGTGGGGAAATGGAGGGTAGAACAGGGGGAGAAGGAGGCTTGTATGTGGCATGAAAATCTCTAATTAACCTTCCACCCTCTTTCCTCCATCATAGCTTATTAAAGTGCATGATGTTTGATCTGCTCACTGGAGTGATTACCAAGGGCACATAAAGCCATCTGTATAATTTATCTTTCTTCATGTGTACTTGGTGATCTCTCCATTCAGCACAAAATACATCACATGTTTATAAGCTGTGAGGGGAGATGGATATATAACAAAGTGTCTCACACATATACAATAATATTTAGACACGTGATTGGCCTCAGGATTCTCTGGGTCCCACAAGCTCCATTCCCGACAGACAATATTAAGTTTATAGGCCATGGTGGTCCTATTTAAAAAAGGGGCACCCCGCACTATGTGAGCTACAGGGACCAGTTCTACACCACTGAATAGAGAGGTTAAACGTATCCAAAAGAAAACGTTAATTAAGTGTAGGGCTTGGTGAGATCAAAATTAAAGGGTGTTTTAGGACTCCCATATTATCTTTTTCCCATTAAACGGAGGGTGCTAGTATTCCCTCCTTTAAAGGGATAGTAATACTTCGTTTTATCTTTATTTTATTTTGTAGGCATTTGAGATATATTCACAAGCAAAGTTTCCCCTCCCGCCCCTTTTACCTAGTGTAAGCCATCTCTTCTCAGATGTGGAATCTGGTTGTAAGACCAGACAGATAAAAGAAGGGGACAATCTTCTTCCTATGAGAACAATGAAAACCCTGCCCCCCTTGACAAGCTTTTCAGGATTTTTCCTTATCTTAATTGAAGATTGTCCCTCTCTGCAGTCTACCTGGGCACCTCCCTTCTGATCTGGCTGAGCAGTGTTACATCAGTAAAAGGGGCGGGAGGGGGATACTTTGTCATTGAATTATTCTTGAGCTACAAATCTGACAGAATTGAAATAACACTCTCCAAAGTCCAAATACTATGATGATTAATTAGAACCGCTTTTATTACACATTAAACATTACTATCCCTTTAATGAAGTAAATGAAAAAAAAATAATATGGGATACATTTTCACTGAGGCAAGGGCCTCTCACATTTTGTATGAATATTTTGAATACTCTTAGGGGGTCTCCCTAAGAGTGAAGGGTAATCCAGACGTGGACCGCTTGCTCTCAGTGCCTAGGGAGTCCAGTTGCACCTCCCTGATGAGGCGCAACAAGACTGAAATGTACATCTGGGGTTAGCTGGTGTTCCTGTGGAGTGGGGACTTCCCTTTTGGGAGGGATTAGTTTTATATGTAGGTGGAAATTTCTTCTCTGTAAGGCACTAGAGAGCTAAAATGTGATGCTTCTGGTGACTAGCTGTAGAACAGGCCATTGTGCTGTTGTTTGTCCTCAAAAGCCTCTCACATTTTGCATGCATCTGTATGGGAGGAACAGTGAATTGCAGACACTGCTGGACCCCTGACATCCATATGAGTATGTGTTTTTACTTAATGATAGTTGAAAGTTTTTTTTATTTCACACTCTCCAACCCGATCTCATCAGGATGAAAAGCTGGGTGGTAGTAATATGTCCCTATTTCTTTAAAATAATAATTTTTACACTTTTGTTTTAGCCACCCAGCAATGAAGGATTGAGTAATTCTCTTTTTGATGAGGTGGTAGCATTTTTTTCAACTTGATTGTTTAACCCTACTTTGGCAGAGAGTGATTAACTATTTGTGTGGATAGAGTGACTGTCTCCTCCATTGCAGTTGGTGTGCACCATAAGTAAACCTCTGTAGCTTCCTGAATTAACCCTTTGAGTGCCAGAGGGGTACTCAAAGCATTGCTTTACAATACATTGTGCAACCCTCTGGCACTCAAGAGGTTAACCCCATGAGTTTTCTGTACTAAGGCAATACAATACATACATATTTCACAATCATCCATATTTTGTTATCAATGATACTACATTATATTTGCATCCATGTAGCAAGACCCTTGTGATGAAACATGACACAAATTCCTGTAATGCAAATGTGAAAGCAGTAATGAAATCTGGCATTCATGCATCAATACATTGGAAAGGGAATTCAAGCTAACAGTGTAATTTCCCACTATACTCAATTATCAAGACAACTCAGCACCTAATTTGCATAATGTTGTCAGGTTCATACAGTGAAACCCCATCCTAAACATACATAAAAGTGAAATGCAAACAGGATTAGCCTGCGCTGACCTCAAATGTGCAACAATGAATAGTAATAGTAACAGTGACACAATACATGACCGATCTATATTGTAATTGTAATATTTTGATAAACCCAATGGTGATGTTTGTGATCTTCTTACCATTCATCTTTATTGTCTTTCAGCAGTAATTTGTCCTTATTTACATGAAAGGTGGAATTTCTCTAAGATATCCTATAGCGTTGTTTGTTTAAAAGTGTCCCTGGCCATCATGTTTTTACTGATGGAAAAGAGTTGAAGCTTTTAATAAGAAAAAAAAATAATTTGCTATTTTTCTTATTTTCATCTACAAAAAAAAAAAATCTGAAATATGTCTTAACCCTTTGAGTGCCAGAGAGGTATCCAACAAATTCTGTTGCAATCTATTGGATACCTCTCTGATACTCAGGTAACGGAAGTGGTACAACAAACAAGCGATCTAAAATGTCTATAATGGAAAAAGTGCCACAATCCCATCAGAAGCCTCTCCTTTATTTTTCAAAACAGAATGTATAGAGTTATATTCCAGGATTTGCTCTTGTAGAGGTGGTTGTAGTGGTAGTGGTGGGGCTACCTTTCAGAGTGTAAACCTGCCTTAATCAGGTCTATAGTAACTGAATGTGAAATGCATCTACTTGGTGCCAATAGACACGCAACCCATGTCAAACATGGGTTATAGCTCTCACTGCTGTAAGGGAGTATAATATCCTCAACTTAAAACAAATATAGAATCATTCACATTTTGGTTCAGAATCCATGTTAGTTTAATAAAGTCCATAAAAGCATGATAGAAGAAAACAAGAAAATGTAAAGAAAGAGAACAAAATGCAATACAGTATATTTGTACATTTTATTCAATATCACAAGTAAGGAGATAGGCTCACTCTAATGAGTGACTGATTTGATTTAAGTACAGTACGTGCAAAGCTCAATAGAAATTAAAACAGTATTTTATATGGCTTACTAGTAAGGTGCCGAATTTCCATCATCAAAGGTCTCCAACAGACCACAATTCAAGGATTTCCCTCATTAGGCATCAGTGAGTTAATGAGTGGATCCACCTTTGCTCAAAATGGAAAATCCTGGACTATTGGTAGATTTTAAGGATTGAACTTGGAAACATCTTGTAATAAAATTCTTCCCTGAATCCATTATGTAAATGACCTTGATTTTCAACACAGTTTGGCAAAATTACTTGGAACCAGAAATATATTGAGTTCTGGATACAGAGTCATGTGTAGAACCAGTTCAAATAAATGCAGAATCTAACTTGGTAAATAACATGCTGCTACTGTAGGAGGAATGATGGTCTGCGGATAATACTCTGTCTAAGGGGCCTAATTAACGAAACCCTACAAACACAGAATAAAACATCCAGCAAATGGTACCCCTTGAGGACATCAGGGGGCTGGTGGGGACAAAATAAGTTTCAAAACAATGTGTTACCCACCCCGTCTGGTGATCAATTTAACAAAAAATTACCACCCAACTAATATTTGAGCAATGTAGCATCTCTGTAACACACTGACCATTGCCACAGCACCAGGAGAGTAACCACTCATTGCAGTCATGCACTGGTATAAGGAAGCACACAGGTGCATCTTCCCTCCTTGAAGGTGCAAGGTCAGGGAACTGTAGAGGTTGGTGTTTACCTCAATGAAAACCAGAGGGGCTAGGAATTGTAACTCTTTTTACTGAAGGAGATCCAGTGAATGCTTTTTGCACTTGGCCTATACTAATGTGTTCTTAAAGGGATAGTAATACTTCGTTTTATCTTTATTTTATTTTGTAGGCATTAAAAAAACATGAAGAACGATATAAGTCTTATCTCTCAAACCTTTATGGTTTAAGAGATATTCACAAGCAAAGTTTCCCCCTCCCGCCCCTTTTTCCTAGCGTAAGCCATCTCTTCTCAGATGTGAATCTGGTTGTAAGACCAGACAGATAACAGCAGGGGACAATCTTCTTTGTATGAGAACAATGAAAGCCCTTCCCCCCTTGACAAGTTTTTCAGCTTTTTCCCTTATCTTAATTGAAGATTGTCCCTCTCTGCAGTCTACCTGGGCACCTCCCTTCTGATCTGGCTGAACGGGGGGAGGGGGGATACTTTGCTTGTGAATATCTCTTAAACCATAAAGGTATGAGGGATAAGACTTATATCGTTCTTCATGTTTTTTTAATGCCTACAAAATAAAATAAAGATAAAACGAAGTATACTATGCCTTTAAATTAAGACTAACCAATGTTATGAGCTGCACTTGTAGGATACTTTTTATAAAATAAATCTGTAAGAGTACATCTGGTAAAAT
The DNA here is from genome assembly GCA_037306005.1 of Rhinophrynus dorsalis. Lineage (NCBI taxonomy): Eukaryota > Metazoa > Chordata > Amphibia > Anura > Rhinophrynidae > Rhinophrynus > Rhinophrynus dorsalis. The sequence goes on along the minus strand of CM074718.1, from coordinate 222,849,373 downwards.
GTTTTGAAAATTACAACTCTCTGCCGGTGCCTGACAGTTTTACATATATAAGATTTATCACACTGTAGACTACACAATCTTCTCTTCACTTTGGGATTAATCCAGCTCCTGAGAGAAGTATTGAACACAGGAATTTACCCCTTTTTCTATTTGGAATAATCTGTTGTGCTACTTGCTATCTTTACTAATTTAGGATACCATTGTTTTGACCATTTACTTTATACTATGATTGTTGCATGTATTAACAAATCTATGGATGGGGAAAAAAAAATTTTTTTCCACGTGGAAAACCTACAGTTTGTCACTTTGTTTGTGGAAATTCACATATATTGAAATCCCATAAAATGTCTTTTTCTGTAGCCTCCCAAAAGTTTCCTGCAAGAGTTTTGCTGGTTTCAATTGCACCAATGCCTGAGATATCCCGCTGGGGGTTCTGACTCAGAATATGTAGTTCTGTGGCTAGCAGTGCAGTGGGACAAGGCTGAAATGGCCTATATATATGATTATTCCTTAAATGATCTGCAAATTTTGAAAAGAAGCACTGGCCTTCCGCATGCAAGAATTATGGTATTATCCTGATATGAGGATTAAACATAACAGAAATATTGGAAATATAGTGGACAAAATCCCTTATAAAAAAAGTGATTAAAACAAAATTTTTTACAACAAAAAACCAATTGTTCCATTTTCAAATATGAGACAAAATAATTTAATTTGAAACTTCCTTAAATGGTGTATTTGCTAATTTGCCCCTGCAATTACCAGTATATATAGGAAGATGCAAGAGGAAATTACAGAAGATGTTTTCTGAGCACATGCAAGACATTAGAGGGGATGTAAAAAAAATTTGCCCATAGGTTTGGTTACATAGGTTTTAATGAAACTAGTTTTGCAGATATTTACTGTGCTGTGTAGTGCTTTGCACTTCCGCATAAACAGCACAGCTTGTCTTCTCCCCCACTTCCCTCCCAGCTGCCCCAGGGAGCATGTCCACGCTTCTCTTCTGTGTGCTGAGAAAGTCTTCTATTATTATAGCAAGCTCTGGAAGCATTATACTGAGGTATATTCGACTGGTAGTGGTGGTGCAGCTAATAAAACATGAAATAAATGAAATAAGAACTTTGCATGTAACTTGATAGAGACAGGGATCCCCTGATATAAACTTCCACTGAGGTACTGATACTTGACGTGACAGTGTCAAGGGGCTGCTGGTCAGGAAGGGGTGCTGACCACAGCAGCTCAAGTAACTAAGTAAAATGAACCCAGAGAGCAAAGAAACTAGCACACACACACAATTAAAGGGAACACCAATGTATTGAACATTTGCATACATGTACAATAAAACAGCACTGCGAAACAAAAACATACAAAGAACGTGAAAAGTGCAGTGACTCAGGACTACTAGGGACAGGACTTCCGGGCAAAACTTGGGGCTACTGAGAACGGAGAGCAAGGGCTACTGAGAACAGGGACTAAGTCAACACTGGAACTCTGGGGGTGCCGCTGCGCTCAAGGAACTCTGGGGGTGCTGCTGCTTCTGGAAGACAAGGGAGACTGCAACTCTGGAACAAGGGGGTGCACAGCCTGCACTGGAACAAGGGGGTGCACAGCCTGCACTGGAAAATTAACACAGGAGAGCAACTGTCAATACAGGAACACAGGAGGGCAATAGGCAGTACAGGAATGCAGGAGGGCCACTGGCAGTTCAGGAACACAGGAGGGCCCAGGGTCAAATGGGAAAGGAAAAGAAGACAAGTATCAAGTATAATCTGGCCCAGAACAAGGGGAGAGCCTGCACTAAATAGGGCAGAGGTGATTGCAGGTGATTGGGGCCAGCTAGGAACAGAATAACTCTTTAGACGTGCAGCAGCCTGCAACAGCACCAATGGGAGGTATTGGCACTGGAAGGTACTGCACCAGGCGGAGGAGAGGGCAGGGTCCTGACAGACAGAGTATTTTGTAGAGGATGATTTGTAAGATTTGTTGTTAGCGGCCCAAGCCCTGAGACAACATTGATTTGTACGATTTATTAGAGGCACAATCCTTGAGGAAACATTGATTTGTAGGACAAATGAATGAATGAATGAATGAATGAATGAATAAGTGAGAGAGAGAATCATGAAACGCACAAGGTGGTTCATTTTGTGATCTTTTGCTATTTTGAAATCATGAGTGTTGGATGTTTTTAAACTTTGTACCAATAAATATACTTTTTTACGACATCCATCATGATTGAGTTGGCTGTTTTGGTCCATTGAAGCACTCTCTTCCTTTGTCGTTTTGTAGGACATTGTGGCACAAGCCCTAAGAAAACATTAATTTGTAGGACCTAGGCTTGTTAGTAACAAGCCCCCAAAATATTTTTTTTTTTTTTTTGTAGGCCCATGTTTTGCTTTGTTTTTTGTTTTTTTTTAAGCACAAGCCCTGAGAAAAAGAATTCCCTACTGGCCTAATGCCAGCAGGTCATGTTGTGTTGGCCAGTGACCATTGGCCACTGTCAAATGCCCTGATGTAGATGTGGAATTTGTGACTGCTGTTCTTGTTGCTGCTGCTGAGTTGTTTAAGCAGCAGGATGATTAGGCAGCTCAAATGGAATGGGATCAACAACAGCAATACTATGGGTGATGGATGATGAAGGTTCCACTTGCCACAACTAGCTCCAGTGATGTGCCTGAGGCAGTAGCACCATAACTAGCCCCATCACTAGTTGGCCAATAATTCTTCTCCATCTACCCCTCCTCCAAAATCATGGGTGTGTTGTTATTAGAATAGAACATTTTCCCTCGAGAGCAGGAAATGTGCATCTCATCAGCAACTGTAATGTGCACAGTGTGCACATAACACCAGAAACAAAATACTGCTGCTTTCACTATACCCTTTGCCCACACTCTGCTAAGGACATATGGCAACTTAGTGACAATTTAATAGTAATGTTGAACCCTCCCTGCCACCAGCTTAGCATATTCTGCAGGATGGAATCTCCACAGATGCTGCTTGATGGCCTGCTTATGATTCTCCTCCACCACACTGCCATGTGTGCTCAGTGCACCACACAGGGTGGACACAAACTGCCACTTCCTAACATATACAGAGTGGCTACCATTTGATGGGGGAGGTAAAGATGAACAGGGTGTATTGGCAGAAGATGTAGTTACCCTAGAGGAAGAAGGTAAGGGCAAGCTAGCTGTTTCACTCATCAATGAACTTCCGCCTCTGTCTGGGTTTCACTATTCTTCCTCCTCTTTGATCTCCACCTCTTGTTGCCTTTCTGGAGAGTCAGGAGGTACAGCAACAGAGGTGCTTGATTTCTATAGTGGGTGTTTGGCTTTAACACGCTTGACATAAATGTCATGGTTTTTGACTTTCATGTGTGTTATCAGGGTGGTTCTACCAAGGTGCTTTCTATCCTTTCCCCTTCTCACTGACTTGTCACAAATTATGCACAGTGCCATTGATGACTGCACTGTTCTTGCCCCGAGAAAAAAAATTGTCCCATACCCATGACTTCAGGGGGGAGGGAAAAGGTGAAGAAGAATGGCCTCTTTCTTCTTCTCTTCCACATTCCCCTTCACTGTCTGGGGCAGAGCATGATGTTGCTGCTGTTGATGCTACTGCCTCAGAATCAACAGTGCAACTAGGACCAAGAGTATTGCTGCTGCTGGCAAGTGGAACCTGTCCTAGTCCTGCATCACTTATTGACCCCATTCCCACTGTGTCTATGGTGGTCTGTGGCACACTAGCCTGATCCTCAGCATCCTGATGCCCTTGCAACTCTGCAGCAGCAGGAATTAGAGCAGCTGGAAATTCTGCAAAATCTAAAAGCTCACTGCTTGTGGTGGTGGTGGTGATGCCCATCCCTGTCTCCCATTCCTTTTTCAGTTTGGGCTAAAAAGGCCATCAATGTCTCATCCACCCCAGCTCCTCCATCAACAATATCACCACCACACCACTAGTCCCTCCATGCTAGTGCTGCTCTATAACATGCATCTCACTGCTGATTGGTGGTGGTGATGAGAAATGTGAAAGGGGGTCTACAATGTTACACCTGCCATTTCTTAGCGACCTGAAGAAGGCAGACTGGCAGCACTTGCAGCAGGCACATGCTGATCTTGGTTGAAGGGGTGGTATTATTGCTGATAATTCTGCCTTCTTAGCATCATGTTCCACCTGGACAATGTCGAGAGATGAACGGGACTCCCATGGTCAGGGGAATGTTGTGGGCTCCCTTGACCACTAGTCTGGATGCTCTCAATTTCTCCCCCTACCACTCCCCTAACACTAGTTCCACCAGCTGCTTCACCATCACTGTTACTAGTAGTACCATTAACACCAACCACATCAATTTCAGACCCAAGTCTTCCTCCTCACAGTCACTAGTAATATGTTGATCACCCCCTCTTTCACTCTAACAAGCTGCTGGACCTTCTTAGTAGTAGTAGTAGTACTAGCACTGGCAGGACTGCTTGGGGATGGCAAGTGTAACGTAGGGTCCCTTGCTGTCACACTTGGCATAATCTTCTCCTTCCCCCAGATTCAGTAGATGCATAAGGTTCCTTCCAGTTCTTCCTTTTATTATATTTAAACTTGCTCATAGTGATAGTAGTCACTATGAGCCTCTCCTGCCTCAATTTTGCCTCAATATCACAGCAGAACAGCACAGCATATCTATCTCGCTCTGTAGCTGCTTCTATTGTGCTTCACTTTCTGGAAAATATCATGTTTTTATATCGAAAAGGTGAAAAACACGTAAATCAATGGGCATAAACTTTCCAGTCAATGAAAAAACGGTGAAGAATTTTGCAACTGGGAGAAAAATGTGAAGATTTTGATCGCTGTTTTAAAGTGGATTTTCCCATGAAAAAAGGGGACAACAATGTGGTTTTCATGGATATTTTTTGCAGGAACTCGATGCGCCCACCCCTACTCATAACTAGGAATGGCTGAAAATTTTTACCTCAAACAGAAATCGACGAATAATGGCACTTCCCACTTGGCGAATAATTTTCTCCTAAAAGTGTGGTTTTTCAGCTTTTTTCGCCTACTCATTCCATTGAAATCAATGGGAACATTGAATTTACACACATTAGGGTACCCTCTGTCGCATTGCTCGTCACCTCCCCCAACCAGCAGTGAGATGTCTGTAATAGAGCAGCATGTAGGGACTAGTCATGGTGGTGATGATGATGGTGGAGAAGCTGGGGTGGAAGAGACATTGATGGCCTTTTAGCCCAAACTAAGAAGGAATGGGAGACAGGGATGAGGATAGGCATCACCACCACCACCAGTGAGCTGTTGGAATTTGAAACTGCTCTAATTCCTGCTGCTGAGCTGCAAGGGCAGCAGGATGGTGAGATGCATTGTGGTATGCCACAGACCACAGTGGACACAGTGGGGATGGGGTCACCAAGCGATGTGGGACTAGGACAGGTTCCACTTGCCAACAGCAGCAATACTCCTGGTCCTAGTTCCAGTGCTTATTCTGAGGCAGTAGCAGCAACATCATCTTCTGCCCCAGACACAGGCACCCTCATGCCCCTTTTATACTATGCCTTTGGCAAATAAAACAATATTTGTTACTAATGTAAAAGCCCATGTACACGGGCCAAAGTCTGGGTAATGTTAACCCTTTGAGTGTCAGAGGGGTATGCAAAGGGTTAAGAGGCCGCTACCTCACTGCTCCACGCGATGCAGTCTTGAGTCACCTCACTCATGTGATGCAATCATGCTCAGTAAAGACTGCCCGAACGCGGGTAGTCTCTACTGAGCATGATTGCATAGTGACAAACATCCTAGCGAATTATTATATAGGAGGATGTGTTGTGTGTAAATATATTCTATTAAGAAATTACATCAAATACAAAGACAAACTCTATGCTTACATTACAAGTTTAAAATAAAATAGGAGAATCAGTCCAAAGTATATAAATATAAAATTTGTCAAATATTTAAGAACAAAAAGTTTATGAAGGAAACTATAGGATGTTTTAAAAATGAAATGGATAAACTGATTAGTGAGAATATAGAAAAGACTGATATTCCGAATAAATCAATTTCATTGGTGCATATCTGAGCAATAAATGGTAGAACCTCAAAAAATAATAGGTACATCCGTACCAGCACATCTATTTGGTTAGAACAAAAAGAGGTCAGAGGAAGACAGGACAGAATTAAAGGGATAGTAATACTTGGAAATAATTTTATTTTATATTGTAGCACTTAAAAAAACATGAAAAATGATGTAAGTCTTATCTCCCAAACCTTTATGGTTTGGGAGATATTCACAAGCAAAATTTTCCCCTGAGTGATGTCACCGTTCTAGCTCTCAGATTTGGAATCCGGTCTCTTGACCGGCTGCGACTCTCCAGAAGTGCCGAGATCACAATCTTTAAAAATAATTTCTTTATTGGAATTGTCTGCAAAGTGTGCTTGCAAGCCAGGCACACTTTGTACACAGTTCCAATTAAGTAGTTGTTTTTAAAGATCGTGAACTTGGCACTGCTAAAGAGCTGCCATTGATCTGTAGACCGGATTCCAAATCTGTCCACTAGATGGCAGACTTGGCTGAAACAGCCAGGAAAAGGGAACTTTTACTTGTGAATATCTCCCAAACCATAAAGGTTTGGGAGATAACACATATCATTTTTAATGTTTTTTTAAGGGCTACAATATAAAATAAATTATTTTCAAGTATTACTATTCCTTTAACAGTACAAAGCCAAATGGTCAGTAAAATAACACTGTATATTCAGCTTAGGATTTAGCAATTATTTTATATAGTTCAAAAAGTCTGCTTTTGTTCCAAAATGAACCTTTAAATGGATAGTAACATTTTATGTTCACTTTACATATTCTGAAGATGCATAATATAAAAAGTCAATTTGCCTCTACTTTTTATTTTCTTTATTTCCTTGACATAAAAAGGACATATGGATCTGTTTAAATACATGATTTTTGTCAGGGACTGAAAGCAAGGACAGTGATACAGTGTAAAAAAGATACAACATGCAGAACACACAGTGCTTCTAGAGTAGTGTTACATTGTTTTACTGTACTGCTTCCAGAAAATACTCCAGAAATAGATCCAGGATGCTTATTGCCAGGGAAATAATAGTATAAGAAAGAAAAATAGGCATACATGAAAATTTGACTTTATATATTATGTAATTGCAAAATATGTAAAGTTTATATAAAGGGTTACTATTCCTTTAACATGTCTACATTCTAGCTCCAAAACAGAAACAATATATTTTTACTTATTTGCATGGAATATAAAAGATAATATGAAGCAGGATACTAGAGATTGCATTTCATGTTTCAGCATTTTTATTTCTTGTTTTCGTATAATAAAGTAATTTATTATTTATATTTCCTTCTTCATCTACATTAGTTTTGTTGAGTGAAATTTAAAAATGCTCATAGATACAGTAATTGAAAAGAACATTTTCGGGATGCCTAGACCCTACAGATACAGGACAGTTAGACATTGAACCATAGCATCAAGGCACAGAGGGGCATTTAATGAAGATTTGGGAGGTGGTGTGAGTAGACAGCAGTTGCATTAATAAGCAAAACTAGTTTTTATTAATGTCACCTTTCAGTTTTGTCTATAGGGAACCTCAGCAGAACAATATCTCTACACAAGCCACTTTTCTATGACAGCACAAATCCTTATGTTATCATTCTGTATTCTAATTTAATCTGTCAGTTCTTTTATCTACCTTTAAACTTGTTCTCAAATAGCAGCATTGTTTTACTACCTGTTCAGCTTCAAAACTTTGGGCCTTAAAAGAGGAGACTAATATGGCATTATCTATTAATCTAAGTTTTTTGCTGATAAGATTTCCCCTAAGGACTAAGGAGTCTAATCTTGGTGGGCCTTCTTGGAGAAGGTTAACCCCTTAACGACATGTGCCGTACAATGACCGTCACGGTCCTTGAAATACTCAAGGACCGATGACGGTCATAGTACGTCACGTACTTTTTACTTACAGTGCTCTACGGGGAGCGCTGTAAGTAAAAATAGGGCCTGAAATTGACCGCTCCAAGATTGGAGCGATCTCTATCAGGACCCATAGTGACGCGCCGATACACGCAACAGGTCACGTGTACTGGAGCGTCCACGTGGTTCAATGCGGTCCTTATGGGACGGAAACGTCCCAGGACCGCTGGACGTTAAGGGGTTAAACTTGGCTTCTAATGTCCTTGTGTTTTTTTCCAATTCCAGCTTGGTCGGTTGAAAATCAGCTGGATACCAAGTAGGCTAAGATGTAGGTAAACCAATGCCTGCATTATTTAACCCCTTAAGGTCCGGGAAAATCTGAGGTTGATTTCACTTAAGGACAGGAGCAATTCTGATCTTTTTGACTATGTCTTTGTTCAACAGTGTTTCCCCTCTAAGTACTTTATTTTACCATGAAAATTATATACCGTTTTTTTACGCATAAATAGGGCTTTCTTTTGATATCATACTTATATGGCTAGCCCACCATTTATTTTAGTAAAATTAAAGGAAACGGTGAAAAAATGTAAAAAAAAATGCCATTTTTTTTCTCTTGGGATCATTTGGGCACAATGGGTTAAATTTTTATGTGCACTGCATGAAAGATATGACCAGTCAGTCATACCTACAAAATGGGCAGATTTAAGTGGTCACTGTCCCCCTGGATGAAAAACCCCAAGTCGCTTTTTCCCACCCTATTTTCCCACTTTTTTATTGATGACATTTGGCAATGTGTATAAATGTATTTCATGGCTCCGCAACAATCACACTTCCTATTTTGGTTATTTAATAGAAATCTTTTATACATATAGCAGTTGCTACAAATAATTCCCAAATATTAAAGGGATCATGCCCTATTTCTTCAACCTTAAAAATCTTATTCAAGATTATAACTCACTTAGAACTCACCCTTAACAGTGTGTTTGGTGGAGCCGGAGCACCCTCCACAATCTCAGCCAGGATTTCTACAAACGAGAGGACACAGGAAGAGGAGCTCAACGGTATCCACCCGGAGCATCAGACCACAGTAAACATTATATTTAAAATCTCCAATTTATTGAAAGTATCTTAAAAGAATTTTGTGTACAAAAGTGGACTCAACTTATCCATTGTAAAGAGTTAATTTTAGCAGGTCAAAAATGGACCTGCATTTAGCCAGCCTCCAGCACAGCAGTGAAAGGGTTATTACCCACAGCTGCTGCATTTTACTTGTCCACTAGGTGTCTCCTCTCTGCTTCTCTGTCCCTTACTTTGAAATCAAGGGACAGACGGCTGAGAAGAGACACTAGATGCAGTGTAGAACACTGCCTCATTCATTCTTTCACAGTGCCGGTACATGGGAGTGCTGCTGCAGAGTGTGCATGGAGGCGTGCTGCTATCATTTAACCTATGACAGTCCAGGACCGTCATGGGTCCTTAAGGCAAAACAATCCATGCTGGTTCAGTACCATCATAGGTCGTTAAGGGGTTAAATTTAAAACATAACAACAAATGGGGTGCATCGGTGTCTCAAAATACACATACCCACAGAATCACAAAATATAATATGTGACTTATAAATATATTCTTGCCAGCTCCATAAGAACATAGCTAGCGGTAAGGCATGCAGGATCAATAACTTGTAACTGTAGTGTCATTCTTAGGATGGTGACTTCTCAAGTGCTGTTCAGTCATTTAACTTGTGCCATTATAGAGTAGGTATTTTCACATTCATCTCAGTCTTGTGACTCCCACAGACAGTCCATTACTGAAATATCAGACAAATCCCTTCTGCAGGGCAAAACACAGTAAAACACCATATATACTTTTCATCCTTTAGTTGTACTTGACAGTGAGATGACGGTATTCCTCTGTGCTCAAGGTGAGCAAGTAGAGTCCAGTGCTTGGAACACTCTTCCACTTGGGAAGACTAAAAAACAAAAAGATATTTGATAAGGCACTGAGAATGAATTATACTTTGTAGTTACTTATTTGTGACTGTGCACTCTCTTGTGCTGCTTAATCATGTTTCTCAATTCCCTTCTTTGTGTTATTACAGATAGAAAATATCCATATTCATATCAGTCTGGTCCCATCAACCCTCAGACAATTCAGAACTAAAATGCCACACAAATTCCCTCTAAACAAAAGAAACAGCAAAAGAACAGAAATAGAGTTTGGCCTTTTAGTGGGCCTAATCAGTGAGGTGTAGTTTGTACAAGCACGGCAAGGGCCTCTGCCTGGGAAACCTTTCCATGTGGGGATACAAAAAATCACAGGGGTGACAAGTGTACACTAAAAACAAATTATACATAGTTGTTAATTCTTAGGAATGGTGTCCCTTAGGTGTTGATTTGTCACATTTATAGACAACATGTGCAATTATAGAAGGAAATGTTCCATATTTATATCAGTCTGGTTGCTCCCACCAACTGTATAACACCAAAATATCAGACAAATGCCCTCCACATGAAAGAAACAGCAGACTGCAATCATATGTAACCGCCTTTAGTGGACCTCATCAGTTAGGTGCAGTTGTATCCCTCCAGGCAAAGGAGATCAAGGACTTATGCTTTGGATACTCTTCCTCTTAGGGAAATGAAAAAACAAGAGATTTGACATTCACACACTGGAAACAAATTATGCTACAAGTTCATTCCTGGGGTTTGTGCCCAGGTGCTGCTCAGTTACTATTCTTATTCACAAGAAACATTTTCCCCAAATTATTACTTACTGTACACATTTTAGATGAAAATAAAGAAACTTTAAAATGTAAAAATCTTGTAAAAGTGAACCCCATGAGGACCGGATAGGTGTGCAAAACATTGCTGGCAATGTGTTGAGTACCTCGCCAGTCATCAAGGGGTTAAAGGGACAGTAATGTTTCAAAATAAAAACAGCTCCAATTAATCTTCATAGTATTTGGGCCATGGAGAGTGTTATTTCAATACTGTCAGAGTTGTAGTTCAAGAGTAATTGAATGATAAAGTATACCTCTACCGCCCCTTTTTACTGATGTAACACTGATCACCTCAGAACACAAATGTAGTGTCCAGATGGCTTGAAGAGAGGGACAAACTTCAGTTAGCATAAGGGAAAAACCTGAAAAAACCTGTCAAGGAGGGCATGGGTTTTCATTGTTCTCACTGTAAGAAGATTGTCCCTTGCTGTGAGTTGTCTGGTCTTAAGACCAGATTCCACATCTGAGGGGAGGCGGCTTACACTAGGTAAAAGGGGCAGGAGTGGGATACTTTATCATTCAATCACTCTTGCACTACAACTCTGACAGTATTGAAATCCTACTCTCCATGGCCCAAATACTGTAAAGATTAATTGGAGCTGCTTTTATGTTGAAACATTACTTTTCCTTTAAGCCTGTATTGTAAGAAACACAGATAGTTGCACAAATATTAATTCAAATTGAAAGCCATTATGTAACTGTTCCTTGAAAACCTCTATTTAATATATTTAATGTTAATTTCCTCTATGAATTTATCAATTATTGTAGGTGGCAGTTCTATGAAAACTAGGCAGTGTGCTTTTGGAAAATGGATACACTGGAACCCATGAACCCATGATTTAACAACCAAGTGTTTAAGCAAGTTACACTGCATATTGCAAGTGAATATTCTTTGAAAACACAAATTATCTGGAATCAAATGATATTAAAAGGGCAAAGGAAGGACAACAAAAAAACATTTTCAAATAGTATGGTAGAGAGACTACAAAAGTGAACAGGATAAAGGTAGCACCTTGACCCATGAGTGCCATATTAAATAGATTGCTGAATTCATGTGAGAAGGATTAACTTCAAACTACAGGATTCTGTCAAGAAAAAACAAATCTGAAATCAGTTCTTAACATCAGAATTTAGTCAATGAGGCATGTCATGACAGAATTATCACTGGGATGCATAGTGGGTCTGTTTATTATGATACTTTTGTTTGTGTGACCTCTTTAGTAAGGTTCTAAAGGTGTCCCAGGTTCTATGAGATATTTCCCATCTTAAAAATATAGTCCCATTAATGATGTTGACTAACTGATTTACTCATCATTTGATTAGGTCATTTGCATATCTCAAAGTTTTTCCATGGAAACATTGATTAATGACATAGAATAAATGTGACAATGTCTGTGTTCCAAGTCCAACAACAATATTATTTGCATATGTATTTTCCAACAACTGTCTAGTTTTCTGATATTATTTTGAAACCTTAATTTAATTTTTAGAATTCATAGTTCAGAGTCACAAGATCTTTGCTTACTTCTACGTTTAAAGTTCACCTTTATATATTCTGTTAGCAGAAAACACACCCAGAGGGTTATGCATTAAGGTGTGGTGAAGAGGTGATGAAGAAGAGATAACTGGAGAGATTCACTAATTGGTGATAAAGAGGTGATAAAGTAGAGATGACTTCTCCAGTTTATCACTTCTGCAATTCCTATGTTATTCTATGGAGCCTTTGCACTAAGATTTCTTCAACTTTGGAGATCTTAGTGTATAGGCTCTATAGAATAACATAGGAACTGGAGAAGTAATAAACTGGGGAAGTCATCTCCACTTTATCACTTCTTTATCGATGCTTTATCTCCCCAAACTTCTCCTGTGAGATCACTATGGAACCTATGCACTAAGATCGCTGAATCTTGAAAGATCTTAGTGCATAGACTCCACTGCATAACATAGGAATTTTATAAGTGGTAGAACTGCAAAAGTCATCTCCTCTTCATCACCTCTTTATCACACCTTAGTGCATCTCCCCCTTGAGTTATTCATTAGTTTTGATATATTCATGGCTCAGATGAATACTGATAAAGTGCTGAAATGAAGAGAAGTGTCAGATGTTAGTAGTGCTGTGATGTCTATAGTGTAGCTCAAAAAGCAGGCCCTTAGTTTTTATGGAGCATTTGGTTTTTGCTTGGTAAAAACTTGCCATCAGTAGGAATTCCTTTCTAGTGTCCTGAGCATATATAAATACAGGGGGCCAATATGGCCCTTAAAACCCTCTTTTGGAAGTGGCACTTCTCATTCCACTCTTTTTTTGCAGCAGAGTTTGCCAGAGAGAGACTGTTCAGCTTGGGTCCTATTTGCAGCCTTGGACTTCCAAACTCTGCCAGGACAATATAACACAGACCTAAACAAAAATAAGGAACAGACATTCTCCATATTCTGCCGAGACCTATGGTGATCACACTCAACGATATGTTGCCTTGAAAGCTCCAGCCAAATATAGGAATGTGGCAAGATAATTTTAAAACTCAAAAATGCTTTCCAGGACCACATAAGAGCTACAGATATATAGACCCTGTGAAATCGTGACGACAAATGGCTCAACACAGAAGTTAATAAACATATTTCCTTGCATCTGATTCATCTATTCATGGCTTGCAGAGAGTATGTTTCTACTTGCTCATTTATGAGTTAACTAGTTTTAAAGCCCGTGTGCACGGGCCAACACCGGCAGCACCGCAGTCATGCGCAGTACTGACTGCCCGCGATGCGGCTGATACAGAGTGGATGCGCAGAGAGAAATCCTGTCTGAACTCGGAGTGCCCCACGCTGTATCAACCGCGGTGTGGGCAGTCTGTACTGCGCATGACTGCAGTGCATGCATCCACCTGTACTGAGCATGATGGCTTCTGACAAACATCCTTAGTGAATTATTATATAGGATGAGTACAAGTATTTACCATGGAAATAGCACATTACCTCATGAAATCTTCTGGCTGGAGTATAATTGGTTACCCTATGGGTTGGAAATACCCATAATCATACACAATATGCCTATGTGCATGTATAACTTATAAAGTAATAAAGGCATTTTGGAGAGATTGCTTTACACTGATTACTTGTGTATTTGCCAGAGTAAAAATGCCTTTGTGCATGCCATATAGCATGGCTGTCCAAGTTCAGTCCTCAACTGCCACCAACAGCCAAGGATTTAAGGATTTCCCTGTTTAATGACAGGTAAGTCAGTCAAAATGAATGAGTCACTGATTAACTCACCTGTGCTTAAAGGGATAGTAATACTTCATTTTATCTTTACTTTATTTTGTAGGCATTAAAAAAACGTGAAGAACGGTATAAGGAGATATTCACAAGCAAAGTTTCCTCTCCCGCCCCTTTTACCTAGTGTAAACCATCTCTTCTCAGATGTGGAATATGGTTGTAAGTCCAGACAGATAACAGCAGGGGACCATTTTCTTTATATGAAAACAATGAAAGCCCTGCCCTCCTTGACAAGTTCTTCAGGTTTTTCCCCTTATCTTAATTGAAGATTGTCCCTCTCTGCAGTCTACCTGGGCACCTCCCTTCTGATCTGGCTGAACAGTGTTACATCAGTAAAATGGGCAGGAGTGGGATACTTTGTCATTGAATTACTCTTGAACTACAACTCTGACAGAATTGAAATAACACTCTCCAAAGTCCAAATGCTATGATGATTAATTAGAGCTGTTTTTATTATGAAACATTACTATCCGTTTAAGCAGGGAAATCCTGGCCTGTTGGTGGCCCTTGAGAACTGAACTTGTACTGCCCTGCCATACAGGAAAAATTATCTCATCCTGATAACCACCTGATGAGTTTTTCATCAATGACTGTACCCAATAACCATGGACAAAATAAATTATTTACTAAAATATGGTTATTGGATCAAACTTAGCATGAAAATGCAAGTTTCTTTTTAACCCCTTGAAGGCTAGAGACATCTAGAATACATTGCATTGCAATGTGTTGGATTTGTCTTTAAGTGCTTAATATTTTAATGGCTTATCTTTTCAAGCACCATGAGTGAGTAAACTATATGTAGTTATTAAAATGTCAGTGCAGCCTCTTGATGTTTTGGGACTGAACAGGCTGCGATAGAAATGTGTAGCACATTTTCTGTCTCATAATAAGAGCAATTGTACAGGATGTTTCCATGTCAGCAGATCACGTGAATTCTAATCACTGCTAATCCTTTGATAGCAAATGACAATCACTTTAAAAGTTGAAGGATAGTAATGGTGACCTTTAATGCTTTTGATTTTAGTATATTGAAAGTTTTAAACTAGTGAAACCCCAACTATCAAATTAAGTCTGCTTAAAAATCCTCTATGACTACAGTAATCGAGTTCATTCTGTCCAATCATAAAATAAGAAAACTCTTACTTCTATTATTGCATGGTATTAAGATCATTCAGGTAGGATAATGGGTAAATCAGACTATGTTACATTCCACAGTAAAAAAAGAGCATTAGTTTGTAAAACATTATATAGGCAAACATTATCTAGCAATATGCCATAAGCTTGATTTAAGAATTTCCCATAAAACTGATGAAGCATGAAAGCAACAAATTGATTTTGTAACAAGCTATGACATCAAACGGAAACCAATGGTTTTCAAAGGTATGGGTGTCCAGTTCTGTTAATATCACTTCAGCAGCTGTGAGCTCTAATTTTTATTCAAGACTCATTTAAAGCTACATTCTCATTTAAATGGAAGTTTAAAAAATATAGAGCAACAGTTTACTTCCACCAGCCTAAGATACCCTAAGCTAGTCAAGTATTTAAGATGCATTATGAACACTATTATCTGAATAAATCAGTCTAGTGCAGAAATATTTTCTGTTCTAGAATGTATAGCTTATTTTTTTTTTTAAATCTAAATAGGCTACCTTGCAAGAAAGACCAGATTATGTTCACTTATAGGGGAACCAAACCCTTAGAATGAGTGGGTCTGAATGGAGATGGGAGGTACCAAAGTGTGCTATTCATACAGTAGTCTGGTATACTTTTGGGCTCTTCTGCAATCTGGAAGTAGACTGTGATATTGTGCAATCTTGAGAATGGTTATATGATTCTAAAGGGCCATGGGTTGGCCAATGTTCTCCATGGCTAATATCATTCATCATGACAATGTCTATTGTATTAAGGACTCCAGCCCAAGTTAGCCATTCTGTTTAACAAATCAAGAGGTGCTTGTTCTTTAGAAGAGATGGGTAAAATAAAGCCTGTGTTCTATATATGGCCTGCAGGCTGATTTTATCTGGCCATCATCAAGTCTGGCTGGCTGAGCACATACAGCAGAGCTTCTATACTAGGAACATATCAGTTCTGGCTTTCTAGTGATGAGACAGTCAGAGCTGATACATTTTATGTGCAACTGCACATCTGTTATTAAATGTCATTCACATCTGTGTGCATGTGTTTATGATGTGTGTATGTGTGTAATATATATTGTGGCCCTTTAAATTAATTTTGAATAGTGATGTGGCCTTAGGACAAAATCATTGTCCACCCTTGTTCTAAATGCATAACTCCCATTAAAGCACACAGTTCCCTTCTCTATGTCCTACTGTTGGCAATCCTAGTAAAAAGTTATAGTAAAAATTCACTATACACATTAAAAAGAAAAGCAGGAATATCTTTGCTTTCATTACATTGTGGCATTACTTTGTGGGTGAAGAGAATTCCATGATAATGCAGGTAAAAGGTGGTACCGCAATTTTACTTTTATTGGCTAAGTAAGGGTCTTTAGTATGCAAGCTTTCTAGACAACTTAGGTGTTTGTGAGGTATGTTAGAATTAAGGCTGAATACAAAATGCAGGACATAGGTTGTGCTTTCATGAATTCCACTAGAGGTAAAACTCTTATTACCAGTATGTCTGTACATTATTCATTGGACTCCATTTGGCCAGCTGAAAAGAGATGCCTCTACTGAAGTATCCTATATAATAAAAGGCCAGAAAGTTTGTCACGATGCAGTCATGAGCAGTAGAAACTGCCCGTGTTCAACCAGTCTCTACTGCGCATGATTGCATTGCGTGAGTGAGGCGGTGCAATCACATGGAGCAGTGAGGTAAAGGCAGTACGCAGAGCAGGTCAGAGTAATGTTAACCCTTTGAGTGCCAAAGGGGTATGCAACGCATTGCTTTGCACTGAAAACAAGTATATATCAAAAGGAACAAAACAATCGGGGTTCTTGAAGTCAAATCCCAAGTAATGTTAATTAAACCCTTTCAACAGTATAGTATAAAGATGCTTGGGAAACACTTCTCAAACTCTAATTATAACTTAGCACCAGTCTACCCAGTCTTGGAATGTGGCTTGATCCCCACCCCAGTTTAAAATCCCTAAGAATATCTGATTATTTGTATTTGAAGACAACATGTAACTGTATATAAAAGTAATAAATAACACATAAAATATAACAGATGGTGAGATACAAAACCCACTGTTTTGATATACTGAGAGCACATTTCACAAACCAGGTGTTTTGTATGGAGTTTCATTTGCTGTTTTAAACAGCCACTTTGCAGTAAAAGTGATTCTTGATTTCACCTTGATATCACACTTGTGAGTTTTATTGCTATACTGAATCCCATTGATTTTATCCAAAAGAGAAAAGAAGTCAAACATGCTTCAGGGTGTACCTGTGCATAGCATTTATCACTACTTATAACACAAGTTACTTCAATTTTTGAAGTTGAGGCTTTGGTTGCAAAGTTTGTTCAAGTTTGTCCAAAATAAATTCAAGCTGGAATGCCTTGCAAGGACACCCCAATTTAGGCAAGTCATAACTGAAACATGTTCTCATGTAATATGGTTTTCAGACTGCTCCATATTAGAAGCTCTAACTTCATCAACAGATTTTAAATAACCTATAAATAGGGTAGCATTTGCCTTCAGGGATGGGAAAATCTGGGATATGTCAACCTTCAATTCATAGCTGTCAAAATCTGCTCCACATTCCAATTTGCTTTATAAAGCTTGAATAATTCAACTTTCCCATATGCATTGAACTTTTCATTTACTAGTGACATGGTCTGATTATATGTTAATATTGTCAGGAAACGCTGATTAGAATAATGTCATGCTCTGCACTTTTAAACCTCTATTACAGTGTCCAGTAATTGTGAATGTTTTATATTTTAGACCACTACATTTATTTCATCATTCTAATTTATAACAGGGGGAAACTTTGCTACAATTAGAAGGGGAAATATTTGCGAGGGAAAGAAACTCTTGGAGCACTGACACCATCAAATGTAAATATATATATGTAACCCCTTCCGGATTGGCCGGTGACCAACTTCCGATCTTATCCATGATAACCTCTGACTTTGGCGCTAACAGGATGATGCTGAGTCTCCGCAGAATTTGGGAGATTGGGGAATAATGAGCTTTTGGCAGTGCCTCCACTTAGCTAGGTATCTAATGATAGATGTTTATCCCTGCTAAGAAACCAACAAAGGAATTCTAATAATAACTGCACACAGTATGTATTTTAAAGGGGAATGGTACCCACAATATATATTGTAGAATGCAAAGAATAAAAACAGTGCAACAGAATAACACAGATAATTATAACATAATCCTATACTGCACAGTGTAAAAGTTCAGCACCCATCAGTGACACCCTCCCAACAGTAGAGTCCCTATTATTTCCTCCCCCTCAGCTGATACAGACTCAGTCCTCTGGGGAAACGGTGGTGCACGTGGTGGGGCCCTTGTTGGAGGTAGTGCTACCCCTGTAGTGTGAGGTGTGAAACACAGAGTACCTTTTTGCAGCTTGTATGCAAATCTCCCTGTCTTTGCTTGACCTGGGAACTGTGCTTTCCTCCCTTCTATGCTGGTTGCAGGCCTTGCACCTTTGAACAGCTTTGCACTTGAACCCTCTGAGCAGCAACACCTTGATTGGCAGGCAGGTCACCTACAGGAGTTCCTCTGACAGGCGTCTGGATGGTTACTGGAGTGTCAGTTCCTTCTTCATAAGTAACATGTGGAGTAGTGCACCAAACAAGATATACTGCTAGACATTCACAAGCTGCCACACTAGGAGACTTCTGGGATCTCTCACTTTAATATACAACTCCTAGCAGACATGTGGTTTAAAATGTCTCTTACGCTGAGCAGCAGGGAGTTCTGCTCACTTCCCCTGCACAAACCAAAACTAAAACTCCTCCAGCTCCCCTAGATCATCCTTCCCCTTCCTGGATACTCAGCAGGATTCTCATTGGCTGAGGGGAATGCTGGGGCAATGAGTCATCCACAGAGAACTCTATGGTCTACAGTGTAGCTCTATGGTAACTGGAGGTATCTGGATACCAGGGTTACATATATATATATATATATATATATATATATATATATATATATGTACATATACAGTACGCTGCAAAAGTTTTAGGCAGGTGTGAAAATATGCTGTAAAGTAAGAATGCTTTAAAAAATAGACATAATAGTTTATTTTTGTCATTTAACAAAATTCAAAATGGGTGAACAGAAGAAAAATCTAAATCAAATCAATATTTGGTGTGACCACCCTTTGCCTTCAAAACAGCATCAATTCTTCTAGGTACACTTGCACGAAGTCAGGGATTTAGTAGGCATATTGTCAGGTGTATGGTTAAACAATTATACCAAACAGCTGCTGCTACTGTGCCCCCTTCATATTTATCATCTTCATGTGCTTGTTTTTTTTTCTGGGAAAATCTGCACACTGTTATTGCCCCCAAGCACCCTCCGCATCCTCCTCCTCCTCTGCCATACAAACTTTGCCTCATTAATTCCCCAACCAGCTGACAGTGAGTCTGTAGGTCTGAGGATTTTGTTATGTGGTGGAAAGCAGATATTCCATCCTGCTGAATATGCTAAGCTGGTTGTATGATTCATTATTTTTATGAAGTATTTTTCTTATTATGTGCACTTAACAAAGTAGATAAAGGTCATATTCACAGCAGAACCTGATTTCTTATAAGATGCCTTAACATTGCTGACCTAAACATCAAAGTGGTGGTTGCTTTTATGCCAAATGTGTATTCCAAAATGCCAAATTTGTATTCCAATGCCAAATGTGTATTCCTGAATATGAGAGGAGATTTATCAATTGTGATTCCTCCCATTCCTTTCCCTATTTATCAATGTTTCCATCTTCATACTATGCACATTGTTGTTAGTGAAAAGGCACAAAGGAAATTATATATTAAAACACAACCATGATTTTAGAGGAGGTGCATGAGGAGAATCATAACTGGCTAACCTGAAAAGGTGGATGATTATGGTGTTGCTGCTGCCTCAGCAGCAGTATTATGGTGAGTGGAAAGTGGAAACATCATTGTACCACTGTATCACTGCTGATGATCTCAGCCCTATGCAGCAAACTAATCTTAGAAAGCTCAGTAGCAAGAAGCAATGATTCAATATTTTTGTTAAGTCTTCTCTCTTCACATAACATGTCCTTAGCAGAATAGACTAAGACAATAGTGACACAGCAGTACTTTGTTTCTTGGGAGATTGTTTTAGATTGCTGTTGGTTGCAGTTGTGCCTTTTGCTTAATATGAGAGCTGATGATCTCAGCCCTATGCAGCAAACTAATCTTAGAAAGCTCAGTAGCAAGAAGCAATGATTCAATATTTTTGTTAAGTCTTCTCTCTTCACATAACATGTCCTTAGCAGAATAGACTAAGACAATAGTGACACAGCAGCACTTTGTTTCTTGGGAGATTGTTTTAGATTGCTGTTGGTTGCAGTTGTGCCTTTTGCTTAATATGAGAGCAGATGTGTCAGTTGTTGTGATACTTCCCAGTCCTTCCCCTATTTAACAATGTTTTCTTGCAAACACTGTGCATGTTACAGTTGCTGATGAAAGGCATAGTTCCTTTCTGCCCTCTTAGAAAAATTAGTATTCTACCCCTCGCATGATTTCAATGGCTGTACAGAAGGAGAGGCATAATTGTCCAACTTCTTCTCTCTAGATGGACCTGAAGTGGTGTGTTTTGTTGTGTTGTTGCTGTTGAGTCAGTAACACAAGGACTAGAAGCAAGTAGAAGCATCGTTGTATAACATCCCCTCTAATGTCAATATTGATGATCTAAGTTCTATGCATAAGGGTAATCCTCCTGCTGCTTAGATGAATTAGCGGCAGAAATTAAAGCAATAGAAAATGTCAGCATGTCATCGTCTAGCACTGCTGGCACTAGGTCAATAGGGCATACAATTTAATTTTTTTTCAAGGCTTGTTTTTGGCAACTCTGAGGCCTGAAAACAAATATTTTCATGGCTAGCCTTGTTTAAAGTCTTCAGTCATTTTTTTCCAGCCTATCCTTGCTGTAATATTTCTAAAGTTTAACTTTCTCTGAGCCCACAAAACAAATATTTTCAGGGTTTTCTTTCTGTAAGCCTAATGCTTTGCTTGCTAACCATTATTTTTAAAGAGAGAATTACAAAAAAAATAAAGTTACAACCAATTTGTATAGTGGTGGTGGACTGTTGTGGGGTGAGTGATATGTATATCATCATGATTCATAGGACTGAAAGCAACACCAACAATTTCCATCATTATTTTTGAGTTTACTTTAAGTTTGCATTATTCTAAAATTATTGTCAAACATTAATTTGTGGTCATAGCAGTGGTCCCAACAGTGCTAGATGGTAGAAACCCTTCAAATTCCTCCACCTCATTCTTAGTGCTGCCTTTAACAGTTCATGTGCCGCGGCTTTTGGTTTCAGGTGAAAGTTTTTGCCCATCCCTACTCTAAAGGAAGGAACAGACAAACACTGGTACACTGATACAGTGGAATATAATACTTTCCACCTTACATAAGGAACTGTGTCATTCTATACAGTAATTAAATCCAATTTAGTGATCCCTGGCCAAAGGACCAGTTCAAGAATTATCCTCTGCTGCTTACTGCTACACCTGTCAAAGGCAACAAAATCTGAAAGATCTGCAGTCTTTTATCATTGCTAAGGAAGACCCATGCCAGCGCTATGAGCATCAACAAACAATGAGATTTAAGTACTAAGTAATTCTGGAGTAAAACATGTGCAACATAGGGGAGAAATACAAATTCCCAAAATTTCCATTGACACCAGCTACAAGGAAGCTTAAAGGAGCAGTAAACATTTTTTTATGGAAACCTATATGTCAAAGAGCTTTTCCTGCTGAGTAAAACAAAGGCACTTCTTACTGCTGTCAGTTGTTTTATTGAAAACTAGTGTAAAAGCCTGTGTACATGGACCAGCATTGAGTACGTCCGGTCAGTCTCTTCTGCACATGACTGCATCTGCAGTCTCTACTGCACATGACTGTAAAAGCCCGTGTACACCTCCCAGCATTCTATGCGATTGGGTAGTCTCTACTTCTCATGACTGCATCGGCAGTCTCTACTGCTCATGACTGCTTTGGACAAACATACATCTGGCCTTTTATATTATAGGATGTATAACAGTCAAATAATCAGGAAGTACATTTATTGTGTGTTTACATATTGGGATTTTACCACTAGAGGGCACTGCTAATGATTTTAAACAAAATATCTCTGGAAATATGCATCTCTCGGCAGTGGGAGTACTCATTTTATTCAACAGGAAAAGCCCTACAACATATATTTTTTCATAAAAAAATGAATTGCTCCTTTGACATTGAACATCTTCCAAAAACACCAAATGGCCCAAATATAGGTACAAAGTATTGATTCTATAACAGCAAACTCAAACAAAGACAATGATATAGGAAATTTGGGGATTAATACTTAATGCTTGAATGATCACTTTGAATAATTAAAACATTATCTCCTTATTATCATTCAAAATGAAATACATTTTACAAGCAGAATAAGTCCACTTGTGAAAACACATAGCGGTATTTATTAATGTTCTTTAGTATTTGGTCTAACAAGGTCTAACAAGGCCTTGTTTAGGAAAAGCTGTTGATAATACATTTCTATCCATTAAGTTGTGGATTTTGCTAATTATAAACACCGTGTAGGTCATTTACTAGAGTATCCAAATTGTAAAACTAAAGCCAGGGCAAAAAAATGCTACATAAAAAGATATCCAACAAAATTCAATGCAGTGGAATAAGCTGCATTCTTTTACTCAAATTTTGACCTAGTTTTTCATAAAGATTATAAATAACCCTATGTATATCTCATTATTTTTTAATCATGTTTGACTCTGTGTATGGACTCAAGTTGCTAGCCTTTCATTCGCCAACGTTGCATGCCTAAAGGAAAATATGTTATTTGTGCATTTCTGATTTCTGGTTGAAACTATTTTATGTTTTAGCCCAGATTGCATTATTCAGTTATATGTTCATAATCAACACCCTGCACCTTTAAAGTTAATTTAATTTAATTTAAAATTAATTTGTTTTTACTGAAAATGTTGGTAAACATGTAAGTATTTTGAGCCAAGAAAGTTCCCAAAGACTGCTATTTAACATAAATGTATTTAGTAGTGTAGATTATATAGCGGTCAGTATTATATAGAATCATAGGTAACAAGCATGTGTACAATCTTTCCTTGCCCCAGGGTATAAAGGGTAAAACGCCACGGGGGAAATTCACTAAGGCATGATAAAGTGGCAATAACATCTCCAGTGATATCACTTGTCTAATTCCTATGTTATTCTATGGAGCCAATCCACTAAGATTTCAGAGACTTTGGAATTCTTTGTGTATAGAATAACATAGGAATATCACTAGAGACGTCATCTCCACTTTATTACCTCTTTATCACGCTTTAGTAATAACCCCCAGTACTCCCAGAGGTGAGGAGACTGAACATACATCTTTTGCATACAACACAAGAGGAAGGTGTGAATGAAATTAATACAAAGTGAAAGTAGCAAGAACATAGGATTCACATCACCATATGTAATGATTCACTAGGATGTTTGTCAGAAGCTGCCACGTGCAGTAGAGACTGCGCTTGCTGCAGTCATGCACAGTACAGAGTGCCTGAACACATCGTGGCTGATACAGAGTGAGGCATTCCGAATTCGGACCGGAGTCCTCTCTGTGCACCTTCCTGGGACCGCTGGGTGAGCAAAGATGCTCCGGGCACCAGCTGAGGCTGCTGGGTGGCACTGTGTCCTGTGTACACGGGCTTTTAAACTAGTTACAAATAAAGGATTAAGGTAC
Organism: Rhinophrynus dorsalis; assembly: GCA_037306005.1. Taxonomy (NCBI): domain Eukaryota; kingdom Metazoa; phylum Chordata; class Amphibia; order Anura; family Rhinophrynidae; genus Rhinophrynus; species Rhinophrynus dorsalis. Next base: position 222,825,481 of record CM074718.1, on the reverse strand, counting down.
AAATGACCCATGATGGTCCAGGACCGTCATGGGTAGTATCACGTTAAAGGGATAGAAATGTTTCATAATAAAAGCAGCTCTAATTAATCATCATAGTATTTGGACTTTGGAGAGTGTTATTTCAATTCTGTCAGAGTTATAGTTCAAGAGTAATTCAATGACAAAGTGTCCCCCTCCCGCCCCTTTTACTGATGTAACACTGCTCAACCAGAGCAGAAGGGATGTGCCCAGGTAGACTGCAGAGAGGGACAATCTTTAATTAACATAAGGGAAAAAGCTGAAAAGCTTGTCAAGGGGGGGGGGCTTTCATTGTTCTGATAGGAAGAATATTGTCCCTTGCTGTTATCTGTCTGGTCTATGGACTGCATTCCACATCTGAGAAGAGATGGCTTACACTAGGTAAAAGGGGCGGGAGGGGAAACTTTGCTTGTGAATATCTCTCAAACCATAAAGGTTTGAGAGATAAGACTTAGATCGTTATTCATGTTTTTTTAACGTCTACAAAGTAAAATAAAGATAAAACAAAGTATTACTATCCCTTTAAGGACCCATGATGGTCCTGGACTGTCATGGGTTAAATTATAGCAGCGCGCCTCCATGCACGCTGCTATCATTCATTCCAGGCTGAGACTGAGAGCTCCAGTACCGGAGCATTCAATCTCAGCCTTTCTCACTTGTGCCGGGTCATGTGATCGCTGCAGCATTAATCACATGTACCAGCATTCTGAATGAATGATGCAGTATGCAAAGCAGACTGCCTCTGTGTCTCCCCTCTGCCTCTCTGTCCCTTACGATCAAAGTAAGGGAGAGAGAAGCAGAGAGGAGGCACCTAGTTAAAAAAAATGCAGCAGCTGGGGGTATTAACCCCTTCACTGCTGTGCTGGAGGCTGGCTGGATGCAGGTCCATTTCGGACTTGCTAAAATAAACTTTTTTTTTTTTAACACAATTTTTTTTACAAAATAAAATTTTATTTAAAAAAACAAACATGTCAACGAACAGAATAGGAAGTGTGATTGTTGTGGAGCCATGTAATCCACTCATACACACCTCCAAATGTCATCAATAAAAAAGTGGGAAAATAGGGTGGGAAAAAGGGACATGGGGATTTTCACCCATGGGGGACAGTGCCCACTTAAAATTGCCCATTTTGTAGATATGACTGACTGGTCATACCTTTCATGCAGTCTCCATAAAACTTTAACCCATTGCGCCCAAATGATCACAAGAGAAAAGAAAACTGGGCTTTTTTTTTACATTTTTTTTTTACCGTTTTCCTTAATTTTACTAAAATAAATGGTGGGCTATCCATATAAGTGTGGTATCAAAAGAAAGCCCTATTTGTGCTTAAAGGAGCAGTAAACATTTTTTTATGGAAACCTATATGTCAAAGAGCTTTTCCTGCTGAGTAAAACAAAGGCACTTCTTACTGCTGTCAGTTGTTTTATTGAAAACTAGTGTAAAAGCCTGTGTACATGGACCAGCATTGAGTACGTCCGGTCAGTCTCTTCTGCACATGACTGCATCTGCAGTCTCTACTGCACATGACTGTTAAAGCCCGTGTACACCTCCCAGCATTCTATGCGATTGGGTAGTCTCTACTTCTCATGACTGCATCGGCAGTCTCTACTGCTCATGACTGCTTTGGACAAACATACATCTGGCCTTTTATATTATAGGATGTATAACAGTCAAATAATCAGGAAGTACATTTATTGTGTGTTTACATATTGGGATTTTACCACTAGAGGGCACTGCTAATGATTTTAAACAAAATATCTCTGGAAATATGCATCTCTCGGCAGTGGGAGTACTCATTTTATTCAACAGGAAAAGCCCTACAATATATATTTTTTCATAAAAAAATGAATTGCTCCTTTGACATTGAACATCTTCCAAAAACACCAAATGGCCCAAATATAGGTACAAAGTATTGATTCTATAACAGCAAACTCAAACAAAGACAATGATATAGGAAATTTGGGGATTAATACTTAATGCTTGAATGATCACTTTGAATAATTAAAACATTATCTCCTTATTATCATTCAAAATGAAATACATTTTACAAGCAGAATAAGTCCACTTGTGAAAACACATAGCGGTATTTATTAATGTTCTTTAGTATTTGGTCTAACAAGGTCTAACAAGGCCTTGTTTAGGAAAAGCTGTTGATAATACATTTCTATCCATTAAGTTGTGGATTTTGCTAATTATAAACACCGTGTAGGTCATTTACTAGAGTATCCAAATTGTAAAACTAAAGCCAGGGCAAAAAAATGCTACATAAAAAGATATCCAACAAAATTCAATGCAGTGGAATAAGCTGCATTCTTTTACTCAAATTTTGACCTAGTTTTTCATAAAGATTATAAATAACCCTATGTATATCTCATTATTTTTTAATCATGTTTGACTCTGTGTATGGACTCAAGTTGCTAGCCTTTCATTCGCCAACGTTGCATGCCTAAAGGAAAATATGTTATTTGTGCATTTCTGATTTCTGGTTGAAACTATTTTATGTTTTAGCCCAGATTGCATTATTCAGTTATATGTTCATAATCAACACCCTGCACCTTTAAAGTTAATTTAATTTAATTTAAAATTAATTTGTTTTTACTGAAAATGTTGGTATCTTTTGGTATCAAAAGAAAGCCCTATTTGTGCATAAAAAAAAGTATATCATTTTCATGGGTAAAATAAAGTACTTAGAGGGAAAATACTGTTAAACAAAGACATGATCAAAAAGGTCAGAATTGCTCTGGTCCTTAAGTGAAATCCACCGCAGATTCTCCCGGTCCTTAAAGGGTTAATGAATAAATGTAACCTAGCGGATGGCAGATAAAGAGAATCAACATAAGGAAGTACAATAACATATTAAAAGCTGAAAATGAGAATTGGAATGGATATTTATTATAATATCATAGGAAAGGAAAGGCTTGAAATAACAGTATTATTTAGATAAACATACAGTATTTCTCACTGAGTAGACAGCTGAAGAACATTCTGAGCTCAAACATATATGGATATACATGTGTGTTAATGTTTGTTGACACATCCATGGGAGAACTTGATAGTCTCCCTTACCTGAGATAGTGCCAATTTACCCTTTGAGATCAGAGGTATCCAAAGCATTGCATTGCATTGCAATGCGATACCTCTCTGACATTCAGAGGATTAAAGGAGTTTCAGGTTTTCTGTATATTGACAAGTAAACTATTGAGATTGAGGTTTGGTAAAATGGTCTGAAGCATTGTGCAGTAATCTCTGTAAGGTTTTACATAGAAACCTGAATTCCATAGAGTGATACTGTGAGATTTAAAAGGAAAGACTTGTTTAAATGTCATGTAGATAGTCCTGCATGTCATCTAATTTGTTCTTTGAGGTGTTTAAGGACAGATTTCAATGATTTGATATTCGACCAACATAATGCATGGCTTTTTTGAAATTCTGGTGTTTTTCATTATCTGATCTCTTTTCTGCATTGCTGTAAACACAGATTATGATATGTCTCTAGGATATAATCTGGGGGTCTCCTCTGAAAAAGTTCTGGAATGATCAGTCTACACCAGTAGGTCTTGAGATGTGTATAATTGTTTGCAAATTTCCTGCAGTAGCTACATGAATTGTTTTTGGGGACACTGATCCAAGGATGTTTTTTTTTGTTTTTTTTCATAATATTATTGTATATTCTGCTATCTAGATCATCCAATCTATTTGTTAGGGTTGCAATCATTTGTTGTTCATTAGCAAATACGTTCTGAAGCTGATCGAACTGCATGAATATGCCCACTCTTTTGTTCTACAGTATACTGGAAGGGGCTGTTGAGCTGTGAGAAATACTTTATTTCATCAATAATGTTTTTCAGATAATTTTTGGATGGCTCTTTTATGCTTTTCTCAGTGAGGTAATTAATTACAGGAGTCTGTAAGCTGGACATATCAACAAAGTCACAGAAGGTTTTATGAAGCCCCCAAATGGGTTGTATGTTCCACATGAATCATGCTAGCTGGACCAGCAATAGACAGTTGTGCAATTTTTTCCAGACGGTATTGGTCCTAACAAAAAATTTTATGCAAAGTCTTACTTTTTTTATTGCATAGAATACTTTACTTCACCCAAATTCTTTAGTTTTTATTGCAGATGCAGCTTAGTGACAATATTAACCCTCTGTCATGTGTGGAAATAAAATTACAAATAAAAACAAAAGAAATATGTTTTGCGGCTGCATTATTTTTAATGTTTTATATTAAGTGTTGATTATACGTAGAATAATCCCTTATAATTTAATGTCTAAAAAGGATTACAAAGACATTGAAATATGAGCATTATGCTAATCAGTGGATATTGGCAACCTTTTTCTTTCATCATTTTCCTTTTTACACTTTTTTTTTTTTTTTTTTTCAAATGAATTGCTCCAGGCAATAGTCCTATTGACACAATTAATTTGATTTAGCTACTGATCTAATTTAGATGACCTTTAGCGGTCCCTCCCTTAGTGTTCATTAATGCTGCAAGCCATTAATATTTGCTTTCTAAACTTTTATTATACAACATATGTGGATAGAGTTACCTTTTCATGTTAAAACATTAGAGATTGTTTGTTATATTATTGTAAACATAACAAACAACCAGCCCTACTACACAAGCTCCTACTACTGACTTTGTACTTTAAAAATATACCTTAATTTACTGTTGTTATTGGTATGACACATCTGTAATTTATAAAGGTAATTATATAACAAGCAAAAACATAATAGTTGAGAGGTAACAGTGGCTCAGTGAGGAACAGGTGGTGGGGCCATGGTTCTCATGTCGCTTTCCTTTTCTGACTTGCTTGCAGATTTCTGGCTGCAAGAGTATATGAGCTATCATTTTTTTTCAATTTGTTTGACAAAGCCTCATGAATGATGTCCAAGGATCATCACCCAGGAGGTTGATACAAGTTTTTAATATGTACAATGAGGTTGGCAAATCACTTTCAGAATCTCTGGACAAATGGGCAACCCCACCATACCTGGGACATATTTTCAGGTTCTACATATCCCCTGGAGTGAAGAGGAACATGTGCTGGGTAGATTTTATTGACTTGTACTAGGGTCAGGTACCACCAGTGAGGAGTTTTGAAGGTAATGCAAATGGAGCTTTGAACTTCTTTGATCCAAATGAGAGACCATTGTACAGCAGAAATCTCCTCACCAATGTCACTCTTCCATGCCAGCATGTGTTTGGTTTTAATGTTAGTGGGGGAAGCATGAAGGAGTAAGTAAATACTTGATACAAGGCAAGATATGTGTGAAGAGATTCAATTAAATGTTTGAACCAAATCACATCCAGCAATCCAACAAGGATTGGATGATGTAAGGATTCTGAAGATACCAAAATGTCTCACTGGAAGGGAGGTTATTTTTGATGGTTAAAATAGAGAAAAGTATGAATTTGTCTCTCTTTCTATATATATATATATAGTTAACCACTCTGACAGGATAAATTGTGGACCAGTTGTGGAAATTTTTGCCAGTTAGGCCCAGGGGTAAGGTTCTCGAAATCTTAGAAGTAAGATGTCTCTTAAGTCTGTTTGAATTCCAGAGTTTCAAAGAAGGTGAAACTGTTGTAGAGGACTCTATAGCTGGGGCGTGTATTCTTTTGGAATCCCTGAATATTCCATATACAGTGAGGGAAAATATTATTTGATCCCCTGCTGATTTTGTAAGTTTTCCCACTGACAGTCTATAATTTTAATGGTAGGTTTATTTGAAAAGAGAGAGACAGAATAACAACAAATGATTCCAGAAAAACGCATTTCAAAAAAAGCTATAAATTGATTTGCATTTTACTGAGTGAAATAAGTATTTGACCCTTTTGCAAAACATGACTTAGTACTTGGTGGCAAAACCCTTGTTGTCAATCACAGAGGTCAGATGTTTCATTTAGTTGGTCACCAGGTTTGCACATATCTCAGGAGGGATTTTGCCCCACTCCTCTTTGCAGATCCTCTCCAAGTCATTAAGGTTTCAAAGCTGACGTTTGGCAACTTGAACCTTCAGCTCCCTGCACAGATTTTCTATGGGATTAAGGTCTGGAGACTGCTAGGCCACTCCAGGATCTTAATGTGCTTCTTCTTGAGCCACTCCTTTGCTGCCTTGGCCATGTGTTTTGGGTCATTGTCATGCTGGAATACCCATCCACAACCCATTTTCAATGCTCTGGCTGTGGGAAGGAGGTTCTCATCTAAGATTTGACGGTACATGGTCCAATCCATCGTCCCTTTGATGAGGTGAAGTTGTCCTGTGTCACAGTTACCAATAACGTTCAGGAGTCAGTACAGTATAGTTAAATGCAAACTTTATTAATAATAGAAAAGTAGAGCACACTGTATACACCAGTAGCAAGCAGAGGGTTACAAGCCAGCGAGCACTGCTATCAGGAATAGGAGGCTGCCAAGCTTGACCACTCTGCTGGATACAAGGCCTCAGCCACTGGTAGTCTCTGCAGAAACAGGAACAGGAACAGTGGGTCTTGATCCGACGAAGCAAGAGTACTGACTCACGCCTGCAGTCAGTAGGGAGCGATATCTGACTCACGCCTGCAGTCAGTATGAGGAAATGGATAACTGACTCACACCTGCAGTCAGTAGGGAGCGATATCTGACTCACGCCTGCAGTCAGTATGAGGAAATAGATAACTGACTCATGCCTGCAGTCAGTATAAGGAAATAGATAACTGACTCACGTCTGCAGTCAAAATATGGAAAGGGATATCTGACTCACGCCTGCAGTCAGTATTGGAGCTAGTCTACCAAAGCCCCAGGTCTGCACTAGATTGGGTGTCTGCTAGGTACAAGGAACAAACGTAAGAATAGTCAGACAGAGCCACAAGTCAGCACCAGGGGGTAGTCAGACAAGCCAGGTCATACACAGTTCAGGTAGTCAGCCAAAGTCACAGGTCTGCACCAGGTTGGGTGTCCACTATAGGGATAGACAAAAGAATAGTCAGACAGATGCACAGGTCAGCACCAGGTTGGATGGAAGACTAGCCAGGTCATATACAGAGCCCAAGGTAATAGAACTGCTATGAACAACAACGCAAGGGCAACTGAGTCAGGACTCAGACTGCCCTTTAAACCCCTCCACAGGAAGTAGGTAGGAGGAGCAGCTCAGAGGGAGGAAGTAGGTAGGAGGAGACTACAGGAAGCAAACACATAAAACAGAGGCCTGCTGCATGCTTAAAGCCTCGCGCCTATAGATGATGCTGAAACTAAGGTAAGCTGTAACATCCTGTTCCTTTGCAGAAAAACATCCCCAAAGCATAATGTTTCCACCTCCATGTTTGACGGTGGAGATGGTGTTCTTGGGGTCATAGGTAGCATTCCTCTTTTTCCAAACAAGGCGAGTTGAGTTGATGCCAAAGAGCTTGATTTTGGTCTCATCTGACCACAACACTTTCACCTAGTTCTCCTCTGAATCATTCAGATGTTCATTGGCAAACTTCAGACGGGCCTGTAAATGTGCTTTCTTGAGCAGGGGGACCTTTCAGGCGCTGCAGGAGTTCAGTCCTTCATGGCGTAGTGTGTTACCAATTGTTTTCTTGGTGACTATGGTCCCAGCTGCCTTGAGATCATTGACAAGTACCTCCAGTGTAGTTCTGTGCTGATTCCTCACCATTATCATGATCATTGAAATTCCATGAGGTGAGATCTTGCATGGAGCCCCAGACCGAGGGAGACTGACAATTATTTTGTGTTTCTTCCATTTGCGAATAATCACACCAACTGTTGTCACCTTATCACCAGGGCGCTTGAAGATGGTCTTGTAGCCCATTCCAGCCTTGTGTAGGTCTGCAATCTTGTCACTGACATCCTTGGACAGCTCTTTGGTCTTGGCCATGGTGGACAGTTTAGAATCTGATTGATTGCATCTTTGGACAGGTGTCTTTTATACAGGTAACACGCTGAGATTAGAAGCACTCCCTTTAAGGAGTGATCCTAACCTCAGCTTGTTACCTGTATAAAAGACACCTGTGAGCCAGAAATCTTGCTGACTGATAGGGGGTCAAATACTTATTTCACTGAGTAAAATGCAAATCAATTTACAACTTTTTTGAAATGCGTTTATCAGGCATTTTTTGTTTTTATTCTGTCTCTCACTGTTCAACTAAACCTACCATTAAAACTATAGACTGATCATTTGTCAGTGGGCAAACGTACAAAATCAGCAGGGGATCAAATAATTTTTCCCTCACTGTAGGCATTATAACAATGATACTCTCTTCTATCAGGAGCTTTGAGGGTGATTTCCACTGGATGATTTAGGGTAATTATGTAGCTGTGTAGTAGGTGGAAGTGTGCGAGATACAAACTATGCATACTTTTCAGCATAGTAAGTGATTTAGTGGCAATTCTGAGTTTCTAATCTGTTCAAATTAAGTTTGTAATATGAGCTTGATACTTGCTGGTTGCAGCAATAAGAAAAAATATAGAAAGGACCCTAAATCAGTACAAAATTGTAGGGAGCAGATTCATCTTAATGGATGTAATTCTGACTATCCAGTATAAACTGAATGAGTCACACTGTGAAAAGCTGGTCAGCTGTGAGTTGATAAGTAGGCTATAGTTGGATCTATGGAGGGAGTGGAAAGTGGTAGTCAGTTGGATTCTCATGTGAGTAATCTGGTTAGAGGGTACGTAAAGGTCAAACTTGAGTTTCAGATGTTTTTGTGCTTAAGGGAGGCAAATTTAGACTAAAAGAATGGGATTTTGAGTAAAAGTGAAATTCTGCTATAATATTCAGAAGGGATATCATAGACTTGATAATATCATCTAAAAACAGATAGTGTTTGTAGTCTTTGTCTCCTATATGGATTCCAGACATTTCAGGATTGTTTCTAATGTGAGATGTAAGGGGTTACAGGCTTAAAATGAATAGGATAATTAATAGTGGGTAACCTTGACCTTTAAACTAAACAAAAAACCAAGAGAGCACAAACGGGAATACTCTCTAAGTGTAGTACTTTATTAATAATTTAAAATAAATCCACAAAAAAGAGGACACCCTTCAGGGTGTCTACTCACAAGATTCAATATGAAAAAACGCCAAATCTATTCCTCAGTCGCTCATAGTGGTGTGCTGATCTTCCTCGCATCAGCTTCAGCGTCCTGTATGCCCACAGGCAGCCGGTCTCCTCGTGGTGACGTCAACCCGGAAGGATCCTGTAGCCTTGCGTTCCCAGCCTCAGTCTTGTGCCGCTTCACACTCCCACATGAGTTCAGAATTCAGCAGCTGTTGTATTGTAAGTGAATAATCAACATACTGTTAACTATATAAACTGAGGGGTTCTGAGGGACTACTACTAATACAGCACCTAGATGTTACAATTGTACTAACCGTAGGCATTAATGGTGGCGTACTTCCAATAGCAGCACACATACCCCTCATAGGATTCTGTATGATGACCTGTGTAGCTGCTTTTTCAGCAATAGTGTATGTGTGTGACCAGGTCGGGGTTGGGCTTTGAAGGGGTGATGATGATGACTCACAGAATGATTGTGTATTTTTAGGCATCTTTACTTGTCCAAAATCAGACTTCCAATTGATTTTTCATACAGTGTAAACAGGCATAATGCTCCTTTTCAGAGGTGGAAGAGTGAGTCTTTTCCTTTCAGCTAATTTTCTGGCCATGACATCACCTGTCTCACTCTCAACTTCAGAAGAAGAGGTAGATGTTGAAGGGATATAGTCTAGATCAACATCATTATCAATAATTAGGTCATCCTCAGCATCGCTCTCCAATTCTTCCCCACTACTTTTATATTGCTCTAGGCTTTATGAAGTATCCAACAATTTATTTTTACTTTTTCCCTTAAGAATGCTTTTTCAGAACGTTTATTACTATTTTCAGGAAAGATGTTATTTTTACTCTTACTATCAGACACGGCTGTTGTTTGAACTGCTACACCTTACTCCTACTGTAAGTGGAGGAACTTTTTTCACAAACAACCTTCTTAGCATCTATAGCTGCACTCAGTTGTTGGGCTGCTACTTTACTAACACGTCCCTGCACTGCTCCTAGTCCTTTCCCTCTACCCCTCTCTCTGTTACGTTTGCTGGACATTATCAAATGAGCACCGGTTTAAACAGAAAAATACACAACAGAACTGTTTGCACTTTACAAAAAAACTTTATCATTTAAGTTTCTGTCTGGAGTATCTGTCACAGACAGCCTCAGTCAGAGCTTATGTTAGTGATCCTGTCAATGTCAGCTCCCAGCCCAGGCAAAATGTTTTTTTATTTATTTATTTATTTTTTAACTGCTCCTGTCATTCTACAAAAAAACAAACAAACAAACAAACACACCTTTCAAGAGCAATTGCTTCTGCCCCTCTGTTCATGTAGTTAGTGTCTAGAGGATTTCAACAGCTGCTTTCTCTCTCTCCCAAATGTTACATGCAGTATTAATTTCTTTTTACAGAACAGGATGATTACACACCTTAGACAATAATTTGCTGGTCCACGTTCTTCTGGCTGTTGTAGGAATTAGTATCTCTTCTCAGTCAAACACAATTTTTGAGTATTTTGTGTACATCTCCTTTCTCCCTTCACACTCCTCCAGAGTGTCCCCAACTCCCCTTACACAAAGAAAAAACTGCCTAGCCAACAGACTCATTAAATTAAATTCATCTTACCATTTATTTCAATGCAATGAAAAGGTGGGGAAAAAATCAGAAACTCTGCACACAGGACATTTTCCGGCTTATCAGAATTTGGGAAGTGCCATTTTTTTACCTTTCTCAATTTGAGGCAAAAAATTCCACCCACACCTCTAAATAATCTCCACAATCCTCATAGCTGTGTTACTTGGAACTCCTCTATAATTGTTTTTGGTGAGTTTTGTTTTATTGTATGTAGTATCATTGCCAGTGTTTTCTCATCTCCATTCTTTTCTCTTTTTTTGCTACCTATGTATGTCCTTCTGTTAAACATAAAGCAGGTAATTATACAGAAAAGCTCCTGTTTTAGAATACAACATTGGAGATCACATTCATTCTCTTTCTCCCTCCCCCTTCTCTCTCTCTCCATATATATGTATGTGTATGTGGATGGGATGTGTCTGTATAAATAATTTAATGCAAAAAAATATCGACAAATGCTTATTGGAATTCACTGGCTTCATCAAAGAACTAAATCAAAGATTTTGCCATAGGCCTGGATTTTGACTTAATTCCAGTCTATTGCAACACGCATTTAAAATAATTTTTCCTCTTTGAAATTTGACACATCTATGACCACAAAATATTCTTCATTTAAATCAACAGTGTCAAATAAATAATGTAGAACACATTTAATAGGGGATATAGACCATAAAAGAATGACTGTTTTCAAGGGAGAGATGAATCGCCTGGCTTCTGAGAATCTGAGTCTGATCTCCTCAAAATATTTGAATGCACTCACCTAATACTGTAAATTAATATTATCCAAAAGCACTCACACTTTTCATGTTTTCTCTGTGTTATGTTTTCATCTTTGAAAAATGTTAATAATTGGTTCATAGTAATATCAATTATCTAGATATTTTTCATAGATCTGAAACATATCCTTTATGTTATGAGTATTCTTTAATAAGATTGTAATTTTCTTTCTTTGTGTAGCTATCCAGAACTGGAACAATTCAAAACTGGGGTAATTTGGGAGCAAACTAACTGCATAATTGGAGAAATAAAAATTCTCATTAATTTTAACTGGAGCTTTAAACCCCTTGAATGCTAGAGAGGTCGCTACTGATATGTGAACAATACTCTGGAGATCTCAGGCAAACTGAGATTGAGTATAAGCAGATATTCCCTTTTACGCATTACATTTTATTTCTATAATGGAATTACAGAGGAGAAATGTCCATATGTATTTCGGACTAATCCTGCCCAAAAGGGAGGTCCAGTTCTAAAATGAGAGCAAGTGTCCTCTGTATAGGAACACCAGCTAACCCTAGACAAATGTTTAAGCCTTTTCTATGCCACATTGGTGAGATAACCAGGCAAACCGAACTATGTCTCGCTCACAAAGCCCAAACAAGGCTAAAATGTACATATGGGGTTAGCTGGTATTCCCATGCAGAGGTGACTTATCTGTCATTTCAGAACAGGACCGCCCTGTTTACTAGAGAACTAAATATTTTTCATCTGAGCAATGACTAGGAGTAGAACAAGCTCTCAGCTCCTAGGAAAACCAGCTGCCCCTCTGTGATGAGGTTCAAACAAGCCAGACATATCTACAGTGAACTTGTGTTACTGTCTATAGGGGACATGTCTGTTGTTTCAGAATGCACCATCCTTTTGGTGGGATTAGTCTGATATATGCATGGGAATTTCTCTTCTTTAATGGCACTAGAGAACTAAAATGTGATGCTTTTGTTCATTCTTAGTGAGCCTCTCAAGTATTTTGACTTTTTTTTAACACCTTTTTTTTTTTTTGCTTTTTGTAGACATTTTTCAAAGTATGCTATAATATCAGCACCAGCTGGTTCATATCTGTGTGTCGTTATCAACATAATCTTCTGCCATGCCCTTTAGTATTGTATTTCATTTATCCCTGCACAAACTTGACTAACCAATATGATGGCCTCTTCAAAACAGGAGCACACAGAAGTCTGATATAAGTTGTCATTTATAAGGTGACAAAGAATCCTCCTCCAAAGCCTTTCAGTTAAGCATGGAATATTTGCTGATGGCTTTGCTATGCTCATACAGACATTCTGGCAAGTACAATGTAGGGACCTACATTTGCAGCTGCTGATGGGACAGGCAGTTACGCTCTTGAATGAATGCACGGACTTTGCAGGTGAAATTCAGCATTTCTTTGATAATTTCAGATTCTGACAGAAAGCAAATGACTACTAGATTGATGTTATCTGCAACACATCTGCCAATCTCAGGGAATCTATGATGTTGGAACCATTTTCTGCAGACGTGAAGCCAGCTTTCAAGCTGCAGCATACAAGCCATTTGTCTTTCACTTGCTGAAGTTTCTTAACAGACATCTACAGATCTATGGGACTGTTTCTCAAAGCTCTCTATAGATACATTGGCTTACTGATGATTTTGGTACACTGCAGTTGGACTTTGCTACTGCTGATAGAGGTGGTGGTGACATGCGTCTGCATGCTGCTCCCTGCTGATGGGAAGGATGCCCAGTGAGCATTCACAGTCATTTAGTTTCTTCCTACTTGTCTACATATCTGTGGTCAAGTGAACTTTCTTTCCATAAGCTATTTCTAACCGTTTGTCCACCAGACTAACCATTAGTTTGTACAGCTCTAGTAAGCTGCCCTAGAAAAATAATTGTGGCTTGGGATTCAACACATGATGTCAGCTCTTCTCAACAAACGAATAGGGCAACATGTCAACTACTAACATTTTGGCTACTTTGCCATGCCACAGGCACACAGATACAGTGGTAACCCTTGGAAAGCAGAGAGACTGTAGCAGGAGGCTGAGGAGTGGTCAATATAAGCCAATAAATCAAGGCAGGTGGATGTCAAGTGAAGCCAAGATACAGGCCGTGGTCAAGACAGGCGGAGTTCAAGCAAAGTCATGGTACAAGCTGAGGACAAGACAGTTGGAGTTCAAGTGAAGTCAAGGTACAAGCCAAGGTCAAAAGGAGAATCAAATACAGGAAACTGAGCACTGGGAGCTCAGACAGGCTGGTTTGAATAGTATCTCAAACCAGGTACAGCTGGTGGTCATTAATCAATCAGTGCTTGGGGGCAGACCCATGATGAGTAGAAGTAAAATGCTGCAAAAGAAAAGCCTACTGGTGAAAAGATCATCTGGTGGCAGTGGTTGAAGTTGCCTGACGGTCACTGGTTCATGCCCAGTAAGTCTAGAGGACAGACCGTGGCAAGCAGAAAATGAGAGAAGGAGATGCAATTGTGGATGAGCATCACCAAAATAACCTGCTGCTGCTGAAATTTCTACTGCTAAGCCATCAGAGACAGATGTTCATCTGTTACAGCAGCAGAATGATGATGAGCGGGCTAGTGTCTCACAGAACACAGGGACAAATATTCCTTGTTCTAGAGCTATAACTTTTGTAGAGAGAGCAGCAGAACAATGCCCAGACAGTGAAGGAGCTTCTAGAGATCGGGAGAAGAAGAAGGCTATTCTTCTCCATAGCTCCCCTCACTGAAACTATGGATATGGAAATATTTTTCCTTTAGGCAAAGCATGGTTCAATCATCAATGACTGCACTGCACACTAAGTGTGATAAGGTACTGAAAAGGGAAAAGATTGGGAAGGGACATAAAGCACATGCAACTTGCACAACACTACATTTATTACGCATGGGAAAGCCATACTCCAAAAAATTGAAGATGCTGTCACTGTGCCTCTTGTCTCTCCCCAGGGCACTAGGAATGGGGGACAATATGCCAGAGCAAGACAAGAGAATTGGATGTTAAGTAATGAGCATAACATCTATGTAACTGTCTTCATGTGCTAGGGTCCAGGTACGGGAAAATATACCCATTGTCCCTGTGACAGCAAACTCATGTCCTTATCCTCCTCTGGAGTACCACTTTTGCCTCCATTACCTCCCCCACCAGCTGATATTGAGTCTGTAGTTATGAGGATCTGGCACTTCTTCTCCAGTCATTGAATATTGTGTGTGACAATGAAAACACATGGCAAAGAAGTGGAAAGCAATCAAATACGTAATATCAGGAAGCATGCACCTGATGTTATGGGGGCTTGTTGTGGTGATGCTGCTGTCTCAGCAGCACCACAAGAGCTAGTGGCAAATGGAAGCATCACCACCACCTGTCTCCTGTCACTGTTAATGATCCCAGTTCCATGCAGCAGCCTGATTCTTCTGCTGCATAGATGACTCAGCAGCAAGAATTAATCAGTAACAAATGCGAGACTGTCATTAATGGTATTTGCCAGCATCAGACATCTAACACTGCTGGCTCCAGGCTAGTAGTGCACACATTTTTTTAAGGCTTGCGTTTTGAAAGTCTGAGCCTAAAAACTTTCTTTCCAGGGCTTGTTTTTTTTCAAACCTGAGGCTTGCAAACAAATTTGTTTGTAAACAAGGCTTTTCTTTCTGTAAACCTTATGCTATGCAAACCATTATTTTTAAAGAGGTAAAAAAATAAACAAAATCAGGGAATAATAAATGTGGCAGATGTGTATGTGGTGGTGGATGGTATGGTTAAATAAAAAGTGTTTTTGGTTTGCTGACAGCCATGTCCCGGATCATTACAAAGTCATACTTATGCAAAACTCCCTTTTGTGTGTCAAATGGGATGTGGCTAAGGGTGATTGGCTAAGGAGGAGGCAAGGGATAAAGTCATCCCCCGCCTCATTGTCTGTCTCCTCGACTTTCACTTTCACCATGGTGAACAGGAGGGGACAATTTATTTGCTGTGGTGAATGGGAGGGCCACCCTCTTCGCTGTTGCTATGGGGAGGTACCACAATGCAAGTCCCACAGATGTGCCACCACCATGACCTGAAGTGTTAGACTGCCACCTCAATAATGATGATATGTTCAGAAACAGTTTGGAATGCTCTTGCGTATGTCATTGCTGCTGATGGTAGCAATCATCTGCTTACACTGTTTTCCCTGTGTTTTCTTCTAGTTATATTTTTACCTTACTTTTCTGTCTCTCATCCTCCACTAAATCTATAAACATATCTTTATATTCATTCACATAATCTGATTAGTCAGAATGATGCTGATCACGCCTTGACTCAAATATAGAAATGCTATGTATAAAGTGGGGGCCAACAAAGTAGCAATAATTTAATACTTTTAATGGACACTGTGAGCATATCCTGCTCAGAGCATGCTAACATATCATACCTTAGCTGTTTCAGGTCTGTGTTGTCATTATTTTAATATTAAACAGCCATGTTCATTTTTTTTTCTGCAAAAAATATCAGTGTAAGAATCGCACTGATTCCTGCCCATACATGACTGATCATCAATGTGGCCTCATCAAATGCTTTCAACAGCTCACATAGGCCATGCATTAGTTTGTAGGGGTGGGCGAAAAGTGTGTAAAATTTCCTGCATGACTTTTTGTGAAAACTTGCCGATTTTTTGCTTTTCCTGAGAAAATTTCACCTTTCCGCCTATGCAAAAAATGTCCTCCTTTTCGCCTATGTTAACAAATTTTCCGCCTATTTTAACACATTTTTCACCTATATTTCCTATAGGTACTACATTTCCCACTGTAATATTTCTTCTGAGGGCTGAAGTTTAGAAATAAGTGGCTGAACTTCAAAGCTGTGAGTTCTACAGAAACATATGGCTTGAAAAAGGTGTTATCATGCAGAATGCATTTGTCCTTTGCCCACAACACTAACTTCCTGTTTAAATGACACGGGCACATATTCATGATGATGTCAAGTAACGAAAAAAATAAAGTACAACCTACAAAGTGACAGATGTATATTGTAGTAGTGGTATGGTAATGGCATGGTGTGAATTGTGTATGTATTTTTACCATTGTCATACGCTATCCTCCTCAGGTTATTGACACACATTATTTATCGGTCATAGCAGTGGTCCCAAGTATGGTAGATGGTGGAAACCCTCCTCCACCATCCCTCCTCCACGTCCTATTCTATACTGCATATATATTTGCCCTGGCTTTGTCTGTCATACTTCTCTGCAGCAGGAGCTAAAACTGTTATTTGGACTGAACTACCTGTTAGCACTGGCAGTAGTACACTCTCTAACACATAAAAAACGTCACTACTTCTTTTTACTGCCCTAGAGCCCTGGGAATTTTTTAAAGTGCTTCTGCTGCTGCTAGTTGCGGCACCTTTGGCCTGCTGATATTTTGTCTCCCAGTCAGACCTGTGGTTGTGCTTCAGATGGGATCTCGTAGTGGAGGTGCCTAGGTGTGAGCCTGCTTTCCCCTGCTCATGTGCTTTTTGCACAGACAACAGATAGCAACATGCTTAGACTGAGGATCCTTAGAGAAGTATCTCCATACTGTGGACTTCATGGACTGAGGGATTCCTGAGGTGCTGCTGCTACTACTACTACTACTGGGGTTGATGCTATTATAATGCCACTACTACTAGGTGTCAAAGGTGCAGCACTTACAGCAGCAGAGGCTCTCGTCATATCTAGCATTGTGGATGTTAACCTGTGTTACTGTTGCTGGGTACTCAAAACAGGTGTGTGTGGCTGAGTTGGACTTGGACTTTGAAGAGGCAATGATGCTGATGATGACTGATAGGGTGACTGTGTGCTATATGACATCTGTGCTTGTCTAGGGTCAGACAGGCACAGTGCTCCTTAAAAGTGGTGGAAGATTCAGCCTTTTACTTTCTGCTAACCTTATAGCCCTGTTATCATCCTCACTCTCAACTTCATCTATATATGAAGAAGAGAATGATGCTGGAGGGATATATTCTAGATCTGCATCATCATCAGTCATCATTAGTTCATTCTCAGCAGCATCAGCATCAACTGACAATTCTTGCCCAATACCCTTATATTCCTCTAAGCTTTTGGAGATCTCAAACAATTTCTTTTTACTTTTACTGTAACAAAGTTCCCTACTAAGGGTGTTTTGGTGCTTGTTTGTCTCAGTATCTGATGCAGCAGATGGTTCAGCTGTTATACCTTCCTCTATTATTCTATTGCCAGTATCATCAACACTTGAATGTGACTTGTTGTCTCTTCAGTGTTCTTCTTATTTGGTTCTTTATTTCTGCTGGCACTGGTACTACTTTTGCTAGGACCTTGACAAACTGCATCTTCCCTTGGAGTAGAGGGATCATCACCATTGATTGCACATGCTGTAACAACCATTGCTGCAGTCAGTTTTTGAACTACTACTTTACTTTCGTGTCCCTGCACTGCTTCACCCCTCCCCTTCCCATTGTGCATTTGCTTGACACTACGCAACTATGACACAATGCCTAAGCCCAGTCAGCTGTCTGTCACTGTCACCTAATATATTTAGTTCTTTATTCTTTTTTATTTAATTTTTTACATTTTTTTTAATCGTCCACCCTGTCTTATCACAGTCTGAACAAAAAAAAATATAACTGAAGAACAAAATAAAAAAATTCTTTCCCCAGACTTCCCCACCCAGCACAGAGACACTAACAGCAAGCAAATAAGTCCCTAGCTGCCTGTGACTTGCCGGTCAGTCACATTAAATTTTGGAGTATTTGGGGTCAACCTCCTTCCTCCCTTCTTCCCCCCTGAGTGCCCCACTGACTCTCCTAATAAACAGAACTCTCTTTAAATGTCCTACCTAAAAGAGTCCCTAAACTAAACTTCAATTCTCCTATCTTCTTTAGCTCAAAAAACATATTGCTCTCTCTCCTCTCACAAACACAAAATGGCATGCTGTGAGAGCCTGACAGCCTTTTATATGGCTGTAGAGAACTTTCATTTCAATGGGCGAAAAAGCATGAAAAAGCAGAAAAACAGCACTTTTCACAGGAAATTATTCACCAAGCGGAAAGTGCCATTATTCGCCGATTTCAGTTTAGGCAAAAATCTTCGCCCATCCCTATTAGTTTGTCTCCAGGTAACAAAGATGCAAGTGACAAAGTAGGGTACATGAACTATCCCACCTATTCTCAAGACAGCTATTATGTCGTCCCATTATCAGCACAAAAACCAGCCTTCAAGGAGTGGGTGCAAGCTACCTGCTCCAGTTTATATATCCATGGTTTTGTGGGATTACATAATAGCATAGTAACAGAGTAAATTAGGTTGAAAAAAGATTTGAGTCCATCAAGTTCATCCTTTGCCTCACAGCCCAGAGAAATGAGAATTATATAAGTTTTCCTGCTACCAAATTAGTCTGGCTTTATCTGAACTTCCTGTGTTGCCTACTAATACACAGTATAACCCAGTATGTTCTCTTGTGAAATAAATTTACCTTATCTTAATGTATCCACTGAATCTGCCATCCTGGAGCAAGGAATTCCACAATTTAACAGACCTTACTGTAAAAAAAAACAAACCCTTCCTCTGCTGAAGTTGAAACCTCCTTTCCTCTAATCTCAACGGGTGGCCCCTGGTTATTTGATCCGGCATTGGAATGAATAGCTAATCAGAGAGATCCTTGTATTGAAGTTTCATATACATAAACATTGTGATAATATCTCCTCTCAGTCGTCTTTTCTCT
This sequence comes from Rhinophrynus dorsalis, assembly GCA_037306005.1. Taxonomy (NCBI): domain Eukaryota; kingdom Metazoa; phylum Chordata; class Amphibia; order Anura; family Rhinophrynidae; genus Rhinophrynus; species Rhinophrynus dorsalis. The sequence continues at coordinate 222,806,324 of CM074718.1, read as the reverse complement.
AGAGTAAATAAAAAGTTGGTCCAGACAGTCCTCATTTGTCTTCCATTCCCTTAATTAATTTTCTTCACTCTACTCTCTCCAGTCCAGGGCCAGATATGTAATAAGGCAGAGTAGGCATCTGTCTACAGGAGCACCCCACAGAGGGGCGCCTGTCACTGGGATAATTTTTTTTTAGCCTTACATGATACATCAGCCAGACAGCCAGAGATGTACGTTGATTGACAGGCGTCTCACCGTCACTCACTGAGACTCACATGATGAGCATGGGGCAAGTAACATTGACCCTCAGTGCCAGTGAGTGATGGATCGTGAGACTATTTTTGTATGTTTATTGCTGGATGAACTATATTTGTCTGTACATGGGCCAATTTCTTTAGTATTTTTAGGCTCCTGCAGCATCCCTCTCTATTCATGCTTTTATATGTTTATGTTTATATGTTTGTATACGCCGGTATAGTCAGAATGCCTCATTTGTAGAGACCCACTATATAGAGGAGTGGACTCTCTTTAACCTCCCTCCACACTATTTAGTGATTTTACTTAGGAGTTTTTTATATATACCAGTGCTGGCTTTCTCTCTTTTTGCATATAATTTTAATTCAAAGAGGGCAGAGGCATAAATTCAGCAATTTCAATAAAAAATAAAACCTAGAATGAGGGAGATAGCTGGGGCCAGGCCGTCGTATGAATATTCAGTCAGTGCAGCCAGAAAAAAATGCAAGATAAAGAATAAATGTATGTAATAGTGACCAGTACCTATTTCACTCGGACTTCTGCGCAGGGGTGTCCGTAGAAATTTTTCGGGGGGGGGCAAAGCCATAATATGACCCACAGGCTAGCCACTCCAGCCCCTTTGTTTATATGGAGGGGGTCAATTGAAGGGGGGGCACTGCAGATGCCCATGTCCTGCATCTGATGTCCACACCCTAAATTAGATGAAATTAAACCACAGGAGCTGCTCAGGCTCCTAAATGCTTGAATACTTGAATGCTTGAAATAGCATTGAGGCTAATGAGCCAGGAGACAACTTATTCATCCAGTCTTATGCTTTAATATTTAATTTGTGTTAACAAAAACCTGGAGATCATTAAAATTGCCTTTAAGTTTTAGCACATTTAGCAACTTTCTCTATACATATGTTGCAAGGAACACAATTCTTGGACAACATCATTTCTACTTTTTTTTTGGGGGGGGAGGGGGGCGCTTCAGATGTCTGTGCATACAGGCTCCTGAGATGTAAATCTGTCCCTGCTCCAGTCCTATCCTTTTTCAGAACTGTTGACCAAAACAGCACTGCATATTCAAGATGAGGTCTTACCAATGATTTGTACAGAGGCAAAATTATGTTTTCCACTCTTGCTTCAATACCCCTTTTTATGCAAAACATGACTTTGTTTATTTTGCTACTGCTATCTGACACTGGTCACTGCTATCCAAGTTTGTAGGTTACAAGGATTCCCAGCTCTTTCTCTATCAACGAGTTCCCAAAAATGATTCGACCAAGTTCATAAGTAGCATTGGGATGTTTACTTCCTAAATGTATGACTACCTTTTCCTACATTTAAGTTCACATTGCATGGGTTTGCCATTTTATGTAAATCCCTCTGTAGAGAACAAATATCCTTTTTTATGAATGTATTACCCTGCATAACTTAATGTCATCTGACAATATTAATATGTTGCTTTCTATAGTTCAAGGTCATTTAAAAATAAGTTAAAAAGCAGAGGCCCATGTTCTGAACCCAGAGTTACTCCACTCTCAGCTTTACCTCTTCTGGAGAATTTTCCATTTACAATAACACACTGATCCCTATCCTTCAACCAGTTTTCTATCCAATTGCAAAGGTTATCCCCTAGCCCTAATTTATTATTTATCCCCAGCCTCTTGTGTAGCACTGTATCAAATGCCTCTGCAAAATCTAGATATACTGCATCTACTGATTTACCATTATCTAGGTTGCTACTTAGTTTTTTATAGAAGTTCAGAAGATTAGTTTGGCATGATCTATTCCTCATAGATACTTTTTTAGGCTCTTCTACCATTTCTGTTCCCTGCACAGACATACACAGTGGCCAGTGGTATGGTATGGGCTACTTTGCTGCCAGAACCAGAGGCAAGATTACTGGCTGTGACCTTTTGTTTCATGCTGTTGTGGCCTACTACTGGGAGGGAAAGCCAGTGAGCAGAGACATTCATGTAGTGTATACACTGGCCGCTTTTCCCACATACCTGATGTCAGATGATTTTTTTTGCTGTATGAGGTTTCTAAGCCTTTGCACACCATAAAATCCACTCGCTCATACAATTCTGGCACAGACATCTTTGACAAATAACTGCAGCTTGGGATATTCCAGTGGAGGTGCAACACATGTAATCAGTTATTTAAAACCTCTTTCTTCTACAAAAGAATAATGCAGCATGTCAACTGTCAACATTTTGGACACCTTTGCAATTATCTAGGATTGTTTTTCTTAAGTCCTTCCCAAGAATTCAAAAATTGTGACTTGGCAGTATATATTAGAAGGACTGTGTAACACTATTGCTTTAACACCATGACTTGTAGTGGTGGTGGCAGCATGTGTGGTCACTCTATGACCCTTGCATTCGTCCAGTCTATCTTTTTGTATTTGAAGGACAGCATCAGGAGCCATGGGTGTTACTGTGGATGAAGGAAATGTTTGCACAGTCTGACACATCAAAAACACTATTATTATGTGCCCCACTAATATTATGTAACTCTTTGTTGTCTTAAGTATTTGTACATGGTTTATTAATACTGTTGGAGTGGGAATAATGTTTTATGTCACTTTCACAAAGAGCTTCCTCAGGAGGAGAATCATTGTTTATTGTACACAGAAATGGACTACCATCTACAATAAAAGTAAAAAAATATATCCACATATATGCACCAAATGAAACAAACATCCAAAGGTGTATATATAACATATGACATGAATTGTGTACTGTGTGATGTTATTATATATATATAAATGTAGTGGAATACCAGTCTAAGGGCTCAATACAATGCCCCATGGTAAAAATCAAAACTGGTGAAGGTGGTTTTGGAGGCACAGTTTAGCATCCTATCACCCATGTTGTAAACATTCAGTTTTTGGTAAATCTGAACAATCGGCAACCAAAAAATAACCCATTCAGACCAATAGAAAACAATGAGCAAGTAGCATTCTATGATATGTGGTCAAGAATCTTTCTAGTTAAATGGAAACATTTTCTGGGGACAATCCTGTGCCTCCAAGCTGAGGTGTAAAATCCACAATGCCTGATAAAAATCGTCATTGACCTAATGAAAGCAGGTTAGAAGCCACACATGTATGCTCCCTAAGCCAAAAACAGAAGAAGAACTGCTGAAACCATAACAAACAGAAATGTGAGCCAATTTCCCCTAACCCCCAAAGAGCTACCAGCAACATAAGAACCTTTTGAATATCAAAGCAGAGTGCAAATCATCAGAAAACCATGGAGGATGATGGTGTGGAAGTAGATTGTTGAAGGATCAGCATTTGGGCCCAGATCCAGTTGTGGTCATGTACTTCTGTAGCCACCTGGCCAAAAAAGTCACCCATGACACCCCTAAACTGCCATATCTTATCTGTCAACAATGCTAGCTGATGCTCCATAGTACGTTGGTGGCGTGCAGTCCTCCTATTGTGGCTCCTGTATTCCCTCAGCCTCCGCCTCTGGATTATGATATACTCCCTATCTAGGGTGTGGTTTCCCTCATCTGCTGCAGTCAGGGAGGGTGAAGCAGATGATGCATCCCCAGAGGAATGTTGTGCATCACTATCAGGCTCCATAGGTGGTTCAGGAAGTCTATGGGTGGTGTAACAGGCTCCATAGAGGTGTAGAATTCTGAGTGGGTGGTGTAGAATGCTGAATAAGGGGTATAGCAGGCTCTATAGGGGGTGTAGCAAGCTCCATAGTGGGGAATCATGCTCTATGGGGAAGCAGGCTTCACTGGAGGGGCAGCAGGCTGAATGGGAGGTACAGCAGAATCAGGTGGGTGGAATTCTGTACCATCCACATCAATGGTCTCTGATGACCCAGTCACATTCCCCTGGCTTTCAGGGGAGGATCATGCTTGTGGCTTCTGTGGCTCATACACAAGCTTGAGGTGTTGATAATCCAGGGACCATGTATCTCTCTCCATCCACTGAGCTGCAGGTGGCCCACCCCAAGTGTGGTGTGGCTGCTTTCATTTGTATGGCTGTGTTTGCAGCCAGCTGATACCTGCTATTCCCAGTGGTGGGCCGAAGGACTTGTATGTCTCCATGTAACAGTTTTGTAAAACACTCAGACCAGTAGGTTAGAATAAAACACAGTTTTATTAAAAGACACGAAAGACTGCCTCCTACAGGCAATTTAGTATGACTGGAAATTGACATTAATGTACAGATGCCCTCTCAGGCCCAGTGTACAGGGAAATTAACATATACTGTCACAGGACAGGCATAAGCAAGCATACAGGTAAAACATGGGTTAAAGTTCATGGAAAGCAATCAGTCTCTGTTGTGGTGTGTTTGACAACACCCATAAGATGGTAAAGGAGCAAGACTGTGGTGCAGATGTAAGAGCACCAGTCAATAAGGCAGAACTGAGACTACTACTTATGCTGAGCGGGGAACTGAGGCCACAATACTCTGCAAGAGCTAGCACACGTAGAGCCATGAGCACCCGTCCAGTGCGGTAACAGGAGACTAAGTACACTGCAAGAGCTGAGGTGTTTAGAGCCAATAGCACCCAACCGGTGCGATAACGGAGACCAAGTACACTGCAAGAGCTGAGGTGTTTAGAGCCAATAGCACCCAACCAGGGCGGTCACGGAGACCAAGTACACTGCAAGAGCTGAGGTGTTCAGAGCCAATAGCACTCAACCGGTGCGGTAACGGAAACCAAGTACACTGCAAGAACTGAGGTGTATAGAGCCAATAGCACCCAACCGGTGCGGTAACGAGATCACTGCGAACAGCAAGGGTTAATGGAAGTGCAGTGTTAACGGAGGCCGCAATGCTCTGCAAGTGTTAGTGGAAGGCTTTCTGTAATGGAGGCTACAATGCTCTGCAAGTGTAAGCGGAAGGCTCAGGGTTAACGGAGGCAACAGTGCTCTGCAAGTGTTAACGGAAGGCTCAATGTAACAGTGCTCTGCAAGTGGTAACGGAGGCTCAGTGAACGGAGGCAACAGTGCTCTGCAAGTGCTAACGGAGGGCTCAATGTAGCCGAGACAACAGTGCTCTACAAGTGTTAATGGAGGCTCAGTGTAACGGAGGCACAGTGCTCTGCAAAAGTTAATGGGAAGGCCCACTGAATTGGAGGCAACAATTCGGTCAGTACGATATCCACACAGCAGGAGTCAGAATGTCGCCCAAGCGACACAGGATCAGGATAACAGCTGGAACACAAGCAGGGTTTTCAGGATAGCCGGACAGGAACGTCAGACAAGCCGGGACAGATCACTGAGCAGGAACGTCAGCCAGGCCGGGTCGAATCATGGAGCAGGAACCAAAGAGCGTAGTCAGGCGGGCCAAGTCGGTACACAGGAACACAGGAACACAGCAACACAGTAATACTGGTACAGGAACACCACAAAATGGCACCTGACAGGTGCCAGAGGTCCAGTATATGAAGGCCATACTGGGCGGGCCAAACAAAGCTCAGCCAATGGGAGCGCACCACAACAAAGAGTGACAGATAGATCACGGGAACCGTGATACTCCATCATCCAGTCATGTGTCACAGGAGGTTATGGTGGCCAGTGGTGAGCATGTGACTTTGTCCACTGCTCTGCTAACTGTGGTGTTAGCCACTGCTGGGATCTTCATGTGCTTGAGGTGGAAACTGGGATCCCCTGCTATGACTGGGGACATGGCATCCAGCTACTTCCTTCCTGAGGGTCTGCTGTGCTGGGTGCTATTTGAGTCAGGGGCTAATCCACTGGATCCAGACTCTCAGACACAATGGACCCTGTAAGTGAGGGATAATGTTGGTGAATTAGTTGCATGGGCAATGAAAACATGCTCTAATGTGACATTCATCATGACCAAGAATACCCTAACCTGGACAATGAGATCAATGTCAAGTGGCCGTGCACCTGATGTTGGGTTCCGTCTATCACGTGCTAAGTGTCAATGGTGATTGGACATACTTTTAGAACAAAAAAGATAGGCTAATAATGTCACAACATGCATTATCACAGAGAAATGCCATGGCAGGGAATTTAGAAATCATTGTCCGTACGTGTGGGCAATTTTGCCTTTCTAGTTGTTGTGAACCACCTAAAACATCATTAACCATTCCTTTTGTGTTTATAGATCATGGAGTCCATAACAACTGGAATGAATTAGTCTTCCTATGCCTGTCATAATGAAATGTTAACTCTGCAGATGATCCATCTCTGTATATATTCAAAAGTTTCATCACGATAAGTGAAACGTGTACTCCCACTGCTGTTTTTGTTGTTTGCCAGGGTCAAATCATTCCAGACATTAATTCTATGGTTGTATCACATTCTTCACTTAGCATTGTGATCCTTAGCTACATTTTTGTGCACAACTGGGTGCTGCTATCCCTGGCTCTGTGTTAGGGACCAGGAACCACACAGGGCACAAAAAGGTAAAATGCAATACACCTTTATTAGTGCAACAAAAACAGAAGCATGATCCAAAAGCATAAACCAAAAGACACACCAGAGTCAGAAACCAAGACAGGTATTCAGCCAAGCCGGAGTCAGGAAACCAGAAGTCTACAAAGTCAAGAACAAGCCATGGGTCAGAAGCACAGAAGTCCACGATGTCTGGAACAAGCCAAGTGGTCTGGAACACAGCAAACAGGAGCGCAAGAAAATCCACAGCAGCCAGGAGCAACAGGTCAGCAAACAAACACAAAGACAATGGGGGAGTACCTAGAGAAGTAAAATGAATACTCTAAGATAATACTATTTATTCATATAATATAATGTCAATACAAAGTTGCATGAAAAATAATCTGTAGAATAAAAAAATACTCCAAGTTTAAGAAAACCCCCTAATTATATGCATATTTAATAGCCATCAAATGGAAATTACATTAATCATAAAAGTCTAAACATAATTAACATCCAGAAAGATGAGACATAATGATATGTTTTGATGAACTCTCGCATCGAATCTAGTGTACACTATATGAATGTACAGCTATTCATGCCAGTGGGTTAGTTCTTGTAATAGCTGATAATTAATTACGAGAAAAGGAGACCATGATCCATATACTTCAAATGGTTAAATGGTAAGCAATCCAACAGATATCAGTATGCAAACTACACTTCCCTGATGTTAACTATAATTTAACATACATACATACAACTCATAACTCCCCTCCTCTTAGCTCTTTCCTCCCCCAAGGCTTTTTGGCATCTATTGTTGAAAATTCTCACTTCATTGTGGTTTATCATATATCCAAACGCACATACTGCCTCATATACTGCCTTAAGCTTTCACTGTGACACTCAGTACACCCTGTTACATTTGAAGCACTTAATGGCTTAAATTTTTTCATACATAAATCTTCTCACTTCTTATGATTTTCTCTGCAATACAATTCAAAGTCTTATTCTGACTTCCTCCAGCAATCTGGCATTGATCACTGAATAGTATTAGTACCACACCCCAGCAGTTCTCCAGATATGCAGTGATCTGAACAAAGGATCTATTCTGAATAACATTGAGGGTACATTAATCTTTTATGGGCCCTCTGCAGAGAACAAAAGATGAGCAATTCTGAAGCAAATCAAGTACACCGTAAGATAAGAAGTCCTATTGATTTAAACAGTGTTTTCTACTTCTTGAATGCACTGGAGTCCTCACTATCATATATGCCCATATATGCCCTATTTATATCAATTTGTATCTATATCCAATGGTGCCATTGGTTTGCTAGAATTGCACATTCTTTGATTTATGCTAAGGCAGTTTTTTTTAGAAATCACGTGATTTAAAGTTGAAAAGGCAAACAAAGCTAAAAATTAAGTGCCCTTTTTACAATGAAATGCCTGTTTTAGGTATTGAGAAACAGCCAGTTTCATATGAAAACTATAGAATAATTTATCTTGCACCTTGTGATAGATCACCAGTGTAATTCATGGACAGCAAAAAGGAAGAAATGTTTCACCAGCACAGAATATGTGAATGGAAATACACAGGTAAATTAGAAGATAAACTAAAATAAACAAAACATTTTTATTTGTGCTTGTGCAGTTAATCCATTCCAAATCAAAGCAAACCCAGTGATGTAAAGGAAAAACAATGCATGCATTTTCACGCTTTGATTTTAAAGGTGTCATGTGTAAATTTTAATAGACAAGAAGATCAGTATGTCTCTTGCTGTGTAGCTCTTGGGATAGTTTATACATTGTATTTTGCTCATTAGTATTTGAATTATTTGAACTATGCAGTATATTCTATTATTATCTCTCTGCAGCCTATGTGACCTCAATTATATCCCAAAGGAAAGTTCCCCTTTAAACAATTACAGGCAAGGAAAAATCATTTCTGTGTAACCCCATTCACTCATGACATCAAAGCCAAAGTATTTTCATTATGAAACAGAACAAAGGCATAGGAATGGGGGGACATTTTCAATTCATAAAGGTTTGGAAAACTGCACTTTTGTCTTCTGCGGTAATTCCAGGAAAAAGTAAATTTTTTTTCAATTTATTCCCTAGCCTTGTCCTACTGCACTGGTCAGAATCACACATTCTGACCCCCAGCCTTGTCTGATAGTAGCCCTAAAATCACACAAGCTGACCTCCAGCCTTGTTCCACAGCACTGACATCCACACATACTGACCCCAGAAGCCTAGCTCCACAAAAGCTGTAGAACCACACATACTGACTCTCCCAGCCTTGTCTCACTGCACGTATAGCCATAGGGATGGGCAGTGTGTGGCCCTCCATCTGCTGCCAGACTACAATTCCTATAATTCCTCACCAGCCAGTACCTTGCAGAAAATGATGGGAGTTGTAGTATCACATGAGGGGCTCATGTTACCCACCACTGCCATTTAACTACACATACTGATTCCTCAGCATTGCCCTGCTGGACTGGTAGCCAGATAATTACACATTGTCCCAGATGTTCATAGGATCACACTTAATTGATCACCAGCCCTGTCCCACTGCACTGGTAGCCAGTGACATTATAAACACATATCCTAACCCCCCACCCATTTTACACTGCACTGAAAGCCATAGTTATGGGCAATGTGCAATCATTTCTTACCCATCTCTACCACAGAACCTCACATACTAACCCCCACCCCAACTTTGTTCCACTGCACTGGAAGCAATAGATCCACACCTGATGACTTCCGAGTGCCAGCATTGTTTCACAGAGCGGGTAGCCATAGCACTACACATACTGAGTCGGATCCCCCCATTGGGAATTCATGAGCATAAAAAAGCATCAAAGTTCTCATAGGAAATGGCATAAAAAGAAATCATGAAACTTCTCATAAGAAATTGTATGGACTTTTTATTAGCAATAATTTCTGGAAAAAAAAAACGGGAAATTGTGGGTTTTCTTCAAAAATTCTCACCAGAACTTTTAATCCATTCTAACAAAGGTGGACACTTATACCCTCTGCAAGTCATATTAAAGGCTGGTTCTAGCCAATGGAAGGAAGAATGTAGATATGGACTGTTTAGGAACTGCAGTGCATTGCGTACCCCTCTGGCACTCAAAGGGTTAAGGAAACTGGAGTAATACTGCAGCAATCCAAATTTACCATGGGTGGCAAATAAAAATTCCTGTTTATTTGACTGTGTATTTTAACCCCTTGAATGCAAGAATGCATTGCTCCCCATCTCTCTAGCATTCAAAGGGTTAAACTCCCAATTTAAATCAATGGGAATTTTATTTGCCGTCCCTAGAATGCCACTGGTTTCCACCAAAATGTCTCCATTTCTTTTTAGTACATCCTCCCCAGTGTCTTTGACTATGTACCATTTTAACTTTAAGGTTAATAGTTTAAGAAGCAAAGGTATGTGCTATGCAATACATTGAACATTCTGCTGGACCTTATAGGGTTAAGCTACTAAAAACCACATCATTACTGCTAAGTTAGATAAAAAAAAACAACAACAAACAAATGTATGTATGTATGTATGTATATGTATATGTATGTGTATGTATGTATATGTATGTGTGTGTGTATATATATATACATATATATATATATATATATATATATATATATATATATATATATATATATATATATATATATATGTTATGCCTTAGCATAAAATGTTTTCTTTTTCTTATGCATTTCATTACCCCTCACTGCACACAATAATTGTTGTTAAGGTCACCTCTTTTCCACTGTTTGGCTGTGTGCCCATGGTTACTAATTATATCACCATGGATTATTTTTTTCCCATCTTACCTCACTTGTACAGTCTCCATCAATGCTTCACAAACTAATTATTTACTGTTTATTTAGCTATATAGAAGTACTGTGCACAAAATGTTCATTCGATTGTATTTTGGAATATATAATGTGCATGATGATGATTCCCTATAAGTCACAGGTAATAGAAATATAATTTTATTTATCAAATCAATGACAGTATTGCAATTTAACATACTATTTCTGAACTGCAGAAGCTACTAGCAGTAGGTTAGTCCTTACTGGACTATTGGATTATGTGTGCTAGCTAATTATATTAAAAATCGCAGATGGACCTCACCCTGGGGTCATGCGGGCCACATGTTTGATTAACTATTTGAATGACAGAGGAGTAAGTAACACATTTCTATAGACCAAATAATTTTGGTGTTTATAGCACTGTATGAAAATACTCCAGTTACTCTGAAATGTGCTGCACACTTGTCTGGAACTAAAAGGTTTAAGCAGAGTGACTGCAGAGAAAGCTATGGGAAGATCCCAAATTCACAATGCTCAGGAATGTGTGTCTGTGTACTCTGACAACATAGCCAGTTATCAGTGCTTAGCATATGTGTTGAATAGACACGTTAAAATATTAACACACCCTCAGGAATATGACAATGGCTGCTAAAACAACATTTCAGTATGTTAATGAGCCATTGTCAGAGGTAATACTGTAACATTGTAAACCTGGCAAAGGCATGGAGAAAGATTGGTTATATAGTCATTTTTAAGGTTTAACCAAAGGGATGAGATAGCAGAAACATGTTTTTGCATACTTCAAAATGGATTTGGGTACAGTTTGTAACCACGATGACAAACTGAACTGGTAGTGAACCTTAGTTTATACCCCCTATCTTAGATGATCTGGTTACTAATATGAACTATTTTTTAATTAGTATTCATCTTTAGTAAGTGCATCTTTTTTGATAGTGTTGTGTGGTTTTTAGAACTCATCTTTTCTCTGAACATTACAACAATATAAATGAAGTCCTATCAGTTTACATATTCCTGATTCAAGTGTTTACAGCTGTCTATACAACTTTGATGTTCTTATATTATTATAATTTTTGTTCTATATGTATCCTGGGTATTATATCAGAAGAAGATTGTATTATAGCGTATAAAAGACAAACCTAGATAAAAGCACCTTACAACTGATAAACTATGATTATAAGATGCCATTAACTCATATTTTTATGGCAACAGTTAATGTCACCATTGTTATAACACGTGGTTGCTATTTTTTCAGTGAATAGATATAGTACTTACAATATATGTGAAATTCTTATAATAAAATGAAAGATTTCTTTGTTGCTTAGAAACAGCAGGAAGAAAAGCTGCATGCGTTAAATGATTGGCGTCACAATTTAAGTGGCATGGCTAATGCAATACATATTCATATCTTCCAGTCAGTGGAAGTCATTGTAATTTAATGGAGTGTGATTGAAATGTACCAAAACAAAAAATATTATATACCAGTAAAATAACCTGTTCTTTACATGACTGAGAGTGGGGGTTTACTCCTTCCCCTTCAATTCCCCCCTGATCCATGCACATATGCACTTCTGTGCTAATATAGGCACAGTGGACTTGTTTTGTTTGCTGCACCTGACAAATACATGTGCACCAAACTTTTCAAGCCAAAAAATTACTGCTTTGCACTGCCTGCAAATGTAATGGGCAGTTTGAGTTTTAGAAATAAAGAAAAGTAGCTCAGAACGCTAACCCACGTTAGTGTATAGTAATATATATGTAATAAAATGTATATAAAGTGAACATTTAAAGAAACTGGGTTACTAAAGTGTGCAGAAAGGAATGAGAGGGTTCTCCAGTCCCCCAAACATCAGGCAGAAGCCCAAACAACCTGCACTTCTCCAGTCTAATTCTGAATAGCATGCCCTGTGTTAGGCATGTATAATAACACTGATTTAAATATGAGGTTTTAGCGCCCACATTTTTTAGCCAAAAAGAGGTATAAGCTCGCCAACCCCGTCAAGGTGTCTCAAGTATATGGTAAGTACCCACTCTAAACACCTGAAAACCCTATCTAAATTAAAAATAAAAATTAAAAATAGCCCCGGCAGAGATGTTATAATAAACGTGTAGGAGAGAGACTCTTTAAAGGGATAGTAATACTTTGTTTTATCTTTATTTTATTTCGTAGGCATTAAAAAAACATGAAGAACGATATAAGTCTTATCTCTCAAACCAATATGGTTTAAGAGATATTCACAAACAAAGTATCCCCCCCCCCCCTGTTCAGCCAGTTCAGAAGGGAGGTGCCCAGGTAGACTGCAGAGAGGGACAATCTTCAATTAAGATAAGGGAAAAAGCTGAAAAACTTGTCAAGGGGGGAAGGGCTTTCATTGTTTTAATACAAAGAAGATTGTCTCCTGCTGTTATCTGTCTGGTCTTACAACCAGATCCCCATCTGAGAAGAGATTTCTTACACTAGGTAAAAGGGGCGGGAGGGGGAACTTTGCTTGTGAATATCTCTTAAACCATAAAGGTTTGAGAGATAAGACATATCATTCTTCATATTTTTTTAATGCCTACAAAATAAAGTTAAAACGAAGTATTACTATCCCTTTAATACAGTTTCTTTTTGAACACTTGGAGGTCCCCATGTATGCAATTAAAAACAAATTACAAACAATATTTTAAAAAGCTGTAAAGGGGCCTTTATAGGTAACATGTTACCACCCCCGCAGGCCACCTGAGGAATAATCAGTGGAAAACAGACTTTTTTGTCAAAACAGTGCTGTGCAACTATATGGATTCTATAGAACTTCTAGCTTGTCTGGTACTAACACTCTCCATATAGAGAATTGGCTCCACCTATACAACACACAACTTTCTGGTAGAGAAAATGCAGAATAGTGTGGGAATTCCCCCTATGTTATATATTTGTATGTAAGAAGTAGTTTACAGATTTCCTTTATCATGTACTTTACCTGAATATAGATGACACTCATCAACATACAATGGAAACATAATTTTTATATATGTTATCTTTGCAGCATTTAATATAAAGGGGCATCATGCTGAGGGCATATAATCATTATCTAAGAATGTGCTGAGCTGTATTACAAAGTTTATGGTATGTTAAAGACATGTGATAAAGGAGATGTATTCTCTTAGGTCAATGTACTACGAAGAACTAGATCAATTCTGGGCCGAACTAATTGGACCATATAATACAAATAAGAGTCCTCCCTTGGGGTTTAACTCCATGAGTACAAAAGTAGTTTACATCTGATTGCTTTAAAATAAGTTATATACCTCATTAGCGTTCAAGAGGTTAAACGCTTTGATTGCCAGAGAGGTATCCAACAAATTGCTTTGCAAGGTGCTGGATACCCCTCCTGGCAAAACTATGGGTGGGTAAAAGGTCCCGTTGCTTCCCCCCAAAAAATCCACAAAAATCACGTGGTTGTCTGCTTTTTCCACCCTAAATCCCTTAAAATCTTTGCCATTTTCACCTATTGCCAAAAATGTTTTGCTATTTTTTTGAAATGGCTACAAACTTTTCGGCCCTTTAATTACACTGTGCGTGTGAAACACAACACAAACGTCTAGAGAGGGAGAGAGGGTACTACGCTGTTTTGCAGTGCTAATTTTTGAAAAATTAAGGCAGCAGAGGCTAATAGTGTGTGCTATCACTATGAGCAGCTGGATGACAAAAAAGAAGGTGCTAGAAGGACTGTAATGCATCCATTGAGTTTGAGGTGGAGGAGGAAATGACCATCACCAGCATTGAAGGGTCTAGAAGCCCTGTTTCCCCAGACCCAATGATGCTCAGATCCCCCAACACTGTCTGGGGGGAAATAGTCACAGGCACAACAAAAAGTGAGCAGCAGTGTGAGTCAGTTACCTTTGACTGATGCTAGTGCTGCAAGTGTGCCTCTTGGCAGGGGGAGATAATGGCAAGTGTGACAGCAGGGTACTCTAAGTCCTCCCTTGCCATCCCCAACAGTCCCACTACTAATACTGCTACCACACACCAGCTAGAGATTCAGAATGTTGGGAGTGAGGGAGGGGCTGATGTTGATGAAGATTCTGAAGTTGATGTTGTTAGTATTAGTGAAGCAGCTGGTAGGACTAGTGTGACTGTTGTTGATCATCCTGCTGATGCTGAGGTGGAAGGAGAAGTGAAGATGAGCAGCCAGACTTGCGGTCAAGGGAATCCACAACATCTCCCTGACCCTGTGATTCCCCTTCCCACATCATTGTCCATCTGGGACATGATACTGAAGATGGCAGAACTGGCATCTAGCAACAGTAATACCACCATGAGCACAGATCAGCTGCCCGTGCCTGCTGCTAATGCTGCCAGTCTGCCTTTTTCGCCTCATGAAATGGCAAGTGTGACATTTGTCATCACCTCCAACTAGTGAGACTCTAATAGAGCAGTAGCAACAAGTAGGAACTTGTGGTGGTGATGATGATGAGGGTGATGGTGGAGCCGAGAAGGAATGGGAGACTAAGATACAAATGGGGATGGGCATTGCCACCACTAGCAGCAGTGATGACATTACAGCATTTGCTGCTGCTGTAATTCCTGCTGCTGCTGAGTTGCAAGGGTAGCACAGAAATTGCCAAGTGTTCACAAGAATATTTTATTAGTGAAAAGGTGGGATTTTGATGAATTTTCCATCTGTGGGAATTTCTATAAAAATTAGAAGAATTGTTTTTATTTTAAAATTCATTCATAAAGAAAACATGACTATTTTATTTATCCATATGTGTGATGTTCATTAGAGTAAAAACAACAAACATACAAACAAATAAAAAAAGCCCTCCTAAAAAATAAGTTCCCTTTCATTCAGAGATAAACATATTTCTGTCCATTTGGCATCCTTTTGAACAAAGTAGGAACATTTATTTTGGCAGGTATATTGTGCATCTCTTCCCTTCTTTCTCAGCCCTGATTTCCCCCACTCTCTCTCCAGCCTTCATTTCTCATCCATACACCAAGAAACATCCAAGAAACATTCTCAGTGTCTCCCTCTTCTCCATTGTTCTCCAGCCCCTCTCACTGACCAGTGCCCAGTCCACTCTCTTTCCCAACCGTCTCTCACTCTCCAACACCTGCTCTCCTTCCTAGACCCCTCTTATTCTCTCCCCCTTGTCTCCTCTTGCTCCTTGACCCCATTTATCTCCTGCCCCTTACCGCCCAAGGACATACATGTACATCCCAAGTGGATGTCCCAGGTGGACAGAGGATGTACATGTACATCCCGGAAGTCGTTCAAACAAATGAAAAAAAAAATGTTCGGTGGGTGTTAAGTGCCAGCCGTGTGCACACGCGGCCGGTAACTAAGGGGTTAATTTCATTACCATTTTTACACTGTCCCTCCATTTTACTCTTCCCTCTGTCCTTTAGTCAGTCATTCTGGATCAGTTTGGACAGGAATTTTCTTCAGGTCCTGCTAATTGATGTAAAAATGAATTGTGGACATATTTCTCATCTCTATGAGGGATGGGTGAAAATGTTTGCCATGGTGAAGAAATCTGTAGGAACTGTGACATTCTACCTTCCATGTAATTTTAAATGAGATAGCAGTTTCCACCAACATCTAGCACCAAAATGGTATGTGTGTGCATGTATGCTTGTGTATGTGGGTGCATATGCAGGTGCGAATGTGAGTACCAAGAGGTTAAGGCAATTGAAATAGATGGACTGGACCGTATGCCTATACAATTTCAGAATTTGTACCTGTTTTCCTTTCTGCTGGAACATCCACAGGAAAGAGAAATATCTTTCCCATTCACAGAAAATAAAAGTTTCCTCCATCGATCCTTTTTGTCTACACTAATTGTTTCAACCTGTACTGCCTGTAATGTTCTAAATCAGAAGTTTACAACCTGAAGCCCTCCAGTTGTTCAGGAGTACAATTCCCGTCATCCCCTGCTAGACAACAGCTAGTGGGTGATGGATGATGGGAATTCTAGTTCATAATATCAGGCTGCCCTCTTCATCTCTAAATAAAACCTCTTGTTCAAGATTTTAGTCATATGTGGCAACGCAACATCTCCCTGTAGTAAATTCAATATTGTCACTGATTTTCTATGAGGAAGCTAGTAATGTTTTCTTTCCTCTAATTGCAGTGAATGACCTTGTGGCATCGGTTGATGAAAAGGCCCCAAGACAACTTTGTATTGACTCTGAATGGATTTGTAAATAGTAAGCATAATGCCTTATAGGTGCCTCCTTTCAACAAACCCAATTTTAAATGTCTCTTTATATTTACCATTTTCCATTTCCTTTGTTCATTTTGTAGACTGTCTGTGAACTCCTGCGAGTTCAAAAATATATTTTTGTGAACCAGTAGCCAAATCTGTATTGTATATTCTACGTCTTATAGTATTTCATTATAACCCTTGATATATGTTTTTCCAGCTTAAAATGTACAGATTCTGTTTTTGCCTACGGCAGAATTGTAATATTTTCAGTCTTATTGGGGCTCTTTCAGAGACTATGGGTTATTTCCTAGTAAAACTATAACCCCCAGTTTAGTCAAGTACATCAATATATCCCTTATCACAGGCAGAAAACTAAGGGCCATGTACATAAAAAAGAGGAACAATTCTGGGGTAAACCAACAGCATCATAGATGACAAAACTATCCATTGTGGGGCAATGCACTGGACCCCTCTGGCATTCAGCGGGGGGAGAAGTGTCATTTAACTTACTAGGAATTTTGAGGATTGTCAGTTATTTAATTTGTTACAGTTGATTTGGCAAATATTTGATCTACTTTTGAGCAAATGCCACTATATGTTACAATATTATGATAGGGAAAAACCTCATTTAACGGTTCAATGCCAATGTGGTGCTCAGCATATTGTGATGCAATTTCCCCATCTTTATCTAAATGTAAACTTAGACTGGGATTGTTTTAAACTAAAACATTCCTTTAACCTTTAAGGACCAGTGTGTGAGTAACCCATTGTGAATAAATATGTTGCATGTCCCTCTTGTTCTTAAAGGGTTAACATACCAGGTCTCTCTGGTATGTACATTTTTTTCTAAAATCCATTTGTACCCATCCTTAATCCTTTATATATTAACAAATGGATAAAGAGGAATATCTTATTTAATATAATATATATATATATGTTTATAAATATATATATATATATATATATATATATATATAGAGAGAGAGAGAGAGAGAGTACAGTTTAAACTTAAGTAAATTGATTTTGGCTTCCCAAATAGGACATTTTATGTAATATAGCCACATCAGACAATTTTTAGTGTAGGTATCTAGTTATTTTTTCTGTGAATTAGAAAAGTTAACTTACTGTTAAATCATAGAAACATAGAATTTGACGGCAGATAAGAACCATTTTGCCCCACCTAGTCTGCCCATTTTCCTACAGTAAAAACCTCAAACCTTTTTTGGTCCTTGGTCTTTTCTTAAGTTAAGGACAGCCTTATGCCACATTTTCCATGTGGAGCACAGGAGCCATGGGGTAAAGTTCCCCTCCTCAGTAGGGAAGGGCACCCCAGGACTGTTGAGGCAGAGACTTACCTCCACCTTCCAGGTTAACCCCACACCCCTTAGTTTCAAGTGACTTGCCTCAGGAAAGGAAAATTAGAACTATTCTCTTAGTTTTAGACTTCTTTTTTATTTTTATTCTTAGATATGGGGCTGTATAACCCTGATTAGATGGGCTCCCATTAGCTGGCTTCCCTGGAGTTAGACTGACAAGTTCACAGGTGTATTTCTGGACCATTACAATGTGGACGTTGACTTTATTATAAGGCTATGCTCACCACTGAGCTTCTCTGAGGTTCTGTATTTAAAAATGGGTAAAGTGAAACATTTGAGTGCTATAGTCCTATTTCTTATGTCCCTGCTATTACTTGACACCCACTGGGATGTGGTGTTCTTACCTATTTTGCACTCAGTCATTCTCATTTTCTTTGCATCCTATGTTTGTAAAGGTTGCTGTTTTTTTTTTACCCTTTCAGTGCTTGAGCTGTTATTGCATTGTTATAAGTCAGCTTTCTTCTTCTTTTAGAGCAGATAGCCTTCCATTTATATTTTATTTCATTTCATTTCACCACACACACAAACACACATACACACACATATATGTATATATATATATGTATGTAAATGTATGTTTCGGCCTTCTTTATTTTCTTTACATTTGGTTTTATTTAACATGGCCCATTTAGAAAATCTAGAAGCCATCTTTGTTTAATAGCAGTACATGGAGAATCTTTACAAGGACACATTTCTGCACCCTTACAAGGGTCAGAGAGGGCTCAAAATGAATTTGCCAAACCTGCTCTCTCACATTATCAGATTGGGGACAATGTTAGGACCACTTAAATTTGCCATTTTCGCATGAATAAAGAGCCATCATTTGCTGGCCATATGCAATCAGAAACTGCATTCCCTGGAATCCCCACATTTCCAAGGCTTTCTGGATTGGATAGGGTGGTGCTTTGGCAGCCATCTTACTCTACCCCTTGTAATCAGATAAGTACCTTTTTTGGTATTCCTGTGCATCCATCCATGGGAATTTTCGCATAAAGGAACTATTGGTCATGCTGGCCAATATCATGGAATCCAATGCATATTTTACTGAGGCAGCCTTTGATTCCGCTAGGCTTTCTGGTAAAGCCTCAGCCCTCTAGTTAGCTGCCCATCGTATGTTGTGGCTCAAGCTTTGGTAAACTGAGCAATCTTCTATAAAGTCTTTGGTGTGATTTCCATTCACAGGAAAACAACTTTTTCAGTCTGACTTGCGTAAGGTCATTAGTGACGCTACTGGAGGCAAAAACACACTCTTGCTTCTGATTGCACCTAATGGTTTTTTGCACCTTAATGGTTTTCATTAAATCAGCCAGTTTGGGATATCTAGGGATCATCCCTCTCAGGCTTTTCAGGCCTGTCCCACCCCAAAGCCCAAGTAGGCTTGGCAGAACAAAAAGTGTGCTATGAATCCCAAGGTGCACAAGCCTACCTGTACATGACTTGAGGGGTCCTGCCCATCTTTTCCTGTAGGGACCACTGAATTTTGCAGATTATTTTTGAAGGTTATCGTATAGACCTCAAATCACTTCTGCCTCACCATTTCTTTTTGTCCAGAGTTCCTCTGGATCCTGTTCTTGAGAGTCTGTTCATAGAAGCAGTATACTCCCTGCTGAAAAAAGTGGGTAATGATTCACTGAATTTTACTCCAATCTTTTTGTTGTTTCCAAGAAGGATAGTGGCTCTCATCCTATTCTGGACTTCAAGTGTCTCAAGCATTATATGCTAGCTCAGAGCTACAAGATGGGATCTCTACAACCTGTCATAGCTGCCATGTGTCCTGGGGAATTCCTTGCCTCCCTGGATCTCAAGGATGCCTAACTTCATGTTCCATTTCATCAGCAACTCCTACATTTTGCCTTCAAGAGCAGGTACAACCAGTTCAGTGCTCTTCTTTCTGGTCTACTGTCTGCTCCAAGGATCTTCATGAAGGGCAGGGCTGCTTTGGCAGCTCACATCTTATATCCCTGAATTCTTATTTAGACAATATGATACTCAAAGCTCCTTTGATTGCTGTTCTATGTGTTATATTCAAGAATGTTCATATCCTGGAGCAACGTGGTTGGGTACTTAATCTCAAGAAATCTTCTCTCATTCCTTCTCAGCTTCTAAATGTCTTAGGCATGAGATTCAATACCCTCCAGGGGAGGGTGTTTTTACAGGAGGACAATATCCAGGCCCTCTCTTTCATGTGATTCAAGAGATATCTTGGCCATTGGTGATGGTAAGGGAATATATGAGAGTACTAGGTCGCCCTGTCTCCACTTTGGAAGCTGTTCCTTAGGCTCAATTTCACACAAGGGAGCTGTAATTGGAAATTCTCAGGAGCCGGTCAAGACAAGGCTCTAACTTGTCTTATGCCATGTCCCTGTCCACAGACAAAGGAGGGTCCTCACTTGTGGCTCAAACATCCCCATCTAATGCTGGGACATCCATTTGTCATACCGGAATGAGTGCTGGAATTGCTGGATTGGGAAGGAGATTCTTCTTCAAATCAACATTTTTGAAATATAAGACATTTGTTTAGTGCTTCACCACTGGTGTTATATTCTGACAAGGCCAACGGTGAGGGTCCAACTAGAGAATACAACAGTCGTCATAAACATGTATCACCAAGGAGGAACAAGTAGTGAGTCAGTGGACTGAAAATCATGTGCCAGTCATCTTTCCATTTCACTTCCCAGTCATGGAAAACAGGATGTCACACTTTTTTAAGTCAACATCTGGATTCTGCGAACTGGGACCTCAAACAGAGTGTGTGCAAAAAGAAGCATCCTCTAACATTATGTGATGGACGTGATGTCCATTCCATGATATTTTCATCTAGCATATGTGTTTCTGTCATTTTCCCTGATTCCCAGGGTGTTGAGGAAGATCAAGGTGGAGAGCACTCAAGTCATTCTTATCACTCCCTTTTGACCTAGTTTGACTTGGTTCTTGGTCTTCTCAATTTGTCCATTGCAGAGTCATTTTATCTCCCCCTGAAGCCAAACCTCCTGACCCAGGGTCCACTCTGTTATCATTATGTGGAAAAGTTGGCTTTGGTGGCATGTCTTTTGAAGCCAACGTTTTTAAGAAGAAGGGCTTTTGTATTCTATCATCTCTACTATGATTTGGGATAGGAAGCCTGTATCATCTCAGGCCTATAATAGTATCTGTTTTCTATCCTACCAATGGTTTTCATCCAAGGTGGTGTAAACAAGGTTCTCAGTTCTACTAAGTTTCAGGTATCTGTTCTTTTTCAGATGCATATTGCTTCTATAACTGATGTTAAGACTTGTTCCAGGGTTGACTCATGCCTACACTACCTTTAGGAATCCTACTCATTTATGGGATCTAATTTTGGTGTTAGTTGTGCTCCGGTGGCTTTTTTTCAAGCCTCTTTTATCTGTTTCTTTGTATCTTTTGATGCTTAAGATGGCCTTACTTTAGGCTATCCTATATGTTCGAATTAGGAGCTTTATCTTGTAAACCAGTTTTGACCGTAAGGTCCTTCAGATGATGGTGCCTGTTTAATTCAGATTGTTGAATCCTGTTTGTTCTGTTCTTGTTCAGTTGTTTGGTGTCTGACACCTTAGGCTTATCCTATGGAATAGTGGTCCCAAAGTGGAGGATTTTCTTCTCTTTTTTATTTCAAGGGTATCTTGGTGGATAATTTGGCATATTACAATGGTTCCTGTGTTCCAAGAGAAAAGAGGATTTTACTGTTAAATCGTTTTCTTTTAGTCCATGTCGAACGTAGGACTCCCACCCGAGCAGAGAGGTCGTCTTGGAATCTTTGTTCACTTTTGTTTCTTTATGCTACTTTGCTTTTCATTGAAACTGAGGGGAGGGGATGAAGCTTCAGGGAAGAAGGGAGTCTTTGCCTCAAAGGACATGCCTTTTTTTATAGTGCCCTGCCTTCTGGGGAGGGAACTTTTAACCTTAGTTCCTCTGTTCCACAATGGACGTAAGATAAATGTCCTGGCAGGTAGTAAATATTTAAAGTGCACCTGTGGACTGCACATAATTTACATTCATTTACTAGGGCAAAATTAAATCTTGAGGTAGACCTGTAACCCTATGGCAAGTTAGTTTTGTTTTACAGAGAATAAAAATCTGCCAATGTTTGTATAAGACATTTCTGTAAAATAAATAGTTTTTGAATGTGCTTTTATGTTTTTGGAGGCACGGTAGGGCACTTTATACTAATTTCATGCACAGTGCTAATTATGTTTGAGGCTCACTGTGCCACAAACAAAGTGCAATTTCTTTATATTACAAATAAATGACTACCAACATACAGATATTTCTTATTTTCATTTTTTAAATTAACTAAGCTTATTTTAGGGTGTCAGGTACAGCATAAACATAATAAGGCTGAAGTTTTAAGTACAACCCGGAGTAACTCTGTAGTAAACCAGCTGCATCTTAGGAGTCAAAACTCCACAAATTTTGGAAACATAGAAAGATAGATTTTGATGGCAGATAAGATCCAATCCAATCCAAGAGCCAGTCTGTCCATGTCCTTTTCTTGGATCATCATGCATTTAGTTTATTCCTCCTAGACAGTCAACACTGTTACAGATTTTTGTATCATCTGCAAAAAAGGTACACCTTACCTTGAATGGCACTAATATTTTTACTCTAAATACTGAAGAGAAAAGGCCCCAGCACCAGTGCTGACCCCTGTGGCACTCCACTAGTAACCCATCCTTCAGCAGAATAAATACCATTCACTGTGGCATGCTGTTTCCTGTTCTTCACCAGGTTGTTTATCCGGTAAATCACCCTTGAGTCTAGAGTTAAACTACGTGTCTTACGAATCAGTTGGCTATGCAACATTTTTTGTAAAATACAAATAGGCTACACTTACTGCTCTACCTTGTCTATCACTTGAGTAACATAATAAGACATTCAAATTGATATTTTAGCAAGATTTTCCTGTTGTAAAGCTATACTGCCATAGATTTTGCATGGAAATAGTTGGGGTGGGTGAAAGCTCTCACTGTGTTCCTGTGAGAAATTCCACACACTGGAAAATCCGCTTTAAAACCAGAGATTAAAATCTTTGCATTTTTTGCCCATTGGCCAAAATTGTTCTCCATTTTTACAATGGCTAGAAAGTTTCCACCCATTGATTTACGTGGTTTTCGCCTTTTCGCTATAAAAACATGACGTACTTGCAGAAGTGAAAAACAATAGAAGCAGGAACAGAGCTAGGTAGACATGCTGTACTGTTCTGCTTTGATCTTTTGGAAAAAATTGAGGCAGGAGAGGCTCATAGTGACTGCTATCACTATGAGCAGGTTTAAAAATAATAAAAGGAGGAAATGGAAGGACCCTTATGTGTCCACTGAGTCTGAGGAGGAGGAGGAAGTGAGCACTTCTGAACCAGTGCTGTCCAGTCCCCCTAAATAACCCCTAGGGATCTTGGGGAATTTAATGGGAAGGGAGGGAGAAAAGGGTAGTACTAGTGAGAGCAGGACAGTTCAGCTGTCTGCACCTGCTGCCAGATGTGCTGCCACTAGTGCTGTGCCTGCTGTCAGAAGTGCTACCCCTGCTTCCACCAGTGCAGTGCTTGCTGCCAGTGCTGAACCTGCTGCCACCAATACTGTGCCTGCTGTCAGATGTTTTGCCCCTGCTACAACCAGTGCTGTGCCTGCTGCCAGTGCTGAACCTGCTGCCACCAGTGCCGAGCCTGCTGCTAGTGTGTCTTGTAAAACTCAGAAGGGGGGAAGGAGAAGATGATAGCAAGTGTGACAGCAGGGGACCCTAAGTCACACTTGCCATCCCCAAGCAGTCTTGTCAGTTCTAGTACTAAGAAGGTCCAGCAACTTGTTAGTATTAGTAGTGAAGGGGGTAATCAATATCCTCATATTACTTGTGATTGTGAAGTGGAAGGCTCTGTGGCTGAACTTGATGTGGTTGGTGTCAGTAGTAGTAGTAGTAATGGTGAAGCAGCTGGGAGTTCCCTTTCCTTCACTAAAGTGTCCAAGTTGAACAGCATCATGAAGAGGCCAGAACTGTTGTTGGGAGAGAGCAGGTGCAGAATTAATACCACCTCCACCAGCAGGAGCATAGATCAGCTGCCTGTGCCTGCTGCCAGTCTGCCTTCTTCAGGTCAAAGGATCAAAAAGAAATGCAAAGTGTGACACAAGGGGACCCTCTGTCTCATTGCTTGTCACCTCCTCCAAGCAGCAGTGAGATGTCTGTAATAGAGCAGCAGCAGAAGTACGTAATGGCTAGTGTTGGTGGTGGTGATGATGATGTTGGAGAAGCTGGGGAGGAAGAGACATTGATGGTCTTTTTAGCAGAAACTGAGAAGAAATGGGAGACAGGGATGAGGATCAGCATCACCACCACCACTAGCAATGAGATGTTTTTATTTATATTTAAGATTTATTTTGCACTAGTAAAATCCCAACTGGATTGTTGGCATTGTAGCATTCTTAATATGTGCAATCTTTTTTTTAACTCTCTCCCCTCCCATACCATCTCCTGTATTTTTCTTCTCTTTCTCCCCCCACACACTCTGCCTTTCACAGGGTATTTACGACCCTCTGCAAGAAGAGTGTGGACTTTCTTTTGGTCCGTCTTATCAGCAGTCCTGCTGTGTTAACCCCAGCAAACACAGGTTTGAATTCAATGTATTAACTGTATTAACTGTTTTAACTGTGAATTCTTTGTCCTTGTGCTCAGAAATGCTTTAGACTTGAGAAAGGGAGTTTTTCACGAAAGCTTGTCAATCCATATCTCTCTTAGTCCAATATATATATATATATATATATATATATATATATATATATATATATTACAAGATATTAATTTTGTTTATTATACATCTACATCACTGGACTAATACAGCTACAATCTTAACTCTCTCTCTCTTTCTCTCTCTGTATATATATATATATATATATATATATATATATATATATATATATATATCAAAATGGCTTGGAAGTACTCACAGTTTAGGAGTCCAATGCCTGGGTGTAGTCAGTGTTGCTATTTCTTTATAAATTAAAGATCAAAGCAGCACACTCAGGACTTTTTGATATCAAAAAGTCCTGAGTGTGCTGCTTTGATCTTATATATATATATATATATATATATATATATATATATGTGTGTGTGTGTGTGTGTGTGTGTGTGTGTGTGTGTGTGCGTTAGCCATACATTTGTGCATATGAATATGTTCATTCACATCCTTTTATGTATTCCACCATTAGTATTAAGACTGAATCCTCATTGTTTCTGCGATCACAGTGGCCTCTGTAAAGATCATTTGAGTGCATATATACAGTATTTTGTACTGGATCTCTATAGTATACAGCTGGTTGTATTCAGTTCACAATATCATGAATGCAGTAAGACTGATAAGCTAAGAAGCAGGACAAATCAACTGTACTCCAAAGTACAAGCAAACATTCCCCAAATTCATGCTGATTTCAATCCCTTAAATGCATAGGAAACCTCTCTAGCATTCAGGGTGTGAAATGCCCAATATATTTGAAAGGAAATTTGGGAATTTTGATTTGTCCCCTATTGTGCAGCTTGTTTGCTCCATAATTTGTTCATATATTTTTAGTACATCAAACTCAGTAACTCTACAGAATAACAAATAAAAAATCCCAGTTATATATAAATGGGGATTTTATAACCCATAAAATGCTGTAAAGGCCTCCAATTCATTGGGCTCCATGGGAATTTGGTGTTTTTTTGTTTTTTCTTTCTCCTCTCTGCTGCAGAGCTGTCTGCTCCAAATGTGTTCCAGTGACTTCTATCTTTGGCTGATTAATACAGATATATATGTTAATTACACTGACTGTATTGCAAATGGGTATATCAGATAATAAACAGGAAATCCTTTTACGTACTTTTTAAACGTGTGATTCAGATCCTTAGTGTTAGCCCCGCTGCCACTCTCACCTCTCAGGCATGTATAAAATTATTAATGTTATGTGTTGCTAACTTGCTGTTGCTTGAGTTGAAACTTGAACTGAATGAACTAAGCCATGACTGTGAGATTTAAAATGAGAGTAATTGTAAAGAGAGAAAGAAAGAACCCTCCCTGCTGCAAATACCATGCTTCCCATTACTTGGGTCTTAGACACTGGGAAACAAAGGGCAGGCTACATAGCTAATAAAGTTAATTTATGCTGTCTGTATACCCCAACCGGGCCCTCACTATATATAACATTTTCCTCTACCTCTGGGAAAATTGCCATAGTGCTGTGAAAAAAAAAATAAATTGAGAAATTTGTGTGGCCACAAGAGAGTGTGGTTAACTGAGGAGTGTAGATAAGTTATGGGGTAGGTTAAGGGTGAGACAAAGGAGGGGCTAGGGGGGCCAGAGGGTATTTTGCCTAGGGGCGCCTGAGATGTAAATCCAGCCCTGACTGGCACTGTGATCGCTGTAGCAGTGATCAGATGTGCTGAGCCACAGGGGAATGGCTGTAACTGACTGATCTGGTACTGGTACAGTCAGTTATAGCTTCCCCACAATGATCAGAGCTCGCGCTGAGGTGAGCTGCAATCAATAACTCATGATGTGCCAGGATCAGCTACATACCTGGGAACTTTTCATGCAGGGCTACCCGGAAGGTAACCCTGTCAGTGCCGAAAATGATGTGATTCGCGTCATAAAGGGGGCGGGGCTTAGTCTTGGGGGCGGGGCAATCCCCCCCGGGGCAATCCCCCCCCCCTGCAAAATGAAGGTAAGAGGGCGGGGAGTGGGAGGAACCGGGCAGGATGGAGCAAAGTGGGCAGAGTTTCTACTTAAACTCTGCCCACCCAGTGATTCACACACTGCCCCGGAGACCCGGTAATTCAAAACCGGAGAGTTCACAGGTATGATCATCTATGGTCCTCAAAGGGTCAAATTGAGTCATGGTCATGGCATGTCATTGGTCATTAAGGGGTTAATTTTCTTGAATGAATTTCATATGGACCAAATGATTTATCCACTTTTAATTTTGACATCAGTAACACCTCATCCTCTGTAAACAGACTAGTGTCCTCTGGATTAGCATTAACACTACTACTTAATGGTGGGGGCTCCTTCCTTGACAGTCTGATGAAAAATTATTTAGACAGTAAGATATTTTCCTTTCTTTTTCCACATAGCTACTATTTTCTGACTTTTTTCTTATTATTCCTCTTATATGTTTTATGCTTTCATAAATGGACCTAAAGAAAGTTTATTCCTCTTTTTACAGAAATGGCTATATTCTCTTCTGCTTGGGATTCAGCACATCTTAAATTTTGTTTAGCTTCCCTCTTGTGATCTTCTCTTCTGCTTAAGACTGTACATAATTGTATTATTTACAATACTTGCTACATCTCTAGAGTACCGTCTTGGTTTTCTTTCACCTTTGTTTACATGACTGATGCATAATTTAGTTGCAGATAAAACTGATTGTTTTTGTTGTCCCTATTGTTCCTGCAGAAAATGGAGCAATATTGTCTCTACTAGTGAATTACTCATGTGCTCACTTCCAAATGAAAATTCTGCTTTTCTAAAATTTAAGACCTTCTTTTTTTAGTGTGATTACTCAGAGATATTACTGGTATACTAAACCACACTTGATAGAGATCACTCTCGTCTACCAACTGTATAAATCAGGACCCTATCAAAAAACCCATGATATCCCAACTCCTTGTTGTTACAGCAAGAGGAACCTAGAAGTCCAAGTGTGGCATATTAAAATTTCCCACAATTATTCCACCACCCCTCTCTGACTTTTTTGCTGTTTTCTCCATAAATGATTTATCTAATTCTTCAACTTATACTGGTTGTCTATAAATTACTCCCATATGGACAATGGGCAACCTTATCACCAGTAGTTGCCTAATGCTCTGTAATGTTTCTTCAGTAGCCTTTATATATATATATATATATATATATATATATATATATATATTAGTGTTGAGCGAGCACCCCGATGCTCGGGTGCTCGGGTGCTCTGACCGAGCACCCCCTGAGGCTCGAGTGCTCGGCCGAGCACCCGAGCCCCATTGAATAGAATGGGGCGACACGAGCATTACACCAGGCACCCCCTGCTCTAATGAGGGGAGGGTGCCTGGTCAATGCCCCCCTTCATCTCCGCAATGTCCCCCTTCATCTCCGCAATGTCCCCCTTCATCTCCTCTATGCCCCTCTTCCACAATGTCCCCCTTCATCTCCGCTATGCCCCTCTTAAACAATGTCCCCCTTCATCTCCTCTATGGCATAGAGGAGATGAAGGGGGACATTGTGGAAGAGGGGCATAGCGGAGATGAAGGGGGACATTGTGGAAGAGGGGCATAGAGGAGATGAAGGGGGACATTGTGGAAGAGGGGCATAGCGGAGATGAAGGGGGACATTGTGGAAGAGGGGCATAGAGTCTATGCCCCTCTTCCACAATGTCCCCCTTCATCTCCGCTATGCCCCTCTTCCACAATGTCCCCCTTCATCTCCGCAATGCCCCCTTCATCTCCTCAATGCCCCCGTACCTCCAGTCCCTGGTGGTCCAGCGGAGCGTCTTCAGATCTGTGCCTCCTCCGGCACAGATCCCCGCCACCCGAACATGGCGGGCGAGCACATGGCGGTACTCGACGAGTACCGCCATGTGCCGAGCAGAGCGATGCTCGAGCCGATCCGAGCATCGGCCGAGTACGCTCGCTCAACACTAATATATATATATATATATATATATATATATATATATATATATACATACCTGGGAACTCTCCGGATTTGCCCCTGGGAACTCTCCGGTTCTGACAGAGATTTACCGGGTCTCCGGGGCAGAGGCTGAGTCCTCCGGATGTGGGGAGTTTCTATTGAAACTCTACCCACTTAAACTCTTTCTCTCGCCGTTCCTCCATCCCCAGCCTTCTGTGTGACATTTTTAACCCTTTGAGTGCCAGAGTGGTACGGAATGCATTGCTTTGCAATGCATTCTGTACCACTTTGAAACTCAAAGGGTTAAACACACACCCCGCTCGCGTCAAGCCCCACCCGTTTTTGACGCGATTAGCGTCATTTTTGTCACCCCCTGCTGAAAAGAGGACTACCCTCCGGGTAGCCCTCAGCTGGAAGTTCCCAGGTATGCATATATATATATATATATATATATATATATATATATATATATATATATATATATATATATACATACTTGGGAACTTTTGAAACAGGGCTACCCGGAGGGTAACCCTGTCAGTGCCGACCTGGGAGGGAAAATGACGCGATTCACGTCATAAACAGGGCGGGGCTTAATCGTGGAGGGGGGGGCAGGGCAAAAAACCCCTGCAAAATGTCTCTAAGAGGGTGGGGAGTGGGAGGAAACGGGCGGGATGGAGCACAAGTGGGCAAAGTTTCTATTTAAACTCTGCCCACCCGGTAATCCACACATTGCCCCGGAGACCCGGTAATTCAGTCTGAAATCTGGAGTCTCCGGGGCAAAACCGGAGAGTTCCCAGGTATATATATATATATATATATATATATATATATATAGACTTTACATAAAGAACAACTACTTCTCCCCTCTTCCCTTGTCTGATGTCTATATTGTTATACGCAGGTATAAATATGTTCTGTTAATGAGATTAATTGCACCAAGAGTCAGTTATTGTGTCTATATACAATTTATCCCTAGTAATTACTGTAATTAGATGAGGGTGTTTTTTTCTGTAAACTATGAGCATTTGTAAATATACCACAGAGATTATTTGTAGAGTTTTCCTGTTGATTTTGGTTTTATATCCCCTATTTATGTATTTGTCTTATGTTGTTTAAAGCTAATTGCAGTATCCCTGTATTCATTAGGAGAAAAAAACACTGTTCATAAGACCTTTCTAGTACTCAAGGCATTAAAATCTCTAATGACTCCAATTCTTCGAAGGACATTAGCCTTTCTGTTACTAAATATTTTTCTTTAGAAGACAGTAAATATCATAAAGGATTAAAAGTAATGGGAATGAAAAACAATCTTGTCAGTATGTCTCACAATCTCAATAAGGAGATGCATGTTGTTTTAGAAAGCAGAATAATGTTTCTCATGTGTACAATATATGTGTATGTATACATGCATTTTATTTTATATGTACTCATACTTTCTGATTGTTACCCCATTTGATTGTAGATAACTATTAACTAATGATGAAGTCTAATTAGGCCAGAGACACATCAGCTGAGTTTGTGCTTTAAAGTGGGCTTGTCACCTTGAATTAAGTTTTCATATTTAAAAACTACATTCAAAACTGCCTATGCATCATTTTAGTTAAAGTTTTTAGATATATTATTTACGATGTATTGATATTTTTTATTTCTGAAAAGTATCTGTCAGTGTAGCAAAGTACAGTTCAAAAACAAAATTGGTTTCTCTTAAAGGGATAATAATGGTTAATTTTAGTATTTAGTATTGTAGACATTAAAAAAAGATTAACATCAATGTAAGTCTTATCTCTCACACCTTTATGGTTTGAGAGATATAACTTGCTAAAGTTACCTTTTCCTGGCTATTTTACTCAAGTCTGCCATCTAGCTGACACCTGCAGATTCTAGTCATTTGACCAGACAGAGGCTCTTCAGCAGAAATTAAATCACGCTATTTAGAAATAAATATTTCATTGTAATGGTCTACAAAGTGTGCTTGCAGGCCAGGCACACTTTGTAGACCGTTCCAAATTAAGTATTTATCTTTAGATATAGTTAGATCGGCACTGCTGAAGAGCCACATCTGTTCAAGCGACAAGAATCTGCTTCTGACAGCTTTACAGCTCGTCAAGAAGAAAGGGGAGGGAGCGGAGAACTTTATTTTCCTATATCTCTCAAACCATAATGGTTTGAGAGATACAAATAAGTGCAAGTACTCTCTTTTAATTGTATATACCATATAGTTAATCCTTTTTCTCACATTACTACCCCTTTAAACTATGTATTTGCTTACTATCATGCAGTTTTGAATGATGTTATCAAATATGCAATCATAATTAAAGGTGACAACTCCCATTTCAAATAAAGAATGTGGGTTCAACCTATTAAGCAGCAGAAAGGGTAGTGTATTCGATATACTGCTATCCATTCCCATTTTCTGCCAATATGTAGTGATTAATTATACCTTTGGGTACTTACTAATTTTCCATCTTAAATTCTTGTTTGGTATACTTTAGGCAGATCCATACAATATGAAACTGACATAAGGAGAACATGAATATAAAACCGATATACACATTTATGCACCTACGCATCAAATGGGTATGCTCAGGTCTCATTAGAAGTGAATGAACATACCATCTAGGCCTAGCTGTAGGAGGTTTGAATAGCTGACTGAAGTAGTATTGTACTGACTCATTGTAGAATGAATGAAATAAATGCCACTCAGATCTGCAAATGGCAACACACAATAAAATGCAAATATGTTTCTGTGTTGGTTTATCTTTCACAAGATGCTGAATAAGACACTGTATTTGAACTACAAGATCCTTCCCATTTTCATCTAAGCGTTAATAAATTAACACCTTGGGGTTGCATTTTAATAAGCAATGTAGATTTGTAGATCAGGATTTCCAAAGTAAATTGAACAATATACAATTCATATAATCTAATGAGAGAACAAACATCAAGTAGAGAAACAGAGAGAACAATTAATTTATTGGAACCATTGTTTAATTTGCCCACATTTGAATGATGAGATTATAAATACATTTTGAATTATATCTGATTTTCAGAAAGAACTGTACATTTATACGTGATCATCAAGATAATACAAACAAGATAGCCAAATAGGTCAAGTGTTTTAATCATTGGGAGTAAAGATTAGGGTGACCACATTTCCAATCTGCTATTCTGGGACATGTGGTCATCCTATAGCTCAAGCACTGAGATATTGTCCCCAAATCAAGCAGTTCAACAACCTTTATGCAGTACATACAGGTATGCACATAAGTCACATACCTAGATAACCTTGGCAGCATCTAGCTGTGAACTCTTACTCTGTGTCACTGTCAGACGGCGGGAGCCTTAGCCACGGGACACAGACCTCAGTCTCACTCACAGGCATGCTGCTACGCCAGCATACTGGCACCATCCCAGCTGTCTCGCACGCACCAGTCCAGCCAATGAGGACCATATAGCAAATACATTTCATTGGCTGGCTGGACTGGTGTATGCTGTGCTATGTAGGTAGGCTGTGGGTGCCGGCTTTGTTGCTCCTTTCCGGGACCCTACAATTGCTCTGATTCATTTCTTACCTATTCAACTCCCTGTTTGCTTAAAAATGTTGACTTGCCAAATATTTCTAGCGGCGAAGACTCTCCTGGCTCAAAATTGGAAAAGCGCACAAGTCCCAACAGTAGCAGCATTGCGCCAATTAGTGACTCATAATCTACAGATGGAAAAGCTCTATTTCTATTCCATTTCCTGGATACATACCCACCCCTGCTGTGGTCAGTATGGAGTAGGTACTGTGCATCACATTAGCTTCCACATAGCCCATCCCATTCCACGCCACCCCCCCCTCTCTCTCCTTGTCTCCTGTCTTCTTTTTCCTCTTCCTTTATTTGATATCTCTTCTACTTTCTACAGACTGCAAGGTGAGTGCTTTCCATAGTTGCTTTTATTTCTTTTTTTAAGTCTTCGGTACCTTCCGTTTCTTCTGTCGAGCCCTGGGATGCCCTCCTGGCTTGATGTAAACTACATTGATACCTATTTTTCATAGTACCTGGTGGGTATCCCTTCATGTGTAACGTTTATTGTGTTATGGCCTGTACTTTTATATATGTTTCATGTGTGCCATACTGTTGCACCCAGAGTGGTCTTTATTAATGTAATGTTTGAAAAATTCAATAAAAACTTTTATTAATTAAAAAAAATATATTTAGGTGTTTTACCAGGAAGAATACATTAAGATGTCTCTCATTTTTCAGAAGTTTTTATAGTACACAGTTACACAAACAGAAATGAAAAAAAAAAAAAATATATATACAAATAAAATTACTTTTTATATACAGTTACATGTTTTTAAATACATAGAAACAATAAAGTTAAGACATTTTTGGTTAGATCTGATTTTTTTTGTTAGGTTATTCCAGGTTTTTGGAACTATGAAGTAGAAGGCATATTAGCCAGCTTCTTGTAGTGTGAATACTCCGTGAGTTATTAGCAGCAGAGCAGAGGTTATAGATAAAAGAGCTAGAGTGAGCATACTGCTCAGGTAGTCTGATAGCTTTCCAGGGAAGTGGCTATAATATAGGTAAGAAAGATGAAGAGTACATCTAGATTTGAGTTTTAGCCAGTTTAGTTCTTTAAGCAGATAAATGATGGACAGTTTAATTACAGTGTTCAGTTTGCCAAGATGGATTTGTGGCACTGAAGTGTATGCTTCATCCCAATATTTTATGACTATCATTAGCATCTGTTGAACAATGTTTTTTCTTTCCAGGGGTCATAGACAAGATTTGTTTCTAAACAGAGCACCTGTTTAAGAATAAAATTTTGAATGTTAATTTATCATTATGAAGATCAAAGTGAAGTTGGGGTCAAGCCACATACCAAGATATTTGTGGGAGTCGATCAGATCCAAGTTACGATTAGACTTTCATAATTAAATGGGTAATGAGTATTTTTTAATAATTTGCTCTTTGTACTAAATACCATTGTGACCATTTTATCCATGTTTAAGAATAGTTTAAGAACTATAATGACTAACAAGCTATTAAAGGAAAACATATGTTTTACATTTAACTCATACACAAATGTAACATTAAACACAAACCTGTCCAAAATTCATAGTTCCTAACAAATACCATGGGTCAAAATTATTCATGGTATTCATCACCCATTGTTTCAGAGATTATAGACTTTTACTGACTCTTCAGCCTCATGTCATAACACTAAAAATCTTATATACAAGATGTTTGTTAGAGCTCTTTTACTGTAAGGAGGATCTCAAATTTGTAATGGTTGATATAGCATCAAAAATACAAGAGAAATATATCTTAATAGTTGATACTTTTTTCTGTACTTCAATAAGAGTTTACTATACATTGCGTTTTCTACTACACAAAGTAATGTTCCAATTTTTGATTAATTATTTTGTCAGCAAATATTTGAGCAGATTTATCCTGATTTAAAGGCTCTTTTGTTTGGGAGGCTGAATTAATTGAGGAAAGTCTGGTTGTTACTGCTTGATTTATACATGCTATGTTTATGTATCTATTTACAGATCTTCAAATGATTTATTCAAAATTATTTAGGGTTTAAATGTAAGTTTAATATGTTTACACAAGTAGAGGTAAGGAGCCAACACTCACCCTTTAAAAGATTCACTTTATTGTGTGCTTCGGTACATCAGACGGGGTACCGGTGGTCTTACACACACTGTAAGCCGACAGCAGTTTCGTGCTATCAAGGCACTTTATCAAGGCACAAGAAAGATTGTTCAGACACATTCCCCATAATTTAAAGGCCCACAGGCTACTGTTTTATTGGGTATCAATGATAAAAATTAAATGTCTCCCTTTTTGCTGAATCTGTGATTTAATTTTATTCATCTGTTCCCTTTTACAACTGTCTGTGTACGTATGAGCGCTTGCTGTACATTGTGTATGTTTATAGGCATGACTGCAAACTTTGGAAGCCTGGATAGTGGGCGAAGGGACTGGGTTGGGCCTGAGCTATTTGCAGGGGCCAGGGTTGGCAAATATTTAACGCAATGGGTACTTATAACATTATGGACAGCAATTGCTCGTATAACTAACTTTACCTTTAAATTTGCCATAAGAGGTAGGGGGAGTGGACTGAGGGCCTTTAAAATTATGGGGAGTGTGTTTGAACAATCTTTCTGTGCCTTGGCAAAGTGCCTTGATGGCATGAAACATCTGTCAGCTTACAGTGTGTGTGTGTGTAAGATCACCGCTACCCCATCTGATGTACCGAAGCACACAATAATGTGAATCTTTTAAATAGGTGACTGCTGGCTCCTTTCTTCTACTTGTGTAAACTTTACTGAGATGCTGATGTTGGCCTGTTGTACTGAACCTGCGAGGTATTTGTTTGTTGAAGTCCATACAATAAGATGAAGAAAAACATTGTTCACCCTTGCACTGTTCTATCCCGATATGAATGTGTAGGTATTAATTGCAATATAAGGCACTAGAAGGATCACCCGTGCAGCCGACTTTATATCTTACTGCGCTGGCCTTTATTGTAAGTTTAATATGTAAGTCTAAAAAATAAATACTTGATTGATCCTTTTGTTTTGTTTTGTATTTGAACCCCGGCCATTATAAGGATAAAATATTTACTAAAACCTTAATGAAGCCCATAACTACTTTCTGTTTATAACAGCAGGTGTCATCCCATGTGGTGAAAAACATTCTGTTTCCCAATTCAGTAGGCTCCACAGAAATTGTTGAAGGACTTCAAAAATAAAGCTGTTTTATTAAAGGATGCTTCACTAGAGATTAAATTGTGTAGCTTCTAACAAAGGTAACTCGTTAAAGAAGAAACATACTCTAAAAATAGAAGTATACACTTTCATCGTATATCAAATGTTTTCTTGTTATTCAGGGTAATATAATTTCTACTGACATAAAATGATTATTTCAAAACACTGGAACATTATTATAGACCCTCTTCTGAAGAAGTATTTCACCAACAAACCTTACATGCTTTATATCACGTTGGCTTCTAGTACATTTTAAATTAAAAGAACATCTGATGAGACATTGCAAGGATCAATTAAGAGCACATACAGATGTAGAAAGAATTAGCAACTTTTCATCTTATACAAATGCAACACAAGAGAATAAAATATTTTTGATGATAAGGATCAAACACATAAAATCAATTTATTACCAGCAATTTTTTTGCTAACATGAGTTTATGGTTAGATATTTTTAGGAATAAACGCACAACATGAGGTCTGGATTTCTGGAAAATCAGATGAATATTTTAACATAGGATGTTGAATAGTGTATTTGTAAGAATTTTACTTTAATGTGTACAAATATCTAAGTGTTACCTCTTTGAGTGCCTCTCTGGCACTCAAAGGGTTAAATATAATGGGACATTAAAGGAATACTAACCCTTTATCCCCTAATATGCACAGTTATATTGCCTATTTTTATTTATGTTTTCACTTCCACCAATTCTTTTACATTTATTTTGTCTCAGTCAGTGAGCTACTTGAATTCCTGTTCCCAGCAAGTTTTCTAGTTGATAAATAGGGGTGGGCAAAAGTTGTCGCTGTGTTCCCGTGGGAAATTTCACGAAAACCACATTGTTATCCTCATTTTCGCCTAAAAATCTGCTTTAAAACTAGCGGTTAAAATTTTCGCATCTTTTGCCCATTGGACAAAATCTTTCGCCATTTTTTCAATGGCTAAAAAGTTTTAACCCATTGAATTACATTGTTTTCGCACTTACACTATAAAAACGTGACGTTTTCGCTGAAGACAGACACAATAGAAGCAGCTACAGTGAGAGATTGACAAGCTGTGCTGTTCTCTTGTGATATTTAGCAAAAATTGAGGCAGGAGAGGCTCATAATGACTCCTATCACTATGAGCAGCAAAATGAGGAACTAGAAGGACCCTTATTTTGTGTCCACTGAGTCTGAGGAGGAGGAGGAAGTGACTAGCAGTACTCAACCAATGCTGTCCAGTCCCCCTAAATCACCCCAAGGGATCTTAGGGAATTTAATAAAAAGGGAGGGAGAAAAGGAAATGGGAAGGAAGGGAGAAAAGGGAAGGAAGGGAAAAAAGAAGAATTGGGAGAAAGGGTAAAAAGGATAGTGAGAGTAGGATAGGTCAGCTGCCTGTGCCTGCTACAAGACATGCTGCCCCTGCTGCCAGTGCTACCATTTCTGATCCTGCAGCCACTAGTGTTGTACCTGTTGCCAGATGTGCTGCCCCTGCTGCCAGTGCCACCAGTTCTGTAACTGCAGCCACTAGTGTTGTACCTGTTGCCAGACGTGATGCCCCTGCTGCCAGTGCCACCATTTCTGTAACTGCATCCACTAGTGTTGTACCTGTTGCCAGATGTGCTGCCCCTGCTGCCAGTGTCACTATTTATGTAACTGCAGCCACTAGTGTTGTACCTGTTGCCAGATGTGCTGCCCCTGCTGCCAGTGCCACCATTTCTAAAACTGCAGCCACTATTGTGTACCTATTGCCAGATGTGCTGCCTTTGCTGCCAGTGCCACCATTTCTGATCCTGCAGCCACTAGTGTTGTACCTGTTGCCAGATGTGCTGCGCCACTGCCAGTGCCACCATTTCTGATCCTGTAGCCACTAGTGTTGTACCTGTTGCTAGTACTAAACCTGCTGCCGGTGCTGAACCTGCTGCCACCAATACTTTGCCTGCTGCTAGTGTTTCTCGAAGTACTCAGGGGGAAGGAGAAAATGATGCTAAGTGTGACAGCAAGGGACCCTAAATCACACTTGCCATTCCCAAGCAGTCCTGCCATTGCTAGTACTACTTCTACTAAGGTCCAGCAGCTTGTTAGCCTTAGGAGTGAAGGAGGGGGTAATCAACAATATCCTGATATTACTAGTGACTGTGAGACTGAGGAGAAAGACTCTGCAGCTGAACTTGATGTGGTTGGTGTTAGTAGTAGAAGTAATGGTGAAGCAGCTGGAGTGGTAGGGGAAACATTTTACAGCATCCAGACTAGTGGTCAAGGGAGCCCACACCATTCTCCTGACCCTGGGACTGGGAGTCCTCCCCTGTGCTTGTGTGAGACAGGCAGGATACTGGACAGGAGCATTTTGTGACTGCAATAAAGGAAAGTGGCTAGTGCCACTGTTTAATAGCTATTAGGACTCAAGACTATGTCCAGATAATAGACAAGAGGCAAGTGCAGATTGGAATTGAATAGGATACTGCACTGGACACTGTTGAAAGCAGGCAGTACTAAACCAGTTTTATAGAATAGAATAAGTTAAGTACCCAGCGTGAACTGTGGTGATGTATCACGGGTAGTATGTATATTGTTATTAACATCAGAACACAATCTTTGGGAGTGGGTTCTCACAATCTGCCAACACAGCCTTCTGAAGCAAAAAACACCTTTCAGCAGTGGGAGTACCCTTGTTTTACTCAGGGAGATAAACCCTACAACATATTGTTTTTCACATTTTAAGTATTACTATCCCTTTAAAGTAAAAATTCCCTGTTTTAGTAGACAGCACCTCTCGACCTCTAGTCTTAACCATTTGCTTAAAGGGATAGTAACACTTCGTTTTAACTTTATTTTATTTTGTAGGCATTAAAAAAACATGAAGAATGATATAAGTCTTATCTCTCAAACCTTTATGGTTTATGAGATATTCACAAGCAAAGTTCCCCTCCCCGCCCCTTTTTCCTAGTGTAAGCCATCTCTTCTCAGATGTGGATCAGGTTGTATGACAGTACAGATAACAGAAGGGGACAATTTTCTTTGTATGAAAACAATGAAAGCCCTTCCCTCCTTGACAAGTTTTTCAGCTTTTTCCATTATCTTAATTGAAGATTGTCCCTCTCTGCAGTCTACCTGGGCATCTCCCTTCTTATCTGGTTGAACAGGGGGGGGATACTTTGTTTGTGAATATCTCTTAAACCATAAAGGTTTCAGAGATAAGACTTATATCATTCTTCATGTTTTTTTAATGCCTACAAAATAAAATAAAGTTAAAATGAAGTATTACTATCCCTTTAATAATACATTGAATACCACTTTAGAATTCAAAGGCTTAAGAATGCCCTTTAAGGATGTTCCACAGAGAGTGCTTTGTGTACACTGTATATAGTATATATTTGTAAATATTATGAATGTCCCCCTTGGATATCTCTTTTCTTATGTAAGTACACTCCATTTGTCTAGTCTCTATAAATAAAATCTTGTTTTATCAATGTTGTTGCATATCTCTGTATGTTTCCAGTTCAATAATGTTCTTAAGCACCCAAAATGTGCTCTTTACGTTAGATGAGGTCTTACCAAAGTATTTTTTTTATATAGAGGTAGGATTATTTTCTCATCCAGTGCATCTCTTTATATACATGATTTTACCCTATTAGCTCTTCAAACAGAGACTGATGTACTAAGGAAAGTTTGTATAATTATGGGGCAAGCCAACTGCATTCTAGGGAACAAATAAAATGTTCAATTAATTTAAATGAGTATTTTAACACATTGAATGTTAGAGAGGTCTCCAATATTGTCACACAATATGTTGCAGACCTCTGTAGCATTCAAGGAGGTAACACACATTCCAGTCAATGGTAGTTTTGAAAATTTTTATTTGCTCCAGAATTGCACCTCTTTTCTGCAGTATATCAACTTCACTGTTGTTTAGTCTATTGTATCTACAAATTCTTCCCTGACACAGATTCCCCAAGTAGTTTCTCATTTAGTGTATACGTAGCATGCTTGTTTATGCAATGAATGGGACAGAGTATTACATGAGCCATTACAATCTGACATGGCATTATTATATTGAATTTTGAGTACCAGTATGCAAACATCCACATTAATTCTAATTTTGTAGTGTCTCTCTTTTCATATATAGTTTTACCAGCATACAAACTATTACATTTGATGAACCTCTCCATGTGTGTGTTTCTCTGTGCTAGAGAATAAAGTAAGCAGTGCAGGCACTTCAATAACACTAGACAAAACAAAGAAGAAGAAAGAAAATCTCATAACAGCACCATATCACTCTCCTATATTAACGGGACAACGAAAAATTAGCGAATCGCTCGCTCAAACTTCCTAGCAGTCTGTCCACAAAAATCATTTGGTAAAGGACCCGCTGGGTAAGTGATCGATATACGCCAGAAAATGATAGGAGGAGAGAAATAAAAATTGAAAAATACAGAGCTATAAGTATCAATCAAATCACATCAGGACTGCAAGAATACTGATACACAAAGTCTGTGTTCACAGACCCGGAGATTGTTTCACCATTACAGCTTCATCAAGGGGTGGAGAGCCGGCTCAAAAAGCTGAGTTTTAGTCTCTCTTGCCCTTCCCCTAATAGGTAACACCCAAACAATCTTGTTGTTAACTCCTTAGGAGTCGCATTCATGACATCTCTGCTATTAACCCATCTGTTGCCAGATGTACATCTAGCAACCGATGGCCATGCATAGAGCTCCACTTCAATAACACTACTTGTTTATTTGTTTTAAACACACTGACAATGAAAATGGCAACATTTCTAGAACTATGATCTATTGTACTCTGTTGGGACTACTACTTTTAGTCCTAGTGCTGAGGAAGCATCAACACAACAAACCACCATCACTGCTGCAAGTGCAGCCACTGAGAAGTTGTTCATGCCTACCAGTCACCACCATAGTCCTTCTCCTCTTCCACCTCTATATCCTCTGAAATCATGGAGGAACATTGTTTTTGGGGACAGAAAATAAGTACCATATGTGAATAGGTTGAGGAGAAGGGGTAGGAGGGATCACACATTCTCGCATCTATTCTAAAAATGTATGCCTGAATGAACCAACCTGAGGTTTATTTTGCGTACAAAAAACTGTACCCCAAGAAATCAGGCATTGTTGATGCTGTCGCTGTGCCCCTTGTCCATCCCTAGAGAGCCCAAATCCCCAATAATGATGTGACTGAAAAACCTCCCACCAGGCCAGCACAGTAACAAAAAAAATTACATGCCTCTTCATCTTGTGCTGGTGGGCTAGCTGTAGTAGTAATATTTTATTTCCAAGTGCCTTCCTGGTGCCAGAGGTATCACCATCAGACAACAATTCTGAAGATGTTAGAATGTAGCAAAATGTCTCTACAACTTAACATTGTTTGGTGCAATGACCACACATGAAAATGTCATGGAGAGTAATATGATCCAGAGTAAAAGGTACTGTGTACTGTCCACTGCATAATACACATGGCTCATTTATTGCTAATGATTCAAGTTGATGACCCATGGGAAGTCAATCGCCACTCACAGCCACCATGAACAACATTTTCTTCAATGTTTACCTTGCTCTAAGTGCTGCTAGCATTCTTTTTAAGGCTTACCTTACAGTAGGCCTGCTCAATGTACTGATATTACTTTGCCATAGAGTTGCTCTAAATGCTGCTAACATTTTTTTCAAGTGTTACTTTAACTTAGACCTACTGTAAATGCTAGAAATATTTAAACGCTAAAAATATTTAAATGCTAAAACATTTTTTCTCTGTTGTCCAATATAGATTAAAGGTAACTTTGGGGAGGTGACCACCTCTTTAAGTAGGCAGGAACAATTCTTGAAAAGAAGTGCAGGGTGGAGCCTTCCATTTTTCCTTAGCTGGTCACCAGCCAATCTCCAACCAGTCAGATTTGTTCCTTGAACATGAAAGGCAAGAGAACAGTTCTGCTTAGTTTTTAGTTATATTTATTGTTTTCTGTTAGATATGGGGTGTAGAAATCTGCCATTAGGTGGATTACCATTACTGACTTCTCAATGGTGGATTGCTCAATTATCAGTTGCTGTTGTGGACCTTCCAGCCCCAGAGGGGAAAATCTTGTGTGCTGTGTTTTTTCCGTAGGAGAAGCCTACTGAGGCTTCTTCCTTAAACATTGGTAGTCTGAAGACTGAAGACCTGCTAAAAAGGTGAGCAACCCTTTGAGTGCTGAGATCCACTTGTCCCAAGCTTCCCCTCTGCACAGGGGTCTCCTTTGGAGTTCCTACTACATACTATTGCACTCATTGGGTTTATCTGTTTGTCTGTTAGGTTTCTGTGGTAAATTAATCCTTCGTTTGCCATGTTGATCACTTTTATGGGGTTAATTACACTTTCCCTCTTGGGCTCAGTGTTTTTTTTATCCTCAATCTGGTGATTATTATGTGTTTTCTAA
Source organism: Rhinophrynus dorsalis (assembly GCA_037306005.1). NCBI lineage: Eukaryota > Metazoa > Chordata > Amphibia > Anura > Rhinophrynidae > Rhinophrynus > Rhinophrynus dorsalis. The sequence continues at coordinate 222,764,503 of CM074718.1, read as the reverse complement.
CTATTTGGACAAACTTTACTTAAATTGCATTATTTGAGTTATGCGCCTTTAAGGTGCGCTTTACCACATAGACACCATGCTCCAGTCACCTCTATGGGACTTCTACTTCTTGGGACATATCTCTGCAACACTCCATGTACTGAGTTCAGAGATGGCTCATTCTGTTTGTCTTTTGGGGGGCTCAGGGGGCTTCGGGCAGTGTTTTTAGGGTACTTGAAGGGAAACTGCATTTCCCATGAGCGTCCGTTTTGCGGGCTATTTTCTGATTGGCCCTTGAGCGGACGCCATTTTGTTTCCTTCCCTTCATGAGCATCCTACACAGGGTTTGGACTCTTCGTCATTTCTGGGGTGAATACTTAATCTTACGCACAGTATTTGTTTTTTTCCTAATACTATAAGACATTTAATACCCTGTTAGGATGTCAGACCCGTTGGGACTTGGGTCTAGACCTAAGACTAAGGATACTGGGTTGTCTGTGACCCCCATTGCACATTACTCCTCATGTAAATCAGGGTTTCCTAAAGAGTACTCAGGTCTTTTATGTCCTTCATGCACTGTGGCCCCTGTTTCTCCACCAGGACTCTCCAGCCATGTTGTAAAGCCACCTTGGATGCAAGAGTTAAAAACTACCGTGCAACTACTTCCAATGCAATTACAGGGGGTCTTCCAGGCTTGGAAACCCCCCGCGTTATTCAGGTCCTCAGTGCCAAAACCACAGGGTGTACCTGACATGTCAGATTCCTCTGAGGAGGAATTGTTGGTGGATTCAGATGAGGGTGAATGAGGATATTTGCTCCCAACTCTTTGGGAACACCTTTGAAGCTGACCCTGAACTCTCTGCTGAGAGCCTCATCAGGGCAGTCCTCAATACCCTGAACATTTCCCCCGCTTCTGAGGACACTAAGGATGCTTCTGATGTCTTTCAAAGGCCTTAGAAGAGGTATACCTTTTTTCACCTAATCCCACCCTTGACCAGATTGTCTTAGATGAGTGGAAAACTCCTGACAAACGCCTAACCTTACCTAAGAGGTTTGCTAAGCTGTACCCCTTCTCAGAAGCAGCACTAGCTCAGTGGGCTCAACCCCCTAAGGTGGATACCCCAGTATCTAGACTTTTCAAATCCACGGGCTTACCAGTAGCGGATGCTTCTGCTCTCAAATATTTGACTGACAGAAAACTTGAGGCTTTTCTAAAAGCCATCTTCACTACTTTAGGTGCATCTTTGCAACCCACCTTTGCTGCTGCTTCGGTGAAAAGGGCCATTGCTGGATGGACAGAACAGCTTACCAATGCTGTACTTCAGGGTGCCCCCACAGCTAACTTGCTGCACCTCTTGGCCAATATTTCTGAATCTCAGCATTATGTATCTGAAGCTATCTTTGATGTTATTAGACTGGAAGCTAAGGTTTCAGCTATGTCTGTAGCAGCTTGGCGTGCCCTATGGCTTAAGATCTGGTCTGCAGATACCATTTCAAAGAAATCCTTAATTTCCTACCATTTCTGGGCACTTCCTTATTTGGTGCGGAGCTGAAGAACCTCATTAGTGAGGCTACTGTAAGCAAGAACAATGTTGCCCTTGGTCCCCAAGAAGAAACCTCAGGTCAGACGGCACCATCTTTTCGTTCCTTCCAGACTGAAGCACATGCCACGATCCAAACAGTACCCCAAGCTCTGCACTCCTCTTTCAAGCCCAAACAGCAGTGGAGGCCCAAACAGTCCTCTACCAAACCCAAATCCACCAAACCTTCTTTGACATGACTCACCAAACCCCAGACCCCACGCTCTAGTAGGTGGTTGACTGAGCCATTTTCTGAGTATCTGGACAGACACCGTGGCGGATCTGTGAGCTTTGCAGGTGATTTCAGAGGGCTACATAATTGCTATTAAATCTCTTTCTCCTTTCAGGTTCTTCCCTTCTCATACTCCTCAGGGACTGGAAAAGCCTCGTCTTTTGAATGGTGCAATCCAAATTCTTCTGGACAAGGAAGTCTTGGAACCAGTTCTCGATCCGGACATCAGTTCCGGCTTCTATTCCAACCTCTTTGTTGTCTCCAAGAAGGATGGTGGCTGTCATCCCATCCTGGACCTCAAGGATCTCAATTCCTTTGTAGTCAAGATTCATTATCACCAGGAATCCTTATTAAGGGTCATTGCGGCCATGTGCCCTGGGGAATTTCTGGCTTCTCTGGACCTAAAGAATGCCTATCTGCACACAGCAATCCATCTGGACAGCCATCAGTACCTCAGGTTTGCTTGCGACAGAGGACACTTCCAGTTTTCTGCTCTTCCCTTTGTTCTGACTAAGGCCCTCAGGTCGTATCCTGGGTGCGCTGGTTTCCGTCATGCACAGAGATGGCATCAGAGTTAGTCATACATGGACAACTTACTCTTGAAGGCCCTGTCTCCGGAGCTCCTTCATCAACAGGTCCAGGACTGCATTTACACTCTCACCCATCATGGATGGATCCTGAACATGGACAAGTTGGACCTGACCATCTCAGAGATTGGTGTTTATGGGTCTCCTATTCGACACCCTAAAGGGCATGGTTTTTCTCATGGACGACTTAGCTCACCAGATCACCCGCAAGGTATCCGCAGTACTGGCATGTGATCCAATTCCTGCCAAGAAGTTGACATCTCTAGTGGGGAAGTTGATTTCCACAATAGAGGCGGTACCGTTTGCGATGGCTCACATGAGAGAACTTCAGGGGTTTGTGATCCAGGTCTGCAAGGGCAACACGGATCTCCTGAGGATGTTGGATTCTCTACCTCTTCATGTGGAGTCTCTCTTGGTGACTAGACCTCTCCAATATGATAAAGGGCAGACTCTTCCTGATACCCCTCTGGACTGTGACGATGGATGCCAGCCTGTCAGCTGGGGAGCTATCCTGGGTCACCTGAATGCCCAAGATTGGTGGTCAGCGGAGGAATCTCTCCTACCCATCAACATTCTGGAACTTTGGGAGATATTTCATGCCCTCAGATACTGGTCCTCTCATCTAGCCGGCTGTCCAGTTCGCGTCCAGTCGGACAATGTCACAGCCGTGGCTTACATCAACAAGCAAGGTGGAAGAAGAAGTCTCGCAGCTTGGCTGGAGGTCAAGGCCATCCTAACTTGGGCAGAAGAACACGTTCCTGCCTTATCAACATTTCATATTCCCGGAGTGGACAACGTTCTGGACCTATCCGTGGTGGAGCCTTTTCACCTTTTGGCTTCCCCGCAGACTGGATCTTCTTCTACAGGGTTATCATTCTGAGTTTGCTGTAGGAGATGGCAAGAGTCATAGACTGCCCACACATGCTGTCTCCACCTATATCACCTCTACTAGTCATGTTGTTAAAGCAGTAATGTTACAGAGCTCTTCTGCCATGTACTGCCAACGAACACACACTGAGTTCTTGGGAAGGAATCAGAAACTTCACAAAAACAGTCCCAAAGTATACTTGAGGAGGTTGTCAAGATTGTAGCTGTTGACATGTTGCTGTATTCGTTTGTTGAGGATTTAGAGAACTGTTGTCATGTGTACTTCCTCACTAGCATATCCCAAACAGTAGTTATTTTTCCAAAACTGCTGTGCCAGAATTGTACAAGTGGGTGATTAATGTGATGGGCAATGGATTGGAAAGATCATACGGTAATAAAATCCACCTCACAACAGATGTATGGACAAGTGGGTAGAGCACAGACTATATAACTGTGACTGCTCACTGGGTTTCCCTCCCATCACCAGTGGGCAACCAAGCTTGCAGAATCAGGTGTTAGCCAGTAAACTTACCTCTGTTTCTGGCAGTGTGATTAAAAGACACCAGCAGCAGGATAGCCCATAACATAGGCACACAACTTTATGCATGTAGAGTTTTGAGAAACAGTTCCACAAAGTCATAGATGTTTTAAGTAAACTAGAGAAGGTGATAGAGTTTTGTGTCTGCTGATAATGCTCCAACACAATAGCTGCCTTGAGAATGGGTAATATGGTGCATGTACCCTTCTTTGCCCATGTGCTAAATTTATTTGTGACAAGACTCTTGGCAGAATCCTAAACTCTGAGAGAGATACTGAATATTGCCAGTAAAATCTGTGCCCATTTCAGTCACTTCTACAGTGCAGGTAACACATTCTATCCAATAGAAGAGCATAAAAACAACCTGCCCCATCACCAGCTGAAAATGGAGGTCCCTAACAGGTGGAATTCCACTTTGTACATGCTAGAGTGTCTGTACAAGCAGAATTAGACCATTAGCGAGTACTCAATGCAAAACTGGAAGTATTTGGAGGCAGTCTCTGTCACCTGGGCAATGACAACTAATGTGCAAAGAATGTGAGCAGCTAAAACCTTTTGAAGTGCCAACCATGCTGGTTAGTTGCATAGATGCAGGAATTGGAAAAAGTCTTCAACTCATATTTATTGCCGAAAAAAAAGCATTAAAAGCAATGAGGAATATTCTTGCCACTTTGCTGGACCCCCGCTTTAGACACACAATATCAGAATTTCTGCCGAAACGTCAACACTTCATCACAACAAGCAGTAATGATGACAAGTAGCATCTTTCTGAGGAATCGGATTCTGTCAAGGAATTGAAACATATGCTTATAGATTTCATGGAGGGTTGCATTGTGGAGCATGAGAGGGAAAAAGTTAGGGTCAAAAAACCTGCTGGAAAACAACACTGTTTTCATTGTGTTCTGCAAATATGCTAAAGGCAGGTTTGAAGGAAAAACAGTAGGAGTACTGCATGGAAGTGTTGGTGGTAGTATAAAGTAGGACACAAAAAACTGACTGTAGATATGGTTTGAACAATAAATGATGGCAATCCTCCTGCTCTTGAGTGTGCTTTTTGTGAATGATACTTTAAAAGTTCCACCAGCAGTAGCAGTGCTAAACCATTTAAGAACGCTGATGTCTACAACCATTCACATTCTAATGTTACCTTAGTCTAGTGAGGAGGAAGCAGATAATGCAGATGAAAACCTAAATATTCATCATGATGATGTTAATCTAGAAAATATCAATCCACCGTCCTCCCCTTCTTCTGATACTGACGAAGCAGAGTGAAAGTGATGAATGGAAAATGCCAATCTCCTACCACTCAAAAGGAGAGCTATGCCTATTTTAACAACCTTTAAGAGATCAGTTGGAACATCTGACACTGGGCAAGAAACCATTCCTAAAAACACAGAATGATCAACTCACCCATCATCATCAACACCACCTCTTCCAAGTCCAATCTCTACCCAGTCCCATAAACACAACTTCAACCATCCAAGTGATGGTAAGTTTTTCTGATGCTGTGGGAAGTGTAGCATCATTGAAACCTACTTATAGTACAATTGCTATATCTACCCTCAATGGTAGCAGTTCCTCAGGAACCCCTCAGTCCATGAAATCAACAGTTAATCAAGAAAATGTTATCCCACTCTGTGAGAAATATATGCTAATGCACCCCTGATATGCTACTGGTGTTCTCCAATCAGACCTGTGGCTTTACTTCAAGTGGGTCCTCTACAAAGGTGCCTATATTGGATGCTGGTTTACCCTCCCCACATGTTTTTTTACACAGACAACAGATAGCAACATGTTTAGCTATTGGACCATGAGTGAAATGTTTTCATACTAGGAACTTAATAGACTGAGAGGTTCCTGTGGGTCTAATTCTACTATTACTACAGGGGCTAAATGTTGTAATAGTGCTAGCAGTAAGGATAATTGGCTCTGCACTTTGAACAGCAGCAACTAATCATAGCTAGGGTCGTGGATTAGGGATGGGTGAAAAGTACTGTTGTGTTCCTACAGGAAATTTTGTGAAAAAGCATGGTTTTTTGCTTCCTGGTGGGAAATTTCGCCCATAGAGAAACAAGTAGATTTACCGCCCATTTGCACAGGAAAAAGTCTAGAAAATTCTTCCATTTCCCTTCTATGTTACTCAATAAGGCAAAACTTCCTGTCCAAATACATAATTTCCTGCATTCTAGTATGGTGAATTTTAGGAGAAAATCAGAGTGGAAGGAGACAGAATGAGTGAAAGTGAGAGAGAAATATATATTTTAATCTAAAAAAATTAAGTGGTCACTTAGTAGTTCATAGTGCTGGCTGACAAAAAAAAGAGAAGCTCAATGCACCCTGAGGCTATTGACTCACTGAGGAGAAGGTGTCATTAACACTAGAAGTTGCACCAGTGATAAAGAGACTGGGAGCCCACATTGCCCAGACCACTAACACTGTTTAAAAAAAAAAAAGAGAAGCTGGATGGACCCTGCGTCTAATGACTCAGTCTATGAGGAGTCATGTGTCACTAACACTAGCAGTTGCACCACTGCTAAAGGGACTGCAAGCCCACATTCCCCAGACCCAAAGAGGCAGGTTCCCCCAGAATCATCCCTCCCTTGTGATCTGGGGGCAGCAGACTTTCATCTTTCTCAGCAGTAGGATGGTGTGCCACAGTCTGAGTGCCATGGTCACTATGGAACTGGCATCTTCATGCAGCAATATGGGACCAGGCCCTGCTCCACTTGCCATCAGTAATCTTGGTAGCTAAAGTGATGTTGAGGCAGCAGCATCACTTGCCCCAGCCAGTATAGGTGATTGTGGAGAAGAAGAAGGCCATTCTTCTACACCTCTCCCCTCTCTGAAATCATGGGTGTGTGAATATTTTTCAGGCACAGTGTAGTCATCAGCAATTGTACTGTGCACTATTTGTGACAAGATTGTGAAAAAAGCTTGATGGAGGGCAACTAAGTTTTTCCACTGCTGTTTGTGTCAGTGCTGGCACCACACATTGTTTTGTTTGCCAGTAGTGCATGGGGTCTGTATTATTTCTGCTAAGAACATAGCTATCGTGCAAGTATGCTGAAACCATCTCACATGCAGTGGGACCACTCCCAAGAGTTACATGGTGTTCCTGTGTATCAGTTACTAACCCATATTTTGGGAGCAAGTCCCACAGAGATGTATCTCCACCAGTGCTGTCACCTCCACTACCACCATAAATGTTGGATTTCCACCGCTGATGCCCTTGAATTGCCCTATGTTCAGATATGTTGGGAATGGGATGCTCTGGTTAATATTGCTGCTCCTGATGCAGCTGCTGCTGGTATAAACCCTTTGCTGCTTTTCTTTTGCTGTCTAGTATATTGGTAATTGTACACGTTTATTTGTCCAGGCTTTCCATGTATCTCTCAACGAGTTAATATACAGGCAAATTTCTCCTTTTCAATAGTGGGAGACTGATTTATAACAGATTGACCACTAGGTTGTGACAAAGTACTGGTGTCCCTGTCTGATGCAGAACTTGGTCTCACTGCTAAATTCTCCTCCACTATGGCAAGAACACTTTCATATCACCTTCACAAATTACATAATGAGAATAGTGTTGTTCATTACTTTAAGTATACCACTCAGGTGTTAGTGTGTGGAATGATGGTTTGTATGTTTGAAAATAATGCATGAGCTATGTCTTTACCTAATGATGAGTGATGAGGATGCAGATCTAGAATATATCCCTCCAGCATCCTTGTCTTGTTCAGATACAGATGAAGTTGAGAGTGAGGATGATGACAGGGTTAGCAGAAAGTCAAAGTCTGAATCTTCCACCACTTTTAAGGAACACTGTGCCTGTCTATAAATTGTTTGAGAAAGCCATTGGAAATTCTGACCCTGGACAAGCACAGATGTCATAAAGCACACAGTCACCCTATCAGTCATCATCAGCATCATCACCTCTTCCAAGTCCCACTCATCCACACACACCTGTTTTGAGTACCCAGCAACAGCAACACAGGTTAACATTCACAATGTTAGATATGACGAGTACCTCTGCTGCTGCTGCTGTAAGTGTTGCACCTTTGACACCTAGTAGAAGTGGCAGTAGAACTGCATCAACATCTTGCCCCGGTAGTAGTAGTAGCAGCAACACCACCTCAGGAACCCCTCATTCCATGAAGTCCACAGTATGAAGATACGTCACTCAGTATCCTCAAGCTAAGCATCTGTTGTCTATGCAAAAAGACTGTGAGCAGGGGGAAAGCAGGCTCACACCTAGGCACCTCATCTATGAGATCCCACTTGATGCACAACCACAGGTCTGACTGGGAGACACACTGTCAGCAGGCCAAAGGTGCCACAACTAGCAGTAGCAGAAGCACTTTAAAATGTTCCCAGGGCTCTAGGGCAGAAAAAAGAAGTAGTGAAGTTATTTATGTGTCAGAGAGTGTGCTACTGCCAGTGGCAACAGTTAGTTCAGTCTACATAACACCTATGGCTCCTGCTGCAGAAGAGCATGATGACTCTGGCTTTGCTGTAGGAGATGGCAAGAGTCATAGACTGTCCACACATGCTGCATCTACCGCCACCACCTCCTCTAGTAATGTTAAAGCAATAAAGTTTCAGGGTTCTTCTGCCATGTCCTGCCAACCCACACTGACTGAGTTCCTGGGAAGGAGAAAAAACTTCACAAAAGCAATCCCAAAGTACACCTTTGGAATGGCAAGGTTGCCAAGATGTTGGCAATGGACATGCTGCTGTATTCTTTTGTAGAAAACCAAGATTTCAGAGAACTGATGTCATGTGTAGCTCCACGCTGGAATATCCCAAGCCACAGTTATTTTTCCAGGACAGCTGTGCCTGAATTGTACAAGCAGGTGGTTAGTGTGGTGGGTAAAGGACTTAAAAGTGCTTACAGCAAGAAAATCCACCTAACAACAGATTTGTTGACATGTGGGCAGAGCACAGACTATATGACTGTGACTGTTCACTGGGTTTTCCTCTCAGCACCAACAGTGGACAACACTAGCTTAGAGCTTCAGGTGAAAGCCAGTAATCGTGCTTCTGGTTGTGGCACTGTGATTAAAAGGTGGCTGCAGCTGGTTTTGAGAATTGGTGGTATGGTGCATGTGCCCTACTTTGCCCATGTGCTAAATTTAGTTGTGACCAGATTCCTGCTAGAATCCGAGACCCTCAAAGAGATGCTTACTATTGCCTGCAAAATCTGTGCCCATTTTAGTTGCTCCTACAGTGCACGCAACGCTCTATATTCCATACAAGAGCGTAACAATCTACCCCATCACCAGCTGAAAATGGAGGTCCCTACCAGGTGGAATTCCACCATGTTCGCGCTAGAGCTTTGTACGAGCAGAATAAGGCCATTAGCGAGTACACCATGAAAAACTGGAAGGCTTTGGAGGGAGCCTCTAATGTGCGATGTATGTGAGCTGTTGAAACCCTTTGAGAAGGCAACCATGCTGGTGAGTTGCATTGGGGCAGGAATTAGTGAAATTCTACCACTGATATTTTTTGCAGAAAAAAATGAGGAGCATGGCTGAGGATTCTTACAAGAATGACAACACAGACATGCACCAGCTGGTAAAGGACATGTTAGAGTGCTTTGAACAAGATCCTCGAATAGTGTATATTAAAAGCAATGAGGAATACATTCTTGCCACTTTGCTGGATCCCCGCTTTAAACACAAAATTTCAGAATTTCTGCCAAAGGGCCATCAGCGGTTTGTCACAACAAGGAGTCATGGAGATCATCGGCAACTCTCTGAGGAATCGGATTCTGTCAAGGAATATTGTGACATGCTTATTGATCGAGTGGAGGGTTGCATTGTGGAGAATGAGAGGGAGAAAGTGAGGGCACAACAAACATCTAGGCAGTATAGTGAAAAGGAAGGCAGCAAAGCATTTGAACCAGCAGAAGAGACTACATCATCAACCAGAATATCCCATTCGGACCACAAGGCAATTCATGGGTCTCAGCAGAGGCAGCAAAAACCCAGCATTGGTAGTGGTGGTGGTGGTGGTGGCACATCTCTTTGGGACTTGCTTCCTGAGTATGGGTTGGTAACTGACACACAGGAACACTGTGTAGCTCCTAGAAGTGGACCCAATGCATGTGAGATGGTTTCAGCATACTTGCAGGATAGCTATGTTTTAGGCAGAAACAAAGACCCCATGGATTACTGGCAAATAAAGCAGTGTGTGTGGCCAGCATTGACACGTACTGCAGTGGAAAGCCTCAGTTGTCCTCCATCAAGCATTGAGTCTGAGAGGGTTTTCAGTATGGCTGGTTATATTGTCAATGACCGCAGGACACGGCTATTAAGCAGCAATGTTGGGAGACTAACATTCTTAAAAATGTACCAACATCTCATACCGTCTGAGGATCAGGTAGCAGAAACCACATATGATGACAGACAAAGCCCAGACAAATATATTAACAGCAGCAAAGATGAGGAGGTGGACGAGGGATGTGAAGAAGGGTTGCCACTATTTTCCACACTTGGACCAGTCCACTGCTATGACTGATAAGTTATGTGTGTCAATAATCTGAGAAGGAGGATAGCATGTGACATTGGTAAAAATACATACACAAACCACACCATGCCAGTCCCCCATCACCACCACCACTACCATACACATCTGCCACATTGTAGGTTGTATTTTATTTATTTTTTATTACTTGACATCATGAATATGTGCCAGTGTCAATTAAGCAGGAAGTTAGTGTTGTGGGCAAAGGACAAATGCATTCTGCATGCTAACACATTTATCAAGGCATATGTTGCTGTAGGACTCACAACTTTGACTTTCAGCCACTTATTTCTAAACTTCAGCCCTCACAAGAAGTAATATTACAGTAGAAAATGTAGTACCTATTGGAAATATAGGCAAAAAATGTATTAAAATAGGCAGAAAATTTGTTAAAATAGGCGAAAAGGAGGACATTTTTGCATAGGCGGAAAGGCGAAGGTTTTCGTGGGAAAAGTGAACAATCGGCACGGATTCACAAAATTTTTCATGGGAAATTGTTCACACTTTTTGCCCACCCCTATTCATAACAATTGATATATACTGATAAATGACATCCAGTTTCCTAGAAATACATTCATACAAGCCATTACACAATGTTTCACTCTTTATGTGAAGATTTTATGATTAGATAATGCCAATTTTGAAATTTCTTTATGACTTTCTATTGATTCTTTGAAATATTATAGCCCAAAATGCAATAGTTATACCAATCCTACAGTACCATATCACCCCCTTCATTAACATCCAAGATCTAGATTGTCTCATATCCCTTTTGCTTTATTTTCTGAAATATACTATTCTTAACCCTTTGAGTGCCAGAGGGGTATGCAATGCATTGCAGAGAAATGCACTGCATACCACACTGGCACCCACAGGGTTAAGGATTTCTAATGTCTATTTTTCACTCTAAGAAACAGCCTTTATTGAAAAACAAGGTCAATAAATATTGTTAGACCTCTCTATTGCCCTTGCCACCAAGGAATATTCTATTTTTCTATCATCTATTTGCTGGTTTGAACAGCAGGGTTTTAGTAACATAGTAACATAGTAAATTAGGTTGAATAAAGACACAAGTCCATCAAGTTGAACCTTCTCCTCATACCTCAGTAATTTTATAACCTTCCTCCTGCCAAATAAGTTAGTCTTTATCAGACCTTCCTGATCTGCCTGCTAATAAACAGTATAACTCTGTATGTTCCCTTTGGAAAGAAATGTATCTAATCTTCTCTTGAATGTATCCATTGTATCTGTCATAACCATATCCTTGGGCAAGGAATTCCACAATTTAACAGACCTTACTGTAAAAAAATCCTTCCTCTGCTGAAGTCTAAACCTCCTTTCCTCTAATCTCAAGGGGTGTCCCCTGGTCAACTGATCAGACCTTGGAATAAATACCTCACTGCAGAGATCCTTTTATAGACCTCTCAAATATTTGTACAATGTGATAAGGTCTCCTCTTAGTCGTCTTTTCTCTAGAGTAAATAAACCAAGTTTGTCTAGTCGTTCCTCATACTTCAAATCCTCCATTCCCTTAATTAACTTTGTTGCTCTTCGCTGTACCCTCTCTAGTTCTAGTATATCCTTTTTCGGAACTGGTGCCCAAAACTGCACTGCATACTCAATGTTATTTGTATAATGGTAAAATTATGTTATCCACACTTGCTTCAATACCTCTTTTTAAGCAAGACAGGATTTTGTTTGCCTTTTGCTACTGCTGTTTAACACTGGTCACTGTTTCCAAGTTTGTAGTTGATTTTTTCTTAAAATCCATCAACTTAGTTCATATGTTTCCTTAAATATATTTGTTACATTATAGTTGCAAGTGGTATACTCTTCATTATCTACCAGCCTTGAAAAACTTCATTTTTTCTTAACCCCCTCAATGCCTGCAATGTCTCTATCATATTGCCTTGCTGTGCTGTGCCCATGGAGATAAAATAGATAAGGGGCTTAAAATTTATATTTATACAACTTTGATCAGTGTTTTTTAGCGCAAGTGTATTTTTTTATATCACACTATAATTTACTGTTTTGCTTAATGTTATTCAAAAGCATTATGCAGTTGATTATAAAAATATTTTTTGTCAGTATTAATAATCTAAATCTAATTTTTTTGTTAGTTTAAAATTCTAGTTTGAATCTCTGGTATTTGAAAACAATCATTTCAAAATCAAATCTACAAGAAATGTCAAGTTAAATTAAATATAATCCTCTTATCTGAGCTTTCCATAAAAGGGGAAATCTGAAACAATTATAATTCTCCTCTTGTTTAAATGAACCTATCACTAAGAAAGATCACTGAACCTTGAAAGAAGGTGTAGTTAATCTGTATTATGAAGTTCTGAGACACGTGTTCTGCATGATGTCACATTCAATCTATTTTAATAGGCTGTTATTAAACGGAAAAGTTACATGGTTGGAGAGCATGAAATACAAGTCCACTGTGTTCATGTATTGTCAGATTTAATTGTGTTCAGCTATTGCCAGATTAATTTCTGTTGGTTCTTCATAAAAGGGAACAAACAGTAAATTCAATGTTTTTCCTCCATGGACAAAAACATCCTGCTAAAAAAATGTATATATATATATATATATATATATATATATATATATATATCAAATTAATAAATATTGCAGTATACCTTTTTATTGAACTAGCATTCCATTTTCAGGATAAGCTTTCGAGAGTAACAGCCTCCTTTTATCAAGACTTAAAGACATAAAGACATAAAGATAGGTTGTTGCTTTTGAAACCTTGTCCTGAAAATTGAATGTTAGTCCAATAAAAAGGTATTATTAGATACAGTGATACTCATTAATTTGGACATTGTACCACTGGACTATATATATCCTAAATTAAGTATATATCTGAGGTGTGGAGACGGTACTCACTGGGTATCTTTTTGCTGATAAAACAAAGTTACCTTTATTGAAACAGACATTTTGGACAGCAATGTGGCCTTTATCAAGATTACATGAAAGTAACCTACAAGCCGCTTATAAACTCTCTTAACAAGACAAACTTAGAAAGAGAGCCAAAATCAAGCACCCTCTCTAACTGCATAATAAGACTAAACACAATTACCACATAAGTGTGATGAAATTATGAGAAAATCCTGTTCATTGTGAGCTAATAAAACTATGATCTAAAAACATTGCAAAATGTGAAAGACAACATATACATGAAATAAAAATGTGAGTATACATGAAAAATATACAAATATAGCAATGTTTAAATCATACAGATCCCTGTGTGATACTATACATCCCCAAATAGATGGAATAGGTTGCTTTGATTGGAACCTAGTAATTCATCACCAGTAGTCCATTCATAAGTTCTACAATGAGTGAATTACATAGTAATGTGAGGAAAATATGATATATAAATCCCATCATAATGTATGAACCTGGCACATACAGTGGCACATACAGTGGTAATTCTAAACTAAAGCCTAACGGGATGTGGTCTCTCGTGCATCCCAAAGCACTAATCAAATGTATCATAGGGAAAAGTAAGTCTAATACTTAGATAGAAAAGAATTAATAGGCTGTGATATGTACATGTAAGATAAAAGCAGTTTACAACACTATGTGTGGTATCACATTAAATCATCTTTATTGAATCCTTCAATGATTGAAGAAAATGATACAAAAAATAACTGTATGTCTCGTACTAGGATACTAAATAGTGTGTCCTACACTTTAAAAAACTAACTTGAAAAGTGCTAGTGCCAATAATCCTATAATGTAGTTTTCAATATATTGTAAAGCATGGGGCAAATGGCTATCACATAAAGCTGACCTATCTAATCCAGTTACAATGTAGGAATGCAGTGTTAAGATATGAATTACTAATCTATGGTCCTGAAGTTTTGCTGAACATGTGTATTGCATCCCGCACACCAAGTAATACCAAACAATATAATATATATAAATAACATCAGAAGATGATTATAAAGCATAAGATACAAATAGCGTGGGACAAAATTGTCTGGTAAATGTAAATATTTCCTAAAGGATTATGAATTCCCAATTGATGTGTCATTATAAAAAGACATATCAATATTTAAAGAGTGCCCGAAGACCCTAAGGGAATGAATATTGAAGATATATGAAACCATCATATCACTGAGCAAAACAATGAGTGAAAATCAGGTGCATATATAGGTCTGTCTCAATTTGGCCCAATTAGGACACAGACAGTTTGCAGAGAATGCTAGTACAACATGAATACAGTAAACTCTTCTACTCAATGAATTACAAGATGAGTAATGTAAAATATAGGTCTGGAGCAATATGGAAATATGAATAAATCAAATAAGATAGTCACAATTAGACAAAACTATTGGTATAGAACTGAGGTAAAACTGAAGTAAAGGAAGTTAGGAGTCTTCATCACAGTTTCAAAAGCTGTTTGTGTTCATAACGTGGCGCTCACTAATTTAATGTTCCACAGTAATGGTCACAATAACTAAAAGAAAGTCAATTTCTTACAGTTTCCCAGATGTTGAAGTACTAGAGAAGTTATACGTATACATATATAATATGTTAAGAGACAGTGTCGGGAGGTGTATACAGATCATTCCATTACTTCAGTAGATAAACTTACATTTGTAATCCACCAGATGGAAAGTGTTGCACTAAACCAGTGATCCACTAACACCAATATGTGATCCAAGGGTTTGTATTCACATAAATGTGTAATCCAAGTATTTATATCAACATAAAGCATCATTTACAATCCAAAGGAGTGCACCACTGGCACTAATTGTACAATCCAATCAATAAGATGCCTTTTAATACCACTCTATGTCTGTATGATAGGACATTTATATTCACTATAGGTAATCACTGATAGTGTTGTGATGAAAATCATCTCATGATGGCTGGCGGCTCAACAACCTATTAATATCCTGATGGCTCTGACTTAAAGGAGGTACTTATCCCCTCACTCCATGGCCAATGGATATGAATGGAACAATCTCACACAGCCAAATGTAAGTCACATCGGCTCATAATCAATGTTGTCTGAGATGGAGAATGTCTAATAGAAGGCCATGGACAGTGGGTAATGTAGCTTCTGTCAATACAAGCAGACATAAAGATAGCATTTCATAGAGCCCATTTGGTGATTGTGTTACGCAACTTTCTAATCCATCTGAACTCCTTATGGTGTAATAACTTGGAACAGTCACCCCCTCTGGGTAAAGGTAGTACATGGTCAAATGCCATACACTTGAGACTGGATGGAGGGTGTTTTAGCTCTAACCACTCCAACTCAAGCAAAATGTTTTTGACCAATGTGTCCTTCCAGTCCTTCTGTATGGCTGTGAAACATTACACTGAATGCCAAAGTCATACAAAAACTTAAGTTTACACAGAGAAGAATGGATCATCAAATTCTGAAGATAACAAAAAGAGAATGAAAAATGTGTCCATGGACTTGTCAGCAAACAAAGGTTTATGACAGAATTGAAAGGGTAAAGAGCTGGAAATATAAATGGGCAGTTTACATAGAAAGAAGACCTGACAGTAGATGAATTTTAGAATGGATTCCACTCAATACTAAACACCCAAGAAGACAAGATGGGTAGATTACATTTTCTTGTACACAGTGGCAACAAAAGGCACAGGACTGAATTTGTTGGAGGCTTGCTGAGGCTGTCACTCTGCAGTGGATCGACAATGACTGAAGATTATGATGATGTATTTGATATATATCATTTGTTTAATTGGAAAAAAAATCTAAACCCTATTCTTTAGTATGTTACGCATATATTAGAAGATAGATAGTGGTTACAAATAAAGTGATCCTATATCTATATTATATATAGCATTGATTATAGTGGCCAAAAATTCTTTAAATGTCAGTAAACACTATTAGACAATTATAATGCATGACTCAACAGTCTGACTTTACCCTGTTTGCTATAGCTGGTTATATCCAATACCAGCTATTCTACTACAAATTGTGAGTACAAGTTCAAGAAAAGCCCAATATAGATACCAGATTGTGGATAGAGATATCTGTTTGGTGGTTTTCGCGCTTTCTCTTCATATATTTCCTTTCTTTCCACAGCTCCAAACCAACACTGAAGAGTGCTTTTAGAAGATGCAGCATCCATCGTTCAGAGAGACTGAATGGGGGCAGTCATATTCCCCCATACGAGTATGCTGGTCACTATTAGTGATTAAGAACACTGTGAGTACAATGCTTTTTTGGTGGTGGTCCTTCATTGGCAAGATATATTGCACTAGGGAGTGCCCTTTTTTTCTTCTCGTCTATTATCACAGAAATGTTCACAGAGTGAAATACAAATTTTGTTACTCCTATAGATAGAGTCCAATACAATGATGAAATGGTACCAAAATGTACAATACACACTAAAAAGTATATGCTAAATTGTGTGTATAAATAACCTACAAAAGCAATGTGTCAGGGACCATAGAGGGAGGACTAGGCCAGGAACTAGGGAGCGACTCTAGGGAGTGATGGTTTCTAGCAGTTACCCTGATCTTCTTGCTGCGGCCAAAGACAGATTAAAGGTGCTGGCCACGAAGCCAGATGTCCGATCCCAGTTGAGCCGGGACCCTGACCAGGATGAAGATCAGGGAAAACTGTGTGAGCACCTAGCCCTCCTTGTCAGAGTGGATCCTTATGCAGTATGGACAGGAAAACCAGGAGTACCAGATAACAGAGTAGTCAAGGGGTAGATGATTACAGGTGTAGCTTCTTTGGATACCAGGAACCCTTGGAGGAAGAACGGCACACCCAAGGTGGCCAACCTGCGGACCGGCTACAGAAGACATTCGGCTCTGAAAGGCCCCCGGCCACACAAGAGTGGGGCAAGACCACTTAACAGACCTAAGGCTAGGTCCAGATTGAGACTCCAGCTAACCTCCAATCACCCAGACCCAAATAAAGGAAGAGAGCATGGGAACTCAGGGGAGAACAAGAAATGGTTAGTGCCTAACTCTCCATCCCCAGCTCTGATAACCTGAGAGAAAAGGGTAACCAAGGAGAATGACCCGGACCTTGGAGGAATAATCAGCAGGACAGAGTAAACCCCTACCTGGGAGAGAGCCGCAAGGGAGAAGCAAGCCAGCGGGCTAAGACCGCAACAGGTAAGTGAGTCTCTGATGCCTAGCCAGGAACTTCCACTAGTACAACAGGGCTAGTCTAAGTGACATCCTGACACTACCCCTCCCCTAAAGAGGAGCCCACCGGGTGACCAGGTTTCCATGGGAAGGCTGTATGGAATGCAGAGAGGAGTGAGGAAACATGAATGTCCCGAGCAGGGACCCATGAGCGATCCTCTAGTCCATACCCTTTCCAGTCAACCAGATATTGGATAGACTGCCTGACCTTTCTGCAATCCAAGATGCGATGAACCTCAAATTCAGGTTCCCCATCAATCATCACCGGAGGGGGAGGGCGGGAGAGGGTAGAATAGCGGTTGTGAATCACCAGCTTCAGCAGTGAAACATGGAAGGAGTTCGGGATCCGCCAAGCTGGCGTCAGGGCTGATGCAAAGGTAACTGGGGTGATAGAAAGTAAGACCTTGTAGGGACCTAAAAAGAGGGGACCGAACTTCATGCCTGGTCGTAATTTAGGACTAGGAGTACGCCGTTGGTCAACAGCTTTCTTCTGTCTAGCAGAGGCTTGAGAGAGTCGAGTCTGTATCTGAGTCCATAAAGACTGGAGGTCGACCACCAGTTGATCGGCTGCTGGGATCCCCACCGGGGTACCCCAAGGGATAGTAGAGGGGTTATACCCCAATGCTGCAAAGAATGGCAAGCATCGAAGAGAGTCATGCAATTGGTTATTAAAGGTGAACTCAGCAAATGGTAATAGGTCCACCCAGTTAGAAAGATCCTGGGACATATATTGCCGAAGGAATAGCTCCAAAGATTGGTTGGCGCCATTAGTCTGCGGATGATAGGCTGTAGAGAACTGGAGGGAAATTCCCATTTGGGAACAGAAGGCTTGCCAAAATTTGGAAACAAACTGTACTCCGCAGTCCAAGACTATGTGAGAATGGGATCCATGAAGGCGAAAAATCTCAGAGATAAAAATAGGAACTAGTTCGGCAGCGGAAGGAAGTTTAGGGAGTGGGACAGTGACCCTGCTTTGAAAAACATCCTACAATGACTAAAATGGTAGTTCAGCCCTGGGAGATCGGGAGTTCCACCACAAAATCCATGGCCAAGTGGGTCCATGGGGAGGATGGAATAGGGAGTGGACACAGAAGACCAGCCTATGATGAGGTGTCTTATGCCGAGCACAAACTGGACAGGAGGCCACAAAGTCATGGACATCCCTCTTAACAGATGGCCACCAAAACTGGCAGAGAAGAAGATCCAGAGTCTTCTTTATTCCAAGATGACCAGAAATCGTGGAGTCATGACAGAAATGAAGAATCTCTGCCCGAAATCGTGGAAGAACAAAAAAGTACGGGCAGGTTGAGAAGACACTGAAGGTCTTTGAAGACTCGGATCTTCTCCAGGGTAATAGATGACAAGGCTAGGTTCAAAAAGCCACAAAAGAGCATCAGCTTTCGTATTCTTGGAACCTGAATGGTATAAAATTAAACCGTGTAAAAAATAAGGCCCAGTGGGTTTGTCTGGGGTTTAAACACTAAGCAGATTCTAGGAATTGCAAGTTCTTGTGGTTTGTGAATACTAATACAGGAGTCGCTGAACCCTCCAATCAGTGCCGCCATTCTTCAAAAGCTAGTTTAATGGCTAGTAATTCTCTATTATCTACATAGTTTCAACCTCAGAGACTTTTCTTAAAAAGATGGAGCAGGGATGGAGTCTGGTAAATGTAGGATGGCGTTGAGAGAGTACTACCCCTGCTGCTTGTTCTGAGGCATCAACCTCCATTACAGACTGTTGAGTGGTGTCTGAAAACTGCAAGATGGGAGCAGACATGAAGGCTTTCTTTGAAAAGTTTAAAGCTTGAATAGCTGATGCTGGCCAATGTCGAGGATCCGCACCCGCCTTGGTTAAAGCGGTAATAGGGTCAATGATACGGGAAAAGTTATGGATGAATCATCTATAATAGTTAGAAAACCCTATGAAATGTTGAATGGCCCGCTTATCCAAGGAGAATGGCCATTGAGTGACGACTAGAACCTTGGCAGGGTCCATCTCAAGGCATTCCTTGAAGATAATATAGCCCAGAAATGAAAGTCGTTGTCTCTCAAATTCATATTTGAGGATATTGGTAAACAAAGAGTTTTCCCAAAGCCGGGTCAAGACCATATTAACCTGGATCCTGTGGGAGGCCAAATCCGAAGAATAACTCAAGATGACATCCAGGTATATTAGAACATGGGATAGTAACATGTCCCTGAATATCTCATCGATGAAGTCCTGAAATACTGCTGGGGTGTTACAAAGCCCAAACGGCATTACCAGGTATTCATAATGGCCGTAGCTTGTATTGAAGGCCGTTTTCCACTCATCCCCAGGTTTTATATGAATGAGATTATAGGCCTCTTGTAAATTGATCTTGGAAAAAATGGAAGCGCCCTTGAGCTGGTCCAGAAATTCAGTGATTAATGGAAGGGGGTACCCATTCTTGATCGTAATTTTGTTTAAACCCCTGTAATCAATACAGGGGTGGAGAGACCCATCCTTCTTTTGGACGAAAAAAAGAAACCTGCCTCAGTCGGGAAGGAGGAGGGCCGAATAAAGCCTCTGGAAAGGTTGTCCTGGATATAAAACTCTAGAGCCTTATTTTCCGGGGGGTGGGGGACAGTAAAAATGTCCGACCCTTGGGGGGAATCGTCCACCGGGAGGAGGTCTACGGCACAGTCCGAAGCTCTGTGAGGGGGTAACTGGAGAATCTTTCCTGTAGAAAACACAGAAAGTCTAGGAAACCAGGAACTCTCTCCTTCCATTTGACATTCCATGAGTCATCTATCTAATGCCAAGCAAAGGGCGGTCAGATCTTCTAAGGATTCTGGTATGTCCTGGCTAATTAGAGCATCCTTGATTTTATCATTGAGGCCTCTATGAAAGGCTGCCTTCAAAGCCCCCTGGTTCCAATTGGTTTCGTAAGCCAACATTCTGAATTCGATGGCAAGGTTGATGGGCTGTGACCCCTGCCGTAGGTCGGATAATGAATTTTCAGCTGCGGCCCTTTGTCCGGGAACATCAAAGACAAGTCGGAACATTCTTAGAAATTCATAAATATCCTGTAGAAGTGGTGAAGTTTGTTCCACTAATGGAGAAGCCCAAGCTAGGGCTTTACCTTTCACCAATGAAATTGTGAAGGAAACCTGAGAAGAATGTGTACTGAAGCACTGCAGCAAGTCACTGAAATGTAGCAAATATTGGTTAATAAAGCCTCTGCATTCAATATCGTTTCCTGAATATCTTTTGGGTAGAAGGAATTTAGGGGCCACCCCTGTATTAGGGCTAGCCACCCCAACTCCAGTAGATGGCAAAGGAGTAGAAGTCCCTGGAGGCGTGCCGAGCAAGGAGAGAGAGCAACGGGGTGGACACTGAGCACAAAGGCCGAGATGAAGGGCCGGAACGTCAAACACGATTAATTGGAGCTCTGGGAGGCACACCAGATGGAGAGGACGCAAAAAGGAAGAGACTCACTACGGCAAGCATCTGATACTGGAAATGCCAGGGACAACGGGGGTAAATCGAAGCAAGCGCCGGAGCGCCGAGAATAGTCAGACCAGCCAAGGTACCGGAGACAACCAGGATTATCGGAGAGAGAGCGAGAGTAAACAGGACACAAGCCAAAACTTACTGGGAGCGACCGGGACAGCGGAGGACAAGCAGAGAATAGTCAGACGAAGTTGAGCGGTCAGGAAAATCAGAAGCCAAAACGAGATTGAAGGCAAGTCAAAACACTAGCTGAGGTCAGGAACCAGAACAGCAAACACAGGAAAAATGCCAACTCAGAAACAGCACGAATAATCGAGCACAGAGGATGGGGATGGCTGAAAGATAAACCCCCATGCTCCAATCAGCTGCAGGAATGGAGCTTATGGCCAGGTAAGGTAAGAGAACTAGTACAAACAGGGTCAGTCTAAGTGACATCCTGACACAATGATGTATATTTCGTAAAAAAAAAAAAAAAAAATACTCAATTTGAAGGTAGAGATTTCTATTATGAGACTTTGCTGCTGACTTTTAGCTAACTAATATCTACATTATGCAAGTAAACTTGAAGGACAGCATAAAATAAGGAATTCTCCAAATTTAGGCTAGGGAAAAAGGTCCTATAATATAAGCTGTATCTATATACTTACTGTGTTTGTTAGCTGGCAAAATAATATATATCAGTCTTCAAGTAATAAAAGTTAGGTCTCACTTGACCCACTAGATGTTTTATATTTCCTAAGCCTTAAAATATAAGGTCATATGTATGTGTATCATCAGATCTTTAAAAGTTTGGGGGGTACTGTCAGTAGTAGTCTCCAGCAACTGCGTCTCTTCAGGGACGTGCACAGACATTTTGGGGGCAGGGGCTCAAATGAAAAAAAAGGGCACTTCTCATAATTATTTTTTTTGTTAAAAGGGCACGAGGGCACTTTGGACAAAAAGGGCAGGTGCTCAAGCCCCCCTTGGTGTCTATGTGTGCATGTGCCTGAGTGTCTTTGCAGTTTCTTGGTGAGCTCTGTCAGCCACAGTGGTCACTCACATCAGAATACACTAATTACTTATCCCTGGAAAGATAAAACATTGGGAGAGGCACTAAAATTACCAAAATGGTAAATACACTGTTGTGTGGTAGTAGTAGTAGTAGTAGTAGCAGAAGTAGTAATAGTAGCAGCAGTATAAAACTATTATATACATTGAAAAGAGAAAAAAAAATCTGTAAAAGTGAAGTGCAAAATAGATTCAATACAATTTAGAGTAAATGTAAAATTCACATGTACTTCACATGAGGATACATCCATAGTGCAGGTGACCACTTAGTAAGGCTGAACCAATGTGTCTTTTCCACCTTAGAAAACACCATCATGAACTATTGGAAATGTTTCATTTTCTTAGGTACCATGTTCTCTTTGAAATTACTACAGAAACATAACTATAAGGAACTGATAAGCAAGTGATTAAACATAGAAGTACTATACACATTCTTGCCTGGCTGTAGTAAATTGAACTTCTATATCCTTGAAATGCATAATCAGATAATCAACAGTTGATCATATCATATTATCCTCATAACATTTTTAAGGCCACTAAAATAAATTACATGATTAATACACTAGTGAGAGACAAATGGAAAGTGGTTTATAATGTATGCATCTAGTGATTAATTAGAATATTAAAGATATGCATGCTTCAAAACATGTTATTCATATATTAAGCCTTTGAGTACCAGAGGGGTATGCAACACAATGCGTTGCATACCCATCTGGCACTCAAAGGGTTAAAGAACCAATTTAACCTTTTGAGTGCTTGCATACTACTCTGAATTTTATAAACCACCAAACATTGGTTACCTTGAAGAAACACAGTTATTAATGCAAATAGAAAAGGCTTCCCAAATAGGGAGAACTATAATTATGGGGGATTTTAATTATCCAGAAATAGACTGGAAAAATGGAACAGCTAACTCTGCTAAAAGCAGCAAGTTTCTGAACTTGTTGAATGACAATTTTTTGTCACAACTAGTGCAGACCTAAACCAGAGGGAATGCATGTCTGGATTTGGTAATAACTGACCATGAAGAACTTATCTCTAACATCCAAGTAAGGGAGCACTTGGGGAATAGTGACCATAACATGGTATCGTTTGAGATTAATTCAAAAAAACAAGTTGATATGAGTTCCACCAAAACACTGAATTTTAAAAAGGCCAACTTTAGCAGGTTTAATTCATCCCTTGGTCTCGTTGACTGGGATAAAATATTTTCAGGAAAAAACACAGAAGGTAAGTGGAATGCCTTCAAAATAACATTGCAAAAATACACATATAAATTTATCCCTGTTGGAAACAAATACAAAAGAAGCAAATTGAAACCAATGTGGCTAACCAGTAAAGTAATTCATGAAATAAATAACAAGAAAGCGGCATTTAAACATTACAAAGCTGAGGGATCAGCAGAGGCATTTGCAGAATACAAAAATGTCAACAAAACCTGTAAAAAGGCTATTAAATTAGCTAGACTGGAGAATGAAAAAAATATTGCTAAGGAGAGCAAAAGCAACCCAAAAAAATTCTTTAAATACATTAATGGCAAAAAATTAAAGTCTGATAATGTTGGGTCCTTGTTATCTGAAACGGGTGAGATGGTCAAAGGTGACAGAGAGAAGGCAGATATTTTAAATAATTTCTTTTCTTCTGTTTTTACCAAGGAACACCCATTGGACAAGAATCTGCAAACTACTTTTACAGAACAGTCACAGCAAGCATGGGACTGGCTAACACAAGAAAAAGTGTTAAAACAATTGAATGGTGTCAAGGTAGACAAAGCTCCGGGGCCAGATGGTATACACCCACGGGTACTTAAAGAGCTAAGCCAGACCCTGGCCAGACCGATATATCTGATTTTCAGGGATTCTTTTATTTCTGGTATGGTGCCCATGGATTGGCGTAAAGCAGATGTGGTGCCCATATTTAAAAAGGGATCAAAGTCCCAGCCAGGAAATTACAGACCCGTAAGCTTGACATCTGTGGTAGGGAAGCTGTTTGAAAGGTTGCTAAGGGAATATATTCAAGAATTCTGCTGGAACAGGAATATCATTAGCAATAGCCAACATGGCTTTGTGAAAGATAGGTCTTGTCAAACGAACTTGATCACATTTTATGAAAAAGTAAGTAATAATATAGATGAGGGAGCGGCGGTTGACGTGATCTATTTAGACTTTGCCAAGGCATTTGATACGGTTCCACACAAGAGGTTACTGTACAAATTGAATGAAATAGGACTAGGGGAAAATGTTTGTGTGTGGATTGGAAATTGGCTGAAAGATAGAATGCAAAGAGTGGTAGTAAATGGCAAGTTCTCCAGTTGGATAAACGTGATAAGTGGAGTGCCTCAGGGATCTGTCCTGGGTCCTCTTCTTTTTAATCTGTTTATTAATGACCTCCCAGTGGGCATAGGAAGCCATGTATCAGTGTTTGCCGATGACACAAAATTAAGTAAGGTAATAAAGTCTGAACTGGATGTGTCTTCATTACAAGAGGATTTGGACAAATTGAGTAACTGGGCAGGCAAATGGCAAATGAGATTCAATATAGACAAGTGTAAAGTTATGCATTTTGGGTATAATAATAAAAATGCAACATATAGTTTAAATGGTGTTTCTCTGGGGATATCTACTAATGAAAAGGATTTAGGAGTAATGGTAGACAATAGACTAAGCAGTAGCATGCAGTGCCAGCTGGCAGCTGCAAAGGCCAATAAGATATTGGCATGTATTAGGTATTGACTCAAGGGAGGAAGATATAATTATGCCTCTTTACAGGTCCATGGTAAGACCCCACCTAGAATATGCTGTTCAATTCTGGGCGCCCTTTCTGAAGAAGGACATTATGGAACTAGAGAGAGTGCAGAGGAGGGCTACAAAACTAGTAAGGGGAATGGAAAGTTTTAGTTCTGAAGAGAGGCTAGAAAAGTTAAACTTGTACACACTAGAGAAACGGCGTCTTAGAGGGGATATGATAACACTATATAAATATGTTCAAGGCCCATATAAAGGGCTTTCAAAAGACCTGTTCATTAACAGAACAGTACACAGGACAAGGGGCCACCCGCTTAGACTTGAGGAAAGGAGATTTAGTCTACAACAGCGGAAGGGTTTCTTTACAGTAAGGACAATAAAGGTATGGAATTCACTTCCGGAGGAGGTGGTGCTATCAAATACATTAGATGCCTTTAAAAGGGTCCTGGATACTTATTTAAAAGAGCATAATATAGAGGGCTATGCACGTTAGTATTGGGATTAATATTTAGTTAGGGCTTGTTGATCCAGGGAGAAATCTGATTGCCATTTGGAGTCAGATGCCTTCTTTTGGGTCAGCGATGGTAAACAGGAATAGGAAAAGGGTTGAACTGGATGGACGCAAGTCTTTTTTCAACCTAAATTACCATGTAACTATGTAACTATGTAACTATGAATTTCATTATTTGCAGTCATCATAGTTCTACAAAAAGACCCTAGCTGCAAAGACAGAGAACAGTGACTGAAATACTGCTTTATTCTCATAGAGGCATAACCCAACTTATTAAATACTACCCTCCACCAAGTTCTTGTATTTTGACAAAAGCTGTTGCACTGTTCAAGTGAAAATGTTAAAGCTTTGCTAACCATGTAAGAAAAATCTAGTTTACAGATGGAATAGCTTCTTAGCAGAAGTGGTTGAGGCTAGATGTTCAGAAAGTGGTGGTAACTGAAATTGTCTGTAATCAGAATAAAAAAGTTCTTACGCCATGGTCCGTTAACTCTCAAACATTTCCATAATTTTTTGTATCAAATTCCACCATCTCCATCAAAGCGAAAAAGCCGTCTTAAAAGTGGGGGTGGTTTAATCAACCGTCATATTGTAAGGTAGTTTCAGAGAAAAATATTCATTTCAACGTCACATTTTTGTCTGATTAACGTCATTTTTTCCCGACAAAATAAAAATGGTCTAAACTTGGAGAAGACAAATTAAAGTACTGTTAGCAGGAGTGAGAAGCAATTTGTCATTTCAAAGACAAAAAAATTTCTTTTTCTTTGAAAATTTTCATTTCAAAGACAAAATCAAAGACTTTTTTAACATCAGAATTTTTTAAAGGCAACGTTCATCATCTTCTTACCGTAACTTTTAATTCTTTAGACGCATTTTCAAACGTGACAGATATATTTCTGAAAATATTGTCCTTCTTTTACCACCAACTCGTGATCTGCCAATTTTTTTATTATGATGACTTTTTGAATATCTTCCCCTTGGAGTGGACATTCTAAGAATAACACACGTCAAAGCTCACTAGATGGGATAATGGACAGACTAAATGGGTCAACAGATTCTTATCTGCCTTCAAATTCTATGTTTTTGCTGTACTGTTCTTTGAAATACACTGCTTTGGAGATGTTTGAAATATACTGCTATGGAGTAATTTCAGATTCATTGTCATGATCAACTTTGAAATACAATGTATGTGGTGAACTTTCAAATATGGGAAACTTTGAAATATGCTGATATTGAGTAGTTTGCCATTAGCATGGTTTTAACCATTTGAGAATAAAATTATCAAATGTAGGAGAGATTTTTTGCCAGCATCTTATGCTATTGACCAATGTCTCTATTTCTCCTAATGAATATATCATTCATAGTAGGAATGAAGAGCAAAGTCCTGTTTTTTATGGGAAAACCTGCAATTTGCTGTTTTTCTTGTGGAAACTCCAGCATATAGAAACCCAATAAAATGTCCAACCTGAAGAAATTTCCCACTAGAACTTTGCACGTTATTGCCTATGCCTGAGAATTCCCACCTGGAGGGGAGGTTATCAGACTCAACATGTATAGTTCTACAGCTTCCAGTGCATGTGAAGAGAGGCTGTGACTCGTAGGTCAGTATGTGACGGGGGCCTGAGAGGACAGTATATCTGGTTCTTTGGCTACCGGTGCAGTGGGGCAGGGATGGAGGTCAGTATGTGTGGTATTATGACTACCTTGGAACAAGGCTGGGGGTCAATATGTGTGGCTCTATAGTAACCAGTGCAGTGGGACAAGGCCGGGGTTCTATGGTAGTGGTGTAAAATGTGAGTCCCTCCAGCTGCTGCCAGAGTTCAACTCCAATCATTCCCCACCAGCCATTAGCTGGCATTGAATGATGTGACTTATAGTCTGGCAGCAGTTAGAGAAATTCAAGTTGCTCCTCCCTATACCTACTAGTGCAGTGAGACAAGTCTGGGGGTCAGTATGTGTGGTTCATTGGTAACTATGAGACATGGCTGGGGTCAGTATGTGTGATTCTTTGACTACCAGTGCAGTGGGACAAAGTGTTTGGTATACTGTGGGGACAAAGTTGTCAGTGTTTGCAGATACAAAAAACAAGTGGAAGAAATGCACTTTTCTGGGGAATTACAGTGGAAAGCAATATGTATTTTTTTGCACTTAGTTCTTAGTGCATATAATAATGCGAGAATTGTCATTGAAAGAAGTATTTCTCTAAACACTTCACCAGACAGATTCACCTCATATTGAACTTTAGTGCATCTCACCCGTGGAGAACTTGTGAAGCAAAGCAATTGTACAATAGGGACAAATAAAAATTTAAATATCTCCATTGATTTGAATTGGTATTTTAACCCCTTGAATGCTGGAAAAGTCACTAGTGCATTTCTTCAATGCACCGGAGACCTCTCTGTCATTCAAGGTATTAAAACACTCCTTTAAACCAATGGAACATTTTATTTCTCCCCTATAATGCAGTTGGGTTCACCCAGAACTACACCAGTTCCTTAGTACACTGGGCACACTGTTGGGGGCATATTTGGACCTTTAAACCATGGAATGTATAATAATCTCCATGCAAGTTTCACTTTTTGGTATCAATTTGTACCTGTGACTTCTCAAAAAAATCTTGGTTGAAGACATCTCTAGCATCCAAGGGATTACCATAAGATCAAAATAAATTCCTAGTTTTAATCCTTTGAGTGTCAGAGGGGTACACAAGACATTGCTGTGCAATGCATTGTGTACTCCTCTGACACTCAAAGGGTTAAAGGGGACTTCAGGCTAAAATGTCTGGTAACCATTACCAGCAAATTTAAAATATTTAAAACTAGTTGAAGAGCCCGTTACACAGGCCACAGTGCCACTGCCAGCCGGTTGCGGGGCAGTCATGCACAGTAGAGACTGCCCACATCGCGGCTCATACATATCAGTCGCGGCGTGGGCATTCTCTACTGTGCGTGACTGCACCACGCACAGCAGTCTCTACTGCGCATGACTTTGTTGTTACACACGTTTAAGCAAATTATTATATAGGATGTCCATTGGCAGTCTTATGACCACACATACCATATATTAATGGCCACTGAAGACTTTTTGCACTGTTCACCACTAATGAAATTTGCTTTAGAGAAACCCCTTTTATTTCTTCAGTGAATCATGTGATTCCATGGAACAAAATCTGAAAACCACTGCTCTAACACAATGCTTCTATGGGCCATATTTTTCTGGGGCAAACCATTTGGACTATAGGAGAGAACTACAAATTCCTATTTAGTTAAATGGGAATTTTAACCCATTTAATGCTAGATAGGTCTCCAATGCATAGTAAAGCCTCTCTAGCATTCATGTGGTTCAAATCATCGTTAAAATTAATGGGAATTTTTGGAATTGTTAGTTCCCCCTATAGTGCAATTGGTTTGTCCAGAACTCCTCCGCTTTTCTTTTTAACATACTGCCCTAAATGCTATCTAAGATGCAAACTGTGTTGTCTTTACCAACCCCTGAAAATGTCTTCCACTGTCATTAATCAGTTAAAAAGGAATACATTCGGAAAAGCAAAATAAATTACTTTGTGCCATATGCACAAAGTAAAAAAATTGAGCAATTCTGAGTCAACCAACTGCATCATAGTAGAGAAGTAAAAATACCCATATTCCCAAGAATTTAAATAGTGATTTTCATTCACTGAACATTAGATATGCCTCTGACACATTGCTGTGCATTGTGTAGGGAATTGTGTAGGGAATTCTGGCATTCATTTGGGTTAGAAGGTGGCAAAAAAGGAGACAAAAGTGACACTAAGGATCTTTTCTGAGCTTAGTATATCAAAATTGACAAAGTCCTTCACTAACACCAAACAACAAAAAATTACTCACTTTGTTCTGAGGCCAAAACTTGCCTCACAGTGTATCTGCTTTTTCTGGCTCGCACTCCAGTATGATGGTCCTGATGGTTAAATAACCAGATAATTCAAAGTTTTCTCAGCTCCCCTGATGGATGGATGTGGAATCAGCCAACCATAAAATGGTTCACACCAGAACCAATTTTGATTTTGGCTAAAATCTATTTTATTATGAGAATAAGCCCTTTATGGGCAGTAGCACAGAGATAACAAGCGCCAGTAACTCTCTATGAAAATTAGACAATTTATTATAAAATACTGACCTCAAGGTTAAGATATCTAAATATCTAAAAGGTTGATCAAATTGCAAAATAGAATCGCTTGACGCTTTTCGCGACACACACAGTCACTTCACCAGAAGCTTAAAAAAATGGAACATATCTTTTTATAGTGTATCCCAGGTGCCACCCGTAGAACTAATATAAAGAGTCTCAGCTGTAAACTTACAACTTAGACGCGTTCAATCTCAGGCCCAAAAAAACATCAAACTATCCCCATATGTATTGGCTTGTGTTCAACAGTGCAGCACAGCCACACTTCCGGTATGCTTCCAAGGATATCCCAGGAAGTGTATTGTGCATGACTACTAGTGTGAGTCCTAAAATGGAATGCAGTGTACAAGAAATAATGCACACCCACATAAACCAGGAAGTGTATTGTGCATGACTGTTAGTGTGAATCCAAGAACAGAATGCAGAGTACAGGAAATAACATACACCCACTGTCAAAGGCAAAACCATTCCAACAAAGGGACATCCCATTGGAAAATACCCACTACACCCCCACATCCATTGCCAACAAACAATGGCATATAGAAAGAAAGTAATGAGTAGGCAATTTTGGGGCTCATAAAGTCAAACATATCAGGGGGAACCCCCATAAATAACATTCACAGTAGGATAAAACACCAAATACACAATATATCCTATATAATAATTCGCTAAGTTGTGTGTAACGCCCAACATGCGCAGTAGACACTGCTGCGCGTGCGGCAGTCATGCGCAGTACAGACTGCCAGCGCCGTGGCTGATACAGAGCTGGGCGCTCCGAAAGAGCGTCCAGCTCTGTATCAGCAGTGGGCAGTCTCTGCTGCACGTGACTGCCCCGCGACCGGCTGCCAGAGGCACTGTGGCCCGTGTAACGGGCTGTTCAACTAGTATATATATATATATATATATATATAGAAACAAATGGAAGAAAAAAAAAACTAAACTAAACCAATTAATATAGTACAAATCAATCAAGTCCCTTGACCCCTAAAGTGTCTAAAAAAATTATATAGATTCCTAAATCTAGCTATATAGATTTTTTTTTTCTTCCATTGTTTGTTTCTATTGACAAAATTGGCTACTCATTCCATTCTTTCTATATACCACTGTTTGGTGGAGTGGGTAGTTTCCAGTGGGCTGTCCCTTTGTTGGAATGTTTTGCCTTTGACAGTGGGTGTGTGTTATTTCTTGTACATTGCATTTCACTCTTGGATCCATGCTAGTAGTCAAGCACAAAACACTTCCTGGTGTACCCTTGAAAGCATAAAGGAAGTGAGGTTGCTTGTGATCCACTGATGAATGCAAGCGATACACTGGGGATGTTTGGCGCCTTTTTGCGAGTCTGAATGCGTCTGTTGAGGTTACACCTGAGACGCTTTATATTAGTTCCATGGGTGGCATGCTTGATACACTATAAAAAGATGATATGTTCCATTTATTTATTTTTTAAGCATCTGATGAATTGACTGTGTCATGAAAAGCATCAATCAATTTTATCTTGCACTGTGATAATCTTTTCAGATATTTTAATCTTGACTTTGAGATCAGTATTTCATAATAAATTGTCTGATTCTCCTATACATTCTATGCTTTATACTTGGAGAGCTACTGGCTCTTGTTAGCTCTGTGCTCCTGCCCATAAAGGGCTTATTCTCATAAAAATATAGGTTTTAGCCAAAATCAGTATTGGGTATGGTGTGACCAACTTTCTGGTTGGCTAATTCCACATATATCCATAAGGAGAGCTGAGAGAGCTTTGAATCATCAATCTGTTTAACCATCAGATCCACCATAGTGGGGTGTGCACCATACTGGGGTGTGAGCCAGTACAAGCACATACACCGTGAGGCAAGTTTTGGCCTCTAAAGAATTTGAGTAATTTTTTTGTTGTTTGGTGTTGGTGAAGGACTTTGTTAATTTTGATATGCTAAGCTCAGAAAAGATCTGTGTCACTTTTTTCTTCCTTTTTTGTCAGTTTTGTATCCTTGTGAGGACCCAGCCCATGGAGAGCGTGCAGTGTGGATCAGATGGGACTTTAGTGTACACTAACTTTATTCTACTAAGATCCTGTGGATTCTGCTTCCTATCCTATATAATAATTCGCTAAAACGTGTGTAACGACAAAGCCATGTGCAGTAGAGACTGCTGCGCGTACTGCAGTCATGCACAGTAGAGACTGCCCGCGCCGGAGCGTCCAGCTCTGTATCAGCTGTGGCGCGGACAGTCTCTACTGCGCATGACTGCACCACGACCGGCTGGCAGTGGCACTGTGGCCCGTGTAACGGGCTCTTCAACTAGTATGTTATATTGAATTATTTTGTTGTCATATTTGTGGGGATATAGATGGATATATATTGATTATTTTATTCATTTTATTATGTTATTGATTGGTATGTTCACTATTCTGGGTAATATCACACACCTGGAGGTGAGGTGCAGCATATGAGGGGTAATATCTATTTGTGGTGTTTCTTCTCTTTTTCAAGTTTTTTTCTTATTTAGGTTAGAAGCCCCATATGAATCAATGAGAATTTTAATTTCTCTCCTATTGTGCAGATGGTTTGCCTAGAATTGCTCATCTTTTTTGTGCTTATGGTCCTTTGAGTGGCAGAGAGGTCTCCAAAGCATTGTAGTACAATACATGGATTGCTCTCTGGCGTGCAAATAGTTGTTCAAAAATAAATAGGAAACTGTCTGCAGCAATCATGATTGAAGACATGAACAGCAAAATCCAGAAAACATGCTTGGCATCCCAAGTAGAAAGAGCTCCCTGAAACACAAAGTGTTAAGTAGAATGTACTGTATTCTGTCATGTATTTACCTAATGATCTGCTTGTTTTTTCAATGTAACTTAATCTGCAGCTGCAGCTTACTGGATAGATCATATATGCAAATGTGCCCAAAAGATTTGTTCTGAAATCAATCACGTGTCACACTGTCAGCATTTCAAAAAGATACTAGTAAATGGAACACTATGTTAAGAAAAAGGCAAGCTAATGCATTTGTATATCTCTCTTTTTTTCATATCCATAGGAGATTATTTTGCATTTATCTATGGGATTATATTGTATGATGGTTTCTTTTAGCTAAAACATGAAAAAAGGATAAAAACCCAATTCTGGAGACAGATAGCAATTCTTCCTCTTTGAAGTAAAATTATATAGGTCTTAATTTTATTTGCTTCACTCTAGATCAACAATATGGAGGCCTGGTCAAAGTTGAATTGATGGAATCATGTCCTTTTCAGACTCATCAACTATCAACTATGTAATCATACACATGGGTCTTACTAGGTTGTCAAAAGACCTAGATCTTAAGCCCACCCAAATAATTTTCAACATGCATTACATTAAGGAGATCAGAACAGCTTTACACTACTAAATGGCACCAGGCTGTCAGCATTATTTAGAGCCTTATGTTCAAAAAGAAACTACAATAATTCTGGGTCAAACCAGCTGTATTATAGGAGGGAAACAAAATTCCCCATAAACTCAATGGGAATTTGGTGTATTTTTTTCCTAATTTGTCATCTGTTAATTTTCCCCAGAATAACTCCACTTTGTTTTGAACATAAAGCTCTTTAAGCTTTAAGCCTTTAAGTGCCAAAGAGGTATCTAGTGCATGTCGAATACAAATAGTTTATAGAAGTGAATTAGAATGACAGTCAAAAGTGTTTTTACACATTTCAGTTATTTTATAGTAATTATTTATTGTACAACTGTCAATTGCTTAAGTTTTAAGTACTTAGCTCTTGTTGCAGTATTCTTTATGTCATACATGTAACAAGAGGAAGGTATTTAAGGCTGTAACAACAAATGGCTTGTACTGTAAACACCTGAAGAAGTGCAAAGCTTTACACCACTGTTCATATTGAGTAAAGGATCCCTTAGAATGACATCATAGACCACATGCCTCCTGTGGGGGCTCCAGTTGAGCAGTACAGTACCCAATGTATGCCCCTGGCACCAGTAACAGCATTTTGTCTCCATGAGACAGCATTATAGCAGTGTTTCCCTAGTACATTCTACCAGTACATCACCACCATCAGTATGTTTTCAATAAAAGTGTCCCTGCACCACTTGTGCCAACTGAAGCCCAATATAGACCAGCAGAAAAAGTATAAAGGACTTTGGATGGGCCAAGAGGACCAGAACAGTGTTTGAGCACCTTATAGCCTAAGGTGGGTTTCTAATGGTAAGAGGTTACCCTGTAAATTGAATTGCTTGTGTGTGTGTGAATAAAAAGTCTTAACACTATGTTTAGAGAGAATCCTTTTGTTTCATGAACTTCTTAGAGAGACCTACTGAAGTATATGGGGGAAATTGTAGCTAACACCAGTTATAAAGTTTTCACATGCAATGGAATCCAGGACTTAAAAAGAAAAAGTGGAGCAATTCTATAGCAGGTCAGATACATAATAGGGGACAAATAAAATTACCAAAATTCCAACTAATTTAAATGGGGCTGTAAGCTCCATGTATGCTACTGAAGTTCCAAACACATTGCAAATCAATACATTATAGACATCTATAGCATTCAAGGGGTTAAAAGCCTAATTTAATTCAATGAGAAGTTTTATGTGCCCCTTATGGTGCAGTTGGTTTGCCTCTGAATTGTTCCACTTCTTACTAAATCAGCCTCTTTTTCTCTGTATAAAATGTAACTCTATTACCTCAAAACATTTTCAAAATTTTTTTTTCATTATTCTTCATCTAAGTCAGTTGTACCAATTGCCAAACTGCATTCCAAAAGGGCCAGGACAGTGACATTTTTTTGTGATATATCTGATTCTGCACAAATGTTGTAGTACTAAGTACTGAGCTAATGATATAGATATAGAAAGCAAAATATCAATATTTGCAGATGATACTAAATTATGCAAAGTAATTAATTCAGAACAGGATATTTTCTCTCTACAGAGGGACTTACATACAATGTCAGATTGGCCAAACATGTGGAATATGAAGTTTAATGTGGGGAAGTGTAAAGTCATGCATTTGGGTGGAAACAATCCCAAGGCTACTTATAAGCTACTTATAAACTTAATGGAATCATTTTAGGTGACTCGTTGCTAGAAAAAGACCTGGGTATCCTTGTCAACTACAAACTTGGAAACAGTGACCAGTGTCAAACAGCAGTAGCAAAGGCTAACAAAGTCCTGTCTTGCATAAAAAGAGGTATCAAAGCAAGAGTGGATAACATTATTTTGCCATTATACAAATCATTGGTAAGACCTCACCTTGAGTATGCAGTGCAATTTTGGGCACCGGTTCTGAAAAAGGATATACTAGAACTAGAGAGGGTACAGCGGAGAGCAACAAAATTAATTAAGGAAATGGAGGACTTGACATATTAGGAACGACTAAGCAAACTTGGTTTATTTACTCTAGAAAAAAGACGACTAAGAGGAGACCTTATAACATAGTACAAGTATATGAGAGGTCAATACAAGGATCTCTGCAGTGAGCTATTTATTCCAAGGCCTGATCAGGTGACCAGGGGACACCCCTTGATATTAGAGGAAAGGAGGTTTAAACTTCAGCAGAGGAAGGGTTTTTTTACGGTAAGGTCTGTCAAATTGTGGAATTCATTTCCCAGGGAGGTAGTTATGGCAGATACAATGGATACATTTAAGAGAAGATTAGATACATTTCTTTCAAAAGGGAACATACAGAGTTATAGACTTGTGCACGGGCAACATTTTCGGTAAAATTCGAATTCGGACGAATTTTTTTTTTCTAATTCGGATGATCCTAATTTCGGACCGGGCCTATTCGATTCAAGCGAAATTCTGATCCATTCCGAATTATTCGGCCAAATTTAACATGGGTTAAATTATAGCAGTGCGCCTCCGTACACGCTGCTATCATTCTTTGAAGACAGGGTGTGCATTTAGAAAAAGATCCATCCCAAAAACGGACATTGTCGTACATTGCCAGTCTGTGCATGTCACCTCTACTCCAGCATGGGATGCCAGTCACAATGCAAACGTCGAACATCGAGAACCCATGCCTGTCATTCAATTTAGCATATGTTCGAACATCGAAACCCCATGCCTGTCCTTCAATATAGCATATGCTCAAACATCGAAAACCCATGCCTGTCATTCAATTTAGCATATGCTCGAACATCGAAAACCCATGCCTGTCACATCCTACTCAACATAAGTGGTCGACTCGAACATGGACAAACTACATGTCACATTCTATGTTAGTACATGGGTAAAGATTAAGGTTTCATTTTCTGGTACCAGCCTCCTACCCTACTGTCCCTCTTTAGTACCCAAATTCCTCTCTCTCGTTTTCCTATCCTGATTTCCCCTCATATCAGATAAGTCTATGTGTATGTACATTGTAGTGTTTCATACTACATCAAGAATAAACATCAATGATTGTAATGTGATAGATGTAATGTGTTAAAAAGAAAAATTGAGACATTCTGTTGTGAACGAACTGCAACACAGGAGAGAAATAAAAAAAATGCTTGACATCTATACTGAAGAGGGGTCCACAGCATTGTCTTAGTATAGCAATATCACCGTTTTCCGTGAGTGTGCAATACAGGACTCTATGGTAATTGCTGGGCATTTCCCAACATCATAATCAGGAGATGATGGGAGTTTTATTCTAACTACTGTTAGGAAACACATAAGTGATGCACATTCATCTCCCACCTAGAAATTATTTACACACGAGGCAACTCCCCCAAGTAATACCTAGCCCCTTTCCAAGTGAAAGGACTTCCAGAAAGGCTTCAGATCTCTTAGTGACTCACCTGTTATTGCCAGTCAGCGGGACCCTGAGAGTAGGAGGGGGTGATGCTATGGCTGCAGATTAAGTCTGGCACGGTGCTCTTAGTTGGTCACTCGTCACAATGTTGAAGCTCAGCCCGGCCAGCATCTTCCGGGTGGAGACACCTCACAACAATCTTGTTCAGGACACATCATGCAATGTTGTGCACTCATACTAGGGATCCCAAATGTTTAGACTCATTTCGTACAGGGGGCACCCTCCTGTATTTGTAAAACCTCTCTAGCAAATCTGGGATGGTAGACCTATTTACTCAAGTCTTGGCTTTAGGTGTGCGATAAACAATACAAAATAGGCATAATGTTTCACTATCACATAATTCACGTCACTGAAGCAGCCAGCAGGCATCGTCACTGAGTGAGCATAGGGCTGCCTGGCTGCTGACAGTCACACTGATGGGACACCCTGCAACACAGAACTGGCGGAAGCGCACAAAATAAACATGCTATGGGACGGCAAATTGTTGCCCCTGTCAAAGTGCTGCCTGGGTCCATGGACCCACTGGGACCCATGTAAGGGCCGGCCCTGTATTCGAACAAATACCTAATATTTTTTTATATTTTGCACAGGAACAAATATTACTCGCTCTTGCAGTGGCAATAACTGGAACTAATGCTGGCTGCCTACCTATGCCTAGCCTAATGCTACCTGCCTGCCTACACAACAACTGGACACTCTCTAATCTCTTCTTCTCTCTCTGAGCTCCAACAACGTAATGAGGAAATGCAGGCTGTCTGTCTGTGTGATTAGTCCAACCCCCATCCTGAAACGAAGAAGGCTATTCGAATACAGACAAAAGAGGGAAGTAGTGCATGAAACGGAGAATGGAATTGGACTAGAGACATGGAGGGAAAATTATGGAGGGAAAGTATTTGAGCACGCACAGGAAGTACAAAAAAGTCCTGGTCAAAAGTAGTCAAAACTTTTGGAAATTTGTCGATTGCCGAAACTTCCGAAAGTTTCGACGAATTTCGGTCCTGGGCTGTTCGGAGTCGGATCATTTTTTCCAAATGACCCTTGAGTTTCGGATTGGCCGAATGTCTCCGAATGACCCCATTTTCGACAAAATCCGAATGTCTCCAAATGAATTCGCACAAGTCTACAGAGTTATACTGTTTATCAGTAGGCTGATCAGGAAGGTCTGATAAAGACATTTAATTGGTAGCAGGAAAGCTATAAAATTCTCAGTTACTGAGGTATGAGATGAAGGTTGAACTTGATGGACTTGTGTATTTTTTCAACCAAATTTACTATGTAATTTACTATGTAATGACCACAGCATCTGTGTCAGATATGTCAAATTCAAATATTGTTTAGGGCTACATACTCATTTACTACATCTAAGTAGGACCACATACTCAACAATTCCCTCAAAGGAGGACTAGAACAAAGGCGACCAGTGACTGTACTATGATTTTTTTGGGGAGGTCTGGAGAGAAGCATGAAATGTAAAACATTTATTGCTCTGCTGTGGCTGATCTGATAATGAACACAAGGTCTTGCTTATCTGTAGACCAGGAGAAGGGAACATTTAGCTCTCAAGCTGCTAGAGGATACAGGTCCCATAATCAACTAACCAGTCAACAGCTGGAAAGCCAAATGTAGCCTACCCCTCCTCTAGATGGAGAAAGGAACCCAAGAAGATCTAATGATGGAATTTTTAATTGCACTGCAATTAAAATGAGAAATTCTATTGGGGGATGCAGTTTATTGGATAAGGGACCACATGCAGCACCAAAAATTGCAATATAAATTTAAATACATTTGCTGTAATAACTTCTGAATGAAACATGACTACTCCTTTAACTGTATCTAGTTCCTATTGTATCAGTTATTGACATGTTAAGGACAGGTTGTGGTATTATTACTTAGCAAGTTTATAACCATTGATGTTTTTATGGTAGGCATGGATGAAACTTTTAATCTAAAAAAAAACAAACATGCTAGAAACAGCACTTCCCATTGTGTGGGAAAATTCCAATGAATAGTGCCAATTTCCCATTTTTTTCATTGCATTGAAATCAATAATAAGAATGTATCTCCCCCTTGGAAATTGTCCACCATGTATTCCTGCAGTGAAAGTATAAAAGGGGTCTCAGCTTCCTGTAGGTTGTCAGTCTGTGCTTAGGAGAGAGAGAGAAATAAACTGAATTTTTGATGCTATCTAGTGAATGCAGACAGGCAAAGATAGTGAGTTGGAGTTGCTTGATTGGCGTGTTGGTGGTAGCCACTGCCATTTGTTCTCTGGGTGTGAGTGTGAAGGAAGAAAGGAGAGTGAGAAAAAAAACAAACTACAACAAAACATTTTGACTAATTAATCACAGCAAGTGATCCTTTCTATCTGTGCTGGCTAAGCATGGCAGAAACTCCACTGATGCTGAGGACAAGATATTACTCAGACAAACAATATTCATGCACTCAAGAAAAATAGACAAAGGGTTCAATTTGACATACTGTATTACTAACACATTCTCACACCAACATCCGCAATAACAAGATGGAAAAGCATATACTGAGTTATGGTGAGTGATGCACCAGCTTATCTGTGCTTTATTCTTTTATTGCAAACTAGTGGCGATTCTGAAACTATCATTCTTAAAAAAACGAACACTGCAGTCCTTGGGAGAGAAATGTAATGCTATCACTAGTTTTAACTAGCTGGTAGTGTAGAGCTGCAGTTGCTTGTGGTTGCTGGGAGTGTTGGTGAAATTTGTAGACAGTGATACCAACAGTGACACTAACAGACAGGGACAGTGTAAAAAGAAAACAACAACTTTTGAATGATAGGTAACACAGATGGAGACGAGCAGGAGATTCTTCACCTGAGCTGCTGCTCAGAGTAACAGTGACAGATAGAGACATAGATCATAAAATATTTTCAGATGGACAAAAGAGCTGTGTGGTGTACTTTACAGGAAAAATCAACACTACTACCACTATGTCCACCAAACGTGTATGAGTAGGGAAAAGGGGAAAGGAATAGGATGAGGTAGTAACATTATATTGCAAAAAAACTTACTGTGGCCTTTGTTACTGCAGCTTGTGCAGTAAGTGATGCTGATGATCCTCTCCTTCATTTGTAAAAGTGATATGAAAAGTTCCACCATCAGTAGTGATAGTAAATCTCCAGGCAATGAAGAGTCACATTCTAGTGTTGTTGTCTTAGAGGATGACTTACCAATAAGACAGAATTCTGCCTCAGACAGTCACAGTGACAATCCACACAAACCATTGGTCAATATTCTATGAATCCCTCTTAGGGGAAAAGTGAAAATAAAGTGTTTAAGACTTCTACAAGTAGTGGAGATATGAAGGAGGTGGATGGTGCTGCTGATTATTTAATTGTGATGTTGATTTAGAATATGTCCCTCCATTTTCCTTTTCTTTTTCAAATACAAATAAAGTGAAAGTACAATTGACAATTGACAATTTGACCCAAAAATTAGCAGAAAGGAAAAGACTCACCCTTGGAAAGGAGAAATATTCCTGTATACAAACACTTTCAGGGATCATCTGGATAGTCTGGACAAGTAACCTTGCCTAATTATACCCAATCATTTCAGTCCTCATCAGAGTCAACATTTTCAAGTCCAACCCTCAACCAGTCAAACTGATTATTATTGATTATTAAGCAGCAACATAGGTCAACGTCTGCTTTTCAAAATGCAGAGCATATGACTACTACTGCAAGCACTTTTGCAACATCTAGCCCTCCTGTAGTAGTACTAGTGGTAAACCCTAAAATATCCCTCAGTATAAGAAATCTCTGGTAGGGAGAAACTGTACTTCATGCATGATCCAAAAACTAAACATGTTGCTGCCTATTATCTGTGCAAAACATGTGAGCAGAGGGAAAGCACAATCCCATCTAGACACATGCTTATTGAGATCCAACCTGAAATACAACAGTAGGCCTGATTAGGAAACACACCAGCAGTACATCAGAGAAGCAATAGATAGCAGCAGTAGAAGCACTCCTTAAAGTTCACAAAGCCAAGGGACATTTAATGGTAGTGTTGTAGATGTCTCACAGAGTGGGACAACTTTTTCATCTGTATCACCTACTGCTGTTGGTAACCTCTCAGTCTCTGGATGCAAGGGGTTAAAGAAGAACCCTCTTCCTGCACTAAATATCCAGACTTGGGTATTTTTCCACTATTCACAAGCTCCAAACTCCAATACTATATAATTTAAAAGGTTATATAAAAAAGGTAATATAGTTTGGTTATTGACATTTTGTAGGACTAATAAGAACCAGTCCAGCCCTGCACTATGTACTTTTAAAACCTTTTCCAGTGTGATCTGCTTCTCTTGCATGTTGGCATTTAATTAAAAAAAGCTCACATCTAAAGAGTTATATAATTAAACAATATAAAAAAACATAATTAAGGTAATCATAAGTCTGTCTCATGTAAAGGAAAATCAAGGAATAAACACGATCTGAGGCTATAAGCTGCAACTAGAGAGTGGAAGCTAGCTGCACCAATTGGCTCTTCTATGTTTCTATTAGTACACCATTGATTCTAAGTGTACCCAGATTACTACATTGGTTACTATAGTAACAACATCCTAAGAATGCAATAGATATTTATAGAAATAGAATAAAAGTTGAAAAAGTGAACACTACTATGAAAGTCAAAGGCATGACTCCAGGAAAATCCAGATAACAATGCTTTTTTTTTTTTTCATACTTTAGCTTTATACATAAATATTCTACATTACTGTATCCCTTATGAAGACAATACTTGCTGCTATTCTTTATGTCATCTAATTTGAGATTTCCTCTTACTGTAAG
Source organism: Rhinophrynus dorsalis (assembly GCA_037306005.1). Classification (NCBI taxonomy): domain Eukaryota; kingdom Metazoa; phylum Chordata; class Amphibia; order Anura; family Rhinophrynidae; genus Rhinophrynus; species Rhinophrynus dorsalis. The sequence goes on along the minus strand of CM074718.1, from coordinate 222,723,496 downwards.
TCCCATAGCAGTGTATTTTATGTCAGTGGTGCCACAGCATACTTTACAGCAGTGGTTCTCAACCCGTGCCCTCAGTGGCTACTAACAGGCCAGTATTTGAGGATTCCCTTGTTAGAGAACAGGTGAGTTAATCAATAGGACTGAGCCTCTGATCACCACACCTGTGCTCTAGCAGAGAAATTCCTAAGTCCTGGCCTGTTAGTGGCCACTTAGGGCATGGGTTAAGAATCTCAACTTTACAGTCCATCATCCATAATGACATTTTAGATGCCTCATGCAAGACTAAATAGATCGGAACATGACTATATTGACAGGATGCAAGAAATGTGCGCATGCACTAAAGGCATTTTTCCTGCAAAGATAGATATTGTGCACTTTCTAATACAGGAATCAGTATACCAGAAGCTTCTTTTATTGAGCATAAAAATTAGCTTTTACAACAACACTACACAGACGCAATAGACCTTCATGCATTATGCGCATTCACTATTCCACTTAGACATATTTTTTAATCATGACCACGCCCACAAAAAAATCTGTGAAGCTGTTTGCTAATCTTGATTTTTACATGCACAATTCAACAACATAATGCACAAACTTATTTTCTAGTGGTTTTCACACTGGAAATGGCGATCAAGCATGTTTCTTGCATCCCGCCAAATGCCTTTTTCTATGCTTTGTTTAAAACAGTATATTCAGTTATTAGTGCAGAATTAATGTCACAGTGCCTTACCTCAGCCTGTGCCATTCAGCCAGGAGCAGGGTTTTGGACTGATGCTCTGGCATCGCTGGCTGCGTCCCTCTTTGCCTGCAGCCTCCTGGCATATGGTTCCTTGTTACTAGCATTATTGATCAGGCACTTGCCTGGATGCCTGTTATAGGCCCAGCCTGGGGGATCTAATTGGCCCTGCCTTCTCCTACTCCTTTATAAACCTCTCTGGGCCTGTGTATCATTTCCCTTACGTTGTTGTTCTGTGCAGTTCTAGTTCCAGTTCCTCTTTATCCTGTGTATGATCTGGCCTGTCTGACCATCCATTCTGGTGCTGACCTGTGGCTCTGTCTGACCATTCTTCTGTGTGCTCGTTTTATCTTTAGACATCCAATCTGGTGCAGACCTGTGGCTCTGGCTGACTACCCGCTCCGTGTATGACCCTGGCTTGTCTGACTATCCAGCCTGGTGCTGACCTGGGGCTCTGTCCTAATATCCTCCCATTGTTGCCTACTCTTATTGGACATCCTATCTAGTGCAGACCTGTGGCTCTGGCTGGCTACCTGCTACGTGTATGTCCCTGGCTTGTCTGACTATCCAATCTTGTGCTGACCTGGGGCTCTGTCCTAATAGCCTCCCATTGTTGCCTACTCTTGTTGGACATCATATCTGGTGCAGACATGTGGCTCTGGCTAACTACCCGCTCCATGTATAACCCTGCCTTGTCTGATTATCCTAACTGGTGCTGACCTGTGGCTCTGTCTGTTCACTCTGCTGTGTTGCCTATTTCCCACAGACATCCATCTTAGTGCAGACCTGGGGCTCTGGAAGACTCCGACCTAACTGACTGCAAGCGTGAGTCAGTAGTCTCCATTGTTGCAACCCTTATTGGAGACAAGATCTTTCCAGCTGACTGCAGGCGTGAGTCAGTAGTCTCCATTGTTGCTATCCTTATTGGAGACAAGCTCTTCCCTACTGACTGCAGGCGTTAATCAGTGTTCTCCCTGGTAGCTCCTGCGGGAGACTTCGGGTTCTATCCTGGGCTCTACTAGTTACCATTGAGACTACCATTTGGCTCCAGCCTAGTCTCCAGCAGTTGTGGTTGATACACATGTGAGTTTTTTTCCCTAAAAATTAGGTTATAAGATATAATATTAAATATCATGCCTAGTGCCCCAGTCTGATAGGTATCCCTGATGCAGTCTATCTCACTGTTGTTTCAGATCTAAATATATACATATATATAAGTTTACTTTTTTGCTTTAAAAGACAAGCCCCTATTTTACTGTTTTCATATATAGTGTTTGATACAGTAGACCGCAGTATTCTGATAAGTAAACTCCAAAGTTCAGGATTGGGTAATCATTGTCTAAACTGGTTCCGATCCTATTTATCAGACAGAATGCAATATGTGTCCATTGATGACAATACCTCCCTTCCGCTCAAAGTTACAAGTGGGGTTCCCCAAGGCTCCATCCTTGGCCCTATTCTATTTTCTCTGTTTATAAATGATCTGCCCAGGGTTTGCAAAGCATCTTCTGTACACATGTATGCAGATGACACTATAATATATGCAAAAGATTCAAATGTATCACAACTGGAGGGCGTTTTACAGAATGATTTCTCTGAAGCTGAAAGATGGATAGCAAAGAACAAACTATTCCTAAAAACTGACAAAACGGTCACAATGTTATTTGGTACAAAGCATAAACTATGTCATCTCTGCAATACTAATCTATCCATTGTAACAGAGTCTAATTGTAAATTGGCCACAGTGGACTCCTACAAATATCTTGATATGTGGCTTGACCACAGCCTCACTTTTGGTCTTCATATTGATAAATTATAAGGATAGTAATGTTTCACAAAAACAGAAGCTCCAGTTATTCTTCATAGTATTTGAGCCATAGAGAGTGTTATTTCAATACTGTCAGAGTTGTAGTTCAAGAGTAAATGAATGATAAAGTATCCCTCTCCTGCCTCTTTTACCTAGTGTAACTTTGCTCACCTCAGATGTGGAATCTTGTTGCTTGACCAGACAGATAACAGCTAGGGACGATCTTCTTACTGTGAGAAAAATGAAAACCCTGCCCCCCTTGACAGGTTTTTCAGCTTTTTCCCTTATCTTAATTGAAGATTGTCCCTCTCTGCAATCTACCTGGGCACCTCCCTGCTGCTTTGAGCTGAGCAGTTACATCAGTAAAAGGGGCGGGAGGGGGATATTTTATCATTCAATTACTCTTAAACTACAACTCTGACAGAACTGAAATAACACTCTCCAAGGCCCAAATACTATGATGATTAATTAGAGCTGCTTTTATTATGAAACATTACTATCCCTTTAACATCCAAACTTTATCCTAAAATAGGTGCTCTGTTCAGAAACAAATCCCGTTTAAATCCCTTGGTAAGAAGACGTATTGCACAACAGATGATAATGCCAATCATAGACTATGGGGACGTAGTATATGCTCTTGGGCCACAAATCCATCTTGCTAAAATTGACACTCTGTATAACTCATTATGCCGCTTCATCCATCAATGTAATTACACAACCGATCGTTGTGGTATGTATGAAGAACTAAATTGGCTATCACTCAGATCTAGACGTGCCCTTCACCTATCTTGCATGGTTCATAGCCACTTCTCTAGAAAACTACCAGACTACTTGAGCAGCATGTTCACTCCAGCTCTCCATACTAACTATAATCTCCACTCCACTGCTAACAACTCACTGAGTATACCACATTTCAGAAAGAAGACGGTCAATCTGCCTTCTCCTTCAGAGTTCCGAAACTCTGGAATAACCTACCTGAGAAAATCAGATCTTCTCACAGTCTAAAATCCTTAAAAATAACTGCTTTTTCATATCTAAAAACAATATGCAACTGTATATAACATTTTGAGTATATGTGTGTGTGTATATATGTATTATGTCTCTGTATTTGTGCAGATATGCTACTCTTGCTGTAAACACTCCAGGACATACTTGAAAATGAGAGAAATCTCAATGTATTCTTCCTGGTAAAACATTTTCTAAATAAATAAATATAACACTAGCAATTAGTGCACAATATCCTTAAAAATACTATTAAAATTGATTGATATGTATGTGCAAACACTGTAATCCCATGGCCACCATTTAAAAAGTGTCTACAATAGAGTGGGCCATATGCACAAAGAAAGGAGGCACAGTTTTGGAGCAAACCAACTGAATTACGGTCTCTGATGCATTTCACAAAACATGGGAAATATGTCTAGAATTTACTGAATGTTTTGTGCCTTATACTAGTCTTTTACTCCCAATTGCTCCTATTTTTCTTTGTGTATGTGATCCTACATCACCTATCTTTTGAGCAATAATGTATCAATTGAATTACTTAAGAACTCCGTCTTAAGCCTTCTGATTTATGGATTAGCTCACTGTGTGAGATTTACTGAAGTCTAGTAAAAAGACCCCTTCAGCTTCAGCCTGATTTTCCACTCTAATTACACAGTCAAAAAAAGATCAATTTGGATTGTTTTGCATGATCTTTCTTCAGCATATTCTTGCTGCCTTCAATCTTGCAAGTCTTTGCCAATTATATGAACGTTGAGTATCTCTTCTAAAACAAATCTAAGCATTACAATCTCTCAATATATTCCCAATTTATTTTCATCCACCTTTGTAAATTACTAGTGCCCATCTAACATGAAAGCAATATGTATATAGAGTTAGTAAATATGGATGTTTTATAGCTAGAACCTTGTTTGTTCTGGAGTGAAAGCTTAGGCTGGCTCCTGTTACGTGGTCTTGAGCAAGTCTGAATAATGTATAATAACGCTGACCTGGTGTAGGTTTGAATCATGTGTCAACATGGACTCATAGTGTATTTCCACACCAGAGGATCTTAAGTCTTCACGTGATGGGAAAAGAGAGAATAAAAACAATGTATTTTCACTGGTAGTAATTCATCACCCATATGCTAATTACAATCTCAAACACTTGAATCCAAACATACCTTGCTTAGTTTAGACCCTCTTCTCTGAAAAGCTTCCACAGTACTTAACAAGTATGTTCACTCCAGATCTCCATATTTCTTATAACCTTCACTCTTCTACTGCCAGCAACTCACTGAGTATTTTAAACAGAAAGAATCATGTGAATCTGCCTTCTCCTACAGAGTGTTAAAAGCCAGTAATAACCTACCTAAAAAATCTAATCTTTTTGCATTTGAAATCCATAAAAATAACAGCTTCCTTGTATTTAAAAAATAACATCTACCTGTATATAAAAGCTATTGTGTTACTGTTATTTTTATAATTATTTCAATATATGTAATTTTGTATTGTAAATACAGTCCAGGATATACTCAATGTATTCTTCCTGGTAAAGTTAATAAAAATAAAAAATAAATGCACAGTTAATTCTTTTAGTGTTTTGTAAGGTATTGGACACCTCTCTGGTGAACAAAGGTTTAATGAAAAAAATTGAAGGTGCTCAGCAGTGCAACATGTATTACTGGCTGGAAGCGGCATCGTGGGACATCACTGACTAGCCAAGATGTGAACCTTGTCTCTGTAGCAATAGGCTCCCTTGGTTGCATACAACTACACCCTCTGATCCCCATATAGGCTAGCTATGATCCTATATGGATGTGCACTAATACCCTGGAATAAATGTAAAAATCCACCTGTGCTGCTACACTTGCAGTCCAACCCCAGTGACTACACTTCTTATGATCTCTTTACTATGGAAAGAAAGGAGAAAACAAAGGAGCTACCCTTGTGTTTAATCAAATGGTACCACTTCACCATCACAACCTATACACTGTGTGAGTGGATATTCACCAAATTATAGTCTACTTATGTAGGGAACAGCAAATAAGCCTTCTGGAATTCACAATCTGACCCCAGACACAGTCACAATCAAAGTGAAGATAATCTCCTATCAGAATAGGCTGCTCTTCTGGGAATCACTCTCCCAAATGGCAAAAACAAGGTGCCCAATCTGTACTTAAATCAAACAGTGATATAATAATAAAGAAATAGTAGTCTACTCACAAATTTATTGGCCAGCACTGGACCCAGAACTGACAAACAGGTAGGTGGAGTATCTGCTAGAGATACTTTCAAGACTACACTTCCACTGCTATTTTTGTATATGATCTCTTTTCTGAATATCTATGAACACACTTACCCATCAGTAAGATTTTAATGCTAGCAAGCCCCTAAAGCCCTCCCCACAACATGTACTGGAAAATGGTTAAAAACTAACACCACTTTCTCTGTACCTGTCACCAATGGGATATGCTATTGAAATGTCGCCATCTATTTGGCGGCCATCAGAACGCTGCATTAAAATTGTCGCCAGAATGAAAAAAGGCAAACTCAGAATGTCGTCCGAATCAAAAGAGCGGCTTTTTGATGCTGCATGTGTAAAGGTCACCAAATAGAGGGCCAACATTTCAATAAAAAACCACAATCACAGTTGTGGATATGTCTCCGTCTGTGTCTTAATCCTTTGAGTGCCAGAGAGGTCTGCTTCACATTGCAAAGTAATGTATTGCGGACCCCTCTGGCACTCAAAGGGGAAATGTAAAGTTGTACCTCTATAGTGAGGGATGATCCTCCCAGAAGCTGTGATGTGTCCCGTTGCCGCTCTCCTTGGTGCTTAAATGAAGAAGAGGAGAAGTCACTATCCCCCTCCACGCTCACACCTCTATTTTCGATAGGTGGTGGAACACAGGAGAAGGTGAGAAAGTATGTGGGCAACAGAATTATAGCAGGGTACTATGTGAAACACCCCTAAAACTATGTAGTGGTAGAGATAGTATCCTACTTAGTTAATAAATACTGTAGTCCTTTTTGGAATGTAAATTCCTTTCCTTTTATCTGTTTCAACTTCCTGGCTCACATTGTTAGCTACTGAATCTTTAGTTCCTTTTTTTTTTAAAAAGAGAAACTTTATTGATAGAAATGCAAATACATAGGCAGAGATAAGAACCGGTACAACCGGCTTGTACATGTAACAATGTGTCAACAACAATAACATAAGTCATATACATTACATGAAGTGATTAAAATATTTGCTAGACTTGATATGCAATGATGTACGGTATTTCTAGAATAGTGTAAACTACGGTAGTCCACCTCTTAATGGGTGCTATTCAGTATGGATAGCAGTAAAACATTTAGCAGGAGGTGCAAATCTGTGTGGAGCCTATCTTAGCCAGACCCCCTTATAGGTATACAGGCTTTTGAAAGCCAGTGGACAAGAGAACTGGAAACCAGAAATAAGCGTTGATGAGGAAAATGAAGTAATAGATAAGAGGTAGCGTTGTAGGACAGAAAGAAAGAAAAGGGGAAAAGCACAGATGGGAAAATCGGGGGATTGGGTGGAGGGGGTAAGGAACCTAAGGGGAAATGGGGAAGGGGGGAACGGAAAGGAAAAATGGGATGAAGTGGGGAGAAATTGAAAAGGAAGACCAGGATATAATGCCAATAGCGAACTGCACGGAAGTGGTGGGACGAAAACTCTCATAGAGGAGCAAATGCTAGCAAAGGAATAAGAGGCGTAAATGAAATGCAGGCACTCAACAAATCACCGGAGAGGGGCAATAAGGGCAGTGGACAGTAAGTAAAGGAACATTTTTCCCAACTAAAGAACAGGAGAACACATCTAAGGAGAGGGAACCATCCTGGTCAGACTGTAGCCAAGAGTCCCAAATAGCTCGAAAAGCAGGCATAGAATGGGTAGCAAGAACGTGTGTTTTTTCCAAGTAAAACAAGTGGCGAACAGAGTGATGCCACTCCGTGAAGGATAGGGGGAAGGATCCTTGCAGTGAATCGGGATCAGAGCCTTTGCAGTTCCTTTTCATATTGTGTTGGTTGTCTGTGAGCAGTGGGTTGTAGGTCTATGAACCTCCCTCCCAGCTACATGGAAGAAGCAGAAGGTAGAAGTTTGGCCGGAAGGCAGAGAAGGGATAGGTGACATGGGCTTGGTAGTTGGGGAATATCTGGAAAATTTGTGGGGGGAGAAAAAGAAGCTATAATAAAGACTAACTGGAATAGAGAATATGAATGGTGTAGAGAAAGGGGAAGTTGTAAGAAAACAGTTGCTTCTGATTTCTTGTTGTGCAGCCTGAACCATGGGTGGGCAATCTGCAGCAGAGACTTTGATGTTTTTGCACAATTTTCTTCATTCTCAGTCACCAACTAGCAGAGAATGTTGGAAGCTGTATACCAAAAACATCTGCTGGGCAATAGCTTCCTCACCCTGAACTAAAATATTTCTGTCCTTTCCCTGTTCTACTTGACTCAGCTCTGCACCTATTACCTATGCTTTTTTACAAGTTCCTTCCCAGAGTCAGAACTACTGGTGGAGCAGCCTGGGCAAAGCACCTGGGCCTGCAGGGCAAGATGGGTCCACAACAGAGCTGACATTTGGAGGTTTGTGGAGAGAGTTGGCCCGTCAATCCCCATTTCCATCCAACAAGATCTGGGCCCTCATGGGCCTGGTTTAAGGGAAGAAAGTGTACTGTGTGAGGTCACTTTCTTTCATAAAACAAGCTTAATTGGCCACATTTTATTTTGGGGGAAGGAGAGACCATCTTCATTATCCCTGTCATGATCAGTGGCCCATCCAACAATTCCCTGCATTCTGATTTCTCCCTAAATTAAATAGTATAGTTGAGGGAAGCAGATGAAAGAATTTGATAGGCAGGCCATGGATCTAGTAAATGTTGCTGTGTGGGGGGGAATATTTTTCTTGAACCTGGGCCTTCCACATATTAGTTACACCCAGTTTATTCCTCAAAAAAATCTCTCCTTTGACATTCATTAAACACTTTACTTCTCCTCTTCTAATCAGCAACTGAAAGGCACACATTATAAACCATCCTTCTAACGAAAATGTATATTAAAATAGATTAAAATAGATATTGTAGGTACAATATTCAGATTTTCATAACCAAACTCATTAATACAAGGAACTGTGAGGAGCAGTTGTGTTTTTTGCCAAACTAAACTAGGGCTACTATTGCTTTTTTTGTCAATAATTACCAAGGTGATTCAAATGTGGTGCTGCCGTGTTAAAATCATTCATGTCCCTGTTGAGTGTGTGAATCACAGGTATATGCATCATCAGCAAAAACAATATATTTAAAATGGAAATAAATTATTGCATTCAGAATTATAGGCATATTACCATTAGGGTCTCAAGAGTTTAAGGAAGAGATTCTATAGCTTGTGATAAAATGTCTCTGTCAAATATCACTTGTTGGGGACTAGAGGTTCCGTAAATTGCCAGAATCCTCAACCAGTTTTGGATATGTGAAACCCAAGTGCTAAGCAGCTGAACATAAAATAAATGTCTATCACTGACACAGAAGATGAAGTGGTATCTATGTTTAGCTGTTATGAATGTACAGCTGGGTAGAAATATCAGACACATGCCCCAAAAGTACATTTATTTTCTGTGTTTAATTAATTGCAAGTCTGTACTGAAGCCTTTTGTTGTTTTATTCTTAGAATAATGTGGATTGTGTTCTATAATTTTACCACCATTTATGTTCCCTGAGCTGCTCAAACTATCATTCATTTTGATGGAGGTTCCAGTCATTCTGGCGGTAACTTGAGATTACAGTTGGGGTTTGTATGTTTGTCCTGCTTTAACCTTTTGAATCCCAGACAACACAGAGGGGGAAAGCAACTGGTGACTGGCAATTTGGTGACATTGGTTCCAGAGCCCATTTGCTCATGAAATATTGCACTTCCTATAGATACCTCCCAGTCTACATCCCATCTTTACCCGTGAACAGATTTTTCTCTGTTATTGGCTGCGGATTTCCTGTTTTTGTTGCTGTGTACAAACCCTTGGCTTCTCTCCTGACTGCAAACCTTATCAGCATGCCCTGACCTTTGGCTTGATTCGTGCTAGAAAACCTATTCAGTCTGCCCTGATGTTTGGCCTGCACCTATGATTATTGGTATATGATATGGCTTAGTTGCTCCTTTGAGGATCTGGGTTAATAGTATTGGTATTTTCAACTTTATGAACTAATGTGCACATTCCATTGGTTACATGTTATGGCTACCCTAATAAAGGTCAAAAACTATAAAAAAGTTTTTTCCTGAAAATAGATACCCCACTGCATCAAATGAAGGTGTACCCACCTTTCTACCCTTAGCTTAGTGTGCACAAATGTTTCCAGAAGATGGCACTAATGGAATAAATCAGTAATTTTTTACATTTCATTCCTTTCAAATGTACTAAAACCTTTTGAAAAAGATTAAATTTCCTACTGTGTTCATTAGTTACTGCTTGTCTAATGTCACTACTGATGTCACCAGGAACATGGAAAGCATTCCCTAATACTTCCCACTGCTACCCAGAAATTCAAGTAGGGTGAAATTAGGAGAGCTATGCTTCTCTCCTGCGGCAGCCTTATTGATCTTCCAGTGCTATTAGCTTGGAGATCAATAGCTGAGGGCCATCAAGAGGGGTCATTATGGGCCATAATGTAGTCTGTAATATTAAAGAGAAGGGGTTCTTTTTCATTTGCACATGCCATTTGCTGGAAGAACTGGCCAATGCAGTGACTGCATTGGGGTATATGGAGTAATGGCTTGTTACAATGGGGACAGCTGGTAAAGCCCATACACCTTGGAACTCTACAGGTTAAACAAGGCACAGAGTAAAAGAACAGCCTAAAATGCCCATAGACTGACTTTCTTCCCCTTGGTGCATGTTATGTTAAGGGGAACATTTTTTGCAATAAGTGTCTCAGTATATTGGCGTTAATCTGGCACAGGACTAGAAATCAATTCTAGTGCCTGTTTTCATACATCCCTCCCCCTCCCTGGCTGTGTGGTATTGATTTTATCTATTTAGGGCAAAATTGGTTGCACTCCAGCTATTTAAATATATATTTTTATTTGGGTGTTCTTACCAAAACCTTGAGTGTTTTGTACATTTGGAAGCTTTACTAGCTTCCATTGGTTCACACTTCCCTCCCACCACCAGGTGCAAGGTTCATGGCCCATATCTATAAAAATCTAATTAGATTTATTTGGGAGTAAACCAACTGAACCATAGGCATCAAGTAGACATTCTTGTTAAATTAAATTGGGCTTTTAACCTCTTGAATGCTACAGAGCTCTCCAATGGATTGTGAAGCAAAGCATTGGAAACTTCTCTGTCATTCAAAGTCTATTCATCTACATGGGAATTTGTCCCCTGAGGTGTAGTTGGTTTACTCCAGAATAACTCAAGAGGGGAGAAGCACTAAAAGTTTGTCTTCGCCATCATATCCCCTTCAATCCACCACCAAGCTGCCATGCTTTCAACAGGTTTATGACTTTGGACTGAACACACCTACAATGGCTCATTTCCATATGGAAACACGTTAGTGAGCTATTTCCATATGGAAATGTAGGTTAATGAGCCATTGTATTATTCATGTGGGTGTATTTACATGTTAATGTAGTTGTACACCACATGCACCAAACTCCAGTAGCAGCCACTGTTATCGGAGTTCACAGTTCCAACATCACCTACTTGAGATTATTGATGTTGGGATGTCCCTGTAGCATCCTATGCAGTAACAGCCCCCAATCAATCATAAGCATGTTGTCATACTGCTGGAGATGTGAAAGGGATGCCATCTTTTTTACTTCTCCAGCAGTAGACAACCCTGAAGTCTGAGAACATCTTCTCTGCTTCCGCACTTTCTCAGTGGGGCAGTGGAGAAGATCCTCTCAGCATCAGCACCACAAACAACATCACTCCCTTAACGCTTTGAGTGGCATAGGGATGTGCATTGCACACACCTGTGAAACTCAAAGGGTTAGAAAAGTATACAAACCAGTACACAATCATCCTGTCAGCTCTTTGTCATTTGTATTCATTTTTATAGTGCACTCCCTTCTACATCGCCAGCAGTTCGACAACCCTGTATGCTAATGGGGAACTTCTGATCCTGTCCTCCTTGCATCCCTAATTCTTAGTACATATGGAGTTGTGTATTTACATCTTGAAGGCTATGTGCTTCCCTCATATCACCAGACACCTGGACACAGTATCGAACCTTAGTGCATTTCCAACAGTTTGCTTTTATAAATATTACTCATTGTCTTTAGAAAACTATATTGCTACTCAGAGAGACTACGTTCGTTATAAATAGTAAAACAGAATAGATTCAGCTCACAACACAAAGCACACTAATGTTAAGAATTGCCTATATTGGAATATCTTGGAATGGTGGATAACTTAACATACTATGTGACTAAAACCTCACCTCTAATGTAATGGTTATACGCAGGCAGTATGCAGCAGAATATATTAATGTTTAGTACTCTATATTTTTACTAGTGTCTATTTCACTGTCATGCACATTACATTCTTTGAGTAAAAGCAATCACACTTATGAGCAACTGTAATAAGTGTATACCAGTAGTGGCTAATGTAGTTTGCTAAAACCTTGTTACTTTCAACATATCTGCTTTCTGCCTTAAACTGAACTATCCTTACATTTTATTTTTTCACTATCTAGTATTCCTCAGAAGATTATATCCAACTTTGGCAGCCATGTGAATACATTTATTGACTATCAATAAAATTATAATAATAGCATCTAGTGTGGCATTTCAAAGAAATGTGTCTGTCATTTTTTGCGGAACTGATTGTAAAAATATGTTCATGGCAACAACATCTTTACCGAGTTTGCTATTTCCATTTTGCTTGGGATTTGGCACATTTGATAATTAGCGCTGCTTCAACTTGATTTTATTCAGTATTCCAGTTGATCTTCCTCCTTATTAGTTGCTTATATTTTCTGTAAACTCTCATATTTTGCTTGTACAACACATCACTTATCTACAAAACCCTTATTAATTCATCTTCAACTCTAGCAATTAGAAACAATTAGTACACAATTTCATTAAACTGCTAATTAAATTAATTGAGATGTATTTATGTGTGTGTGTTATTCCTCTGATACCATGGCTACCATGGCTAAGTGTTCCCAAAGATTCTTTTTATTATGTTCCTCATTCATTATTCAATATGTTATAACTAGTTACTATAGAGAAAGTGAGGTTGATTTACTAAGAACAACTGTGGCAATTATGTAGCAAAACAATTACAAGACAATTCAAAATCATTGCTGATTTAAATTAGAGTTGTCATATTTAAACTTTCAGACACCTCAGCGTATCAACCAGATTTAACAGGCTGGATGCTGTATATTGAGCAATGATTGCAAAACAATTGTTTATAAATAATGGTAATGCTAATTTAAGATGCTCTGTGCCATATTTTCAAAAGGATTATGGAGTAATTCTTGGGCAAACCATTAGCACTATATGGAAGTAAAAAAATTGAATCAATGCGTTTTAGACCTCTTTAACATTCAAGGGGTTAAACACTTAAAAACAATGGACATTTTTGGAATTGTATTTGTCACCTAAAATGAAGTTGGTTTGCTTCAGAAATACTCTGGTTTTCTTTTTGAAAATATGACTCTTGGGGGTAGATTTAAAGGCAGCCATTAAACCAGCCGCTAAGGGAAAAAAGGTACCTCAGCCGCAAATAACACATGATTTACGGCAGATTCAAAGGTAAGAGTACAAGAATAGCTATCAAGCATAGGCACAACAAAAACACGTTATAAAAAAACCAGCGTCGCACCTGATTTCACATCACCGTGCGTCCCAAACACCTGTTAAAACACAACTTAAGTCAAAATGTAACATTGCGGCATCCATTGGCTAGCAACCCTGATAGATGCACAAACAAAATTCAAACCCACAGCCAATCCCAAGGCCCCAAAGTATCAAAAATGTTAAAATACACCTATATATAACCCAAAATAACGGTCACACCCTGTCTGTGTTTCAAGTTTTAGCGAGCTAGGACATAGGACCCAGGAGTGGAGGCTAGTGATCGAGAGAGAGAGAGAGAGGCGCGTAAACTTAAGGCAGAAGGAGTTTTAGAGTTTGGAGTTTGGAGAGAGGTGCACTTAACTATACACATATTACACTTTTGCACATATTACATACACCCATACAAACACTAACACATACACATACACACACAGTCTTTTTTTTTATAACACCTAATATATTTTTTTAACTTTATTTTCTCAGTGTGAATCTGTGAGTGAAAGAGTGTGACAGAGAGTGAGTGGGATCGAGTGTGTCTGTGAGGGCCTGTGGGAGTGCCTGGGTGTGAGTGGGTGAGTGACGGAGAGGAGGACAGGAGAGAGGGATGGGGAGAGTAGTGGAGGAGGAGGAGGAAGGAGAGCAGACATCCCTGTTGAGAGTAGGGGTGGGAGAGGGAGATCTTCAGGGCGGAGGGGGAGCCGGCCCAGAGAGCAAGCACACAGAGGGCAGGGACAGAACCTGCAGTGAGACGAGGGGTAGTTCCTGGGGACCACCACACACACAGGCAGGGGCAGAGCAGGAAGGACACTCTGGTTCTGACTCCTCGCATGCCGGAGGTGAGGGGGACAGGATCAGGGATCCCCATTATACTGAGGAGGAGAATAGGGCCGTCGTGGAGGCTGTGCTGGAGAGGGAGACCATCCTCTTTCTGAGGGACAAGGTCCCTGGCCTGCCTACGAGGAGGAAGGTGGCATGAAACCAGATCTACAGCTGGGTGAACTCTGTGGCCACATGCAGAAGGGACGTGGACCCCATAAAGAAAAGATGCAACTGCAAGAGGGTGGTCAAAAATAAGTTGTCAGAAATCTCGAAGCATGCCCGAGGTACCGGAGGTGGCCCACCTGTCCCGATCACCTTCTGTGGATGGGAGGAGATGGTGCGGCAGAACATGTCCGCCTCTCTCATTAAGTGGGTCCCTGGAGGATCGGACACTGGGGATGAGAGGAGCCTCCACACTACTGGAACGTGCAGCATCACATAACCACACACACCACATCAACCCATACATCCATTACACACAACCACAGTCACATCCCAACATATGCCCATCATTCATCCACACAACTGCACCAACACAGCATCCTCAGGGTTATAACAGGATGCAAGACAAGGACAAATGTCAAGGTTCAATAATGCCCAAACCTCTCCAGCTCCCTGGTTAACCCTCATGTTGCTTAGAAAAGTGTTGTATGTTCAACATCAGAACTGCTCCAACACAAGGTCACCCATGTACCTACAGGGAAACCAGAACATAACCCCTTGAGTGCTAAAGTGATTAACAATGCATCGCTCAACTATGCATTGGCAACCCCTCTGGGACTCAAAGGGTTAACCACTAATAAGAACACGAGTCGATAGGGTAATGATTGCATGCTACACAGGGGACATTCACTAAGCTGTGAAAAAGAGATGATGGAGTAATGAACACTTACATGCACTCACTTCACCAATCCCAATGTTAGTCCATGGAGAATATTCAATAACATGAATTGATTTGCTAATGTCCCATTGTATAGACTCCATAGAAAACATTGCAAAGGGGGAAATGAGATCACTGGAGTAGTCATCATCATGTTCAGTTCATCAAGTCTACTTCACCGCTTACTGAATCACAAAACGGATGGATCAGGTCACACATCACAGTGCCACTGAGAATAACTGATTGTATGTGCAATACACAGGTCTTAAACTATGCCACAGAATTAAAGGTGAAAAAGTAGGCCTTGGGGTTGTGTATGCAATCATTTACTCTAACTTTCAATTACATATCTCACATTTGAATCCCACATGGTTCCTTAGGAGTGCTGATGCCATGGATGGATGGAACACCAGCCAGTATTTGCAGGATATACATGGGAACCAAATATGAACCATTGTAGTTTGGCCAACAACAGGCCATGAATGATGGATATGTCAGATTGAGTATAGCTGCCTCACTCAGAAGGATGGATGGCCTCATCCATAAAAAAAAACATAGGCCTCAATCAAAGATATCCTTCAATACCGGCTTGAAATTTGCCCTTCATGATTCAAATGGAACAGACCTCATGGACAGGACCCTGTCAAGTACATCAATCTCTGATTACCAGGGTGGTATCCCATGCATCACAATGTAATGCATAGGATGCCATCATGACAACCAGAGAGTGACATGTAAAATAATACAAAATATTGCATTGTATGGGATAAACTGATAACATAGGGATGAATACCACTTGAATCACACTGCAGATCTGTTCTAGAAATATATGTACACAAAGAAAAACGTTCAGATTTGTATGTGGATAGGTACCTTTCAAATGGGTAAAAATATGTCCCAACAAGATGTGAACCCAGAGATCAGTTCAGTACGTGTGATTGCCTCACTGCCCATATTTGTGCACCCATCACAAACTAACTTTTATTGATACCCCTAGAATACACATACCTGGTATATCCCACCTTACTTAGATGGGATATACGAGGTATGTTTTCATTTATGATATCAATAAAAGTTAGTTTGTGATGGGTTCCCATATATAGCCAGTAAGGCAATCACATGTACTGAACTGGTCTCAGGGTTCATATTTTGTAAGGATATGTTTGTAACCATATGAAAGGTACATAGCCACATACATATCAGACCATTTTTCTTTCTGTGTGCCTTGGATGGGATAGCAATGGTTAATTTCACATTGATGTAATATTGTAAGCATTGGAAAAAGAGGGGGATGGATGTTAGTCCTATCCCTCAAACCCTCATGGTTAGACAGAAATTGCTCTATGTTACAGATGGAGATTTCACTCATTTGACCACACAGAGGCTCTTCAGCATAGCCAAAATTGCACCATTTAGAGATAAATACATTACTGGAATGGTCTAATAAGTGTGCCTGGTTTGCAAGCCCACTCTGTGGAACATCCCAATTAAGTATTAATCTTTAAATGGCACCTGTTTGACACAGCTGAAGAGCCTCCGTGAGGTCAAATGAGTGAAATCTCCATCTGTCACATTGAGCAATATCTCTCTAACCATGAGGGTTTGAGGGATGGGACTAACGTCCCTCCCCCACTTTTTCCAATGCCTACAATATTACATCAAGGTGAAATTAACCATCGCTATCCTGTTAAAGGGATAGTAATGCTTCAAATGTTAAAAAGAAACATATTTTGTAGGATTCACCCCCCTGAGTAAAACAATAGTACTCCAACTGCTGAACGTTTTTTCATTCCAAATTGATTACAGCTGAAAATTGAATTTCATTGGTGCAATCTCACAGTGGCCTGAAATTGTACAATGGGGCTGTTGCTACACCATCCCATGGACACCTCTGGTCCCAGGACAGTTAATCTCCATAGGATGGTGTAGCAACAGAGCCACTGTACAATTTCCGGCCACTGTGATATTAATTTCAGCTGTAATGACTTTGGAAAAAAAACACCTTTCAGCAGTGTTAGTACCCTAGTTTTACTCAGGGGAATAACCCCCCCCCCCCCAAATTTTTTCATCTTACATTTGAAGTATTATTATCCCTATAATCCTATCATGGCCACATTTACTAATCACACCATATCCTTTCTCCACACAGCTTACGGGCCTCCAGCACAGTGGTAGCCCATGGAGGAGGCTACGTCACCACCCAGTGAGCAGTACACAGAGGAGGGGACCAGACGGTGGTCACCATACCCACCATCCTCATCTCCCTCAACACAGTCTGCACCACCACTCTCTGCACCACCACTGCCTGCACCACTACAGGCTGCTCCACCACTGTCTGCACCACTACAGGCTGCTCCACCACTGGCTGCACCACCCCATCACAGTGCCTGGATGCAACAGGAGGAGAGGTGGATGCATCCCACCACCTTCAGGAGCTACCACCCTCCAGCAGCAGCAGCACCACCACCACCAGGGAGGCAATGGCTTCCAGGGACAGTGGCCAGACAGCATTATGGCACATATGGAGACCAGATGGACATACCCTCCTGGATGGCTCCCCATCATGGCCCCAGGTATGATCCAAGGTGGGGGCCAAACACCTACCAGTGGTCAAGATATGACCCTTGGCCACTGGACTACCAACACCTGGGGTTGATTGGGGAGCCCCAGTGCCCTCTACCCAGGGAAGACATCACTCCACCACCAGCACGGACATCAGCGGGCAGCTGTGGGTCACTTGATGTGGTGGGTCTATACCCATCATCTGAAGCAGCCACTCCACCAGATGTCACAGCGGTAGCAGCCACAGCAGCAGCAGGGGACTCAGCAGCAGCAACCACAGCAGCAGAGGACTCAGCAGCAGCATCCACAGCAGCAGAGGACTCAGCAGCCACAGCAGCAGCAGAGGACCCAGCAGCAACATCCACAGCAGCAGAGGACTCAGCACCAGCATCCTAAGCAGAAGAGGACTCAGTAGCAGCAGCCACAGCAGCAGAGGACTCACACCCAGAGGCAACACCACCAGCAGAGTCACCAGGCACATCCACCTCCACCATTGCACGCATCACGGGGATGGAGGCGGAGTGCATGGTGCTTCAGAGGAGGCTACTCCGGGCATGCTGCAGTACTGATCACAACATATCAAGGAGCCGAAGGGAGTCCTGGAGGAACACCTCAAGGATAGAGGATCACATACATGCCCTGGAGGTTGAGCTGACCAGGATCAACACACAACTCCATCAGTACCACATGGGGATGATGAACATGATTGGCCAGGTGCTGGTGGAGTTGAGGGACCACAATTGCAGGGAGAACTTACGGGTTCAGAGGGAGCAGCAGTTGACAGAGGGATCCACTCCCTCCAGTGTGACCCCTGAAGCTACACCGAGGGGACAAAGAGTGACCAGGCAGTCAGTCAGTGAATCAACAACTGGCACCCAGTCAAAGGTCACCCCCAAGAAAAAGAGATAAACATCCCAAGTTGTTCTTCTCACCATAAACTGTGCTTTGGGATCCTGTCTGATGTACTTTGTGTTCAGTGATAGATTGGGTGGCAGAGTTGTCTCCAATGCAGTGGCAAGCAATGCAGTGAACACAACTTATGCCTAGGTAACATGTTTGTAGGATGTTACAACATGGGTTCACACACACACACACCGTTGTACAAATTCAACTGGCAATCCATCCCTGAGGCCATATAACATGACAGTGTTATTTGGCGATGATGTGTGTTGAATTTGAACAACAAAACATACCCCTTAGCACAACAACTGGTTCAACACTTAACATTCGTCTGCATCAATTGTTGTGTTTAAGGGGTTAACCAAACAAACCGCTTTTTGACTTAGCAGATAAATAACAAGCAGGACAGGTGAAACATGCAGCAAAATAGTCTTTGATTCACACTGTTATAGTGAAACTGACTTACTGGAGAACCCAATGTTCACCCTAGGATTTCAATGTGTAGCACACACATTGAAATCCTGGGGTGAGCATTGGGTTCTCCAGTAAGTTCAGTTGTTGTTTTCCACACTTCACCAGTGTTAACAATTGTCCACTTAGTCTGGTTGTTTGACATGGACTGAGATATGTCAAACTAAAGCAATCTGGTTGTTTGTTGATGTAGCCCATGGACTGAGATATGTCAAACTAAAGCAATCTCAGAACATTGATTATATTGAGCAACACAGAAACCGTGGACATGAAATCACTGTGGAAGTATGTCGCCTGTGTCTGTTGAGCCAGAACCTCCTCACTTACAACAGGTGAAGGCTGTTGATCAGGTGTGCCTGGGGCTTGCTGGTGTTCCCTAGCTCTCGCCCTTGCCCGCCTTCTCTGCAGTCTTCTCATCAATAAGTATCCCAACATACTTATCCCTGTCTTTCAGTGTCACTGTCAATAATATCATGTTCTACAAATAACACCCTAGAACCACAAGAAAAGACACATCTTCTTTGTCTTTCTTTCTCTGTGGGTAAAGTGTGGTACCATCTTAGCTAAAAAAAAAAGCATGAGACTAGTAGAGTAAAAGTGAATACCTTTATTGGCTAACTGAGTGAATCTAGGATGTGTGCTTTCAAGACACTAGGGGCTCAATGCAGTAAGGCATGGTAAAACCCATGGTAGGTCAAAAATGAATTCAAGTGCCCTAACAACATGAACCATGATGAGCACTGGCCCACAGAACCTGACTTGTGGCCCAACGTTCGTTGTGTGTTTTTATTCCCATAACTCAGGCTAAATAGCATGAAAAATGGGAGCATGAAAGGAAAATAGCTAACTCTTGATGCTTGACACATCGTCAAACATCAAGCATGAGCTAAATAACACAGCTGCCCACGCAAATATTAATACTCTCCTTGTCCCATTAACAATAAAGTATACCAATAATAGCCCTAAGACTATCTGGTCATCAGTAGCTGATTGGCTGTGAGGTGTGGTTCATCTACACAATTAAACATTCACTCCTTCATTGCCAAAGGAACTTGAAACACAGTGAAACTTTTTAAATTATTTAATCCTCCATCAGCAAGGAATATATAATCATCCTTCCTTGGGAACATTTATTTAGTTATTTGGAGTCAACAGATACCCCCATATTATTTATTTATGTGTTTGTACTTGGATGAGTAAAGGGAAGGCATTAATCACTTCATCAGTGTATTAATATAGGTTATATAGGACCAGCATTAGTTTATTATCAGTCCTTCTCATAGGTGAATCATTGAAAAGTAGGGGAGGGATCTAAGTGCTGCACCACTGGGTAACATTAGAATTAACATGGGATCTGAAGACATAAATTAATTTATTTGCATCTCACCTAGTTAATATGTAGCCTCTAGACCCCATATACATGTTTTACATTTCTCCTCATGAGGAGTTGAGGGAGGAATTGAAGAATGTATTCTTTTGGGCATGTTTAATTAATATGGATTCTCTAGAAAGCATGTTAATTTTAGCTCTCTGCATCCCAACTGAGATAGAGAGATGGGTCTCCATAAGATTCCCCTTCTATTAATTTAGGCCTTTTAAATGTTATTGTCTTTTTTGGGGGGTTGAGTAGGTGGCGGGTTAATCATGTACACAGTATGTTTCTGGTCAAATCAGCAATAGAGAGGTTAATTGGAGGTCAGAGTAGTGAAGAGATGGGTGGGAGGAAGAAGCAAATTTATATTTAGACATTGCAGATTGTGGAGCAGTGGGGGATTTATCACTCAGGTTACAGGCAGGAGACTGGGATGAAATGTCACTACCGGTTGTGGTTTTTCAGCACTGCAGCCTCTTGAATAACCAGATGAACATCATACTTACAAATGATAGATGGCCGTGGTGGGACATATATAAGCACGCAATACAAACAACACAGACTGATAGCTTACATAGGGTCAGCTATGTGCCCATACATTGCATTATGCACATGAGAAGTGTGCCTGTGATGCTTAGTATATTCCTCTCAGTGTCTCTGTAATCTCTTGTGATTACACATTGTTTTACCTATATCTATAGTGCTGTGCATTTCCTTTTATTAACCACTTTATATATTGCAGTCCATAAGTACCTGGGCAGTGACACACATTTTGTTGTTTAGGCTTTAAACTCAGTACATTGGATTTGAAAATGAAACAATAACCAAAAGCAGAAAGTGCACACTGTCAACTTTTTATTTATAAATAGTCCCTCCATTTTAGGGGGCCAAAAGTAACTGGACAATATGCTGTTCAGATGCTTCGTGGCAGGGTGTGTATCATTGCATTGCTATTTCAAACAAAAGAGAGCTAACAAATGATCTAGATGTGATTCTAGGTGTAGCATTTGCATTTGGAGCCTGCTGATGTTGTCTCACAACATGAAGAGCAAAGAAGTGTCAATGCCAGTAAAAACAGGTCATCATAAGGCTGAAAAACTGGAATAAATATATTAGAGACATAACTCCAATATTAGGTGTGTCCATATTCAACTGCTGGACAGATAAAAAAACACTCTCCAGGATGAAGGCATAGAAATGTCAAAGAATGCGCTACCATAACTAGAGTGTTTACAAGATGCAAACCACTGGTAAAGGTCAAGGACAGAAAGGCTAGGTTTCATTTTGTTAAAAACTACATAAAAATCCTGTAATGGAAAGAGGAAAGTGTGATGAAAGAAAGGAACCACACATGCATCCAAAGCATTACAAATCCATTAAGTATGGTGGAGGTAAATTATTTGCTAGGGCATGTATGACTGTCACTGGAACTAGATCACTTGTCTTTATTGATGATGTGATTTCTGATGACAGCAGTAGGGCAATTCTGATGTGTACAGAGACATCTTTTCTGTTCAGATCCAACCAAATGCTCATTGAACGGCACTAAATCAATAAAGAGTTTTGCAGGACCAAAAAGTGTATTGCTCTTAACTGGCCAAGTTAATCACCCAATCTGAATCCAACTGAGTATGCATTTCACTTGCTGAATAAAAGACTGCAGGAAAAAATGCTCCAAGACAAACAAGAGTTGAAGATGGCTACAGTACAGGCCTTGCACCGATTCACCAGGCAAGATAGCCAGCATCCAGTGATGTCAATGGGATGCAGTCTTCAGACAGTCCTTGAATGCAAAGGATTTGCAACAAAGTCCTAAATATGATGACTTTTTTACATTATATTATTTGTTCTATTACTTTTGGTCCTCTAAAATGGAGGGACTATGTAAAAAGAGGGCTGTAATTACTACACCATTCACAGTTTATGGATGTAAATACCCTCAAATTAAAGCTGACAGTCTACACTATCCTTTTAGTCAATGTTTAATTTCAAATCCAATACATAATCAAAAACAACAAAGCTTGTATCACTGTCTAAATACTTATGGACTGCACTGTATGTTAACAGGCATCCAGGTATCATTTATAATGATGTTTGTACAGGACGTAGGTGGGCCCAGTTACCGTTGCCAGGCATAGAGTACTGGCCAGAGACCAACACATGCAAGAGCAGATCTATATTAATAAGTCATTTGCTCAAGCATAGTATCACGGTGCCCGTGATTGCTGCAGTTCCTTGTCTGTCACCAGTAGGGGGCTGCTATTGGCTGTCTGCAGATAGCCCGCCTTTCATTGCCTATTTAAACCTGGATTGGGCACCCTTTGGTTGCCCTTTCGTGTTGTTTCTGACCTTCTTGCTATCACTATGCCTCTGTTCCAGTGTTCCTGAGTTCCTGATCTCATGTGTTCCTGAGTTCCTGATCTCTACTGTTCCAGTGTTTCCTGCATGCTGAAGTACTTCCAGTCCTGGTTCCGGCCTAGTCTCTGGTGTTGCAGTTCCTGCTGAACTTCTTCTCTGCTGTTTCCTGACCTGACTGATCGTTGCTGGTTCCTGTCATCGCATCGCCTGTCTCCTGTATCCTGGCGACCTCCTGCCTGGTCGCATCGGCGACATTGCTTGTTACTCCAGTGTGCGGTCACTGGTTTGCTCCACAGCCTATCGGCTATACAATTCTGTGTTGGTCCCAGCGTGCGGACGCTGGTTTGCTCCTAAGCCTTGCGGCTAGGCAAACTCGCTTGTTACACCAGTGTGCGGTCACTGGTTTGCTCCAAAGCCTATCGGCTATACAATCCTGTGTTGGTCCCAGCGTGCGGACGCTGGTTTGCTCCAAAGCCTTGCGGCTAGACAAACTCGCCTGTTACACCAGTGTGCGGTCACTGGTTTGCTCCAAAGCCTATCGGCTATACAATCCTGTGTTAGTCCCAGCGTGCGGACGTTGGTTTGCTCCAAAGCCTTGCGGCTAGACAAACTCGCTTATTACACCAGTGTGCGGTCACTGGTTTGCTCCAAAGCCTATCGGCTGTACTATCCTGTGTTGGTCCCAGCGTGCGGACGCTGGTTTGCTCCAAAGCCTTGCGGCTATACAAACTCGCTTGTTACACCAGTGTGCGGTCACTGGTTTGCTCCAAAGCCTATCAGCTATACAATTCTGTGTTGGTCCCAGCGTGCGGACGCTGGTTTGCTCCAAAGCCTTGCGGCTATACAAACTCGCTTGTTACACCAGTGTGCGGTCACTGGTTTGCTCCAAAGCCTATCAGCTATACAATTCTGTGTTGGTCCCAGCGTGCGGACGCTGGTTTGCTCCAAAGCCTTGTGGCTATACAGACTCGCTTGTTACACCAGTGTGCGGTCACTGGTTTGCTCCTAAGCCTATCGGCTATACAATTCAGTGTTGGTCCCAGCGTGCGGACGCTGGTTTGCTCCAAAGCCTTGCGGCTTTACGATTCCCCTGTTAGTCTCAGTGTGTGTACACTGGGTTGCTTACGATCCTGTCAATTTGCCATTACCATCTGACTGCTACTACTATCTCTGGGCTGCCCTGCCCGGTATTGGTAAGGCCGGTAGAACCTTTTGCCACATTCCATCTGAGGTTGCCTTACCCGGTATTGGCAGGGCCGGTAGAGCCTACATTATGAATCTATTGAGGCTGCCTTGCCCGGTAATTTGGTAAGGCCGGTAGAACCGTTATGCGATTCCATCTGCAGGTTGCCTTACTCGGTATTGGCAAGGCCGGTAGAGTCTAACATTCTATTACTTCAGACTGTCCTGTCCGGTATATTGACAGGACCGGTAGAGTCTGCCTTCTGTCTTGTTATATTCTGAATATATCTGTATGTATGTGATTGCCATCCTACGTTATCAATTTATTATTTCAATAAAATTGATTTTTACCTAAAACTTGTGTCTGAGAGTCATAATAAACCGTGACAGTACGAAAGGCCATGACCTCAGACAGCAAAGGTGAAGGTAATGCACAGAATATCCATTGGAGGATGGATGTGCACGAGCAACGTTTGGATCAGTTGTCAGTTGCAATTCAAACGATCCTTGAACGCACGGTACTTGCTGACAAATCTAGCTCTAGCCCGGTGGTCTCGCCAAGTCAGACACCGGAGAGTGATACCAGACCCCTAGGGGGCATGTTAAAGGGTTAACGGCTTCTGCACCCTTGCCGCTAAGATACGATGGTGACCCTAGTCTCTGCAGAGGGTTCATCAACCAACTCGAGATTTTTATGGAATTGACGGCACACGCATTTCCCAATGATCGTAGTAAGGTGGGGTTTACAATATCTTTGCTCACTGGCAGAGCTTTGGCTTGGGCTAACCCCTTGTGGGAGAATGCTAAACCTTGTACTAAAAACTTTAGAGAATTTGTGCAATCCTTTCGAAGAGTGTTTGAGCCTCCTGGTAGAACCACCTCTGCTGCCAAACGCCTTATGGAGATACATCAGGGCAGGCGTACAGTAGGTGACTACGCCATCGAATTCCGCACATTGGCAGCAGAGGTAGGTTGGAATAACGAGGCATTATTGGCAGCTTTTTCTCAAGGCCTGAATGACCACATTAAGGATGAAATCGCTGCTAAAGATCTACCTATTGATCTAGATGACTACATTGAATATGTTATGATAATTGACTCCAGAATACGTGAGAGATCAATTGCCAGAGATCGTAAGTTACGGTCAAAGAATAATGAGCCTAGTGGCATGTTTTGCCCACCCATCCCTCCCCTGGCATTGAAGTCTAGTGAACCTGTACGGGAGACAAGTGAACCTATGCAAATAGGCTTCACTAGACTAACCAAGGCTGAGAGACTTTATCGCAGAAGACAAGGGTTGTGTTTATACTGCGGTAAAAATTTGCATTTGCTAAATTCCTGTCCGGTACGTCCGGGAAACGCACACACCTAGGGTACCTTGGGGGACAGGCCCTAGGTGGTGTACAATCGTCCCCAGTGTCGGGCACAATGAAACCCACCATACAGGTGGTATTATCTTGGGCACAACGCTCTGTGGAGGTTTTGGCCTTGGTTGACTCTGGTGCAGCAGGGTATTTTATGGATAATACCTTTGCTGAATTGCACGGAGTTCCACGCATTGAAAGAGAAATTCCTTTGACTATTGAAGCGATTGATGGCAGACCCTTAGAACCGCCTCAGGTTATGTTTGAAACTATGCCACTGTCTATGGCTATTGGGGCACTTCACAGAGAAGAGCAGCAGTTTCAACTGATTAATTCTCCGCACCATGCGGTAATATTGGGCTTTCCGTGGTTACAGTTACATAACCCACAATTTGATTGGAAAAAGTGTGAAATTGCTGCTTGGTCCCAGTTTTGTATGGACAAGTGCGTCATCCAGCCTGTTAAGGTCCTGTGCACCTCCTCGGCTATACCGGATGTGTACCAACAGTTTGGCGATGTTTTTAGCAAAGGAGAGGCCAGTTTGCTACCTCAGCATAGACCTTATGATTGTTGCATCGAATTGCAGCCTGGGGCAGTACCTCCGAAAGGACGCACTTATCCATTATCTTGTGAGGAAAATAAGGCTATGGAGGATTACATTTCTGATGTCCTTGCTAGAGGGATCATACGAAAATCTACCTCTCCAGCTGGGGCTTGGTTCTTTTTTGTAAAAAAGAAAAATGGCGAATTGAGACCATGCATTGACTACCGGGGCTTGAATAAACTAATGGCAAAAAACGCATACCCTATACCACTCATCACCGAGCTTTTTGACAGGCTTAAGGGCGCTTCGATTTTTACCAAATTGGACCTACGGGCCGCTTACAATCTGGTGCGCATTCGAGCAGGTGATGAGTGGAAAACTGCCTTTAATACTCGAGCTGGGCACTACGAGTATCTTGTAATGCCATTTGGGCTATGCAATGCCCCCGCAGTTTTCCAGGAACTGATAAACGATGTTCTGAGAGATATGTTACAGACATGTGTTGTGGTTTATCTGGACGATATATTGATTTACTCTCAAGACATGGCACAGCACATCAAAGATGTATCCGCAGTATTGCTACGACTCCGTGAGAACAAATTATTTTGTAAACTGGAAAAATGTGACTTTCATAGAACCAGTGTGCCATTCTTGGGGTTCATAATTGGCAATGATGGCATTGCCATGGACAAGGATAAGTTGTCAGCTGTCTTACAATGGCCAAAACCCAAGGGGCTTAAAGCCATACAGCGTTTCCTGGGTTTCGCTAATTATTATAGGCGGTTTATTAAGAACTTTTCTTCCATTGTTAAACCTTTGTCCGATCTTACGCACAAGGGCGCTAATCCTTCTTGTTGGCCGGTATCTGCTGAGAATGCCTTTGAGAATTTGAAGCTGGCATTTGCTGCGGCTCCTGTGTTATCCCACCCCAATCCTCTACTTCCATTTACGTTAGAGGTGGATGCCTCAGATATTGGGGTTGGGGCAGTACTTTCGCAACGACACGAGAAAGGTGGTACTCTCAGACCTTGTGGGTTTTTCTCTAAGAAGTTGACTGTCACTCAAGGCCACTATGAGATAGGTGACAAAGAATTATTGGCCATTATCCTCGCTCTTAAGGAGTGGCGTCATTTGCTTGAAGGTACCAAGACTCCCGTATTAATCCTAACAGATCATAAAAATCTGACTTATCTCTCGGAGGCCAAGACATTGTCCTCCCATCAGGCCAGGTGGGCACTGTTCCTGTCTCGATTTAATTTCATTGTATCATACTTACCGGGGTCAAAGAATATCAGGGCGGATGCACTGTCAAGACAATTTGAGGCCGACAGTGACAGAGTGGAAGCACCAGCACCCATCATCCAACCTGATAGAATACTGGCTACTATACACACGAGTATCATTTCTCCTTTAGGGGAGGAGATCCTGGCCTCTCAGGGGTCCGCTCCCCATGAAACTCCAGTGGGCAAATGTTTTGTCGATGAACCATTTCGTACTAGGCTGCTTGAAACCTACCATTCCTCTAAGGCTGCGGGACATATTGGTAGAGACCAATTGTTATGGTCCCTTTCTCAGTTATTTTGGTGGCCCTCCATGAGAAACGATTGTGCCGAATTTACGAATGCCTGTGCCACCTGTGCCCGCGCTAAGACCCCGAGACATCTCCCTGTGGGCTTGCTTCAACTGGTGCCTAATGGCGAACGCCCCTGGTCTCATGTTTCCATTGATTTTATGGGTGAGTTGCCTATGTCCAAGGGGTACTCCTTTATATTCATGGTGGTGGACAGGTTTTCTAAAATGGCTCATTTCGTGCCCCTCCGTGGTCTTCCTTCAGCGAAGGAATTGGCAATGGTGTTCGCCAGAGAAGTATTCCGGTTGCATGGAGTGCCTACGGTACTTTTGCCTGACAGGGGGAGCCAGTTTGTGTCTAGATTTTGGAGGGCATTTTGCCAACAGATGGGCATACAGCTGTCCTTCTCCTCTGCCTACCATCCCCAGACCAATGGAGCCGCTGAACGAGCTAATCAGGGCTTGGAACAATTTCTCCGTTGTTTCGTTACTGACCATCATGATAATTGGTCCGACTTGTTGCCTTGGGCAGAGTTCGCCAGGAACTGTGCGGTCAATTCTTCATCTGGGAGCTCTCCATTTCTGATTAATTATGGGTTCCAGCCCTGTTTGCGTCCAGACTCATTTCAGACGCAACAGATTCCAGCTCTGGATGAGCATATCGAGCAACTCCGTTCCACATGGGCACAAGTTCAGAGGGCACTTGGTCAGTCATTTCAGCGTCATCAGCGCCATGCTAATCGCAGAAGGCTTCCAGCGGTTTTTTTTCAGGTTGGGGATAGAGTATGGCTTTCCTCCAGAAATCTCAAGCTGCAGGTTCCTTCTAATAAGTTGGCTCCCCGGTTTATTGGTCCATACAGAGTTATTCGCAAAATTAACCCTGTCTCCTATGCACTAGACCTACCTGCATCCATGCGTATCCATAATGTGTTCCATGTGTCCCTTCTTAAGCCTCTGGTTTGCAATCGCTATACTACCACACCTGTGGTGCCAGGACCTGTTGAGGTCGAGGGCCAGGAGGAGTACGAGGTTCAGAGCATTATTGATTCCCGTAGGCTTAGAGGAAGGGTACAGTACCTGGTACATTGGAAAGGGTATGGTCCTGAGGATCGATCATGGGTGGATAGTACGGACCTTCATGCACCTAGGCTAACTAGGGCCTTTCATGCTAATTACCCACAGAAACCTAGACCCTATTCTAGGAGAGGAGGTCTTTGAAGGGGGGGTACTATCACGGTGCCCGTGATTGCTGCAGTTCCTTGTCTGTCACCAGTAGGGGGCTGCTATTGGCTGTCTGCAGATAGCCCGCCTTTCATTGCCTATTTAAACCTGGATTGGGCACCCTTTGGTTGCCCTTTCGTGTTGTTTCTGACCTTCTTGCTATCACTATGCCAGTGATAGCTGGGCCTCTGTTCCAGTGTTCCTGAGTTCCTGATCTCATGTGTTCCTGAGTTCCTGATCTCTACTGTTCCAGTGTTTCCTGCATGCTGAAGTACTTCCAGTCCTGGTTCCGGCCTAGTCTCTGGTGTTGCAGTTCCTGCTGAACTTCTTCTCTGCTGTTTCCTAACCTGACTGATCGTTGCTGGTTCCTGTCATCGCATCGCCTGTCTCCTGTATCCTGGCGACCTCCTGCCTGGTCGCGTCGGCGACATTGCTTGTTACTCCAGTGTGCGGTCACTGGTTTGCTCCACAGCCTATCGGCTATACAATTCTGTGTTGGTCCCAGCGTGCGGACGCTGGTTTGCTCCAAAGCCTTGCGGCTAGACAAACTCGCCTGTTACACCAGTGTGCGGTCACTGGTTTGCTCCAAAGCCTATCGGCTATACAATCCTGTGTTAGTCCCAGCATGCGGACGTTGGTTTGCTCCAAAGCCTTGCGGCTAGACAAACTCGCCTGTTACACCAGTGTGCGGTCACTGGTTTGCTCCAAAGCCTATCGGCTATACAATCCTGTGTTAGTCCCAGCGTGCGGACGTTGGTTTGCTCCAAAGCCTTGCGGCTAGACAAACTCGCTTATTACACCAGTGTGCGGTCACTGGTTTGCTCCAAAGCCTATCGGCTGTACTATCCTGTGTTGGTCCCAGCGTGCGGACGCTGGTTTGCTCCAAAGCCTTGCGGCTATACAAACTCGCTTGTTACACCAGTGTGCGGTCACTGGTTTGCTCCAAAGCCTATCAGCTATACAATTCTGTGTTGGTCCCAGCGTGCGGACGCTGGTTTGCTCCAAAGCCTTGCGGCTATACAAACTCGCTTGTTACACCAGTGTGCGGTCACTGGTTTGCTCCAAAGCCTATCAGCTATACAATTCTGTGTTGGTCCCAGCGTGCGGACGCTGGTTTGCTCCAAAGCCTTGTGGCTATACAGACTCGCTTGTTACACCAGTGTGCGGTCACTGGTTTGCTCCAAAGCCTATCAGCTATACAATTCTGTGTTGGTCCCAGCGTGCGGACCCTGGTTTGCTCCAAAGCCTTGCGGCTATACAAACTCGCTTGTTACACCAGTGTGCGGTCACTGGTTTGCTCCAAAGCCTATCAGCTATACAATTCTGTGTTGGTCCCAGCGTGCGGACGCTGGTTTGCTCCTAAGCCTTACGGCTATACTAACTCGCTTGTTACACCAGTGTGCGGTCACTGGTTTGCTCCTAAGCCTATCGGCTATACAATTCAGTGTTGGTCCCAGCGTGCGGACGCTGGTTTGCTCCAAAGCCTTGCGGCTTTACGATTCCCCTGTTAGTCTCAGTGTGTGTACACTGGGTTGCTTACGATCCTGTCAATTTGCCATTACCATCTGACTGCTGCTACTATCTCTGGGCTGCCCTGCCCGGTATTGGTAAGGCCGGTAGAACCTTTTGCCACATTCCATCTGAGGTTGCCTTACCCGGTATTGGCAGGGCCAGTAGAGCCTACATTATGAATCTATTGAGGCTGCCTTGCCCGGTAATTTGGTAAGGCCAGTAGAACCGTTATGCGATTCCATCTGCAGGTTGCCTTACCCGGTATTGGCAAGGCCGGTAGAGCCTAACATTCTATTACTTCAGACTGTCCTGTCCGGTATATTGACAGGTCCGGTAGAGTCTGCCTTCTGTCTTGTTATATTCTGAATATATCTGTATGTATGTGATTGCCATCCTACGTTATCAATTTATTATTTCAATAAAATTGATTTTTACCTAAAACTTGTGTCTGAGAGTCATAATAAACCGTGACACATAGCTGTCACAGAACAGGTTAAATCTGTGAATGTAAGCTTAATGGAACTTACTCTAAGAAGAGATGGCTTCATGGAGTTATAGCAGAAAGCGTATTTATTCTGGAAATGGTGTACTTATAATTGAACCCAATGGTAGGGTACAAATCCAGAGAGATGGCTATGTAGGCAGTAGTAGTGGATAAAGAGTAAGAAGGCAGAAGGTCTTGCCGTGATTCCGTAAGAAAATCCGCAAAAACTATGTTGTTGTCCACTTTTTCGTGGGAAAATCCTCTTTAAAAACAGTGATTAAAATCTTAGCATTTGTCGCCCAAAATTCTTCACCATTTTTTCAATGGCTACAAAGCTTCCGCCCATTGTTTTATGTATTTTTTACCTTTTTGCTATAAAAATTTGATGTATTCGAGGAAGTGAAGCACAATAGAAGTAGCTACAAAGCAAGATAGATGTGCTGTGCTGTTCTGCTATGATCTTTTTGGAAAATTGTGGCAGGAGAGGCTCATAGTGACTGCTGTCAATATGAGAAAGTATAAATATAATAAAAGGAGGAACTGGAAGAACCCTTATGTGTCAAATGTGTCTGAGGAGGAGGAGGAAGTGAGTACTACAGAACCAATGCTGGCCAGTCTCCCTAATTCAACCCTAGGGATCTTGGGGAAATTCATTGTCAAGGGAGTAAGAAAAGGGTAGTAGTGAGAGCAGGACACGTCAGCTGCCTATGCCTTCTGCCAAAAGTGCTGCCCCTGCTGCCACTAGTGCTGTGCCTTCTGTCAGACGTGCTGCCCCTGCTACTGCTACCACCACTGCTGTGCCTACTGTCAGATGTGCTGCCCCTGCTGCCACTAGTGATGTGCCTGCTGACACACTATCATGGTCCCCGTGACTTTCTGTCAATCTGACATGATTTGACTGTGCATTGGTGGAGACTGATTGGCCCGTCCAGGATGTGCCGTTATATGCTGGAGCTTGGGCACCTGTTGCTGCGCCTTGTTGCCGTATTCCTGTGTCTCCTGTGTACTGACCCGGCTAGTCTGACTCTTCTCCTGCTCCTGCTCCGTGATTTGACCCGGTTCTGGCTGACGACCCTGCTCCGTGATTTGACCCGGTTCTGGCTGACGACCCTGCTCCGTGATTTGACCCGGTTCTGGCTGACGACCCTGCTCCGTGAATTGACCCGGCTCTGGATGACGACCATGGTCCGTGACTCGACCCAGTTCTGGCTGACGACCCTGCTCTGTGATTCATTCCGGTCTGCCTGCCGTTCCAGTTACCGTTCCGGTCTGCCTGCTGTTCCGGTTGCCATACCGGCCTGCCTGCTGTTCCAGTTACCGTTCCGGTCTGCCTGCTGTTCCGGTTGCCGTTCCGGTCTGCCTGCTGTTCCAGTGTTCCTGCATCATTCTGGTCACTCCGGCGACATTCTGAACTGTTTAAGCGACTCACTATTCCTCTCACTAGTCAGTAGCTGTAGCCTGAGGTTGATTTGCCTTCTGCTGGTTGCCAAGGTGCTCTCTCCCGTGCAGAACCACTTAACCCTTGCAGTGCCTGTAGTCTCCGGTCTAGTGCCTCCGACATATCTTGACAAGCATACGTTTCCTGACTTGAGCCTTAACTCTGAGTGCTTCAGTGTGTCTCTCATTCACCCTCAGAGCCTTGTATGCTCTGTGCTTGTATTCTGGTAGCCTGTTCGCTCCCACTGTATTATTCGGTACGGCACCAGAAGGGTGTTTGGGCTCCGGCCCACAGACGCTGAAGTTACATTTCCCATCACACTTCAGAGGGCGCCGGCTCTACTACAGCTTGTGCAGTCACCATCAGTATAGCACCCAAGGGGTGTCTGGGCACAATCCAAGTGCCACACGCAGGGTTACTACTTTTCCAGTTAAGGGCGATTTTGGTTCTGATCACTACAGCGTGGCAATAGCTTTCCTCTGTAGCCCACGGTGGTGGTATCGGCTCAGCTCTGGACTTTCTTGCGCTACTATACCAACTTGAGAGTGTATTCAGTGCAGTTACTTATTTCTATCCAGCTATTGAGAGACTGTGTTCCAGAGACTGCTATTTATCCCGGGCGTTGGCCAATCTTGTTTATATCTCACCTATTGCATTTGTTAACCCTTTGGGGGAATCTTTCCTATCCATTCTTAGCACCTATCACTATCATTGTGTGCATTCACTTTGTCATTATTGCCATTACTGCTATTCCTGTGCTGGCCTCTAGGGGCATTGTTTTATTTTCAATAAAACTGTGTTTTTACTTCATACCCTGGTCTGAGTGTCAGAAAACCGTAACACACATGTGCTGCCCCTGCTGCCACCAGTGATCTGCCTGCTACCAGTGCCACCCCTGCTTCCACCAGTGCTGTGCCTTCTGCCAGTGCTGAACCTGCTGCCACCAGTACTGAACCTACTGCCAGTGTGTTTTGTAATACTCTGGATGGGGGAGTAGAAGATGATGCCAAGTGTGACAGCAGGGGACCCTAAGTATCACTTGCAATCCCCAAGCAGTTCCGCCAGTGTTAGAACTACTACTAAGAAGAGCCAGCAGCTTGTTAGTGTTAGGAGTGAAGGAGGGGGTAATCAACATATTACTAGTGACTGTGAAGAGGAAGACTCATGGACTGAACTTGATGTGGTTGGTGTTAGTAGTAGTAACAACAGTAATGGTGAGGCTAGTGTTAGAGGAGTGGTAGGGGAAGCATTTGAGAGCCTCCAGACTAGTGGTCAAGGGATCCCACACCATTCCTCTGTCCCCTTCCCTTCACAGCATTGTCCAGGTGGAACATGAGCCTGGAGAAGCCAGAACTGGTGGTGGATAGCAGGAGCAGCAATAATACCACCAGGAGCACAGATCAGCTGCCTGTGCCTGCTGCTACTGCTGCCAGTCTGAATTCTTCACATCACCAAGAAATGGCAAGTATGACATTGGGGGACCCTCTGTCACATTTCTTGTCACCTCCTCCAACCAGCAGTAAGATGTCTGTAATAGAGCAGCAGCACATAGGGACTAGTGGTGGTGGTGGTGGTGATGATGATGATGATGGTGGAGAAGCTATGGTGGAAGACACATTGATGGCCTTTTTAGCCCAAACTGAGAAAGAATGGGAGACAGGGATTAGGATGGGCATCACCACCACCAGCAGTGAGCTTTTGGAATTTGCAGAAATTGCAACTGCTCTAATTCCTGCTGCTGCTGAGTTGCAAGAGCATCAGGATGCTGAGGAGCAAAAAAACATTCCCTGTTCAACTGATTCTTTCTCCACACCCTACAAACACAGGCACCCTCATGCCCCTTTTATACTATGCCATTGATAAATAAAATAATATTTGCTGGGTGGTGTGTAAATTCAATGTTCCTATTGACTTCAACGGAAGGAGCTAGGCGAAAAAAGCAAAAAAACAGAACTTTTCGTGGGAAATTATTCGCCAAGCGGGAAGTGCCATTCTTCACTGATTTCAGTTTGAGGAGGAAATTTTCGCTTATCCCTAACAGCTCATGTAGGTATATGGCTTATATAGGGTTAAAGCTGGGCAGACTGTTGAAGGCAAGATACAGAGATACAGAGGTATACAGGTGAAGGCAGGTCAATAGCTTGTACAGGGTAAGCTGAACAATTTGCTGAAGGCAGTAGGCAGAGGTACACAGGTGCATAGCTTGTACAGGGTTAAAGCTGAACAGTCTGATGAAGGTAGTAGGAAGAGGAAAACATGTGTAGAGCTTTTACAGGATTAAAGGTGAACAGTCTGCTGAAGGCAGTAGGCAGAGGTACACAGGTATATAGCTGTATGGCTAGATGAGACGTACTCAGAAGCAGAGCAGACAAAGACAAAAGTCCAACAAACAAAGCCAAAGGGGTAAATCCAAGAGAGTGGTAAGGCAGTCCAAGGTCAGGGGCAGGCAGTACAGGATCAAGGTCAAAATGGAAACCAAGGATCAAGAACCAGGAACAAAGAAGAGGACTTGCCCATTACACCACTAAAGGACCAGTACAGCTGAACACTTTTAGCTACTGGCAGTTTCCTCTACAAAAAAATATGTCATGTGATGTCACCATGTGTGTGATGTTATTGACATTGCGTGATTTCATCATGTTTTCGAGACATAATCAACAATGGCACAGGCAAAATGGCAGTTATTTGAACCCTTAATGACTGCCCAGTTCGGTGCATGGGTGGCTGTTAAAGACCACTTGGCATTTTTTTTTTTTTTTTTGCTTAATGGATTCCGGAGGCACTGAGTGTGCAGCCGGGCAGCAACCCCAGAATTCCATGATGTGCCAGGACTGTCACCAGTCCTTAAGTGCCAAAAAGAGCATGATGGTCCTGGTACCATTAAGGGGTTAAATACCAGAGACAGCTAGAACTGATTTGCTATTATTTTTTTTACTGGTTCCAGTCACAGGACCTTTATTAGACTCTCCAGGCAAAATCTTGGTTAAGGACAGATGTGTCCCTTTTACCAGAGACACCTGTACCAAAAAGGCAGAACTATACTGGCTAGTTAAAGTAAACTCCCTTTAGGGCATACTGACTGACCTCTAGGCTTTGAAAAGAAACTTTTATTGACATGGGATTTCCATGCTGACAAGAGGGATCAGGATGTCTTTACATGTAGATTTGAATCTTTTGAAATGATGCTGCTCCTGAGAGATTTGTACATACATTGGAGGCTATTTACCTGGAAAGTGCTGCAGGAATACCAGAAGGTGTAAAAACGGAACATAAAATATCAGGTTGATATCTTTAGATTACAGTGAAGGGAAACTCGGTAGACTCTGTTGAAGGGTATTGTGGGTAAACTCAGTCAAAGGAAACTAGTCAGATCAGTTGTCTCACTGCTTAGGCATTAAGAATTTTAGGAATTAATCCAGGTATTTGATTGGACCTTTAGGTGAGCTGGTTGGTTTGGGGATGAGGTCAAGTAAAGAAGTGAAGAGATATACCTACAGCTTTTCAAAATATAGAGACAAATTGGGATCCAACGCAAGACACTATAAGGAAGATGTACTAAGAAGAATTTTAGTAACTGCAGGGGAGCAATAAATATTTTCTTTGACTTATGGAAATTGTAACCTTCTGAATGTTAGGATTCATTAGCATTTGAAAGTTTAAAGGCCCCATGTAAATAAATGGTGATTTAGGGATGTTTTTTTTGTTCCCAGTGGTGCAGAAGGTGTATTGACAAATGCATGAGTGCCAGGAACAGTTTTATTAACAAAATGCATAAGCACCAGAAACAGGATGATGCAAAGGGGGTGAAGCAGCATGGACTCTTCAATCATTCCTAATACAGAAAAAAACACATATGCCAGCAGATTTAGATACTTTTTAAATTTGTTTAAAGCTAGATCATACGGAAAAAATCCTACGCTCACTGCATGAATTGTAGGTTAGCTAAATCCTTTCTTTCATCGTAATACATAACTGACCTCCAGTTAAATGTTTTTACAAAAGTAGCTTTCTTAATCTTGAGGAAAAAATAAACCTTTGATATATTCAGATTTGCGGTGGTAGCAAAGTGCAGTCCCCTTTGTCACACTGACATTTGAACATTGGACCAGCTTTCTCATACAGTGGTTATGTATTTGTGGTCATTCTAATGGGATTTAGTTCTATTTCCTTTTTATGCTCTTCTTGTGGTTTGCCTTTATCTGCATTTTTTTTCATATATGACTTTGTGATTTTTACTTCATAATAAGAAATAGGTGCTTGTTAAGGTTAAAATGTATTTTCACATTATTGTGCAATTTTTAATGCTGTTCTTAAGTATTGTTCTTATTCAGTGATAAAATGATCTTTATGCATTTTCTTATAGACCATTTTATTCTTAACTCTTAGAGCACCAGGTAGTTATCCAGCTTATTGTGTTACAATGCTTTGGATACCTCTCTGCCAATCAAAGAGTTAACATCCATAGAATTTTTATCCTGTCTTTCTCTTTCTTTTCATTCTATATTTTTCATATTTTTATGTTTGCCATATTTGGTAGGCACATTCCTCCAACCACATCCTGCCTCAATCTATTCAGCTGTTCAAATCCTATTTAATAATATCAACATTAATTATTTTGAATTTAGACATAATTTTGTCTGTCACATTTCCTGTTACCATGTTTTAGCGTTTCTGTGGATACTATTGAATTTTTAGTCTCACTGTATCATGTCTTTTATATAATTTTCCAAGTAAGATATATTCCACAACAATCAGACTTGAATTTTCCCAGCTTTAGTGAAATTATAATAAATTCATAATTTAAGAATGCATATTTTATTTGTTCACTTTTCACTGTAAAATAAATTTTAAAAAAAGTCTGGCAATTATCGGTTATTGAATTAACTATACCTCAGTAAATTGTCTAAAGCGGTCAATAAAAGCAAACAAAGTTGAGTATCTATTACCAGTCATCAATACTGTTAGCTGGTGAACTAACCTACATCAGGGTGCTCCCTGTCTACCACAGCAAAACTTATAAGGGAATCCTTTCAAAAGAACAAAAGAAAGAAGGATCAAAAGAAAGACATAGAAGTAAATAAGGGAGAGAAGGTGGAAATGGATCATGATGCAGAGTCAAAAATGAAGTGAGGAAAAGGAACAGAGGGAATGAGGCATGAGGGAATGAATAGAGATGGAGAAGGAGAGACAGGAATACGGATGGTAAATAACAGAAAAGTCCAAATAAAGAAAACAAAGGAAGAATGGAGAGAGGCAGAGATGATAGAGGGAAAAGGAAGAAAGAGGGCACTGAACATTTAAAATATTGCCTTTTAAAAGTGCAGCTCATAGCAAATAGGAACTAGAATTGAATTTGTTACATTTAATAATGCTAAAATTTAATTTATTACCTTAAAATGTATATTTATTATTAGAAAATGCACATGGGGTTCTGAGGTCAGGCAGGAGATAACTCAGCTGGAGATAGATTTGAGGCCATTGAAGAAGACAGAGAGTTGGTATTCCTTTCAGTAGGACACTGATAAGAAACTCTCTTTCCTTCAGCAACTAAAAATGTAGACCCCCATGCTCTGAAACGCAAGGTTTTTCCTCAAGAGGCTCCTTGTGATGCTCCATGCATTTCTTGAGAAGGAGGCTATTGCTAAAACTGCAAAAAATGAGGGGAAAATAGAAATACTCCTCCCTCTTTCTTCAGCCCGACTCTGTTAACCCCTCACATACAGTTCTCCTCTGCACACCAGGCATCTTATGTCATTGTTTATTTTGATTGCTGGTTATACTCTTGGGATTTAGATGCTTATACTCCCGTATTGAACCCTAACCATGCACTCTCATGTTGATGAAATTCTGTTCGTCATGTTCATGCAATGTACACTCTCACCATGGTCTTATTATTATCTCCCTTATGAGATGTGTTCTTAAGCCTTTTCTTCTCCCATAACCTTTCCCCCTTCCAACCCATTCCTCAATGACTCTGACGCATCACTCAGCACCCATTCTGGTCAACTCGGTTGACTTTCCTCTGGGGATGATACTCATTTAAGTGACTTTGATACTTGTGGAGGTTCTCCATATAACATGCGCCAACTCACCTGCCTTGACTACATAAGCTACTTCTATAAATTAATTATGTGATGCTTGATGGCACAGCATCCAGGTCGACTTGATGTACACTACCTCAAATACCCCTTTAGTTCAACCGATCCTCTCATTACTGCGAATTTGCTGTTTAGGCCTCACCTTATCCCTCCCTTTGAGACTCATGCTAACCCACGTACAGATGACATTCCCATTTAAGTACATCTACACTCACTTCACTCTTTATTGCAGCGGGTCATCCTGATACTCTTTCTGTACACCCAGTGCTCTGTAAGAGTGAGTCCCCCACTGAACTAACCTTAACGTACTGCTCTTTTTTCATATATTTCTTACTCTCTATTTCTTCCTTCCTTACTACTTACTCCCTTACTTCACTTCATTGCAACTACTCAAATACTCCTCCGTATCACAGTATCCCTTTCTCTGACATCTGTCCTTTATCTCCTCATTTCCTACCTCATTCTTTCATCTTTATTCCTACTAACACACCCACCCTGCCCCTCTCTCACTTTTTTCACTCCCATACCTCTGGAAAAAGTTACCACTTGATCCGTAGCAGTTGCTGCCAAACCATACTTCTACCTTCTCTCAAAACCTCAAGATGACAGGCAACTCTTTGATTTTTATGACCATTAATACTCAAGGTCTTAATGTTCCTGAGAAGATATTTCAAATCTTGCATGAAGCTACTTGCTTACATACGAATATCCTCTTTTTACAGGAAACATTTCCTTTCAGGTAATCACCCATCTCTCAGCTTCCCCCCATTTTCCACTGACATGGTATGCTTCTGCTGATTCTAAAAGGTGTAGGGTGGCCATTTTGATTGATGACCACACTCCATGGTTCACAAAGCTGAACTGATTGACCCTCCGGGCCGATACATATTTCTTAAAGGTAGGATTAATGGTACATTCTTTATACTAGCGAATGTTTATGCACCTAACTCCAAGGTTGTTAAGTTTCTTCTTAAGGTTCTTGGGCTATTGGAGACATCTTCATATGGATCTGTCATATTTGGAGGAGACCTCAACTTAGCACTCAACCCCTCTCTGGATAGTACTTCCAATTGCACCCAATATGCTCTCTCCTTTCTGCGTAAATTAGAAACTAAACTTTCACACTCTCATTTGTTAGATGTCTGGAGACTGTTTCATGCTTCCACAAAGGACTTCATCTTTTTCTCCAAACCTCGCAACATGCATTTGCGCCTAGAGTACTTCTTACTGGACCTGTTGTTATTAAATTTTGTGACGAAAGCAACCATTGAGCCCTCCGCGGTCTCAGACCACTCTCCTACCTGTCTACACCTTGTACTTCCCCAACAGAAACCGGGCAGACCCACATGGAGATTAAATTATATCCTTCTTCATAAAGAGGAAGATGTTTTACATCTTAATTCATGACTTGATGATTTCTTCAAATGTAATGATACCCCTGAGGTCTCACCCCATTCTGTGGGAAACCCAGAAATATTTTATGAGAGGAGAACTCATTAAAATGGGAGCCTTCAAACAGAAACTATTTAGGTTGGATACTGATAAACTCATTCATAATTGATAAAAGAGATAAAGAACTGGCAAAAAATCTGATTATTCCCTGTCTGAGCTTACGGCTGCACGTGCTTACCTTTTATCGCTGAACAGAAGTCGACAGCTCAAATCCTATCAGTGGCATAAATACAGAGCCTACTTACAAGGAACTAAATGCAGTAAAACTCTAGACTGTCTTGTCATCACCAAGGATGAAATAGTCTCCGCACTGAAAAACACCCCAAATGGGAAATGCCCAGGTCCAGACGGGTTTACATTGCTTTACTAAAAAAAGTTCAGCTCTAAACTAGCTTCCCACTTGGCCAACTCCTTTAACTATATCGCTTCAGGTCATTCATTCCCATTCATTGGAAGCCCATATCACAGTAATACCTAAACCAGATAGAAAACCAACCTACTGTTCCAGTTACAGACCCATATCCCTGCTAAACACAGACATTAAGTTCAACACACAATATATACACACACAAATGGGCGATTCGGTCTATACACTGGTATTGGGATATATCAAAAAGTATAATAAAAGTCCCACAACTGTATAACATAATCCACTTGCTTGTAGTGATTCCACTTATCACATCATCCCATACCGCACATAAGGACAGAAAAGAAATGTCCAATTAGACTTCAAGACTTCTAGATTATAACAAATAATCAAGCATCCACTTACAGTTAAACTGCTATTGTTGTTCTCAAAAAGATTTTCCTCTTTTATTCCTCCTCTCGTCCGCTCAATATCGAGTATCGAGTTATGTCAAACCAGATTCCCTCCAAATAAAATCCTTCAATATTCATACTGTCCTTAAAGGGATAGTAATGTTTCACAAAAACAGCAGTTCTAATTAAGATTAATTGTATCCCTATGCCTTTTATAAGTTCCTCTTTGATATCTATGAGATGCTCCCACAGATTTGGTTCTCCTCTCTGCAAAACATATCTTCTTAATAGAGAACACATCTGTTCCCATTCCCACTCTTCTTTCTTTGCTAACCATCCTTCCTCACTGAGCACCCGTTCAGAGTTCCAGTTTGACAAACACCATTGAATTCATTAAACTTATGCAGACAGATCGATTCTCTAAACATACATTAAACAAGTCTGCTGTCCCATAATAGTTTCTCTCTATGATAGCAGACCTATGAACATCTTCTTAACCCGTTACCTCTTGCATCTCATGCTTCCCTCAACTGGTGTACTTTTGCTGTTCATAGTGCTGGATTTCTCATAGGGCTTTTTGCCCTTTATTTTTGGGGGCCACTGTGTCTTCTTCTTCCTATACTTGTGGCAAATCTATGACCACTGCTGATTCCCTTTCATGTTTAACTGTAACATTTGTACTTCATTGTCATGTATACTCAAGTTTTGGAAATGCTTGTTGACTTTATCACGTTGTTAAAGTTATTTGAGGATGTGGGGATTCAGCAGCCCTCTAGCTCCCCACCTCCTTTATATAGGTAAATTGTGCACATTACTTGGTCCACTTACCCCTTTCAAATTGCATGACTTCTGTATTGGGTCTAATATGTTTAACACGTGGGTGTGAGTTGCAGATGTTCTTGCCACTCACAAGACTGGATATCTCATGGGGCTCGTGCACTTTAATCTTGGTGGTTACTGGGTCTTTAAAGCAAAGGCCATTGCAGATGATCCATTTATAAAAAGGCATACATAAGATACTCATGATATTTTCTCCTGACTATCCTATTATATATATGGAAAGCTGAGTTCCTCGTTCATCACCACATATATTTACGTCTGAACATAAACACTGATTATTGAATTACTTTTTCAAACTGCCTCAGGGTGGGGGGCTCAGCAGCTCCTAGATAAATATATTTGGCCTAAGTAATTTCACTTGTGTTTGATAAATGTAAGATACTATCTCAGTGTTTTTAACAATACATCTTAGGTAATTCTGCCCTTGTTCTGGGGTGGCTATGTACACCCCATCATCAGTACAATTGTTGCATTCAATTGTACTGATGATGAACACATATAGGCCCATTCTATTATGATCCTCAACAAAGTGTTATTTTTTTTGCATCTACTGTGACCTCTGGGCTGTGGCCCATAGTTTTTGGGTTATTTTACTATGTAACGTTGTAAGTGTTATTTACAGTGCAGTTATGTGACTTGATATGACTTTTACATTTCACCCCCCCATTACTGTTCTCTATTATATATATTGGATTAGGCCCCTGGGGACTTAGACCCACAACAAATCTTGAGAAGGGTTCCCTTTCTTCCCTTATGCTTGCTCTCTCTGGTACATTCTACCTTTATCTCTTTCTGCCCCTTTTTTTCCATCTGTCTCTTGTGGGTGCAGCTCCCTCAATTGGGACCAACTATGGATAAATCTGTACATGTGGGCTCTAGTTTTAGCTTGGAAATGGGTTGACTTTATAATTTCCCCTTGTATTTCTACCATGTGACCTCTTTTGTGAAGCAGTACTAAATTTGATACCTTTCAATCTTCTGGAACTACTCGATAGTGATTGATAGAATAACTAAAGGTTTTGCTAGGTGTATCCCATCGATTCATCTGTTTTTACCTTAGAGAGTTGAACTTCTTCCTCTGTAAACATGGATTATTCCCATTCCCATTTCTTTTTTCTAAAGAGGTCCCTTCTCTTCACCTTCCTTTGAAAAAACTGAACAGAAATATTCATTGAGACAGTCAGCTAGCTCTATATTCTCATTTACATAGTTTCCATTTTTTACATTGTTGACTGGGC
Source organism: Rhinophrynus dorsalis (assembly GCA_037306005.1). Taxonomy (NCBI): domain Eukaryota; kingdom Metazoa; phylum Chordata; class Amphibia; order Anura; family Rhinophrynidae; genus Rhinophrynus; species Rhinophrynus dorsalis. The sequence goes on along the minus strand of CM074718.1, from coordinate 222,681,079 downwards.
AATTTTTTCCTCAGTGTGTGCTTTGGCACATCTACTAATGCTTTATACCTCCTTCAGATTAGTCTTGTACTAATACCTATCTTCTTTCTTCTGCGTTTGCTCATATTTCCCAAATGATTATGTTTTAGCCTTTACTATATTTGCCATGTCTACAGAGTACCACAGTGGTTTTCTTTTTCTTTTAACCTTACTAACATGTCTAATGCAATGCTCTTTTTAGTAAAACATATTTCAGATAATCCCATTTCTTCTGGACTCCATTAAAGACATCAGGTTGTTAAAGACTGACATAAATATGTCACCATTTTAGAAAAATTAGCCTTTCTAAAATGTAGAACCTTTTTTTAGTGTGGCATAGCTCAGTCTCTGTCTTTATATTAAACCACACATATTGATAATCACTAGAGCCCAAACATTCTCCTACAGCTACATCTGATACCAAGTCTCCATTACTAAATAATAAATCTAATGGCTTCCTTCCTAGTCAGCTCTTCTACTAATTGACTAAGAGGTAATCCTCGTAAAGTATTTAGGATATCTCTACTCCTGGCTGAACCTGCTGCTTGGTTTTTCCAGTCTACATCAGAAAGATTAAAGTCCCCCATAATAGTAACCTCACCTTTCACTGTTATCTTAGTTACTTCCTTCACCAGCAGGTAATCCAACTCCTCTGCTTGTCCAGGGGGTCTATAGATTACACCTATACGAGTGACCATCTTATTCCCAAATGCTAAAGCTATCCAGTCAGTTTCTGTGTTCTCCTCCATACCCTGTATAAGATTAACCTTTAAGCTATTTTGACATAAATTGCAACCCCTTCTCCTTTTCTGCTTTTCCTGTCTTTTCTAAATAGAGAATACCTTGGTATTTCTACATCCCAATCATTATTTTCAATGTACTAGGTCTCGATAGTCCCCACTAAATCCACATCTTCACTAGTTACGATTGCAGTAAATTCAGGGATCTTATTCCCTAAATTGCAGGCATTAGTACACATGGCTGGAAGTCTACTGGTTTTTGACATATGTGTCAAAGAACCTTGAATATTGGAATAATTTGTGTAACTGGGAATATCTTAAATTATTGAGCCTTTATTATTATTTTGTATCATTATGTTCAAGTATTAAATCTAAATGGCTTACTCATATGCATGCTTTTTCCCAGCTCTTAGGGACATGCCACCTGTAAAGAATCAATTATATCTCTGCTTCTGGCTGGCATGGCATGAAGGCAAGCCAAGAGGGTGTCTCCAGCTGATCAGAAACATCCCACCCCATACTCTTTTGGATTCATCAGATCTGGGAGAGTGACAAACCTTTAGTACCTAAATAATTAGCAATTGTGTTTTTTAATACCAGTGGTGGGGAGCCTGTGGCCTTCCTCTAGCTGTTGTTGGACTACAGCTCCCATCAACCCCATCTGGTTTTTGGTAATCAATGCTCAGGTAGCTGCAATATCTTTGGAATATAGAAGTAAATAGTACACATTTTTAGAATGGTATATTTTTTTTGCCAGAGATTCTTCTTCCCTTTGCCATAGGGAATTTCCAAACAGGGTCTGACTATTAACTCCACTCATAACAATTACCTCACCCTTTGTTTTTTTTGTAATTATTGTCTTTATTAATACCTTATAGCAATATTTCTCAGTCTTAGTCCTGTTGACACACCAACAGATCAGCTTTTAAACATTTATCTGTTTAATCACAGGTATATAACCAATGGCTCAGTCATAATGACTGAGTTCCCTGTGCTTAATTGGGGATATCCTGAAAACATGAGGACCGGAGCTTAGAATAACTGTCCTATAGATTATTCTATGTGCCGTATGTTCCAAGAAGTAGCAAAATAGCTTTTGTAATTTGCAACGACATTTCATAGTATGGTGTTGTTGGGCTCAGTAATATTTTCAGAAAGTGTCATTTTTGATCAGCTATATGTAGGTTTGGATGATTCCTGACTGATATTGTTGTATGTAACGACAGTTATGTGACTGCTCTCGTGTGCTGTTTCACCTAAGTGTCAAGAATATAGGTATGGTAATTGTGCTTATGTTGGTGATAGCAATAAAGAATTTTAGCATTTCCTTCAATTATTATATGTTTCTCGCATTCAGAACTTCACATTTCCTCCACTTTTCTTAACGTACAAAATCTGTTGTTTGCTTGACATTGCCTTGTAGTTGTTTACAGCAAATTTCTTTACCTGTATAAGACACTGGAAAATAGTTTAGCCCTGCCCTTTTCCTGTCCCTTTGCAAGGCAATTCTGGACTTGTGTCGCACACGACAGACATTACTAGCTTTTTGTTGTATATTCTATAAAAAATGTCATTCATGCATACAATTACTTATTTTTGTCAATCATCCCACATTTTTTGTCATTATCCCTTTGAACATATGGCCTTATATTTTGAATGAAAGTAACTTTTACGTCACTCTTGACATGAAGATCAACTCCCCTTTCCTACTTTCCTATTTTTTTAATTTTTCTTTATCCAGTCATGGATTTCATTGTAAATGACAAAATAATAGCCACCACAGATGGATATTATCCCCTGTCCTTACTGAAATAAGGTCAGGGAGTTTATTTCTTAAATTACAAGCATTATAATGTGTAGCATGTCCTAAATTTAAAACTACTGGACTAACTGAATTCGATAAATGATATATTGAGTTTTCCTCGGGACTGCACTGTTGTGGTAGCTTCAAAGGTTTTTAGTATTCTGGAGTTCTCAAACATAAACCTTTAATGATACAACCAACACCAAAAGTTTTAAGATAAGGACTTTTTTAACTGCTGACCAGAGCATTTTACTTTCAAATAATGTGTAACTATGTTCTCCTTGGAGCTAATACATCAAATTACTTAATGGTATTTACTAGTGTTGAGCGAGCACCCCGATGCTCGGGTGCTCGGGTGCTCTGACTGAGCACCGCCGGAGGCTCGAGTGCTCGGCCGAGCACCCGAGCCCCATTGAATTCAATGGGGCGACACGAGCATTACACCAGGCACCCCCTGCTCTGATGAGGGGAGGGTGCCTGGTCAATGCCCCCCTTCATCTCCACAATGCCCCTCTTCCACAATGTCCCCCTTCCACAATGTCCCCCTTCCACAATGTCCCCCTTCATCTCCGCAATGTCCCCCTTCATCTCCGCAATGCTCCCTTCATCTCCGCAATGCTCCCTTCATCTCCGCAATGTCCCCCTTCATCTCCGCAATGCCCCCTTCATCTCCGCAATGCCCCCCTTCCACAATGTCCCCCTTCCACAATGTCCCCCTTCATCTCCGCAATGTCCCCCTTCATCTCCGCAATGCCCCCTTCATCTCCGCAATGCCCCCTTCATCTCCGCAATGCCCCCCTTCCACAATGTCCCCCTTCCACAATGTCCCCCTTCATCTCCACAATGTCCCCCTTCATCTCCGCAATGCCCCCTACCTCCAGTCCCTGGTGGTCCAGCGGAGCGTCTGCAAGATCTGTGCCTCCTCCGGCACAGATCCCTGCCACCCGAACATGGCGGGCGAGCACATGGCGGTACTCGTACGAGTACCGCCATGTGCCGAGCAGAGCGATGCTCGAGCCGATCCGAGCATCGGCCGAGCATGCTCGCTCAACACTAGTATTTACAAATGCTGTCACAAATAACTAACATTCTTAACAAAAAATCCAATATGTCACTGGATAATTTTGACATATAATGGAGGACATATTCTTAAAAACATTTGCCATTAAGAAGATTAAAATGTGTATTAAAGGCTGTGACATTATGAAATGTAGATGGAGGAGGGAATGGAGGACCTTCTATGTAAATTCAGTTAACAATATCAGTTTAAATGAGGAAAACGTGTTGCTGAGTTTATTATTCTAAGACTAAAAGACAAAATACAGACAAAAACTACAAAGGCTTCTGATATCTTCATACTGGAATATCTAAAGGGATAGTAATGTTTCACAAAAAAAGCAGCTCCAATTATTCTTCATAGTATTTGGGCCATGGAGAGTGTTATTTCAGTACTGCCAGAGTTGTAGTTCAAGAGTAATTGAATGATAAAGTATCCCTCTCCCGTCCCTTTTATCTAGTGTAAGCCACCTCCCCTCAGATGTGGACTCTGGTCTCTTGACCGGACAGCTTGCAGCAAGGGACAATCTTCTTACTGAGAGCATAAGGAAAACCCTGACCCCCTTGACAAAGGAGGTCAGGTTTTTCCTTATGCTCACTGACGATTGTCCCTCTCTGTGATCCATTTGGACAGTTGTGCTGCTCTGAGGTGAACAGTGTTACATCAGTAAAAGAGGCGGGAGGGGGATACTTTATCATTCAATTACTTTTGAATGCAGTGGGTAATAGGTCTCACTGTGTTTCCGCAAAAAAAATTCAGCGAAAACCACGTTGTTGTCAGCTTTTCCTTAGGAAAATCCACTTTAAAAACCGCAATTAAAATTTTTGCATTTTTCGCCTATTGGCCAAAATTCTTCGCCTGTTTTTCAATGGCTACAAAGTTTCTGCCCATTGATTTATGTTTTTTTGCCTTTTCGCTATAAAAATGTGACATATTCGAGGAAGTAAAACACAATAGAAGCAGCTACAGAGCGAGGTAGACATGCTGTGCTGTTCTGCTCTGGAGAGGCTCATAGTGTCTGCTATCACTATGAGAAAATTTTAAGGTAATAAAAGGAGGAACTGGAAGTACCCTTATGTGTCCACTGAGTCTGAGTCTGAGGAGGAAGTGAGCACTACAGGAGTAATGCCGGCCAGTTCCCCTAAATCACCCCTAGGTATTTTGGGAAATTAATGTCAAGGGAGTAAGAAGAGGGTAGTAGTGAGAACAGAACAGGTCATCTGCCTGTGCCTGCTGCCAGACATGCTGCGCCTCCTGCCAGACGGCTGTGCCAGCTGCCAGAAGTGCTATGCCTGCTTCCAGATGTGCTGCATATGCTGTCAGATGTGCTGTCCCTGCTGCCACCAGTTCTGTGCCTGCTGCCAGTGCTGAAGTTGCTGACACCAGTGCTGAAGCTGTTGGAGGGTGGAAAGAAGAAGGTGATGCCAAGTGTGACAGCAGGGGACTCTAAGTCACACTTGCCATCCCCAAGCAGTACCACCAGTGCTAGTACTACTACTACTAAGAAGGTCCAGCAGCTTTTTAGCATTAGGAGTGAAGGAGGGGGTAATCATCATATTAATAGTGACTATGAGGAGGAAGGCTCAGGGGCTGAAATTAATGTGGTTGGTATTAGTAGAAGTAGTAAGAGTGATGGTGAAGCAGCCGGTGGGACTAGTGTTAGGAGAGTGGTAAGGGGAGCAATTGAGAGCATCCAGACTAGTGGTCAAGAGAGCCCACACCATTCCCCTGACCCTGGGAGTCCTCTTCTCTCCATGTTATTGTCCATGTGGGACATAATCCTGAAGAAGTCCGAATTGCTACCACAGCAATAATACCACCACCAGTAGCACAGATCAGCTGCCTATGCCTGCTGCTAGTGCTGTCAGTCTGCCTTCTTCAGGTCAACAAGAAATGGCAAGTGTGGCATTAGGAGACCCTCTGTCACATTTCTCATCACCTACTCCAACCAGCAGTGAGATGTCTGTAACAGAGCAGCAGCAGCAGCATGGAGGGACTAGTGGTAGTGGTGATGATGAGGGTGGAGAAGCTGGGGTGGAAGAGACATTGAAGGCCTTTTTAGCCCAAAGTCAGAAGGAATGGGAGAAAGGAATGGGGATGGGCATCACCACCACCACTATCAGTGAACTTTTGGAATCTGCAGAGTTTGCTACTGCTTTAATTCCTGCTGATGCTGAGTTACAAGGGCAACAGGATACTGAGGAGCAGGTTAGTGTGTGACAGACCACCGTGGACACAATGGGAATGGGACCAGGACAGATTTCACTTGACAGCAGCAGCAATACTACTGGTCCTAGTTGCAGTGCTTGTTCTGAGGCAGTAGCAGTAACAGCAGCAACATCATCCTCTGCCCCAGCCAGTGAATGGGAATTTGGAGGAGAAGAACAAAGTGGCCATTCTTTTCCACCTCTTCTGTACCCCCTGAAGTCATGAGTGTGGGACTATTTTTCTCTTGGGACAGGCACAGTGCAGTTATCACCAACAGGGCTGTGCACAAGTTATGACAAGTCAGTGAGATGGGGAAAGGAGAGAACACACCTTGTCAAAACTGCCGTGATAACACACATGAAAAACAGACACTATGACATTATGTCAAACATGTTAAAGCCAAACACCCTAAACAGAAATTAAGCAGCGCTGTTGCAGTACCCCCTGACTCTTCAGAAAGGCACCAAGAGGTGAGGCAGGGATCAAAGAGGAGGAAGAATAGTGAAATCCAGGCAGAGGCTGGAAGTTCCACGACAAGCAAAACAACTAGCTCTCCATCACATTCTTCCTCTAGGGTAACTACATCTTCTGCCAATCCACCTTGCTCATCATTACCTCCCCTGCCAAATGTAGATGTGGCAGTTCATGCCCACCCATTGCACACTGTGTGATGCACTGACCACATATGGCAGTGTGGTGGAGAAAAATCGCAAGCAAGCCATCAAGCGGCATCTTAGGAGATTCCATCCTGCAGAATATGCTAAGTTGGTGGCAGGGAGGGTTCATCATTACTATTAAGCTGTCAGCAAGTTGCCATGTGTCTTTAACAGGGTGTGGACAAAGGGGTATAGTAACAGCTGCAGTACTTGGTTTCTGATGTCATGGTGCTTGAATACAGTTGTGCCAGGTGTTATTTACCACACACTGTGAACATTGCAGTTGCTGATGTGAGGCACACTTCCTGCTCTCAAGGCAAAAAATATTTCTAGTAACAACACACCCATGATTTTGGAAGAGGGGCAGGTGTAGAAGAATTATTGACCAACTTCTTTTTTTTCTCCACATATACTGGGGGCTACTTATTGTGCTGCTACTGCATCACTGGAGCTAGTTGTAGCAAGTGGAACCTTCATCATCCATCACCATATTACTGCTGTTGTTGATCTCATTCCCTTTGAGCTGCCTAATCATTCTGCTGCTTAAACAACTCAGCAGTAGCAAGAACAGCAGTCTCAAATTCTGCATCTACATCAGGGCATTTGGCAATGGCCGGTGGCCACTGGCCAACTAACCATGACCTGCTGGCACTAGAAAAAACTGCAACAAAACACAAAGAAGGTGCTCCTAATGTAGTATCTTCAGATAACTTCTTCTCTCCCCTCAAAATAGGGTTATTGTACTCACACTTTGTCGTATCCAGTGAAACACATATGTGTGCACTGGAATATCAGGCAGGTGGGATTTATCCGACTGTCCCCACAACACTACACCAAGGTTTCTTGTTAACAGGAATAAGTTGGGCTGCTCTAATAGTCTAATAGTCTAAGCCCTACAATTCAATGTTTCCTCAGGACTTGAGACCTTAACAACACATCTTACAAATTATCCTCTACAAAATGCTCTGTCATGTCAAGTATCAGTCTACCCCAGTGGCAGCTCATGTCAGGGGGTCCCTATCACTATCACGTTACTGTCATGTTTGACTAATCTGATCTAACACTTGCCTATTGATTGCTGCTGCCTTCCCTTCTGTGTGTCAGGCTGAGTCAGCTGATGCTGCCTTGATCTCTCAGTTTCCATGGTTACTCACCTGACTTTTATCATCTAACCCCTTCCAGGATATTTAAAGCAGCTAGACTCACTTCCTCCCTTGTGTCTGATTCTGGCTGCAAGTGTGTTCTCCTGTGTTGCTGATTATCTGTGCATGACCTGGATTCATCTGACATCCCTTCTGGCTCCTGACTTCTGGCTTGTTCCTGACATCGCTGATCTCCGTATTCCTGAAACATCAATCAGAAAAAATGTGTACACAACTTCCAAATTGCTCTCACATGCAGGAACGCTACATATTCTCCTTATTAAAAACAATACAGCTTTATTGGAAACATAAAATCTTCGTACCTGCGATAAAGGATACTCTGCAACATAGTAACAAGACTTATGGAGTGGGTACAAATGGGTTATATATGGTGATAATCAACGCGTTTATTCCATATTCCTGACCCAGGCTTGCCTGAGTACCTGTCTTGGTTCCAGACCTCGGTTTGTCTTTTGGTTTACGCTCCTGGATCACAATTTTGCTTTGTTTGCTTTTGTTATTTTAATAAAGGTGTTTTGCATTTTACATTTTTGTGTCGGTCTGGTTCCTGGTCCCTAACAGTTACATACAAAGTTCATATTTTATTTATTTATTTATTTATTTTTTTTATGAACTGTCCCCCCAATACCAGTCAACAAACAAATTCCCTGCTCAACTGATTCTTCCACCCAGACTACAGCCACCAATACAGGAACCCTCCTCAGACCCCTTTTATGCCATGTCTTATGGGTTTTTTTTAATTGTATTTAGGATTTTTTTTTTTTTAACTGCCCCCCATCCCAGTAAACCAATCCCCCCAAAAAACATTCCCTGTTCAATTGATTCTTTCTCCACACCCCACCAGCACAGGCACCCTCATGCCCCTTTTATGCTATGCCTTTGGGAAATAAAATAATATGTGCTATGTGTTGTGTGTAAATTCAATGTTCCCATTGATTTCAATGAAATGAGCTAGGCAAAAAAGCAGAAAAACAACACTTTTCATAGGACATTATTCACCAATTGGGAAGTGCCATTATTCGTTAATATCAGTTCACGGTGAAAATGTTCGCCCAACTCTACTCTTGAACTACAACTCTGACAATATTCAAACAACATTTCCATGGCCCAAACACTATGAGGATTAACTGGAGCTTATTTTTTGTGAAACATTACTATCCCTTTAAGGCAACACATGTATATGTTGCAACAACTCACTTGCATTGTGCTTTGAGCAGTAGGTAAAGAATACATATTAAAAGTGCCCTAATTCAAATTTAGAATGTATTTCACAGCTCAAGGTCTCTGGTTGATTCTACTGATATGGATATATATAGATAGATAGATAGATAGATAGATAGATAGATAGATAGATAGATAGATAGATAGATATAGCACTGTGCAAAAGTTTTAGGTAGGTGTAAAAAAATGTTGTAAAGTAAGAATGCTTTTAAAAATAGACATGTTAATATTTTTTTATCAGTTAACAAAATGCAAAGTGAGTGAACTGAAGAAAAATCTAAATCAAATCAGTATTTGGTGTGACCACCCTTTGCCTTCAAAACAGCGTAAATTCTTCTAGGTACACTTCCACAAAGTAAGGGATTTTGTAGGCATATAGTCAGCTGTATGATTAAACAATTATACCAAACAGGTGCTATGATCATCAATTTAATATGTAGATTGAAACACAATCATTAACTGAAACAGAAACAGCTGTGTAGGAGGAATAAAACTGGGTGAGAAACAGCCAAACTCAGCTAACAAGGTGAGGTTGCTGAAGACAGTTTAAAGGGATAGTAATACCTAAAATGTAAAAAAAATATGTTGTAGGGTTTATCCCCCTGAGTAAAACAAGAGTACTCCCACTGCTGAAAGATGTTTCATTCAAAAGTTATTAATTTTCAAAGTTGAATTTTTTAGGTGCAATATCACAGTGGCCTGAAATTTTACAGTGGCGCTGTTGCTACACCATCCTATGGAGATTTATGGTCCTGAGACCAGAGCTGATCATATGATCGTGTAGCAACAGCGCCACTGTACAATTTCAGGCCACTGTGATATTGCACCTAAAAAATTCAACTTTGAAAATTAATAACTTTTGAATGAAACACCTTTCAGCAGTGGGAGTACTCTTGTTTTACTCAGGGGGATAAACCCTACAACATATATTTTTTTACATTTTAGGTATTACTATCTCTTTAATGTCAAAAATCATACATCATGGCAAGACTGAGCACAGCAACAAGACTCAGGGTACTTATACTGCATCAGTAAGGTCTCTCCTATGCAGAAATTTCAAGGCAGACAGGGGTTTCCAGATGTACTCTCCAAGCTCTTATGAAGAAGCACAAAGAAACAGGCAATGTTGGGGACCATAGATGCAGTGTTCAGCCAAGGAAATGAAAGACACATTGTGCAACAGATGAAAGACACACCTTGCTAACTTCACTTTGAAATCGGAAGATGTTCAGCAGTGCCATCAGCTCAGAATTGGCAGAAAACAGTGGAACCCTGGTACACCCATCTACTGTCCAGAGAAATTTGGTCAGACGGGGTCTTCATGGAAGACTTGCAGCCAAAAAACCATACCTTTGGTGTGGGAAAAAGGCCAAGTGACTCAACTATGCACAAAAACTCAGTAACTGGGGTGCAGAAAAATGGCAGCAGATGCTCTGTACTGATGAGTAGGGATAAGCGAGCACCCCGATGCTCGGGTGCTCGGGTGCTCTGACCGAGCACCCCCTGAGGCTCGAGTGCTCGGCCGAGCACCCGAGCCCCATTGAAAAGCATGGGAGCACTCGAGCATTAAACCAGGCACCCCCTGCTCTGATGAGCGGAGGGTGCCTGGTCAATGTCCCCCTTCATCTCCGCTATGCCCCTCTTCCACAATGTCCCCCTTCATCTCCTATGCCATAGAGGAGATGAAGGGGGACATTGTGGAAGAGGGGCATAGCGGAGATGAAGGGGGACATTGTGGAAGAGGGGCATAGACTCTATGCCCCTCTTCCACAATGTCCCCCTTCATCTCCGCTATGCCCCTCTTCCACAATGTCCCCCTTCATCTCCTCTATGGCATAGGAGATGAAGGGGGACATTGTGGAAGAGGGGCATAGCGGAGATGAAGGGGGACATTGTGGAAGAGGGGCATAGCGGAGATGAAGGGGGACATTGTGGAAGAGGGGCATAGAGTCTATGCCCCTCTTTCACAATGTCCCCCTTCATCTCCACAATGCCCCCTTCATCTCCGCAATGCCCCCGTACCTCCAGTCCCTGGTGGTCCAGCGGAGCGTCTTCGGATCTGTGCCTCTTCCGGCACAGATCCCCTTCACCCGAACATGTCGGGCGAGCACATGGCGGTACTCGTACGAGTACCGCCATGTGCCGAGCAGAGCGATGCTCGAGCCGATCCGAGCATCGGCCGAGCACGCTCGCTCAACACTACTGATGAGTCAAAATGTGAAATATTTAACTGTAGCAGAAGGCAGTTTGTATGCCGAAGGGTTGGAGAGCAATACCAGAATAAGTGTCTGCAGGCAACAGTGAAGCATGGTGGAGGTTCTTTGCAAGTTTGGGGCTGCATTTCCCACTGGTGCTCCCCTATTTTTTTGAATTTTATATATATATATATATATATATATATATATATATATATATAGTGAAATTCAACAGGGAAAAATGTTAGATCAATTTTTCTTTTAGGTGGCACCCACCTCCAATTGGAATTTCTGTAAAAACCTAACAAGTATGTTTTCTTTATCCTTGAAAATTCTCTTGAAAAGAAAACAGAAATATGTACTCATCCTTACAAAAAGTAAGTGATCTTTCTTTTGTGTGCAGCACAGCTTGCATAATTAATTTCTCAGCTTGCCTGGAATTCCCTTCTTCCTCCTTACTCTTCCTCACACTATTTCTGAGGCTGCCAGAAAATATCATCTTCCACCCAATGGGTATAATAAAAGTAATGGGGAATAATAATCATTCAATTCAATCAAGGTGGATGTTCATACTGTGATGAGAATTTGACCATTTGACAGTTCCTCTTTAAGACTTAATGTACTGCAATTAAAAACATAAAAATGGTACTTTAACCAGGGCCTTACAATTGTATATAAATATATATAATCATTTTGCAATTATGATATTTTCTGCTACTGATTAGGAATTTGTACCAGTTATCCAAAGTAATAATCCCATTTTGGACATAACATGTTGTATTGTTTCTGAGTCATGTATCATGTTTTTATAGTTTTGTTACTCTAGTAGAGATGTGCATGAATGTACATAATGGGAAGAGATTCTTTCACACACAGCAATTTCTGTGAGAAGGCCCTTCCCATGGGAAATTGAGGTGAATGGGTGTTTGAATTCATAAGTGTTGATGTACGCATGCATGAAAAGAGAAACATCAATTCCATTTAATGGATGTTTCAGTGGGAAGGAAAATTAACTAGTCACACATCTCTAACTGCTAGCACACTGTTTTGTCCCATGTATCTTAGCAGCAACAAAATATTAACTATCCCATATAAAGTGATAGATGAAGTAAAGAATCAGAGCACTGTGACGTCTCAAGTAAAACCTGTTTATTGTCAAATATTTCTTGATTGGTATAAACACAATAAAATTACTTATTTTACCTAGTAGCTTGAACAAAAGAACTTTCTGCTGCAGAGCTCAAAGAACCATATGTATGAGGAAGCTGGAACAACTGCAGCATAGGGACAGGGCTTTTAACCTTAATATCTAGAGAGGTTGCAATTGCAAATGCATTCAAGAGGTTAACACCATATTTAAATTATTAGTCCATATAGCATTGCCATTTTACCTCAGAACTGCTAATTTTCTCTTTTTTTAACATATGCCCCAAAGTATCTATATGATCTGTATACAGCTGCCCTTGCATTCTGCGGCAATATAGTATTTTGTACATAGCTCTCTCATTGATAGTCATGGCTGCAGGGCACAATTAAACCCAACCTCATTTTATTTACTTTTTTTCACATCACTTGCTTTGTCAAGTCAAAAAGGATTTCGATGTGCATGTAAATAGTGGATGTGAGTGTTACATGTCATTTTTTTTTTGTTTCAGTCTTGGCAACTCCAATTAAGTGTTCTTGTATAATTCAGATAATTCAGAATACTTAATTGTATGCTGACAAAATCAAATAAATACTAAATAGGGTTTACACTAATACCAGATGCTTAAAAATAAAGCTAGGATTATTTTTATCATTTCAATCTGCAGAGTAATTCAATCTTTTCAGACTAAAGTAATTAGCAGGGATGTACTGTAATCAACAATTGTATATCTTGATTACAAAAAAAAAAATTCTGATCTAATTTTATATATATATATATATATATATATATATATATATATATATATATATATATACACATGTTGTGTTGTATGATATATATATATAAAATGGTGCTAGGTTCAGTCTGGTATTATATGTTACACAATTGAAATAAAAGCAGTTTTAACTCATCTGCTCCAGTTTTACTGTAATGAATGAGAAGCAATTTCAATAAATTGAAAGCCTGAGAGATGGAAGTCTTAAGAGGAAAGGGATTACTGTCTTTATTGTGGTTGCAGTAAGTCATAGTTAGTGCTTGCTGCTAGCAAAACAGAGAGAGTAAAAATACTACTCTGGAATTTTGTATCTAACTAATGAAATTGGAGGAATTTGTCCTCAGTTACCCATATTGTCAACTGACCTTTTTAAGTATAATGCTTTTTTTCATGTTAAAATAGAACTAATACTTCTTAATAATGACTCCTGGTATGTTTTACTACAGCCAGAATGTTCTAATGACCCCTATGAATTTAGCCCTTGTGCCTTTGTTCAATAATAATTTCTTCAACCTCTCCTGGATGTCATATCCATGTTGCAGACATAACAGTTGTTGGCAATTTATAAACTGTAGCGTGTAGTCTGCATGAACTTACTTCATCTAGAGTGGAACAATGCATTTGAAATCAATGCATCATACACCTATCTAGTCCTTAAAGGGTCAGCATTACCATATACAGTGAGCAGAATTTTAGGTCCTGTGGTCCTGTTTAAGGAAGGGCTAAAGTTTTTGCCTCAACACAGAAATAGGAGAAAAATTGCACTTCCTGTTTAGCTGGAAATTTAATGCGAAAAGTGCAATTTTTCAGCTTTTTTCACCTAACTCATTGCATAAAATAAATGGAAAGACTGAATTTACACCCAACACATAGCAGATTTTAGTTTATTTCCCAAGCCATAGTATAAAAGGGGTCTCAAGATCCATGTGTTGGTGGATTCTAGGTTGAACAGGGATTTTTTTTATTTTGTTTTTGGTTGACTGGGTAGGCTGATTAATAAAATAAATAAGTACTTAAATAAATAAAAAAAAATTGGTATTGAACTTTACAGAGAAAGGGACCCCCTGGTGTAAGCTGTGACTGGGGCAGACTGATACTCAATGACGAATCTGTGCCTTTCATGAACAAATGCAATGTGCACAGTATATGTAGGAAACAGGGGAAGGACTGGGAACAAGGGACACATCTGCACTCACAACTAACACAGCTAAAAGCAAACACCTTGATGCTTAGGTCTGCAATGTCAAAACATCCAGCCAGAAGCCAAGTACTGCTGCCCCTTTAATGACATGACTTGTAGGGGGAGGGGGGCAGTATGTGTGGGCACTCTAAGACTCCTGTCACCTCCAAAAACAAACTCAGAGTCATGCTCCTCTGAAGCAGGAGCATAAAATCTTGGCACGTTCTCTGACACATCAACCACACTTCTATTATGTACCCCAGAACCCTGGGAAATTTTAGGAGTACTTCTGCTGCTGCTAGTTGGGGCACCTTTGACCTGTTGATGGGGTGTCAGACCTGTGGTTGTTCTTCAGGTGGTAACTCATTGAGCAAGTGCAAATGGTGTGAGCCTGCTTTCCCCCGGCTCGCATGCTTCTAACACTGACAACAGATAGCAACATACTTAACTTTTTTATCCTGAATGAAATATCTCCATAAGGTGGATTTCATAGACTGTGGAGTTCCTGAGAAGCTGCTACTACTACTAGTGGGACTTGATGTTGCTGAAATTATGCTGCACTTCCAGGAGCATTTTTGTCATCCTTACTTGTCCAGGGTCAGACTTTCTAATTGTTTTGATAAATAGTTTATAGACAAGCACTATACCCCTTTTAAGATGTGGAAGATTAAGCCTTTGCTTTTCAGTTACTTTTCTGGCCATGTCATCATCTATCTCACTCTCAACTTCATCTGTATGTTGAGAAGAGGAGGATGCTTAAGGGATATATTCTAGATCTACATCATCATCATCAGTTCCACCCGACAAGTTTTATATTCGTCTAGGCTATTAGAGGTCTCAAACAATTTCTTTTTACTTTTCCCCTTTGAGGTATTTTCACAACATTCACTATTACTTTCAGGATAGGTATTTTTGTACTTGTTTGTCTTACTGTCAGATGCAGCAGTTGGTTGTGCTGCTACACCATCTTGAACAATGCTATCAACACTGGAATTCAACTAGTTGTTGTCTTTAGTGTTTTTAGTGTTTTATGTTTGATGTCTAGCCTTGGATCTCTACAAAATACTCTTCTAGTACCAGTCTGCCTCAGTCATAGCTCAAATCAGAGTTTGTGTCTTTGTCACCTATCAATTTTATTTACATTTTGTTTTCTGTTTATTTATGTTTTTATTTATTTATATATTTTAATTACCTGCCCCCCATCTCTATCACTCTCCTGAAATAGGAAGTGGATTGAGAATTGTGAGGCAAAAACAAGCACCAGATGAAAATGGTGTGGAGCAAAATGGTCATTCTCTTATAGGACAATAGTTTGTTTTATGGTTATCTGAAAAATTCATCCAGAGCCTATGTGCAATTTATAACCTCTTCAAAAATGTTCACGTTTAATCACCTTATAATCGGAAATAAAATACATCACAACATTTTTTCCATCAACTATACATTTTCTCCACGACATTAAAAAAATAAACATACTTATAGACCTCTATAGAAATTAAAATAAAAGTCATTAATAGCTTGGTTGAATGTGCTTGCCCTTCAAAATCATACCTACGTTTTGAGTGAGCTCTGCACGAGCTGCTTCACTTACCAGTGTGCCCTACACCTTCAGAGCTCTTTGCTGTGACGCATGATTCTCCCAAATAGCTGGCATCCAAATCTGTGAGGTGCTTAATGCATCCAGATATCACTCAGTTTACTGGGGCTGGAGTGGATCGTGTGAAGAGAATCGTGCATCACAGCAGGGAGCTCTGAAGGTGTAAGACACACCGGTAAGTGAAGCAGCTCAGAGAGCTCACTCAAAACACATTTATTAGCATTTCGATTTCTATTTATATGCGGGCACTACAATGGATGCATACAGAGAAGTAGCTCACTGCACTGGGTAACCACCCCGTCGGACATCCCCGCAGTACTATTGACACAGACTTTTATGCTCTGCAATGTTTCATAGCATGCCTTGCGAGATTCTCAGGTCGCCATTTTTATCACCACGAGATGAGTGTGACCTTTTAAAGTGAATCAGGCTATTCTATGCAATCTGCTGAGTTTACACCTTCGCTCAAATTCTCCTTGCCAAATGCGAGGAGGCGAGTGCAAATTTTGAGCCCTGTATATATATATTGAATCTCCCCACAGAATTTCTGTGTGACCTACTAAGTATAGCTCTCACAAAATATTTCTTCTGGTTTGAAGATACTTTTTACCTACAAATGGCCGGGATATCAATGGGCTCCAATGTAGCTCCCACGTACATCAATTTGTACATGAAACAATATGAAGACATATATAAATCATCAGCACAGAATATTCTACAAATGCTATATAGACGACCTATTTCTAATTTGGCGGGGGAGTGAACCGGAGCTTATGGAATGGGTAACCTATCTCAACCCACCACCATACGTTTTAAAATTTCCCATAACACAAAGAATGTTAATTTTCTTGATTTAGCTATAATGAAAATGAATAACAAATTGAGCACCACTTTGTACAATAAACCCACTGATCGCAATACCATACTACATGCATCCAGTTGCCACCCTGATACTCATATTAACGGAGTCCCATATTCCCAATTCATCAGAGTGATTAGGAACAATACAGATGAGAATAATAAACTATTGTAACTTCAAAACATGCGACAGAAGTTTCTTGACCTCGGCTATCAACCTGCAATTCTTGACCAGCACATGAACCGGGCACTTATACACACACAACAACCATTATTGCAAAAACAGGATTCTAAAGAAGTGCCCAACAGGATGACTTTTGTAACGAACTATACACCATCAGGAAGGACCATAAAACAGGCTCTATGCAAACACTGGGGATTAGTATGGTCAGATCCCCAATTACCCTTTTATAATATGGCTACCCCTATGCTAGCCTGTCGAAGGGGCAAGCCTATAAAAGACATTCTGATGCAACCGGATTGTCCATCTCCAAAGAAACAGACTTCATGCTCCAATTGGTTATCTGTGAAACCCTTCAAAACAAGATGCTACAGATGTTTAAACTGCCTAACTTGCAGTACAATGATAACAGGACAGACTTTTAAACACCCATACACCAATGAAAATATTAAAATCAAGCATAGGGTAACATGCACTTCAGAATATGTGGTCTATGTTCTCATCTGTCCATGTGCTCTTTACTATGTGGGTAAGAACGCCACAACCTTTCGGGAGCGCATGGCAAACTACCGATCGTCTATAAGGGCAGCCTTACAGACAGGTAAAACTGATCTACCGGTACCCAGACATTTTCTCCAGTTCCAACACACAGTAAGTACCCTCTTTGAGATCTGTTGATTATGTGCACCACTGAAATGTGGAGGAAACCGAGGCTTGTGCTTACTGCGGCTAGAGGCCAAGTGTATCTACAGGCTCAACACAGTTGCTCCACATGGAATAAATTAAATGATGAACTATTCAGCATTTTTCTAATACAACTACAGAGAGGAGGAGACAGAGGGTCCTCAGATACAAGGCTGGTGAATAATAAAGTCCCAGACCAATGTAGCCAGTATGTCTCTCCTGCCTGTCTGCCAATAAATATAATATGAGCCTATACAACCCCTTACAGGTCACTAAGAAGGGCAGGCTAAGCATATAACTAGGCATACGGCCAATGCTTCACCCATGCCCCCCTGGGGTGCAATAAGAGCTCGGTGGCACAAAATGAGGGTCAGGAATGCGGCAGTCTCTCACTCATATATTACCTCACAATGGCTTGGCCTGATTGGGACATTCCGGAGGCTAGCATGTCTCACGGAGGTGGTGCGGTAACCAGCTCCATAGATAAGTAGACACATGTACTATAAGACATTGCCATGTGATGAATGTTAATGCACATAATGTAGATTAGCTCCTAGATTGGCACCCATTTCCACAAACTAAGTTCTGCTACCGGAGAGACACCTTTTAACATTACATGCGGCAGTAAGTGGTACCACAGTTTACCATACAGTAATGATGTGGTGGAATAGTTCTATGAATAAAGATTAGGTTTCCTTGTGACACCCATTGAGTTAATGGTGTAAAAAGTTTAATGCATATAGAGGCGAGAAGCCTGTACATGAGGTTATAAGGTATGTTTATGTTACAATTAGACTCCAATGTAGCAACAGTATCAATCTAGAGGCATTATTTGTATTGCTCGTCTTAATCACCCTGAGATGCATCGCATCCTGGTCCTACCCTATTTGAGCAAATGCCTAAAGTTTCTCCACTCCGAGGGGACAGGGGGATGCTATGGATCATGTATATATCTCTCTTTGAAGTTCAAAGAGATGTTTACAGCTCGTAGATAGATGTATGGACATGGACCAAATTGCCGTTTGGGGATGCCGGGGAAAGTGGTTGCGATCTGTAGCTGTACGCACCAAGTGAATGCAGCAATGTGCCGGGGTGATGGCAGCCACAGTGGACACACATCCCCATTGGCAATAAACTTGACGATCAAATGGCCTACTTACAGACACTAAGGGAAGTACAATAATGTTCTGTTTGAACCCAATGTGTGTTGGACACGCTAGGACTCTATAATTTTTTGAGACTTTCTGGCTTTTAACATTGAATTATAAACTGATAGACTTGAAAAGGAGCAGTGGATTGAACTGGGGAAATTTGTGTTCTTTGCTCACTCAGGACTCTTAAGACATTGAAGTCACTGTTGAAAAGAGTTTAAAGGACTCTCTGAAGCTCAACCTTCCAGGGTGACATCAGAGAGTCATGCGACGGGTTAGCCCGGCGTCTAACACGTGTGAGGGTATATGAGGGAGATTTTGTTACAGTTTTCAAGAAACTCAGACCAGTTGGTGAAGTAAAACACAATTTTATTGAAAAAAAAAAATAAAAGAAGCGCCCTCTATAGGCGATAATAGCGATAATGAATACAATCAGAGTAGCTATACAGGTAAGCAATTGAGAACAATGAACTCTATAGCATATCACAGTGAAGGCCATTATAACCAGGCTACTCAAGGGTTAACTTGCAAAAGACAGTCTCAATTGTGGAGTTTGTCACGCCCAAGGTGGTGAATAAAGCTGTAGATGTTAGAGCACAGGAGGCTGAATACACAGTCAGTACTGCCTTGAATCATCTCGGTGCATAGCCCCCACGGGCTTAGCAATGAGGACCACAATATCTGCAAGTGCTTGAATCGGTAGCCCCCACGGGCGTAGGAATGACGGCAACAATATCTGTTAGTGCTTGAGTCGGTAGCCCCCACGGGCGTCACACTGAGACTGCTAATATGCAAGAGCTCTCCTTTGGCCCTCACGGGCGTTAGGAATGATAACTGGCGATCCGGTGACTTGAGCCTCTAGCCCCCACGGGCGTATACGGGAGAAACCTGCAAGAGCTTAGCCAATAGCCCCCACGGGCGTAATTCAGAGACTGCTGTAACCATAGAGATGGTCAATAGCCCCACGGGCGTACACCGGAGACCACTCAGAGCTGAAGGAGGGGTGAGCCAATAACCTCCACGGGCGTATACCGGAGACAATGCTAGAGCCAATGGCGCCACACCGGGCACGGAAGATAATACCGATTACTCTGCTAGATGGATGTTTGAGCTGCCGACCAAAGCAACTATACACGCGGCCAGCTCGGCAGAGGTAGCAGTAGACAGGAGTAAGCTCAGCAATAACGTAAAGGCTCACACGGAAGATACCAGCATAGAACGGGTTAAGCAGCTTGTACAGGAAGTCTTAGTGAACAGTGCAATGCTCAGCAAGAAGCAGGAAGGCTCAGAACGATAACACAGCTCAGCAACCTGTAACAGAGACTCAGCACAGTAAGCACTACACAGCGGAAGCACTATGGCAGTCGACAATCGGTCCGGTGCTGGGCCTTGGCGGAAGTCAGAATGTTGCCACGGCGACAACAGCGCAGGAAACAATCCACAGAGCTCGCTGGAACAAGCCGGTTCAGAACACATAGAAGGAAGTCAGCCAGGCCGGATGGGTACACAGAGGTGGTTCTCAGACAAGCCGGATCAATCACAAGCAGGAACGCCAGCCAGGCCGGGTCGGTACATGGAGGTGGTTCTCAGACAAGCCGGATCAGTCTCAAACAGGAACGTCAGCCAGGCCGGGTCAGATCACGGAATAGGAACACAGGAGCGTAGTCAGGACAGGCCAATTCTGTACACAGGTATCAGGATCAACGGAAGACAGCAACACTGGCTCAGGAACACCATGAATGGGTGAGTGACAGATGTCAAAGGCTGAGTATAAAAAGGTCACCGGGGGCGGGCCAAACCTGCTCAGCCAGAGAGCACCACAAGCGAGAATGACAGCAAAGGGATCATAGGCATTGTGATAGATTTGTTACACTTGTTGCTTGTCCTGAGGAAGGATAGCTGATCCTGGCCGAAATGTTGATCATTTGTATAATAAATTAACCCTTTAGAAAGTCCTGTGTGTGCTGCAGCGCCTCGTTTACTTATACTATTAGCCTAGCTCTAGCACCCAGGCACTACATTTAGTGTGTCGTGCTTCCATTTATGAATATATATATATATATATATATATATATATATATATATATATATATATATATATCCAAGAAATAGTTCTTGCTGCTACACACATATGTAACTGTTTGTAGACTTTTAATAATTGCTATTTTGAGTGTGTCAGGAACCTGTATGTTTCATTTTTTTTGTATGTTTTTTTGTGAGGTTCTAGCTCCTCCTCTCTTGTTTTTTAGCTCCTTGATCAGGTGATAGCTGAATTAGGGAAGGTATAAATACCTCCCTTATTTCCCTCACAGGAGTTTTGTTCACTGTAGAGGTAAGGTGGTATCACTGCTTTTTAATTGCATTATACTAAATCCACATTCACAGATTAGAAGCAGATAGGGGCATGCCTAAATAAAGAGTGCATTGATGGGAAAGATGTGCTTATCATGATTCTGGCCAACAACATTTAACTAACCTGTAATGTTTATTATTTATATTAAGTCACAGGTTATTTATTTGTAAAGGTCAGGATCTGATGCACAGACTTTTCTTTTGTTTACAGGTTGCATGTCCATGTGAAAGGTTTCGAGCTTTGCTCATTAAGTTTTGAACTCCTCAGTTACTTAATACATTTTTGTTGGCAAGTATTTGTGTTCCAACCATTTCTTATATTGGTTGGGTACTACCCTTTGGTGTATAAGCTGCCATGGATAGCCAGAAAAAGAGAAAATTATATTCAACTTGCTGTTATTTTCCTTTCCTGGTATCACGGTGCCCATGTTTATATGTTTCTGTCAGTTATCCTATGTGAGGTCCTCATTGATTACCCTGTGTTTAGCCCGCCCAGTATGACATTTATATACTGGGCTCCTGCACCCACACATTGCCCTTTCGTGGTGTTCCTGTGCCAGTGCTATGTTTGCTCATATAGTTTCCAGTGTACCAACTTGGCTTGCCTGACTACTCTCCGGTTCCTGCGCCTGGGTACCGACCCGGATTGCCTGACTGTTCTTCAATGTCTGCTCCTGTGTATCGACCTGGCCTGGCTGGCGTTCCTGCTCCTGTGTACCGACCCAGACTGGCTGACGTTCCTGCTCCTGTGTACCGACCCGGACTGGCTGACGTTCCTGCTCCTGTGTTCTGATCCGGCCTGGCTGACGTTCCTGTTCCTGTGCTCCGACTTGGCTGATCTCCGTTTTGGTCATTGTCGCCTCGGCGACATTCTGATTTCCGGTGCCTTGATTTGTCTGGCACCTCTGCTCCCGCAGGCTTGCCAAGTGTTGTCCCATTTAGGCTCTACGGAGCGCCTCTGGCCTAGTCCTCTGTTTCAGTCTAACCGGTTACAAGTGTTGCCTCCGTGATTGCACCGGTACATTGCCATTGGCTACGCTCCATTCAGTCTAACCGGTT
This sequence comes from Rhinophrynus dorsalis, assembly GCA_037306005.1. Classification (NCBI taxonomy): domain Eukaryota; kingdom Metazoa; phylum Chordata; class Amphibia; order Anura; family Rhinophrynidae; genus Rhinophrynus; species Rhinophrynus dorsalis. The sequence goes on along the minus strand of CM074718.1, from coordinate 222,659,033 downwards.
GCAAGTGTTGCCTCTGTGATTGCACTGGTACAGTGCCATTGGCTACGCTCCATTCAGTCTAACCGGTTACAAGTGTTGCCTCCGTGATTGCACCGGTACATTGCCATTGGCTACGCTCCATTCAGTCTAACAGGTTGCAAGTGTTGCCTCCGTGATTGCACTGGTACATTGCCTTTGGCTACGCTCCATTCAGTCTAAACGGTTGCAAGTGTTGCCTCCGTGATTGCTCCGGTACTTTGCCTTTGGCTCACGCTCCATTCAGTCTAACCGGTTGCAAGTGTTGCCTCCGTGATTGCACCAGTACTTTGCCTCTGGCTTACGCTCCACTCAGTTAAACCGGTTGCAAGTGTTGCCTCCGTGATTGCTCCTGTACATTGCCATTGGCTTAAGCTCCATTCTGTATAACCAGCTGCAGGTGTTGCCTCCGTGATTTCTCCAGTACATCGCCTTTGGCTTACGCTCCACTCTGTCAAACCGGTTGCAAGTCTTGCTTCCGTGTCTGCACCGGTAGCGCTCCTTTTACTTCAGTGGACTGGTAACTCTCAGTGGATGCAGACTTTGGCGTGTTTAATACCTTCACATATGGGACTGTTTTCCTGCCTTGATGAACTTTAACTCCTACATTGCTGAAATGTGGAAACCTAATCCTCTGCCTGACCCGTGTCAGCATAAACTGTTTGTCTTCTATATTTGTGCTGGACCTGTGTGGGCCTAAATATTACCTGTCGCGTCTGTACTATACGTTGTATATTACAGGACCTGTGAGGGTTCTTATTGTATTATTGTATTCAATAAAACTGTGTTTTTTATCCTAACTCTGTGTCTGTGAGTCAAACAAACCGTTACACATGGCCACTTTCCATGGCAGCATTCACCAGATTCCTGCCCTCTTTTAGCATGGTAACTCTGATAACTTGTGGTTCAAAGAAGTAGGGAATTATAACTTTTGTTTCCTGTCCTATCACTTAGGAGGAGACTTAGCCCTTTGGAGAATGCTGCCATTGTATAATGATTGATTACAGTCTTTGTCTGTGGTGGGAACGGTTTTTGTTATTGGCTGGGTTGTAATTGGAGGCTTTCTGTTATATAAATCAGAGGGACAGAGATTAATTGAAAGTGTGAATCTTGAGCAGTGTGGTAAGTGCTTTGTATTTAAAAAGAAGGGAATTGAAATACAGGGGATTACACAGGGTAACGAACATTTAATAATTTATTGTGCGTACATAATAATATGTAAATCATGTCTTAACCTAGTATAAGAAAATATACTAATATAAGTTCCAGTGAGAATGTAGAGGCCCTGTGGATTGAAATATACACGGGGCATACATAATAAAAATATGTTAATGGGGATTTGGTATAAAAAATATAAACAATGTAATACAATCTGCAAACAAGCAACTAGGCTAGCTAAAATTTAAAATTCAAAAAGTATTGAAAAAGAGAGCAAGAAAAACCCTAAACAATTCTACATGTATATAATTTCCCAAAAAATTAAGGTTGATATTGGTCCTCTTAAGGCTGAGATGGGTGAATTGGTTAATAGGCATAAGGCTATCACTGACAACTTAAACACTTACTTTTCTTCTGTATATACAAAGGAGAAACAGACAAAATCATAGAACTTCCTCCATCATGTACATGTCTTACTGAGGTCAAAATCCAAAAGAGACTGGTTATGGTAAATTAAGCACTCGGACTTATCCAAACATGGAAATTATAGTCCTGTGAGCTTGACTTCCATAGTATTCAGTATTCAGAACTATGACAAGACTAGCAATATTATCAGTAGGAGCTAGCATGGTTTTTTTAAGAATAGATCATGTCAAATTAATTAACTTGCATTTTACAAAAGGGTTAGCAGTAATTTGGACAAGGAAATTGTTGTTGATGTAGTATACTTGGATTTTTCAAAAGCTTTTGAGACTGTGCCTCATAACAGGTTGCTACATAAGTTAAAATATCAGTGATATCTGTGCATTGATAGAGAACTGGTTAAAGGATAGATTTCAGAGAGTTGTTGTCAATGGAACCTTTTCAACTTGGTCTAAAGTTTAAGTGGGGTGCCTAAGAGTCCAGTCCTGAGCCCAAAGCTTTTTAATTTGTTTATTAATGATCTAGAAGTGGGAATAGAAAGTAATGTTTCAATCTTTGCTGATGACACTAAGCTGTGTAAGGAAAAACATACAAGGCATTTTGTTTTTTCTCTGAAGAACAATTTAAGTAAACTGAGTGAATGGGCAGAAAATTGGTAGTTTACATTAAATGTAAATTAAGTTTATGCATTTGAACTGTAGAAACATACATGCTACATATACACTAAATGGGAAACTATTTGGGGAATCCTCTTTAGGGAAGGATTTAGGAGTACTGATAGACGATAGACTTCACAGCAGTGTGCAGTGCCACTTAGCTGCTGCAAGAGCAAATAGGGTACTATCCTGCTTAAAAAGGAGTATAGATGCACGGCATGCAAATATAATTCTACCTCTATATTATTCCTTGGTAAGGCCTCATCTACAATATGGAATACAGATTTTGGCACCAGTTCTTAAAAAAAACATTATTGAACTGGGAGATTGGAGGATCTGAGCTATAAAGAGATACTACCCAAACTGGGTTTGTTTACATTAGAGAAGAGACATCTATGGGGTTATATGATTACCATTTACAAATATATTCAAGTTCAATACAAATAACTCTCCAAGGAACTATTTACTCAAAGAACAAGAGATCCTCCATTAAGACAAGAAGAAAGGTGTTTCGGAGTACATGAAAGTTGGATCAGACAGGCTCTCAAAATAAAGAAAAAAATATGTAACCCTTTGCGTGCCAGAGCAGCATCCAACATATTGCTTTGAATGTGTTGGATACCTCTATGGCATTCAAAGGTTTAAAAGAAGGATTCAATGACAGACCTGAACAAAGAAAGCACAAGTGTAGCAATAAGGAGAATTAACTTACTTTAAGAAGCTACTTCATAGTGCTGGTAATGGTGTCACAGTAATAAGTGCATATACGTTTAGTAGGTGATCATACCAATATAAGGTTAAAACAATCAATAGACTTTAGCAGAGCCAGACAGCATCCAAAAGCATCAAAGTACTGCACATGTTAATGCATGTAAGGCTGTCTGGATAAAAAGTGATTCTTTAGGAAAATAAAGGAGACTGGGTATCTGAAGAGTAGGAAAGGATCAGCAGCACATGTGTAGTTCACCCTCTAGAGCCAACCCTGGTCCTCAAGAATTACCAACAGTACTTGTTTTCAGTCTATCATAGATAGATAACTTATGGACTCATTTTTGGCTCAGTGACTTTAATTAGTCTTCCTGTGTTCACTCAGGGAGATCCTGAAAACATGTATTGGTAGGTTTTGAGAAGAAGGGTTGGCTACCCCTGCTCTATAGTACTACATCATCTATTGAACTGCTTTTTTAAATTCCAAGTAGAGTGTATGTGCACAGACACAGGGCTCAGTTACTGGGATAAAAGTAAATAAAGCAAATGCTGGACACTTCTCACCTTCCAAGGTAGCTGGTGGTTAAGCTCTGGTACCTTGGTCCCTGGGTGACTTGAAATTGATCCCACTTACAGTAAAAAAAAGAATAAACGTATGTGGATCAGGCCTTGTAAAGGTAAGTAAGAGAAGATGACACCAAATCCTTCTTATGATCGCTGATTGGACGAAAACTTGAGGTAGGTCATATACTCCTCAGTATTATCTGGAAAAACAGTTGCTCCAGCAACTGCAGGTAAGTCAGCTACACAGCTGCAATAGAGATGGAAGAAGAGTCTGAATTAAAGTTCATTGAACCTGCTGTAAGATAGCTCCTCCAGAGTGGTCCATTGCTTGGTGCTGGAGGTAGGCCTGATATGCCACCACTAGACAGGATGATCGGGTCGCAAATTCCAGACAAGTGTGGGCTTAAAATGTAGTGGCTAGGGAACATGTTCATGAAGGTTTTGGATTAAAATAATAAAATTATGAGGATATGTGACTATGGGTTATATTATGTTATGCAGGGCTTCTCCAAGCTTCTCTCAACAAAGAAAAGCATCTTGTAGAAAAAGCAGCCATGCCCACCCATTCTTTGTATTTTTAAGTCCATCACTGATGCAAAGAGGTGGGGGGATGATCACAGAAATGCTTGCAAATTGAGTTACATTTCTATTCAGTTACATTTTGCACAGGTTTGCTAATGAAATTGCAGCTAGTATGGGAAAATAATGCACAGGTTTTTCACACAAATTTTATATGTTTCCATCATACAGCCAGTTAAATGTTAGCTAAAATTACTTATTTGATGTGTAAAATCCTGTACAGAAATAGGCTTCCAGATGCTTCTTCTCCCTCCATCTTCTCACAGCTGTTTTTTTTAATTAATGCAGAATTCCTGCAGTCCATAACCCTTATCCTGTTATTATGGAGTGGATTTGATAATAACAGTGGGGAATCAGTGTTTTTATTCCTCTCATTGTCTGTGCTTGGCTGAGGAGGTTAAAAATCAGTACAAGTGTCTTACAATATATAGATGTATTGAAGTGGAAGGCATATATCACAGATGCCCTTAGACCTCATTATCCTCACCAAATTTATTTTGTGGTGCTGGGGCTTACATTATTAGGATTTTGTAATGCATGGATTTCACCCATGCATAGTAATGCTGGGGTCATATAGACTGTAAGTTTCACTCCTTCCCTACTGCAGAGGTTTTTAGTTGAAGAAATAACATCATAACAGGGGTCACTATAGGTTACACTATAAACATCCCTTTCAAGCCCAGGGGGATGGGCTGATATTCCTTTTATTTGCTTGGTGTTTGGGAAGAAAAAATGCATACTGAGATCGTAAGATCCCATTTCACCCATCCCCTTAGCTTCTGGTTGGTGGACCTTTACCTAATACTCACCTTCAATGATGCTAGAGTGCTAATAATAATGCCTTGGTGTTCACCCCAAGCATTGGGGTCTTGTATTTAGAGCAGTTTAATTAAAAATAAAATGTTTTACATTTTTTTATTTTATATTTGAATCCAAAATCTACTTAAAATGAACAAGGTACAAGGTAAAGTGATTACATCTCTATCAACTTATACCTGATGAAAACTGAAGGAAATTTGAATAACGTGTAATTTGTTCCACAGATATATATCAAAAGTCATCCCTCTTAGTCTGCTTGAGTAGAACATCCTAAGGAAAAGGTCATCATGACCTAGGAACACATTGGTGGATAAGGCTATTGTTGCTAAATGTATGTTTTTTAAATTTTTTTACACATTTTAATTATTTATCTTGTCACATTTTTGATTGTCTGGTGTATACAGGAGAGTGTTATTCCCCTGAACCATCTTACACGGTGAGCAGCCAAAGCTACACCAGGTGCTCAATGAGTGAGTAAATGTATGAATTGAGTTATACACATACCTTATTGTAACACCCCCTTAACACTTTTGTTTTTTTCTGTGGTTCTGGGTTTTTTTTGGGGGGATTGGCTGTGATCCAATCATAGGGCACTCACCAGGGGGGAGATGCACTAAAGTTTAATGCTGTGGCAAGGTGCATCGGGTACATGTGTTGAGTGTTAGAGAGAAAGCCTGATAGGACATGGGTGGGTGTTATGGAGGATAATGGGATATATGTGGATGTAGGATAAAGCTTAAAAGGACATGGATTTGAGTTAGGGGGCAATAATAGAACATGGATGGGCATTAGGAGGAAATGTTGTCTGGTACAACATTTTTCTGGTGTTTATTCCCAGTTCTGCCCTTCTTGAATATGTTTTTTTTTTCTAGCTCCCTTGTCTGGTCTACAGGGCAGGTGGGCTAGCTTGGGGGTTTTAGGACGTGTAATTTTGGATTGCCTTTTGTTTCTGTTTTTACCCTAAGCTTGTCATCTCATTCCGTGTCCATTCATCTTGTTGCTCCTTTATGGGATAAGGGACGCTTTGTTCCTTAGAAAATATCTCAAATTTTTAAGGGGAAAGTGTCTACTAGGAAAATAATTGAGATAAGTATGATAGCATATTAAGGGAAAAAATTCCTGATTCCCTTAACAAAATATTGAAAATGATTCCTCTTTGTCATAGCAACCAAAGATGGTAGGTAGAGTGATTGCTCTCAGTTTCTTCTACTCAGGTGAGTGTGCAGCAAAACAATAAATAAAATCAGCACACTGTTAAATATGGGGAGACTCAGGCTGCCTCTGTCAATCTAAACTTGGAGACAAATACAGTTACACCCCAACTGAATCACAAATGAAAGTTACATCGGTTGCTAAAAAGTTGAGTTATGTGCTTGGAATATACAATATAACTTGTTTTGATGATTTGGGGATGACATCCACTGAAGTGCCCTGTATAGCCCTAGCAACTTAACAGCTACTGGAGTTTGCCTAGTCACTACTGCAAGTGATTGCATCTGCTGTAATCTTTGCCAATCTTTTCAGTTTATTGTGCTCCTTAAAATGAACATCCATAGACTTCAATTTGATCATCAGCAAAAATTTTAAAGCAGTGGTTCTATAACTTTTAGACATGATCCCCTTATGTTTTGTTCACAAATCCTGATCCTCCCAATTTTTATTCAGACAACTGTAACCCTTTGCAAACTTATATTTTTTATATTATTGATATTCTGTAATATATTTTGAATAAAACAATTTACTATACATCTTTTTCTTTGCCACAGACATGTCTACTAGGCATGGGTGAAAAGTTTTGGTGAAAAATGGAACTTCCCTCTTGGAGAATAATATCCCTTGAAAAGTGCAGTTTTTCTGCTTTTTTTTCACCTAGCTCATTGCTCAAGACATCACACCCCATCAGTTGTGTACTGTAGAGAGTAAAAACACACACAGTAGTTGAGTAATCTCCAGCAAACACAAAAGGGGAAGGGGGAGTGGGAAAGGTGGAGTATTGCAGGGATGTGTTCAAAAACTGACTGCAGCAATGGTTGTTGCAGCGTGTGCAGTAAATGATGATGATCCCTTTCCTCCCAGAGCGGAAGCAGTTTGTCAGTGTCCCGCCAAAAGTTCCAGCACCACCAGCTAAAGTACTATAAAAAAAACATATAAGAAGAACACTCTAGTGTTGATTATGGCATACAGGAGGAAGGTGTAGCAGCTGAACCAACTGATACATTTGATAGTGAGACACACAAGTATCAAAACGCATGTCCTCAATTAGTAGTGAACTTTGTGAAAGTAAAAAGACATTGTTTGACACCTCTAAAAGCTTAGAGAAATATAAGGGTATTCGGCAAGAAGTGACGGGCGATGTTGATGCTGAGGATGACCTAATGATGACCGATGATGATGATTCAGATCTAGAATATATGCCTCCAGCATCCTTCTCTTCTTCAGATACAGATGAAGTTGAGAGTGAGAGAGATGGTCAGAAAGTTAGCAGAAAGGCAAAGGTTCAATCTTCAACCACTGAAAAGGAGTACTGTGCCTATCTATAAATTGTTTGAGAAATCCATTTGAAACTCTGACCCTAGACAAGCAAAGATGGCAAAAAGTACACAGTCATCCTATCAGTCATAATCAGCAACATTGTTACTTCCAAGTCCAACTCAGTCACACACACTTGTGTTGAGTTACCAGCAGCAACAACAACAGCAACACAGGTTATAAATATCCACAACCTTAGGTATGACAAGTGCCCCTGCTACTGCTGGAAGTGATGCACCTTTGACACCTAGTAGTAGTAGTAGTAGTAGTAGTAGCAGTAGAACTGCGTCAACATCTAGCCCCAGTAGTAATAACAACCTCTCAGGAACCCATTAGTCCATGAAGGAAGTCCACAGTATGGAGATACTTCACTCAGGATCCAAAAGCTATAACAGAGAAAGCCAGACCAAACATATTAACAGCAACACAGATGAGGAGGAGGCGGAGGAGGGATGTGAAGAATGGTTACTACCATCTACTTCACTTTGGACCACTGATATGACCAATAAGTAATGTGCATGCACAAATGTTGCACCATAGGAAACCAAGGTGAACAATTTGTGGGAATAGGTGAAAAATTTGTTGGAATTGGTGAAAAGGAGGAAAATGATGAACTGGTGAGAACTTTCGTGAAAAATCGTCCGATTTTTGTGAAAAGTCATACAGGATACTTTTCTCACTTTTCACCCACCCCTAATTTCTACAAACCAGTATTAATAAGCAACCTGACAAAAGTACATTTGTATCACAAGTAGACTATTTATAAACAATCTTTGAAACAGCCTTTCCCAACCTGAGAATAGAATCTTTTGCACAATATGGATACTGTTAAAGGGATAGTAATGTTTCATAATAAAAGCAGCTCCAATTAATCTTCATAGTATTTGGGCCATGGAGAGTGTTATTTCAATAATGTCAGAGTTGTAGTTCAAGATTAATTGAATGATAAAGTACCCCCTCCTGCCCCTTTTTCTGCTCACCTCAGAGCAGTAAGATGGTGTACAGGTGGATGGCAGAGAGGGACAACCTTTAGTGAACATAAGGGTAAAAACTGAAAAACCTGTGAAATGTCCTTTGCTGTGAGCTGTCTGGTCTCAAGACCAGATTCCACATCTGAGGGGAGGTGGCTTACACCTGGTAAAAGGGGTGGGAGGGGTATACTTTATCATTCAATTACTCTTGAACTACAACTCTGACAGTATTGAAATAACATTCTCCATGGCTCAAATACAATGAAGATTGAATTGGAGCTGCTGTTTTTGTAAATCATTACTATTCCTTTAAATTGTGTGAGTTAGCAAGGAGGAGAGATTTGTTTTTAGCTGAATTGCAAATTTGCAAAAACAAATTTAAGGCAGTGTCTACTAGTCACAAATACATATTCTTAATAGATACACTGTTGGGGAGCTTATCTCTAACACCTCTAAAATGCTCCTGAATCTTAAAAATATGAAGATGATCTTTTATATTTTCGCCTTTCTCTGAACTGCCCTTGGATTGGTGAACTCAGATGGTTTTCTCTTCAAAATCCCACTTTCTTCCTTTAAATCCGTGATTTCCAACTGCAGGAACCTCAACCTTCTCTCCTCTCGCAGGTAAATAAATCACTAATTTAAAGGTAGGCTGACCAGATCTCACCTTTAATCGGGGACACATGGGAGATTTTTCAGTACTTCACTGAAATCAAAGCAGGCCTGCAGTATACATTTTTCCTATGCATCCCCGGTTAAAGGTGAGGTCTGATCAGCCTATTTAAAGGTAGAAAGTGGGATTATGAAGAGAAAACGTCAGTGTTCACCAAGACTTGGGTGCATTTTAGAGGTGTCAAAGATAAGCTTTTCAACAGTGAATCTATAAGGAATATTTATTTTTGTCTAGGAGACACTGACTTAAATTTGTTTTTGTCAGAAAACACAATTTAGATAAAAACATAATCTCTCTTGCATGCTCACTCACAGTGCCTTACAATCAAGAGATTGCAGGTGCACACCCAATGATAGGAGAGTACCTGAGCCTTTTGAAATGATGGACTGCTCCTAAATGAAGTTGATGCATGAGTAAAACCATTTGCTCCACATGAAAAGATACCCTCTGTCTACAGTGCTTGTGGGTGATAGAGCTATAAATGTATAAATAATTTTATATATTTTTTCCAGAATCTGTTATATTAAATTTACTGTTGGATTGATTATAATTTTGGACTAAACATTTGGGCAACAAATACAAAGACAAAAGTGAACCAAACCAATGGCTCCATAGCTGACAAATAAAACTCCTCAAATTCCCATTACTTAAAGGTTTGTTTAACACCATAAATGGTAGAGTGGTCTGAGAAAAGCAATGAAGAACTCTCTAACATTAAAGGGGTTAAAAGACCCTTTTAAATGAATGATAATTTGAATTTGGCCCCCTATGGTGTAGCTGGTGTGCCCCCAGATGTGTTCCTTTGATTGGTTTGTGCATATTTCCCCTTGAGACTGATTTACTAAGATGTATTGGAGCAGTCCTTGAGCAAATCACCTGCACCACAGTGGACTACTACAAATCCCACTTGATTTTAAATGGGGATATTAACCCCTTGAATGCTAGAGAAGTCCCTAACACATTGATTTGCCTCTCTGACATGCAAAGGATTAAGAGTTCCTTTTAAATCAGTTAGGGTTATGTAGTTGTTCCCCTGTAATGTAACCCTGTCAGTGCCAAAGTGCAACACATTGCTAAACCTCTTTGACAGATAAAGTATTAATTGACCTGCCCCCTCCCATTTGTGCTAAAGACTTATCCAAGGCTTTTGCAAGGGAATACACTGGACACCCTTCTGGTAATCATGGCAGTTCTTTAACGCTCTGAGTGCCAGAGAGGTATGCAATGCATTGCACACCCCCCATGCATTCAACGGGTTAAACTCACAATTGGACACTGTTCACACATTTCAATAGCTAAATAGGCATACTGAGTTGTAGTTTAATCCATTGGACACTGCAATGCATTGGAGTAATCTGTATCATCCATAATATTAACCCCTTAAGGACCGGTGTGCACACATGCAGCTAGGACTTAAGGACCACGGGGCATTTTTTTTTTTTTTTTACAATCTGATTCAGGGCTCCTCATGTGACGTGCAGCTGTGTGGGGAGAACTGAATTCCATGACCTGCCAGGACCGTCACTGGTCCTTAATTGCAGGACAGCTGTGACGGTCCTGGCATGGCAGTGGACATTAAGGGGTTAACTCACAATGTTCATGTTCTATATCTATTATATGATCATATATGGTAATTACTGAAATTAAAAACTATATTTTTTTCAAAATTGTGAGCCTTATTAAAGAATAGGAGCAAGGCATCGGAACCATAGGGACAGAAAGAAATTACCCACATATCTAGCATTCAATGGGTTAAAAACCCAATTTAACTTATAGTGAATGTGCAGACACTGAGAGGCTTTATAGACAGTGTAAAAAAATGTGTTCTATATATTAAGCTAACCCTATGAGTGCAAGGGAAGTAGCCAATGCATTGCTTAAGCCTTGATTGTCAAGGAGGTACGCATCATCATTTTTTCTTGGTAATAGTTGACATTAAAGCTTAATATGCAAATATATGTACATGATTTCAAAACAGCTGACGTGTTCAGACATGTTATACTGTATCACATTCCTATGATACCATGAAACTAAATGGAATTTCTTTTGTAAAATGTGTAAAAATGTTAACATAATATCTACATATATATATATATATATATATATATATATATATATATATATATAGTCTTAAAGTATACTTAGCCCAGGTTACTCCAAGCATCTTAAGAACCAGCACTCAGGGAAGAAGTTGAAGAAAAAAACAATTAATTTATTACATCCAACAAGCCTAACGCTTTCGGTCCACACAGGGCCTTCCTCAGGACAAATGGTTTGCAAATGATTAAAACGCTCATATTTATACAAAATTGTACAAACAAAGGCCTCCCTACCAGTGTTCCCACGGTCCAAATTGTGCCAAAAACACAGCAGCTGCAATCAGCATCATGGAGGCAGCGATGAAGGCCAGTAACATCGGGTTGCTACGCAACCACGATACACAATGCACCAAGTTAGTTTCCCTTGCCGGCTGGTGGCAAGGAAAACAGATCCCTTCCCCTATCAATTTAGGAGAACATAAAGAGCATCCGGATGAAACCGGAGCTACCTTATAACCCAGTGATAGTCATACGGGAGCCAAAAAAAAAAAATAATTAAAAAAATTAAATATAAAAATAAAAAATAATAAAAATAAAGATAAAGTTAAATCAAATGAACTGTTCATATACCCAATTTCAATAGCAATCATGGGGCATCTTCTTATATAGTGACACTTAGCTATATTCAGAGTCTATAAGAAAATGTTATTTCAATCCCCGTTTATTTTCCAATATGTGGCTTGGCGATGAATCACAGAGGATATAGGCTTGCGATGTCACATTCCATTGTGATGGGGTGGTGGATTACCACTATTGATGATTCATGTCTTCTATTATAGATACATAAGTTACTGTCCGTCGAAACAATGTATATATAGATATCAATAAGTGGACTTGGGGCTCCATCACATTCCACAGCAATGAGCATATTTTCCAGTCATCCATATTGTATTATTTTTACTAGTGCTCGGTGATTCCCTTTGTACAACTATATTCCAATATCATTATCTCACTTATCGGATTCTTCACTTTCAGCCTCCGTATAATACCTAGGTATCTAAGGCTCTACTCTTTGTGGGGCTCCCCACAGGAAAGGACCACTTGTGACACCTTTGGTTGAAGGTAATTAAAGGGAAAATGTTATGGCATAAGATGCTGAATGGTACGTCTTGTGGATTCGTACACAAAGAAGTCTCTGAAAATTAACATCTTTTATCATACGAAGCAATATATATTGAATATATCCAATTAATGCTTCCAGAAGGTCTCCAATGGTTCCTATTATACAGAGCTTGTGTATATTTCATATATTAGCTGCACGCTTCCGTGGCATAGTCTCAAAGTCCATGACCTCTCTTATAGGGGGAACTGTACAGACTCTGAATATGATCCATAAAGGTAGTGCCGAATCTTAGGTCCAAAGAATGCCTCTTGTATATGTACAATGGGTAATAGTGATAATTAGAGAGCCCAAGGGGTCAAGTGACGAACTTATAGCGTCAAGTAGATGGATGCCATAAATAATTGAGGCAATCTCTGACTTCTCTGGGTATACTGGTTCTCCCAAATAGAAACCAAAAAAAATATTGAAAAATTGAGTGAGAAAAAATTGAATGTGATAAGAAAACACCAAAACCACAAATAAAAAAATGCAAAAACATTTTTAACAATCAAAATGTGTGGAAAATAATAAACAATAATCAAAAGTATACTTAAATGAAACAAGATAATTGGAGTTCATGATTTAATCCCTGGGGTGCCAGGGTCCCATACTCATATATGAGTCTGGTTTCCCACTGCAGAAGTATTTTGTGTCTGTTCCCCCCTCGGGGTGGTTTCTGTATCTGCATGATTGGCATAAACTGAAAATCATTTATAGTGTGCTTAGCAAGTTTGTAATGTCTAGCCACTGACTGGTTAGTTTTGTCCTTATTATCCAAAGAGCCTTCCAAACATTTCTTTATCACTGATCTGTGATTATTCATGAACTCTTTAAGCATCATAATAGTTTTACAAATATAATGTAATCCACAGGGACAGGTTATCATATAGATAATGAATTTACTTTCACAATTCATGAAATCTTTAACCTGCATATTTTTACCAGTTTTAGGGTGTGGGTATTGTTTTGCTGTAATAATGTATTGACAATTGGAGCAACCTTTACACTTAAAGACATCTGGAGGGCGTTTGAGCCAGTGGGTACCACTATCGTACTTTGTCACTGGATAATTTCTTACAAGCCAGTCTGCCAGATTTTTACCTCTGAGATAACAGAATAAAGGGGGGATTTTGAAATAGATGACCAATTTTTTTTACATAAATCACCAATAGTGGTAATCCACCACCCCATTACAATGGAATGTGACATCGCAAGCCTATATCCTCTGTGATTCATTGCCAAGCGACATACTGGAAAATAAACGGGGATTGAAATAACATTGTCTTATAGACTCTGAATATAGCTAAGTGTCACTATATAAGAAGATGCCCCATGATTGCTATTGAAATTGGGTATATGAACAGTTCATTTGATTTAACTTTATCCTTATTTTTATTATTTTTTGTTTTGTTTTGTTTTTTCCTTTTTTTGGCTCCCGTATGACTATCTCTGGATTATAAGATAGCTCCGGTTTCGTCCAGATGCTCTTTATGTTCTCCTAAATTGAAAGGGGAAGGGATTTGTTTATGCAAAAGAGCTAGTCAGAGATGCTCAACTAGGAACGAGCCTGCCCTCAAAGTGATGAGGCTCTATAGGATAAGTATCCTACCCAGGGTGCAATCTCTTTTAGCTCACTAGTGCCTTTCACAGAGAGGAAATATCCTGAAGCACATCATACTGATCCTACCAAAAGGTAGTCCAGCCACGAAGTGCCAGGCAATTCCTCTCTGAACAAGAGAAGCAGCCAACCCCAGACGTACGTTTCGGCCTTGTTGGGCCTCGTCAGTGAGGTGCAGCTGATCTCTCTAGGCACTTTGAGCAAGGGGTCCACGTCTGGATTACCCTGTTACCCTTAGGGTGACTAGTCCCAAAGGCAATTTGCATATGCAAAAGAGCTAGTCAGAGATGCTCAACTAGGAATGAGCCTGCCCTCAAAGTGATGAGGCTCTATAGGATAAGTATCCTACCCAGGGTGCAATCTCTTTTAGCTCACTAGTGCCTTTCACAGAGAGGAAATATCCTGAAGCATATCATACTGATCCTACCAAAAGGTTTGCCTTTTGCCTTGCCACCAGCCGGCAAGGGAAACTAACTTGGTGCATTGTGTATTGTGGTTGCGTACCAACTCGATGTTACCGGCCTGCGTCACTGCCTCCATGATGCTGATTGCAGCTGCTGTGTTTTTGGCACAATTTGGACCACGAGAACACTAGGAGGCCTTTGTTTGTATAGTTTTGTATAAATATGTGCTTTTTACTCATTTGCAAACCATTTGCCCTGAGGAAGGTCCTGTGTGGACCAAAAGCGTTAGGCTTGATGGATGCAATAAATTGTTTTTTTTCTTCAACTTCTTTCCTGAGTGCTGTCTCTTACGATGCTTGGAGTAACTTGGGCTGAGTATACTTTAAGACTACTTGTTTTATATGGGATATGCACCTATCAATATTGATTTAGATGTCCATTGGGTGCTGCTGTCTAATTTGTATATATATATATATATATATTTTTTTTTTTATTATTATTATTTATTTATTTATTCATTTATTTTTTTGCTTGTACAATTATTATAATCAGTTTTTTTCATTTTAAAAGACTTTATTGGCATCAAAAATATGATACAGAGGAAGGGTACAATTACATATGGGTTACGGACAGTATTTGCATTCTAGCTATACATAAGAAGGTCTACCCATCTGACTTGAAAGACAATATGAGACAAAAAAGAAGAGATATGTTGTTTAACATAATATTTTTCAATATGTTTAGATTAATCGATTTTTAAGCCTTTGCATGAGGACCTCACGTCAAAACTAATAAAAGGTAGATTTGCAGTGGGTGATGGAGCAAAATCGTTAACTTCCAATATATTTTTTTGTCAAACAAGATAAGCATCTGATTGAAAGCAAATTGCATCCAGTCAGTTTTTCAGCCACAACAATCAAAAGACAGAAACACTAGGCTAACAGTGCTGTATACAGATAATCTGGGTTGATACGTGTGCATAAGTGCATTTAATGCTTATATAGTTGCACAGAAAGCAATTTCTAATAGCAGAAATGATTGCAGGTTAAGTATCTTCAGTACAAGGGAAGGTCAGAATCACTAAAGTGGCAGCAATTTCTGTAATCTTTTACAAAGATTTGCCATTCTTTCATGGTTGTGTAATTCTGAAATCATAGCAAGATACCAAAACTAACATCACTATTCCTTTATACACTGAAATAATTGAATCACTGCTGTTATACAAGTGCGGTCTACTTTTCAGAACGTATGTTGAATGTATGACTTACATGCTGTATATTTAAGGCTTTTTACAGAAGGTAAAAGATGGACAATACAAGCTCCAACAAACAGGAAGTAAATTTAAATCACCAAGACTCCACTGATTTAAATAAGCCTTTTAAACTTGTAAATAATAGAGAAATCTGCAATGGAAAACTTCACAAAACATTGGACTTCTTCCTCCTGTTCAAGAGGTTAGCCCTTTGAGTGCCAGAGAGGTATCAAAATCATTGCAACACAATGCTTTGTATACCTCTCTGGCACTCAGTGGGTTAAATGTACTATTGTACACTGTTAACAGAAGGGGACAATCTTCTTACTATGAGAACAATGAAGGCCCTGCCCCCCCCCTTGACAAGCTATTCAGGTTTTTCCCTTATCTTAATTGAAGATTGTCCCTCTCTGCAGTCTACCTGGGCACCTCCCTTCTGATCTGGCTGAACAGTGTTACATCAGTAAAAGGGGCAGGAGGGGGATACTTTGTCATTGAATTACTATTGAACTACAACTCTGACAGAATTGAAATAACACTCTCCAAAGTCCAAATACTATGATGGTTAATTAGAGCTGCTTTTATTATGAAACATTACTATCCCTTTAAAGCCCCATTTAACTTATAGTGAATGTGCAGACTCTGAGGAAGCTTCATAGACAGTGTAAAAATGTGTGTATATATTCAGTTAACCCTATGAGTGCAAGGGAAGTAGCCAATGCATTGTTTAATCCTTTGATTGACAAGGAGGTACAGTATATGCCCTAAATTTTTATTGGTTATAGTTGATATTAAAGTTTACATATGCAAATATATGTACATGATTTCAGAACAGCTGACGTGTTCAGACATGTTATACTGTATCACATTCCTATGATATACCGTGAAACTAAATGGAATTTCTTTTGTAAAGTGTGTAAAAATGTTAACATAATATATATATTTTTTTGCTTGTTCAAATATTATAATTAGATAGTTTTTTTTTCATTTTAAAATACTTTATTGGCATCAAAAATATGATACAGAGGAAGGGTACAATGACATATGGGTTACATAGATAAGTAAGAGTACAGACAGTATTTGCATTCTAGCTATACCTAAGAAGGTCTACCCATCTGACTTGAAAGACAATCCTATATAATAATTCTCTAGGATGTTTGTCATGATGCAGTCATGCACAGTAGAGACTGCCCGCGTTTGGGCAGTTTCTACTGTGCATGATCGCATTGCGTGAGTGAGGCGACGCAAGACTGCATCAAGTGGAGCAGTGAGGTAGCAGACACTTAACCCTTTGAGTGCCAGAGGGGTACTCATGGCATTGCAAAGCACTCAAAGGGTTAACATTATCCTGCCCTTGGCCTGTGTACATGGGCTTTTACACTAGTATGATATAAAAGAGAACAGACATATGTTGTTTAACATAATAATTTTAATTATGTTTAGATTAATCAATTTTTAATCCTTTGCTTGACGACCTCACATCAAAATTCATAAAAGGTAGATTTGCAGTGGGTGATGGAGCAAAATCGTTAACTTCCAATACATTTTTTTTTTACAAACCAGATAAGCATCTGATTGGAGGCAAATTGCATCCAGTCAGTCTTTCAGATGCAGCAATCAGAAGACAGAAAATGCTAGGCTAATACAGTGCTATGTGCAGATAATCTGGGTTGATATGTGTACATAAGTGCATTTAATGCTTATATATTTACACAGAAAGTAATTTCTAATAGCAGAAATTGTTGCAGGTTAAGTATCTTCAGTACAAGGGAGGGTCAGAATTACTAAAGTGGCAGCAATTTCTGTAATCTTTTACAAAGCTTTCCTTTGCTATTCTTTCATGGTTATGTAATTCTGAAATCGTAGGCACCAAAACTAACATCACTATTCATTTATACATTGAAATGATTGAATCACTGCTGTTATACAAGTGCTGTATGACTTACATGGTGTACATTTAAGATGGACAATACAAGCGCCAACAAACAGGAAGTAAATTTAAATCCCCAAGACTCCATTTAACCCTGTAAATACTAGAGAGATCGCAATGCAAAATTTCACAAAACATTGGACTCCTTCATCCTGTTCAAGGGGTTAACCCTTTGAGTGCCATATATGTATTCAAAAGTCCCATTTACCTTAATGGTCACGTTTTGCATATCTATAGTGCAGTTGGTATGTTCCAGAATTGCTCTACTATTCTTTTCCATATTAAGCCTTTAGTTTTTAGTCTTTTTTTTGTCATTTTTAGGCATAAATGCTTTATTCTACAAAAAACATTCACTAAAAATAAAATACAAAAGGTTCTCAAGGTCACATTTTAATTTAACTTTACAGAAGCCAATATTTTTGAAGAAAGGAGAAAACTGCTTAGTCCTAAAACTTTTTCTGATTCCCTTGTTATTGTCTGGAGCCTAGTTATAAAACACTTTATCTGTAGGCACCACACAATACTAACTAATGAAGAGACTACTTTATACCTAACTATAATGCAACTGTATTTACAGCATAATACTGTGATGTGATGCTATTGAGGATTTTAATGTAATAATGGTTTATCACCTTTGATTCTAGAGACATCATCAACACACTGTGAAAATGACAATAGAGATAATTTCAGACAATAGTCATACATGATTAAGGGAATCACATAAATGTATATGTTTACTATACAACAGTTTTTAGTGGAGAGCTCAGATGTATTTTGAGTGTTATTACATGGGAAAGAATTGCAATGATCTAGCCCCCGCCCCAGGTTGTTAGAAAGTGAAACTTTTGGCACATAAAATACATTTTTGGGTGGGAATTCCCCCCTCCCCCTTTCTTACCCTTTCTATCCTTCACTCCACCCCTACTTACTCCTCCCCCCCCATTCTTTTTTCTCCCTATCTTTTTCTTCTCTTTCATTCCTTTCAACTGCTTTCTATTTTGCTTATACAGTTTTTGTTTAGTGATACTGAGAACCTGTGTACACTAGCTTCCACTTGTTGTTAATGTATGTCCATGATTCAGGTCAAGTGCCCTGTCTTGTCAAATGCATTCCTATGATTCTGTTCTGTATTGCTTTGTTCTTTGACTTGTCTTTACTTATGAATATCACTGAACTCAATAAAAATCTGATTTATAAAAAAAATATTTTTTTTTCTTCGATAAATAAACAGCATCTAATATTAACCCCTCAATGACCCATGACGTACATGTACATCATGAGGTTGAGCTCCCTAAAGGACCAAGGACATACATGTACATCATGGTATTCCAGAAGTCAGGAATCAGATTCTCAAAAAAAAAAAGCTCCATGGTCCTTAAGTGACCGCCGCGTGCATGTGCGACCGGTTCTTAAGGGGTTAAGGACCCATGACGTGCCAGGACCGTCATTGTAAAACTTGCATTAAGGACCCATGACAGTCCTGGTATGTCATGGAATTCAGGGGTCCCTGGGCGGCCAGTCGTGAAGGGGTTAATAATCCTCTAAAACTGGCAGTTTCACATAGTATAAAACAATGTCAGCAAAATGGCCATTTCCCTTTGAAATTCATTCTGCTTTAACTAAAAAAGAGATCTCATGAAACAACAGCTTGTCAGAACAGTGTTAACTGGCATTCATTATACCAAACCCACCACCACCATCTAATATAGTGTATTTCCCAGTTTCATGCATCAAAACATCAGCAAATTACCCTTCTCAGAGCATAATGTCTGTTCGATTAGCACTATACAGTAAAAAGTAGAGTCATTCTTGGTCATTTAAATCAGTGTGTATGTTAAATTGTCCTCTGTGGTTCAGATAGTTTGCCCCATAATTAAACCATTTCCTACTGAACACAAGACCCATGGTAATTATTAAATAACAATATCATCACATATAATACCGCACCATCAACACCATAAACAAATTGCCTTTGTTTAGCGTAAAATATCTGTTGAATTGTACACCAATAAACAAGTTAAAATGCTTCATGGGCTTGTCATTCTCCCTCTCTGCTTTTCCTTTTTACATGCAGCTCATATTATTATTATTATTATTATTTATTTATATAGCACCAACTTAATCCGCAGCGCTGTACAATAGGGAATAGATATACAGGGATAATAAATAGTGAATCATATGTGAAGAACAGAAGGATCAGAGGGCCCTGCTCGTGAGAGCTTACAGTCTAGAGGAAGGTAGGTTGGACACAGAAGGTGTAAGTGCTATTGGGTGTAAGTGTCTCCTACCCACTGAGCTGCCGGTCAGTGGGCGGGAATGAGAAGTCATATCTGCCACTCTAGCTAAATATCTCTTTCATTGTTACTGAAATTAAATGTCCCTTTCATTGCTGAAGTCCAACTTCCAGTGTGTTTTGGCAGGCTTTTGGACTGCACTTACATTTTTTGGGATGGGCAACTAAAACTAATCAGAATGCAAAATGCATATGTTTCACTTAGCTTTAGCCCTAGCATTCAATGGGTTTACAGAAGGACTTACCTAGGCAGTATGCATAGCTTATACATCAGTATATTTTTATTAGTATTATTTTCCATTACAAGTCTACATCTTCCATTTGTCATGTGACTTTAGTATTTTTATATTTAGTTAACGCTTTCTCAAACACACTGTAGACTAACACCCTGACCAAATTATATGGAATTCCTATCCCCATGTATCTGCAGAATCTTGCAAGGTCAAGAATACTTATTTTATAGAGGTCATCAGCTACAGACTACTGTTGACGTACAATAAAAAAACAAAATAAAAAGCTACATAGATATACCAGACTGCTATATGAATAGCACCTACCTAAGTACCCTGGGACCAAAAAGGCCTTCTGATATGGCTAATCAGGTCCCCGTGCAGATTAAATATTTAAATGTGGCTGATTGTAAAGCATAAATAATGTTTGAATAATCTTTAGCAGACATTTAATGTTGGCCATCCAGTGGCGTAACTAGAAGCCACCGGGCCCTGGTGCAGAAATTGCCGCCGGGCCCGGGCCCCCACCCAATCTTCACGTTGCCCCATTCACATCTCTTACCTCCATCTCCCGCGCGGTTCTCAGTTATGCAGAGCGCTGGGAGATTACGTAATCTCCCAGCGCTCTGCATTACTAGAGCGCCGGGAGATTAGCTGAGCTGCTGCAGGCAGGGCTGTGGGCGAGTGACGATGGGTTCGCAGGGGGCGGCCGGGCCCCTTGGAGTGACGGGCCAGGTCGCAGGTGCGACCCCTGCGACCCCTATTGTTACGCCACTGTGGCCATCTACATATCTGCATAGCAAAATGTGATTTAGCAGATTACTCTAATTCTGGACTGCATAACATAATCTGCATAATTTCTTTTTATTTTTTTACTAAACTAGCAAACATGTTTTTCTTTCATTATTTAGTAAAGTCTGGCCCTGGATTCCCTGTTCTTCTGAAACTCTGGCCCTTCAGAAAAAAAGCTTGCACCCTTGCTAAACAAATTAAGCTCTACTTTCTCCAAAAATGTTAATTTCACTTTGTCAGGTATGTGCCATGAATCAAAGGGAACCAAAACACAAGAAATATGAAATTGGAATGTGTTTAGCGAAAGGACTTACATAGGTAGGTGTTCTTTAAACAGCAGTTATTTAAATATCTATATACTAGTGTAAAAGCCAGTGTACACGAGCCAAGGTCAGAGGGGTACGCAATCCCTCTGGCACTCAAAGGGTTAAGGGGCCGGTCCTGCTCTGCCGTCCTGCCAACGACACAGTCATGCACTGTGGAGACTGGCCAAAAGCACAGAACTCCCAGCATTCTGTGCTTTCAGCATACTGTGCTCCCAGCATTCTGTGCTCCCAGCATTCCATGCGTTCGGGCAGTCTTTACTGAGCATGATGGCTTCTGACAAACATTCTAGCAAATTATTATATAGGATTTTCAATGTGTCTGTAATTGTCTATATACTGTACTGATGTCTGTTGAAGACTGTTTTTTTCACGTCTCCTATCTGCAAATAACAGGCTTTAACAGCCTTGAATGGTTTATATGGGTTAATTGTCTTTATTAGATAACTGGGGACAGGATTCCAGTAGGAAATTTTAATGAATGTCTTTTTTGGTCAGTTCTGCAAACAAATTTTGTCTGAGGGATTGCTGAATTGTGTTTTTTAAATTGCCCTTTTGAAAGACATCAAAGCAAGGTTAAGAAGCCAAAGGAGGAACCCAACTGGCTCAATATCAGCCGTTTCGTTGATGTGGATCAGGTAGCAAAAATTATGTGTGGGAGTCCACTGCCTGATCTCCTGATGTGCCCAAGTACCCTACCCATATCCCCTCCACCTGTAGCTAACTCTTAGATTTTTAAATTAAAAAATAAAGCTCCTTGCCACCCCATACCAACCTTAACCACCCCATCAACACAAATGTTTAACCCCTTCATTGCCAGATTGCATTGCTCTCACTGCTCCAGAAACTGAGGGGTTAAACGTGACTAGTTAAAAAAAACACCCAACAGACAATCAAAAACATGATTAACACCTCCATTGCCATGGAGTCTACAGTTAACTGCCATTGCAATAGTTAATAAGCAGGAAAAATCCCACATGGATGGAGTGACATATTGATTTCATGACTTCATCCATTTTTCTATGCCCCCTAGGTAAGTGGAGTACTAGAAAGAATGCATTCAGATTTCAGGGTTGTCATAATGCTGCTAATGTGTAAGAAAGAGCATCCCTTACACATCAACAGCACAATGACAACCCTGCATGTTAATGAGCAAATTATCTCTGTCACCTCTTGCATACTTAGTTCTTAGTGTGATGTGTTTCTCTATTGCAAGGCAATGTGCTTGCCACACACACATCACCTTAACATTGACATTGATTTTTTTAGTGCATCTCTACTCTAGGTGTGTCAACCTCAACTGTTTGGTACATGGTTAAGAAGCAAGAATGCACAGGTAATCAGCAACAGTAAATTACTTGGTTAACCATGAAGAACCATTGCAGAATATGACAGAAGAATGCTTGCAATTGTGAATAAAACCCCCTTTTCAACTAACAGATGAAGAACACTCTACAAGATGTGGGCATAGAAAGATCAAAGAGTACCATAAAAAGAAGACTGCACAAGCATAACCACATAGGGATTATCACAAAATGCAAACCACTGGTAAGCCTCAAGAACAGGTAGTTCAGGTTACATTTTGCTAAAAACTACATAAAAAAACTTGTAGAGTTCTGGAACAAAGTCTTATGGATAGATGAGATGTGATGATGATTAACCTGTGCCAGAACAATACAAAGAGTAAAGTGTGGAGAATGAAAGGAACTCCACATGATCCAAAGAATGGGCAAAAAGTTAAAAAAAATTCCCATGGAGATTTTCAGGGAAAACCAACAATTTCCTGCTTTTCACGTGAAAATTCCTGCCCATAGAAAATACATAAAATTTCCACCACTTACAATATATTTTCTGTGAGAACATTGGTATGCTTTCTATGACTGCAAGATTTAATAACTGCAGCTTGGGAATGGATACGACAGCAGGGTGCAACACACGACATCAGTTCATTAAAGCGTATGTTTTAAAGAACAATATCTTGGCAAATTTGCCATTCCACATATGTACTTTGGCATTGTTTTCATGATGTTTTTGAATCCTTCTCAGGAGCTCAAAATGTGTAGATTGTTAGTATATGTCAGAATCCCTGGGTAATGTTATGGCTTTAACAACATGACATGTGGAGGTGGTGGGGTGGAGGTGGTATGTGTGGGCAATGTATGACTCTAGTCATCTCCTACAGCTAACTCAGAGTCATACTCATCTGTAGCAGGAGCCATAGGTGTTATTTAAAATGAATGAAATATTAACACACTCTTACACATCAACATCACCTCTGCTATCTGTCCCAGAGCCCCAGGAACTTTTAGTAGTGCTTTTGCTGCTGACAGTTGTGGCACCTATGACATGTTGATGGTGTGTGTTTCCATCAGACCGTTGGTTGTGCTTCAGGTTGGATCTCGGTGAGGAGGGGCTTAGGCATCTTCATAAACTAAGGGTTTCCTGTGATGCTATTACATCTAATGGGACAAGATGTTGCTGCAATTGTACTACTAGAGGTCAAAGGTGCCTCACCTCTAACAGCAGCAGAGGCACTCATCATAGCTAGGGATGTGGATGTTGATAACCTATGTTGCTGCTGGTCACACAGCACTAGTTTTTGGGAGTTGGACTTGGATGAGGAGATGATGCTGATGATGATGACTGACAGTGTTGTGTGTTTTTGGCATCCATTCTGGTCTTGAGTCAGACTTTCCAAACGATTTCTCAAACAGGTACAGTATTGTTACAGCTTACCTTTGTTTCAGCGTCATCTGCAGGCACGAGGCTTCAAGCATGCAGCAGGCCTCTGTTTTATGTGTTTGCTTCCTGTAGTCTCCTCCTACCTACTTCCTCCCTCTGAGCTTCTCCTCCTACCTACTTCCTGAGGAAGGGTTTAAAGGGCAGACTGAGTCCTGACTCAGTTGCCCTTGCGTTGTTGTTCAATACAGTTCTGTTTCCCTTGGGCTCTGTGTATGACCTGGCTTGTCTGACCATCCATTCTGGTGCTGACCCGTGGCACTGTCTGACTACTCTTTTGCCTGCTCCCATTGTGTAGTGGACACCCAGTCTGGTACGGACCTGTGGCTCTGGCTGACTACCTGAACTATGTATGACCCAACCTGTCTGTCCATCCATTCTGGTGTTGACCTGTGGCTCTGTCTGACCATTCTCCTTGTGCATTCTGATTTGGCTTAGACATCCTTTCTGGTGCAAACCTGTGGTTCTGGCTGACTACCTGCTCTGTGTATGACCTGGCTTGTCTGACTACTCACTGTGGTGTTGACCTGGGGTTCTGTCCACTGCTCATCCAGCATACCAATGCTTCAGTGGATATCCTATCTGGTAAAACCTGTGGCTCTGGCTGACTACCCACTCCGTGTATGACCCAGTTTGTCTGACTATCCTTTCTGGTGCTGACTAGGGGGCTCTGTATGTTTCCTCCATGTGTTGGTCCCCGATCCATAGACACCCATCCTAGTGCAGACCTGAGGCTCTATCAGACTCCTAGACTGACTGCAGGCTGAGTCAGTGCTAGTCCTTTGGGCGTTCTGAATTACCTCGAGGCTCCAGTGGGCTGAGGCCTAGTCTCGGACAATCTGGTGGATCTGTTGGCGGACTGCTATTTCTGATAGAGTGCTTGCCTCTTTGATCACTCTCTGTGTGTTATCTGTTTACGTGCTTTACTGTGATTATTCTAATAAAAGATTGTTTTACTTTACCGTACTGACTCCTGATTTATTCCTAGGAACCATGACAGTACACAAGGGCCATGAATACGGACGGTAATAGTAATTCGACTTTCCAAAGCATCCTGCATAGGATGGAGACACAAGATCAACGTATTGATCAGTTGTCTTTTGTCTTACAGACCTTGTTGCAGCGCACTGCGCATCTTGAACAGCTAAACCCCCAAATTGTGGCCTCCTCCTCTCCACCCTCCACACCGGTGGTTCCTACCTCTCATGATGCATGTACAATCAAGAGGATGTCTGGTTCTGCTCAACCCCCACAGCGGTAAGGGGGAGACCCAGAGTTGTGTCGTTGGTTCCTCAACCAAATTGACATATATTTGGCGATGGTGCCGCATGCCTTTCCTACTGAGCACAGTAAGGTCGGCTTCCTTATCTCTCTCATCACAGCAAAGGCATTGGTATGGTCCAATCCTTTATGGGAGACTGATAAACCAATTGTGCATAACTTCACAGAGTTTGTGAAGTCGTTCAGAAGTGTGTTTGACATGCCAGGCCACATGGTCTTGGCCTCGAAGAACTTATTGACCATTCGCCAGGGTGCTCGTACTGTGGCAGAGTACTCCTTTCAGTTTTGCACTCAGGCAGCCATGGTAGGCTAGAATAACGAGGCCCTGGTAGCCTCCTTCTTCCAGGGGCTTATCGATTCCATGAAGGATGAAATTGCGGCCCGTGATTTACCTAACATTCTGGATGAGTTAATCTTGTTCTGTATCCTTATAGATACCAGGCTCAGAGAATGACCCACGTTTAAGGAGCACCTGCGGAGGGCTCCGGGCAGACTTTCTCCTCATAATACTGGCCCACCCTATCCTCCCTCACCTCCCATGCCTCCTGGACTTGTCTCTGAGGGGGAAGAACCTATGCAGGTGGGTGCTACCCAACTTTCAAAGGAGGAGAGGGCCTTCAGGAGGAGGGAAGGACTATGTCTATACTGCGGCAAACCAGGACATATGCTGAGGTTCTGCCCAGTACGCCCTGTAGAACGCTTGCACCCAATATCCTGTCAGGGACAGATCTTAGGCGGTATATCGCAGTCCCCAGAAAATTTTTTGTATAAGCCCATGTTGAGGGTGTGCATCTCTTGGGGGGACAAGTCAGTCTCTATCCCAGCACTACTCGATACAGGTGCTGCGGGTTGCTTTTTCGATGCAGAACTTGCGGCCAGCAAAGAGGTTCCATTGCAATCCCGCTCTTCTCAACTGGCTGTGGAGGCTATTGATGGTAGACCCCTGCTACAATCTCACATTACGAAGGAGGCCACTCTGTTAACCCTGAAGGTGGGAGCCCTTCACACCGAAACCCTGAAGTTTCAGGTAATTAACTCCCCACATTATGCCATCATGCTGGGTTTTCCATGGTTACAAATGCACAACCCTAGGATGAATTGGCACATGTGTGACATTTTGGCCTGGTCCCCACAGTGTTATGAATCATGTCTCTCCTGTACTGTGAGACTGACTACTCTGCTACCTCTCCAGCATTACCTGAGGAGTACTTACCATTTAAGGAGGTGTTCAGTGAAAGCCAGGCTGGGGCCTTACCACCACACAGGCCATACGATTGTGCGCTGGAGCTTGTGCCTGGCACATCACCTCCTAGGGGGCGTGTCTATCCCTTGTCGGTAGAGGAAAACAGAGTCATGGAGGAGTATGTTTCTGATGCGCTGGCCAGAGTCATCATCCATAAGTCCTCCTCTCTGGCAGGGGCTGGATTTTTTTTGTTAAAAAGAAGGATGGCGAGCTACGTCCATGTATTGATTTCCGTGGGCTTAACAAAATATTGGTTAAAAACGTTTATCCGATTCTGTTGATCACCGAACTCTTTGACTGTGTCAAAGGATCTAGGATTTTTACGAAACTCGACCTAAGAGCTGTCTATAATTTGGTTCGGATAAAGCAGGGTCACAGCTTTTAATACTCGTAATGGGCATTATGAGTATTTGGTGATGCCATTTGGCCTCTGCAATGCCCCAGCTGTCTTTCAAGAGTTCATAAATGACGTGCTAAGAGAACTCTTACAGAGTTGTGTTGTGGTGTACTTGGATGACATCCTGATTCATTCCCTCTCCTTGGAGACCCATCGGTTGGATGTATGCAAGGTCTTGAGCCTACTAAGTAAAAACAACCTGTATTGTAAACTCGAAAAGTGTGAGTTCCACAAACCACAAGTGACATTTCTGGGGTATATTATCTCTGCATCTGGGTTCGCTATGGATCCCGCGATGTACTATGTGTCCAAAATGGCAGGTCATATTGGTCGGGACCAACTGATCTGGTCATTGTCTAGTCTTCTGGTGTCCAAGTCTCTGATCGGATTGTGCGGCTTTTACTGCTGCTTGCACAACCTGTGCAAAGATTAAGACTCCTTGACACCTGCCAGTCAGCTTGCTATAGCCTATGGCTAATGGGGACCATCCATGGTCCCATTTATCTATCGATTTCACGGTCGAACTTCCTAGTACCATGGGTTTTACGGTCATAATTTTGATCATGGATAAATTCTCGAAAATAGCACATTTCGTACCTCTCAAGGGCTTGCGTTCCGCACAGGAATTGGCAGTGATATTTGCCAAGGAGGTCTTTCTATTACACGGCATACCCAGGGTTATTGTGTCTGATAGTGGAAGCCAATTTGTGTCCCGGTTTTGGAGGTGCTTTTGTGCTCAGATGGGAATTCAGCTGACATTCTCTTCCGCCTACCACCCTCAGTCAAATGGTGCGGCATAGAGGTCCAACTAGGTCTTAGAGCAATTCCTCCGCTGTTATATCTCCGACCACCACGACAGTTGAGCTACCCTGTTGCCCTGGGCAGAGTTTACTCGGAATTGTGTGGTCAATTCTTCCTCATGGTGTTCACCATTCCTGATCAATTATGGGTTTCAACCCTCTGCGCTACCCAAGGCCTTCCAAGCACAAGAGATTCCGGCTCTGGATGAGCATTTAAGTGCACTCCGTTCCTCATGGGCAAGGGTACAGCATTTCCTACATGGTTCTGCACAGTGGCAGAAAAGGCAGGCGGACTGTAGGTGACTGCCGGCACCTTCCTTCCAGGTGGGAGATAGAGTGTGGCTGTCTTCCCGAAACTTGCACCTCCAGGTTCCATGCAATAAGTTGGCTCCTCGTTTTGTTGGTCCGTTCCGAGTGATACGCAAGATTAACCCTGTGGCTTATGCTCTTCATCTTCCTGCCAAAATGTGTATCCACAACATATTTCGTGTGTCATTGTTGAAGCCCTTGGTCTGCAACCGGTATACCTCTGCTCCTGTTCGTCCAGCTCCTGTAAGAGTTGCAGATCACGAGGAATATGAGGTACAGAACATTCTGGACTCCCATGTGAGTAGTGGGCGCTTACAATATTTTATTCAATGGAAGGGCTATGGTCTTGAGGAGCGTTCCTGGATACCTGCCAGTGATATCCACGCTGCTGTATTGGTATGCAGGTTTCATGCACGATTCCCTGACAAGCCCCGACCGGCTCCGGGGAGGGGGGCCTTTGAAGGGGGGGGGGTACTGTTAAAGTATTCCTTTTCAGTGGTGGAAGATTAAGCCTTTACTTTTCAGCTAATTTTCTGGCCATGTCATCTTCTCTCTGACTCTCAACTTCATCTGTATCTGAAGAAGAAGAGGAGGCTGGAGGTATATATTCTAGATCAACATAATCAGTAATTATAATAAGGGCATCTTCAGGATTGCCTTCCACTTCTTTCCCACTACATTTTATATTCCTCTAGGCTTTCTTGAAGTAACAACTTTTCCCCATTTTCTCAATGTTTTCTACTACTTTCAGGACGTGTTGTATTTGTTTGACTCACTGCCAGCAGTTAGTTGAACTGCTACACTTTCTTCTATTATTACATCCACACTAGAATGTGACTCATTGTCATCCTCAGCATTCTTAGATGGTTTATTAATAGGGATGAGCGAGCACCCCGATGCTCGGGTGCTCGGGTGCTCTGACCGAGCACCCCCTGATGCTCGAGTGCTCGGCCGAGCACCCGAGCCCCATTCAAATGAATGGGAGCACTCGAGCATTAAACCAGGCACCCCCTGCTCTGATGAGCGGAGGGTGCCTGGTCAATGTCCCCCTTCATCTCCGCTATGCCCCTCTTCCACAATGTCCCCCTTCATCTCCTATGCCATAGCGGAGATGAAGGGGGACATTGTGGAAGAGGGGCATAGCGGAGATGAAGGGGGACATTGTGGAAGAGGGGCATAGAGTCTATGCCCCTCTTCCACAATGTCCCCCTTCATCTCCGCTATGCCCCTCTTCCACAATGTCCCCCTTCATCTCCTCTATGGCATAGGAGATGAAGGGGGACATTGTGGAAGAGGGGCATAGCGGAGATGAAGGGGCACATTGTGGAAGACGGGCATAGCGGAGATGAAGGGGGACATTGTGGAAGAGGGGCATAGAGTCTATGCCCCTCTTCCACAATGTCCCCCTTCATCTCCGCAATGCCCCCTTCATCTCCGCAATGCCCCCGTACCTCCATTCCCTGGTGGTCCAGCGGAGCGTCTTCGGATCTGTGCCTCTTCCGGCACAGATCCTCTTCACCCGAACATGTCGGGCGAGCACATGGCGGTACTCGTACGAGTACCGCCATGTGCCGAGCAGAGCGATGCTCGAGCCGATCCGAGCATCGGCCGAGCACGCTCGCTCAACACTATTTATTAATATTACTGGTGGTAGTACATTTAATGGGACTTTGACAAACATCCTTCTCAGGAGGAGAAGGATCATCATAATTTATTGCGCATGTTGCAGCAACCATGGCTGCAGTCAGTTTTTGGACTACCTCTTTACCATTCCCCCTGACCCTAGTAAATTTGCTGTTCATTATTAAAAAGCATGTGTATTTAACAGTGAAGTACACAACAGAACTGATTGTGATATCTTGCACTTTACAGAATACTCTATCTCTTCAAGTGTCTGCCTCTGACATAGCTACTTTTTAAAAAATGTTTTATGTTTTTTTATTAACTTTTCCTATTGTTGGCAAAAACAGAACAAAAAAAGAAAACACACTTACTGTGCAACTTCTTCTTTCCCTCTTTGTCTTTAGCTAGTGACAAGCGTATTTCAGATGATTTCTCTCTCTTTCTCAGTGTCACTGCAGTCTTAATTTCTTTTTTCAGCACATAGGATTATTATAGACCTTACTAAATATGTTAGCCCTCTTCCTCTGGCTGTTGGAGGAGTCAGCTGAACTTGTCTATATATTGAGTGTCAGTCTACTTAATACTCGGTCAGTCAGTAACAGCCAGCTCAGGAAGGAACTTGGATCACAGCTACCTGCCTCCTCTTTGTCACAGATTTTGGGGTATTTGGAGTAAATCTCTATTCTCCCTATACGTACCCCAGACTCTGCTACCTCAGAGAACAGCCAGCAGTAAGGAACTTGGATCACCTGCCTTTTTTAGTCACACAAGATTTTAGGGTATTTTTAATAGATCTCCTTCCTCCCTTCACACTCCACCAGAGTCTCCCAGACATAGAGAAAAAACTGCCTTACCACAAGACTCCCTATACTACATTCCAGCTTCCCTTTATTTGCCTATACTAACTAGTTTAAAAATGTCCTGCTTTCTCTACCTCTCACAAACACAGAATTAAATGCTATGCGAACCTGAACCCATTTTATATTATCCCTGTGGGAAAAGAAGGAAAACTTGTCACGTTGGTGTGTGTGTATGTGTGATATAGTGTTACCATTGATTCCAATGCAATGAGCTAGGTGAGAGAAAGTGGAAAAGTGTCATTATTCGCCGTTTCATTTTCAAGGTTAATCATTTCACCTAATCCAACTTTTGAAACAAATATTGAAAATAGTGTTATGGCTTGGACATGTAGGGCTTTCACTGAAACTGGCTCACTTGTCTTTATTGACAATGTGACTGCTGATAGCAGCAGCAAGATAAATTCTAAAATATACATAAATATCTTATCTTCTCAGACCCAAACAAATGCCTCAAAACTCATTGGAAGGCACTTCACCTTGCAGGAGACCGTATAACCCAAATGTGCTATAAAAGCAACAAATGAGTTTTTCAGGCATAAAAAGTGTAATGTTCTTGAATGGCCATGTCAATCACCCTACCCAAATGCAAATCAGCATGCATTCAACTTGCTGAAAACAAGACTGATGGGGAAAATGTCCAAAAATAAAAAGGAACTGAAGATGGCCGCAATGCAGGCATGGAGGAGCGTCACCAGCGAAGGTACACAGAGTCTGGTGATGTCTATGGGTTAAAGACTTCAGACAGTTATGGAATACAAAGGATTTGCAACAAAGTACTAAATATGATTACTTTGTTTAAAATGATCTAATTTTCACAATTATATTTTGTCCCTTAAAATAGAGGGGTTAATTATAAAAAGTGCTGTAATTCCTACAGAGTTCACAGCTTAAAGCTGTAAATACCCTCAAATTAAATCTGATAGTCTATACTTTTTCTTCATCATGATAAAGAGTGTATAACTTCAAAACAACAAAACTTGTATCACAGACCGTACTATATGTTGTGTGTTTTTAATGCTACTCTATAGCATTGTTTTCCCTTCATTCCATTCTCTCAATGAAGTGATCAATTTACAGCAAAAAGCCAGCATCTTGAAATAGTTCTGCAATTTCCATACAAACCCATCACAACCCACACTACTGATCTGTAGCTCTCTTATTACGCAGTCAAAGTTGCAGCAAGGTACTGTATATCCCTCTATGACAATCTCAGCACATGATGCATGTGTGAAATGCCCCATAGGACACAATGATTCACAATTTCTTCATGCATTGCTGGTGCTGTGACAGAGTTGTTGCTCAAAAAAGGGACCTTAAGTTAAAAACGTGCATACCGCGTCTTCAGACAAAGACATCAATAAATTGAAAACAATATCACCTATGTCCTTGATTACACAAGACATTTCTCACAAAAAGACATATATCACTTGAGTCATCACCATATATACTTTCTTTCCAAGATTATTTTTATAAAGCAAATGGAAACCACCACATGTTCTCTTAATTTTTGCGTAATTTCCCTTTCAAATAAAATATCAATATCCCCAAATTCTGTCAAGCCAGTGGTCATCTAGGTCAAGGCTGGACAGACCAGACCTTTCAAAAAAGACATAAATCAGAAAATATATTCATCACCTTGAAAAATCAACTTTGATAATCATATATCAAAACATTTTATATATTGTGATAATTAATCTTGTTTTGTTTTGTATAAAATGACTGAACCAATTACCAGTTCAACAAGAGGTGAAGACACACTACAAATGTTAAATATGTTGGATGTGTATTGAATTTCTGTCCTTTAAATCATGTTTCCAGATGGTGTTAATAAATTGTGAGCTCTGACCGATTATATATAATGTCATCAACTGTTAATTTTTTTCCCAATCAGTTTGGATAGCAAGTATAGTTTTTGTTGCTTTAATATTTTACATTCATATTATTTCAAATAACAATTAATTAGGTATATATATTTAAAGTGAACTGAGTATTATAATCCTTGTACTATTTTCTTTAATCAGAGATTATGATCAAATGTATATGTAGTGCAAAATGATGTTTATCTTATTTTCAAGACATTTTACATAGGTACTCAAAACTATGATGCATGTTTGATTTTTCTTTTCTTTTTTATTTTTTCATTTCCGCTCTATATTATATTATTAATAGTGTTGAGCGAGCATGCTCGGCCGATGCTCGGATCGGCTCGAGCATCGCTCTGCTCGGCACATGGCGGTACTCGTACGAGTACCGCATGTGCTCGCCCGCCATGTTCGGGTCTCCTCCCCGCACGTTTTGCGGCTGCTGCGCAGCCAATAAACGTGCAGGGAGGCTCTGACATCGGTGTAATGCCAGCAGCCATGTTGGCTGCTGGCATTACACTGATTGGCTGGCCAGAACCCGTGGTCAGGTGCTGTATAGCACCTGACCAGCGAGTTCGGCTCAGTCTGAGCCAGGGAGAGCTGAGGATAGGAAGGGAAAGGCAGTGTAGGGAGGAAAAAAACAAAAATTGTGAAAAAAAAAGAACCAAAAGTCCTTTTTAGGACTACTGTGTGTGGGGGCAGCAGGTTATTTGGTGTGGGGGGAAAAAAACAAAAAAAAAAAAAAAAAAAATATATATATTCTGTTTAGTGTGCAAAGTTGCAGATTAGAGCACATTCTGTTTAGTGTGCACAGTTGCAGATTAGAGCACATTCTGTTTAGTGTGCAAAGTTGCAGATTAGAGCACATTCTGTTTAGTGTGCAAAGTTGCAGATTAGAGCACATTCTGTTTAGTGTGCAAAGTTGCAGATTAGAGCACATTCTGTTAAGTCTTCAAACTAAAATATCAAAGTCACGTATTCCATTCAGTGTGCGTCGCCGCAGTTTAGCAGCACATTCTGAGTACTGTGCAGAGTTGCAGAATAGGAAGAAATACTGTTAAGTCTTCAAACTCAAATATCAAAGTCACATATTCCATTCAGTGTGCTTCGCCGCAGTTTAGCAGCACATTCTGTGTACTGTGCAGAGTTGCAGAATAGGAAGAAATACTGTTAAGTCTTCAAACTCAAATATCAAAGTCACATATTCCATTCAGTGTGCTTCGCCGCAGTTTAGCAGCACATTCTGTGTACTGTGCAGAGTTGCAGAATAGGAAGAAATACTGTTAAGTCTTCAAACTAAAATATCAAAGTCACATATTCCATTCAGTGTGCTTCGCCGCAGTGTAGCAGCACATTCTGTGTACTGTGCAGAGTTGCAGAATAGGAAGAAATACTGTTAAGTCTTCAAACTCAAATATCAAAGTCACATATTCCATTCAGTGTGCTTCGCCGCAGTTTAGCAGCACATTCTGTGTACTGTGCAGAGTTGCAGAATAGGAAGAAATACTGTTAAGTCTTCAAACTAAAATATCAAAGTCACATATTCCATTCAGTGTGCTTCGCCGCAGTTTAGCAGCACATTCTGTGTACTGTGCAGAGTTGCAGAATAGGAAGAAATACTGTTAAGTCTTCAAACTCAAATATCAAAGTCACATATTCCATTCAGTGTGCTTCGCCGCTGTTTAGCAGCACATTCTGTGTACTGTGCAGAGTTGCAGAATAGGAAGAAATACTGTTAAGTCTTCAAACTAAAATATCAAAGTCACATATTCCATTCAGTGTGCTTCGCCGCAGTGTAGCACCACATTCTGTGTACTGTGCAGAGTTGCAGAATAGGAAGAAATACTGTTAAGTCTTCAAACTAAAATATCAAAGTCACATATTCCATTCAGTGTGCTTCGCCGCAGTGTAGCAGCACATTCTGTGTACTGTGCAGAGTTGCAGAATAGGAAGAAATACTGTTAAGTCTTCAAACTAAAATATCAAAGTCACATATTCCATTCAGTGTCTTTCACCGCCGTTTAACAGCCTATTCTGTGTACTCTGCAGAGTTGCAGAATTATAAGAAATACTGTTAAGTTTTCAAACTCAAATATTAAAGTCACATATTCCATTCAGTGTCTTTCACCGCCGTTTAACAGCCTATTCTGTGTACTCTGTACAGTTGCAGAATTATAAGAAATACTGTTAAGTTTTCAAACTCAAATATTAAAGTCACATATTCCATTCAGTGTCTTTCACCGCCGTTTAACAGCCTATTCTGTGTACTCTGTACAGTTCCAGAATTATAAGAAATACTGTTAAGTTTTCAAACTCAAATATTAAAGTCACATATTCCATTCAGTGTCTTTCACCGCCGTTTAACAGCCTATTCTGTGTACTCTGTACAGTTCCAGAATTATAAGAAATACTGTTAAGTTTTCAAACTCAAATATTAAAGTCACATATTCCATTCAGTGTGTTTCAACGCCGTTTAACAGCCTATTCTGTGTACTCTGCAGAGTTGCAGAATAGTAAGAAATACTGTTAATTTTTCAAACTCAAATATCAAAGTCACATATTCCATTCAGTGTCTTTCACCGCCGTTTAACAGCCTATTCTGTGTACTCTGCAGAGTTGCAGAATTATAAGAAATACTGTTAAGTTTTCAAACTCAAATATTAAAGTCACATATTCCATTCAGTGTCTTTCACCGCCGTTTAACAGCCTATTCTGTGTACTCTGTACAGTTCCAGAATTATAAGAAATACTGTTAAGTTTTCAAACTCAAATATTAAAGTCACATATTCCATTCAGTGTGTTTCAACGCCGTTTAACAGCCTATTCTGTGTACTCTGCAGAGTTGCAGAATAGTAAGAAATACTGTTAATTTTTCAAACTCAAATATCAAAGTCACATATTCCATTCAGTGTCTTTCACCGCCGTTTAACAGCCTATTCTGTGTACTCTGCAGAGTTGCAGAATTATAAGAAATACTGTTAAGTTTTCAAACTCAAATATTAAAGTCACATATTCCATTCAGTGTCTTTCACCGCCGTTTAACAGCCTATTCTGTGTACTCTGTACAGTTCCAGAATTATAAGAAATACTGTTAAGTTTTCAAACTCAAATATCAAAGTCACATATTCCATTCAGTGTCTTTCACCGCCGTTTAACAGCCTATTCTGTGTACTCTGCAGAGTTGCAGAATTATAAGAAATACTGTTAAGTTTTCAAACTCAAATATTAAAGTCACATATTCCATTCAGTGTCTTTCACCGCCGTTTAACAGCCTATTCTGTGTACTCTGTACAGTTCCAGAATTATAAGAAATACTGTTAAGTTTTCAAACTCAAATATTAAAGTCACATATTCCATTCAGTGTGTTTCAACGCCGTTTAACAGCCTATTCTGTGTACTCTGCAGAGTTGCAGAATAGTAAGAAATACTGTTAATTTTTCAAACTCAAATATTAAAGTCACTTATTCCATTCAGTGTGTGTCACCGCAGTTTAGCAGCCTATTCTGTGTACTCTGCAGAGTTGCAGAATAGTAAGAAATACTGTTAATTTTTCAAACTCAAATATTAAAGTCACTTATTCCATTCAGTGTGTGTCACCGCAGTTTAGCAGCCTATTCTGTGTACTCTGCAGAGTTGCAGAATAGTAAGAAATACTGTTAAGTTTTCAAACTCAAATATTAAAGTCACTTATTCCATTCAGTGTGTGTCACCGCAGTTTAGCAGCCTATTCTGTGTACTCTGCAGAGTTGCAGAATAGTAAGAAATACTGTTAAGTTTTCAAACTCATATATATTAAAGTCATATATATCGTGTAAGATGAAGAAGGCGGGTAAAAAGGGACGGGGAAGTGGACGTGATCCTGAAAGTTCAGGGCGCGGGTCAGGACGCGGAGAAACTGTGCCTGGTGCCAGAGCACAAGAAAGAAAGACATCCACCATACCTAGCTTCATGTCTGATTTCACAGGGCGTCGCAGGACATCACTCTCGAGGTCCGACCAGTGCGAACAGGTGGTCGGTTGGATGACAGCTGATACTGCTTCCAGTCGGTTAAGCACCACCCTGTCTTCCACCAAGTCCACTCTCAGTAGCCAAGAGTCTGGTCAACATAATCCTCACTCTGATCATCCTTCCTCCCACCATACACGGTCTGGTCAAAGAAGTGATCCCACACTGGGATATAGTGATGAGCTCGTCTCATCACCAATCCTTCATTTGACCCTCTCTCCAAGCACGCTTGCAGAGGAACATGACATCTTGTGCCCTGATTCACAACCTCTAGAGGCTACCCAATCACAAGAAGATGACAGATGTGAACGGCATTTAAGGTCAAAGGAAGTAGTGGATGATGATGATGATGATGAGACACAGTTGCCATTAAATCAACCACTATTTCCTTCTCAAGACCTTGTTGAGGAGAATGTTATACAGTTGTCAATGACTGAGTATGTGGTGGGATCAAGACATGAGGAGGATGATCAGAGTGAGGAAGTGGAGGAGGACTTGGTGGACGATGAGGTGACTGACCCCACCTGGGAAGGTGTAGAGCCGAGCGATGACAGCAGTCCTGAGGGTGAGCCATCTGCAGCACCGCAACAGGCTGGAAGAGGCAGTGGTGTGGCTACAGAAAGAAGGCGGACCGCACCAAACCGGCCCGCAAATGTTCCACGGAGCACCCCCTTGCGTAAATCTACCTTGCCAAGGGGTAGGTGTTCCGCGGTATGGCGTTTTTTTAAGGAAAGTGCGGACGACAAAAGATTTGTAGTTTGCAACCTGTGCCACACCAGAATGAGCCGAGGCATGAACACTAGAAACCTCACCACCACCAGCATGATCCGACACATGGCATCCAAGCACCGTAGTAAGTGGGAGGAACGCCTGGATCGCCCATCTGTGTCTGCAGGCCACACCACTGCCTCCTCTTCCCCTGTTTTCGGTGCCGGCCAATCGCCTGTCGAAGGCGCAGGCCCGCATACCTCCCGCCCTGCACCTGTAGCATCTGAAGCACCATCAGCGACCACATCCACTTCCCTGTCCCAGCACAGCGTCCAAATGTCGTTACCCCAGGCATTTGAGCGCAAGCGAAAATACCCAGCCACCCACCCACAGGCCATAGCACTAACCTCACACCTTTCCAAATTACTGGCCATCGAAATGCTGCCATTTAGGCTTGTGGACACTGAGTCCTTCCGCAGCCTGATGGCAGCAGCTGTCCCTCGGTACGCGGTCCCCAGCCGCCACTACTTTTCCCGGTGTGCCATCCCCGCATTACACCACCATGTGTCCCGTAACATCACCCGTGCCCTGACCAACGCAGTTACTGGGAAGGTCCACTTAACGACTGACACATGGACAAGTGCTTGTGGCCAGGGACGCTACATTTCCCTGACGGCACACTGGGTGAATGTCGTGGAGGCTGGGAGCGACTCGGACCCTGGGATGGCACGGGTGCTACCCACGCCGAGGATTGCGGGCCCTACCTCCATCAGGGTTTCCACCAGCACCTACGTTATTGGCTCCTCCTCCTCCGTTTCCACCTCCGAATTCTCTACACACACCGCCACTCCCCCATCAGCCAGTAGCTGGAAGCAGTGTAGCACTGCAGTGGGGAAGCGTCAACAGGCCGTGCTGAAGCTGATCTGCCTTGGGGACAAACAGCACACGGCCTCAGAGCTGTTGCAGGGGATTAGTCACCAGACCGAGCAGTGGCTCTCGCCACTCAACCTGCAACCAGGCATGGTTGTGTGTGATAATGGGCGTAACTTGGTGGCGGCTTTGGAGCTCGGCAAGCTCACACACGTACCATGCCTAGCGCATGTATTTAATTTAGTGGTGCAGCGATTTCTAAAAACCTACCCCAATGTGCATGATCTCTTGACCAAGGTGCGCCGCGTGTGTGCACATTTCCGTAAGTCATCTACAGCTTCGGCCGGCCTGTTGAAGCTGCAGCAGCGCTTACAATTGCCAGCTCACCGGCTGCTGTGTGACGTGAGCACGCGCTGGAACTCCACCTTCCACATGTTGGCCCGGCTTTGTGAGCAGCAGAGGGCAGTAGTGGAGTACCAGCTGTTACACGGTCGTCGCCTCTCCGTTCAACTTCCTGTAATCAGAAGTGAGGAGTGGGAATGGATGTCAGACCTCTGCGAGGTTTTACGCAATTTTGAGGAATCGACACAGATGGTGAGCGGCGATAACGCTATTATCAGTGTAACCATCCCACTTCTGTGTCTACTGAAACGCTCGCTGCTCACAATTAAAACCGACGCTTTGCATGTGGAAGAGGTGGAAATGGGGGAGGAAGAGCTTACACAAGGTGATAGCCAGAGCACCCTCACTTCGTCTTCTCAGCGACAATTGGAGGAGGCGGAGGAGGAGGAGGAGGAGGAGGAGGAGGAGGAAGACACGGTTGCCTCCGCTACAGAGGGTAGCCATGGAACTTTAGTTCCATCTCTTCAGCGTGGGTGGGCAGAAGAGGAGGAAGAGGATGAGGATATTGAGAGTCAGCCTCCTGGTGAGGACAGCGAAATCTTGACTGTTGGTACTCTGGCACACATGGCTGACTTTATGTTAGGCTGCCTTTCCCGTGACCCACGCGTTGTACGCATTTTAGACAACACGGATTACTGGGTGTTCACCCTTCTGGACCCCCGCTACAAAGAGAATTTCTCATCTCTCATTCCTCCGGTGGAGAGGACAAGCAAAATGGTGCAATACCAGAAGGTTCTTGTTGAAAAATTGCTCCAAAATTTTCCATCTGACAACGCTGGCGGCAGAGTACGTGCTACCTTGGCCAACCGAGAAGGGGAGAAAAGGGGAGCACACAGCAGTTCCGAGAAAGGCAGGGCAACACTCTCCAAGGCGTGGGACACCTTCATGACACCCCGCCAGCACCCTCACCCTGATGCGCAGCCTAGTGTCACAAGGAGGGAAAAGTTTTGGAAGATGGTGAAGGAGTACGTAGCAGACCGTGTCAGCGTCCTCAATGATCCCTCTGTGCCTTACAACTACTGGGTGTCCAAGCTGGACACGTGGTATGAACTGGCACTCTACGCCTTGGAGGTGCTGGCCTGCCCTGCCGCCAGCGTTCTGTCTGAGCGGGTATTTAGTGCTGCTGGTGGCATCATAACAGATAAGCGTATCCGCCTTTCCACCGACAATGCTGATAGGTTGACACTTATAAAAATGAACAAGGCCTGGATTTCCCCTGACTTCTCCACTCCACTGGAGGAAAGCCCCGGGGGAACATAAACTCAATTTATATATGTTATTTACAATGATGGGAATACTCTGTATTCCCATTCACCCCTTCCACCCCAAAAACGGGTATATGGTTGACTCTTAATGTTCTCATCCTCCTCCTCCTCTTCCATATGCCCTGGGATATAATTTTTATATAGGGCCAGCTCACCAGCGGGCCCTGTGATATAATTTTTATATAGGGCCAGCTCACCAGCGGGCCCTGTTTGCCAATTTTTATATAGGTCAGCTCACCAGCGGGCCTTCTCATATAATGTTTTATTGGGTCAGCTCTCTAGCGGGCCCTCTCATATAATGTTTTATAGCGTCAGCTCACTAGCGGGCCTTCGCATATAATGTTTAGGATGGTCAGCTCTGCAGCAGACCCTCACCCATAATGTTTTAGATGGTCAGCTCAGCGCACGTTTCCCTCTTAATCATGGCCTCAGTTCTGAAAATCAAGGAAATTTTTGGGAGAATTTGCCTCTGCGCACGTTTCCCTCTTAATCATGGCCTCAGTTCTGAAAATCAAGGAAATGTTTGGGATAATTTGCCTCTGCGCACGTTTCCCTCTTAATCATGGCCTCACTTCAGAAAATCGATGAAATTTTTGGGAGAATTTGCAGATGATATACAAGTAAATATACAGCAAATACTGTTTGGTAACAATTTTTCGCCTAAAGTCGTTTTTATTTTCCTTTTTGTGTGTTTTACGGTCAGTCTGTAAAAATGGCGTACTACGGGCGAAAGATCGTTCCCAGCAGCGATGTTGGAGTCCAAGGTGCATCCAGACATCCTCCCTATGCTGTCCCTGAACCATTTCTGTAGTGTTTCCATCTTTTTCTGCCCTTTTCCTATGGACCAGGCACCCTCCCCTCATCAGAGCAGGGGGTGCCTGGTGTAATGCTCGAGTCCTCCCATTGACTTCAATGGGGCTCGGGTGCTCGGCCGAGCACTCGAGCCTCAGGGGGTGCTCGGTCAGAGCACCCGAACATCCGAGCATTGGGGTGCTCGCTCATCACTAATTATTAACTCTATTTCTTCTTTGAATGGTTTTCCGGTTTTCAATCTTTAATATTTAGTACTAACCCTTAGGACTTTATAATATAATTGTGTTACTTTAATGGAAATGTTTTTGCACATAACAGTAATTGTACCCAGATAAGTGCAATGTGTATGTCTTTGATAAAAAGAATACTAGACAGTTCTACTCATGCATCCGTTTTTACTGTAAAAAAAG
The DNA here is from genome assembly GCA_037306005.1 of Rhinophrynus dorsalis. Classification (NCBI taxonomy): domain Eukaryota; kingdom Metazoa; phylum Chordata; class Amphibia; order Anura; family Rhinophrynidae; genus Rhinophrynus; species Rhinophrynus dorsalis. The sequence continues at coordinate 222,618,308 of CM074718.1, read as the reverse complement.
AAATGTTACAAATGGGAAGGAATTTGAAATATGTTAGTGTGACTAAACTGTTTTTTCTACATTTACAGGAATGGGCAAACACAAATATGAGTATAGTCTAAAAAGAGGGGGACAACTGTTCTGACATAGAGTTCAAGCATCGACAGTATTATGATTCAATCTGCTCTCAAATATTAGACAAAGCCTACATCTTCAATATATCCACTAAACAGAGCTGCAAAATTATAATTAGACATTTTTAAATCATAAAATATAACAAGTTAAATGGTATCAAAGCAAATTATATTTTTTACAAATCATATACAGCCAGTCAGTATTCAGCATTACAGTTATAATTTGTCACATATAAAGAACATGTTTGTTCTATTTCAGTACAACCGTAGTACCTGTTTGTCCTCAAGCATATTGCTATCTCTTTGGGCTATCAATATGTTACTCTCTATATAGAAAGTATGGGTTAGGGACAAGCATTCTCAGTATATAGCAGGTACAGGCAAAGGAGTGGGAGAAAGACAAGGGCATTAACTATACCAAGCGCTGTATGGGAAATAGACAATATAATGTTTTTTGCATTTATTTGTAAAGCAGAATGCCTATAAAGAATTGTTTGCAGACAAAATTAAAATCTACTTTCTAGTATAGTGTAAGTACAAGCTGCCTCATGTTCACCCCTTTCCACACTCTCTCCTAGGGTTGTGAATGTTTCCCTATTAATTAAACAAGGGTACTCATCAAAAGTTATTACAGCTCAAACCAAACCATAACATGTATGTATCTTTTTCTTTATTGGCGAACTTCATTGACTGTAGTTATCTGTAGAAAGCAACAGCAATATCAAAACCTACTTGTGATCTTTCTGAACAGTGATTGTTTGAAGAATCAAACATATCCAAGCTGTAATAATTTTAAAAGGAGGCATATTCCAGCACTAGGAGTAACCTTGTTTTGTTTAGCATGATAAATCTATGCTATATACTGTTACATTTAAAAAGATTCTCAATTGCAAGTGTTGTATTGTGCCATTTTTACCCCTATTCTTTGAGCACCAGGTCATGGAAAATGGTACATTTCATCATGTGCTTTCTGGTCATCCATATAAATCAAGACTGTCCAAGTTCAATCCTCAAGGGCTACCAACAGACCAGGATTTAAGGATTTCTCTGATTAAGCACAGGTGAGTTAATCAGTGATTCATTCATTTTGACTGATTCACCTGTGCTTAATCAGGTTAATCAGGGAAATCATTAAATCCTGGCCTGTTGAGGACTGAACGTGGACAGTAGTGATGAGCGAGCACCCCGATGCTCGGGTGCTCGGGTGCTCTGACCGAGCACCCCCTGAGGCTCGAGTGCTCGGCCGAGCACCCGAGCCCCATTGAAAAGCATGGGAGCACTCGAGCATTAAACCAGGCACCCCCTGCTCTGATGAGCGGAGGGTGCCTGGTCAATGTCCCCCTTCATCTCCGCTATGCCCCTCTTCCACAATGTCCCCCTTCATCTCCTATGCCATAGAGGAGATGAAGGGGGACATTGTGGAAGAGGGGCATAGCGGAGATGAAGGGGGACATTGTGGAAGAGGGGCATAGAGTCTATGCCCCTCTTCCACAATGTCCCCCTTCATCTCCGCAATGCCCCCTTCATCTCCGCAATGCCCCCGTACCTCCAGTCCCTGGTGGTCCAGCGGAGCGTCTTCAGATCTGTGCCTCTTCCGGCACAGATCCCCTTCACCCGAACATGTCGGGCGAGCACATGGCGGTACTCGACGAGTACCGCCATGTGCCGAGCAGAGCGATGCTCGAGCCGATCCGAGCATCGGCCGAGCACGCTCGCTCATCACTAGTGGACAGCCCTGATATAAATAAATGGTGTGTCAGAAATCGGAATCTATATGCAGATACATAAGGAGATATGCCAAGAATCAATGCAGCATGATAGAAAATGGAAATTTTAAACCCTCCTAAACTTTTCTTTAATCCCACTCACTAAAAAATGACAAAGCTGTCACCTTTAAAGTTGGAAACACTGAAGCAGCAATATTTATTTTATTTAAGTTTTTTTATTTATAATGCTATTGCAAACTATACACCAGGGCAAGTTAATCATTGGGCCTCCAAGTTTCCTATAACCGAGAATAAAAAAATCCCCATTAATTAAACTGAGATTTTAACCCCTTTGCGAATATGGATGTTTCATGCTGACATAAAAACAGTAGTCCTTAAGGACCACTAGGGTGACAAGGAGCATCCTACATTAAATATAATGGCTCGCTCGTTTGCCTGACTCTACCCACCTGTTGCCTGTGTAGGACTTCCTGGTCCTAATTGAAGCTGATTATGGTCAAGTGATTGCTGTAATGACTAATCACAATGATCACAACATTCTTGTGTCTTTTTGTTAGGGCACAAAATACTTTTGATCATGAAGGGGTTAAACCCTTGAATGCTAGAGAGGTCTCCAGCACATTACAAATCAATGCTTTGAACATCTAACTAAAATTCAAAGGATGAAAAAAAAAATCCCATGTAAATGAAAAGGAATTTTAAAGGGGAATGTCAAATGTATTCATGTTGCCTTCAGTTGAATGCTCCTGTGGACAGAATCTGTAATCTTGTTTTTTTTAATCCGGTGACATCACTTCAGTACAGTGTGCTGGTCAACTCTGCTCCAAGTAGTGCCTTGTTACAACCTGTCGTTTTTCCTCCAGTCCGCAGTTCAACAGGTGGCTCTTCAGCAGAGCTGAGATCGCAAGATATAAAAATAACTATTTCATTGGAAGGGTCTAAAAAGTGTGCTTACACACCAGGCACACTATGTAGACTGTTCGAATAAAGTAGTTCTTATATCTCACGATCTCAGCTCTGCTGTAGAGCCACGGCCGGTCAACGGACCGGATTCCAAATCTGACAGCTAGATGGCAGACTTGACCTTTTTGATCAGTGAGGGGAAACTTTGCTTGTGAATATCTCTCAAACCATAAAGGTTTGAGAGATAAGACTTATATCGTTTGTCATATTTTTTTTAATGCCTACAAAATAATATAAAGATAATTTAAGTATTACTATCCCTTTTAGTAAATTTGGCAGTGTAGATGTATATTAACTGGTCAAATCATTATTTAAGTGGATAAATAATCCAGCCACCTCAAATCAAGTTTGGATCTCTGGCATAACATATTGGGATTGTGTTGGCCATAGCCATAAACCAGAAGAGTGGGTGTGGCCTGCAAGACTGTGCTGCCCTCCAAATTTGGCATAATAGGTGGTTGCCTACTCTGCCAAATAATAAATCTGAACTTGGCTCTCAATCCATAGTGACCCAGACAAGAACCTCTTTGAAATTATGTTGGGATTATGTTAGCCTATTTATTTTATTTTTGCAGACGTCACCTTTACACTTTTTCAACATTTTAACTGGTTAAAACTAGGGTTATGTGAAACCATTATTTTCCTTCCTGAGATAATTTGCATTGACTATAAGCATTACTTCTCACTTCCACAGAATTCCCTGTGCTAAGGAAAATGCCATGTTGTAGGAAGAAGTGGCTTTCTTGTGGGAATTCCCACAGAAGAACGAAAGCATAGTTCATGTTGATTTTCCCCCAGGACGTAGGTATCTCTAAACAAAAATTGGAGTGCTCCACTCTTTATATGTTTTCTATTGAATCTTAATTCATTGTATGCTTGAAGCAGTTCAATGGAGGAATCTCTAATAACCAAGGGATTAATAGAACATTCTCTGCTGACACTTTTATAAATCAACTAGAATTTGGTAGTAGCTAATATATGTGGATTTATAATTTCTCAGTGCAGGAGTAGACAATCTTCGGCACTGGCTATTGGGAATAAGTCTGCCATCACACCAACCAGCATTTGGGTGGTTGAGGGCAATTGATATTGTAGTCTCAAATAGATGGAGAGTCAAACATTGCCTACGCCTGCTTAGTGCATCTGGGGCTCGATTCTATTACCCGCTCTAAAACCGTCTTTACAAGAAAAACAAGTAGCGTGAAGTATGCAAACATGCGTTACGTCGGTGTTCTATTGCAGAACCACAGTAAAACAAAACTGGTGTAGACGGCACTTTTCAGAGTAGTAACAAAACTGGCGCTGTCAGCGTTTTTCGACTACCACCTACAAAAAATGCGCAAAATGTGAAAGTCCAAGGAAATAGGCGTACATTTGACGACAGAAAGATCAAGTTCAGTGTTAGATGTGTTCCCCACATAACAAAATCCGACAGAGTACCCCCTTTCGACATATTAACCCCCCCATTTTAAAAGTTGACTTACAGTGCTTTCTTTTACCACTTTAATTTGACTATTGTTGTTCATAGTCGACAATTCAACCCTTCCCCTTCTAAATCCGACTTACAGTGCTTTCTTTTACCATATTAATTGGACTAATATTGTACATCCGACATTTTAACCCTTCCCTTTCCAAATCTGACGTACAGTGCTTTCTTTCACCATATTAATTGGACTAATATTGTTCATAGTCGACAATTAACCCTTCCCCTTCCATATCCAACTTTCAGTGCTTTCTTTCACCATATTAATTGGACTAATATTGTTCATAGTTGACAATTTAACCCTTCCCCTTCCAAATCCGACTTACAGTGCTTTCTTTCACCATATTAATTCGACAAATATTGTGCGTCTGACATTTTAACCCCCCCCCTTGAAAAGTCGACTACAGTGCTCCCATGAGTTTCTTTCACCATTTTCATCCAACATTTTTCTTCTCCTATTATACGCGACATGCAAGATTAACCCTATGAGTATCAGAGAGGTATTGTAATGTGTTTGCTACCCCTCTGGTACTCATAGGGTTAATAGGCAACCTGTATATGTATAAAAAAGGTATTTGTTTTTATTATATATGTAATTTGTGTGAAAATGTAATTAAATATTTAATTTATGTTTAACAATGATTTTCTTTTTTTAAATTATATATGTAATTTGCATTAAAAAAAGTACTTCAGACCTCAAGAGGGGTATCATGACCCCTCATGACACCCCCCTAGCATGGTGGCGACAATTGCCCCCTTTATTAATTAAAGAGCATATAACCTAAGTACTTCAGACCTCAAGAGGGGTATCATGACCCCTCATGACACCCCCCTAGCATGGTGGAGACAGTTGCCCCCTTTATTAATTAAAGAGCATATAACCTATGTTTCACATAGGTTATATGCCCTTTAATTAATAAAGGGGGCAATTGTCGCCACCATGCTAGGGGTCCAGGGATAGGACATATTTGGAACTCTAGCTGAACAGCTGGAACAGCTAGAGTTGCCAGATGATCCTTTTAGAATGGGATGCTTGAATGCATGGTGTGGAGCAGCAGTGATATATACTAGGCTACAGTGGTTCCCATGTGGCAATGCAGCATGCACATACACTTTCCTTTCTAATGGTATGATGCGCCTAACCTATCTCTGAAGGAATGTTGTTGCATAAATCTATGACCATGGGTAATTTTAACCCTTGAAGGACCAGAGGAGTATGCTGTTCCATAAAGTGATAAAGTGATAACTAGAAGAGGTTAAATGAGTATTTGAGTATTTAAAACCAGAGGCTGCATAGTGTAAAATAACATTCCAAATGCAGCACTGCATAATGTATTTTTCATACCCATTCATCTTTAACACTTTCACTGAGAGGTTATGCAACATTAGTGTGCCTACATCCAATGGGTTAAAAGCACAAATGATATTGGTAATTTCTTCTTCTACTCCCTTATAAGTCCAATTAACCCCTTGGTTCCTAGAGAGGTCATCAATAATGCTTGGTGGATCAGTGGGTCACAAATCTCCCTTGCATCCAAGGATTTAAAAAATCTCTCCTTAACCCCTATGTTAAATTAAAAAGATATTATTTGTTTGAATAAAGCAAACACTCTTTACAGTATAAAGCATAAGCCTGAGGCATAGTCAAATATCATATGATAAAGGTTTACTGAATATAGAGGGATGTAACTGTGTGTGAAAAACATCTGTATAAACAAGACATCAAATCTAAGAGAACAATTCACCTGGCTTCTCAGCCTCCTCCTCCTCCTTATAGGGTAGTGATGAAAGGCTCACACACTAGCCAGGCACAAGAAGAAAAGCAGTGTGTAGAGGTGAGGGAGGGAGCTGGGAGGTCTCAGCTGAGCTGTGCTTGCTGAGCTCCATGTGCTGCTGAGACTGTGGAATAACTACTCTCCAGCCATCCCAGGCAGATAGCCTTGAGAACTGCTAGTGGCTAAACCATTCTATTCATACCACGTTTACTGGAGGAGGATGGCAGAGCTGGAGGTAGGACCTGCTTTATCTACTTTATGCTTTGTTATGATTTCCTCATGTTATCAGTGTGTTCCCAGCTTTGTGGGACAGATAAACAGGTTTATTATGGGCTGTTTATTTTTCAGGCAATACATACTGATAGTGTCACAGCTGAAAACAAGTGCAGATTTTCATTGTCAATCACTTGAACAGATGCTGGAATGGAAGAAGCTCATTTTATTTGATAGGTCTTGCTGGACAAACCAAACTGGGACTATAATCTAAATTTCTCTACTTGTAACAGAATTAAAATATGTAATATCTTTTGATTTCATAAGCATTGTCACTTTTAATTTAAGCCTTATGTTTTAAATTGATTTTTGTTTCTGGTTCCATGAATGTTCCATCTGTTTTCAAGTCAGTATATAATTGATTATTAATCACTGAGCCCTTCATATGATTAATCAGTATATGTTTTAGTATATGTTGTATTTTGATCCATATTTACATTCACTATATAGAGATAGAATACAATGTGTATATATAGATTTTTGCAGATGTAATTACTGTTTACGCAGTATATGCACTGATAGATTATAGATAATCAGTTCAATACTGTAGATATATATTACACACAATAGTTTGTAGACCAAAGTATTGAACGGCCATCTAGATGCTGAAGGATTAACCAAAGGAAATATATGTTCTCTGATAATCCCAACATCCCCTGTCTTCTTTTATATTATTTTTTTTAATTTACTTTTTTTCATGTGTATCCCGGAAGTATTATTTCTTCAGTTTTATTAAGATATATGTAATGAATGCTTTTTAGTCATCTATCAAGCTGTTCTGAAATGACTAATAGATAAACACTCTAAACTTACTTTCCTAGGGTGCTGCAATTGTTCAATCTACTTCTAATGTTCCAAGCATTTGTAATAATCCTATATAATAATTCTCTAGGATGTTTGTCAGAAGCCGTCATGCATAGTAGAGACTGTGCACATTCAGCAGTCTCTACTGCACATGATTGCATCATGAGGGAGGCGACACAAGTTTGCATCGCGTGGAGCAGTGAGGTAGCGGCCGTTTAACCCTTTGAGTGCCAGAGGGGTACGCAACGCATTTCAAAGCAATGCGTTGCGTACCCCTCTGGCACTCAAAGGGTTCTGGACCTTGGCCCGTGTACACAGGCTTTTACACTAGTTATATTTATAAAGGAAAAGTGTCTTGTTAGTACACGGAGTCAAACAAGACACAGAGGAATGGCACACCCCCACAACATCCACATATTATCACATTGCTCTCCCCTTGGCACAAGCAGTGTTAATATGAGAATGTCCACAATATATAGCTTCTAACAAAAAAAACCAAGTTCAGCACAACAGATTTGCATGGCATAGTATTAAAATACCCCCCAACATTATGCAGTTATTTGGCACAAAATTTTTCTGTGTTTAATGTCTATACATAAGCCAGAGTGTGTGCTGTACAATTCAGTGTTTCAGTTACAGAGACTGATGTACTAATAAGAACTGAAACAATTCTGGGGCAAACCAACTCAACCATAGGGGAGAAATAATATTTTCCATTGGTTTAAATGGAGCTTTTAACACCATACACACCAGAAGGGTCTCCAAAGCATTACTCCACAATGCATCAGGTATCTTTCTAGGGGTTAGAACTAGAAGCATAATTTAAGCAACAGAAATGTTGGATGTTTTTATTTGTTCTCTGCTATGCATTTGGTTTGTTCCAGAAATACTCCATTTCTTCTTATTACATCAGTCTCACTGTCACCATTAGCAAGACCTTCCCATTTCTTCAACACAAAACCATTAAACAGACATTGTAAGCAGTAACACCTTGATTACCCACTCAATGCATTCCTTTACAATGCATTGTGCACCTTTCTGATTCTAGAGGGGTTAAGAAAATCTGGTCATAGTAAAGATCTCCTATTTGATACATTAAAGTTCAGTATTTAGACATGACTGAAAACACACAGAATCCTGGAAGGTCAGATGTCTGCAGAAACTATGTAGTTTTACAAATGAATTGCAAGTTATTCTATTAGGTAAAAATGTTATACTTGCTTTTGAAGGAAACATTATGTAACAAATGTTAAATTCATGGTTTTATAATGAAGTGATCTTTAAAGATTTACCAGTTTCAAGGAATACAGCAGAAGCATAAATAATATTAGCAGCAGAGAGTGATGAATCAGTTCATGAAAGTTTATTGTCAATGAATTGGTTGTGGAGCCTCACAGTGGCCAGTTTGTTAATTTCAGATGTGAGATTTATATTAATGAATGATAGCAAGCAGAGGAATGTTTCAGTATTTCATGATGCCTTTTATATTTGGATTGATAATATATAGTTTAATCAAGCTTTCAATAGATCCATTCTTTTCTTCACTGCTCTGATACTGGAGCTTAAAGGAGTTGTAACCTTTTATTTTGACTTTACATATACTGCAAGTACATGACAGGTAAAGTTAAACTGCCTATATGTTTTATTAATTTATTTGTATATTTCTTAATTCATTCATTCATTCTTACATCTTCTCTTATTTTTTTAACTCATGTCCCAGACAGTATGCTCCATCCAGAATCTGTTTCCACACAGCTACCTAGCCAGTTGACCATCAAAGAACAACAGTAATGCAATGTAACACAATACCTGCAGCACTGAGTACTCTTTATGCTGTATGCAAACTATTTTTACTACTACACTGTATCACTATTACTAATTTCACAGTCTTTGTAAAAACGCTCTCTAAAAACAGATACAGAGAGCTCACTGTCAGGGACATAAAAGTGTCAAAAAAAGGGTGAAGATAGAAATAAAAGTCTAGGCAAATTTAATTCACATACAGTAATATACACTTGCAAAATATGTAAATTCAAATACGTGTTCACTATCTTTTTAAGTAGTACTGAGCCCCTATGGGTGATCTCTAAAATATTATTCTAAAATAAAAACATGTTTAGACCAAATATTAAAAGTATCAATAAATTGTGAAGAATATTTGATCTGCTATAGCCTGGGCTAACATTCCACTTGTAATTAAATGTATTATAAATGCATATAGTTGATTTGTGGATTTTTTTTTTTTTACTTTAATGGTTATGATTTTTCATTGATGAACTGGACCAGACCATTTTTACTTAGAGTACTGCTCAAGTATATATATGCATCAATTATAAAGAAGGATCACTTTATATATGGCAGTCACATGACCATCTGGAGATGGTTGCCACCATAGTGATCATGTCACAGTGCATCTGTTGTCTCCGGATTTAGAAGTATATATTTAAATAGTCATCTGTCAGCAGTTTTTTGCCACCTAGGGGCACAGGAGATCTGCACAAAAGTGTGAAACCACACAAATAATTAAGTTAGTCTCCAATTTAATATGTTACTTGCAAAAAAAGCACTGTGTTGCCTGTGTAAGAAAAAGTAGGAGGATGGAAGAGGTGTACACTGTCTGGTTCCCCAGCCTTGTGCAACTGTTCACTGGTAGTCACAGATCCCCACATACATTATGTGCCACCCCAGTCTTGTATTATGGTTCCACTGTTAACTACAGAATCACACATACTGTCTGACACCCAACCTTGTCCCATATTGTCCAAATGGTATTCACAGAGCTACATATAACTGTCTGATACTTTGTTCCACTGTCCCACTGGCAGCAATAGAATCCCATATACAGTATCAGACACCCCAGCCTTGTTTTACTGCCCTAGCCACAGATCCACACAAAACCATGTACAATGTCTGACATCCCAAACTTCTTGCACTGTCCCATAGTAGCCACAGAGCCACACTACATGGTTTGCCATTCCTCTCAGCTCTTGTCCCCTTCTCATCCACCTCTAAAAAGTGTACCTAGCTTTCTGTTTGTACCCTATTACCAGCTAATATTGTTGTCAAGGACAGAACACTGAGCAGGTGCAGTTAAGAGTGGGGGAAATGGAAGTCACAAGTGGGACTAAACCTAGTGAAGTTCCTGCTATGATTTAGACATAATTGGGTTTTCCTTCATGGCTACCTATGTCCAAATCAAAGTCCCTCACCAAACTGAATAAGCTTAAGTCTCTGCAGTCTTTAGACAAGACTACTCAGAGGGCAAAGCCAGTGGTATAGCACAGACCCCCACAGCCTCTATGGTGTAGGTGTGTCCCTGTTTCAAAAGGGACCCCAGACAGTTGGACTGGTCCACAGGGGGATTTCCCAGTGGGCCCATAATTTTATTTACCCTCCATAATCTTATTTTTCTTTATTTTCTGTATGTATTGGTGTGCTCAACACTGTCCTCAATGTCATCATGTATGAAACAGATCCTCTGGCCATGCAGTCCCTATCCTGTACTTCTGGATGCACTGAGGTCAATCAGTGCAACCCAAAAACTACCAAAGGAGGCAATGTGGAGCCAATGGATCTGCTCCACACTGTATGAGATGGAGGACATTGCAGAGCACACCACTACCTACATGAAATAGACTAGAGTAAGATATATAAAGGGAATGGGGGGAGGACAGGTCAGATGGGCATTTTTTCTATGGGCTGGTACCAGGGTAATTTAACCAATGGTTAAGGGACCTGGAGTCTTAGATTGAAGAAGTAGGCTGTTTAACAGGAGGAAGGCTGCTATAAGAGTAGGTTGGTGAGGAATATGTGTTTAATTATGGATGTTTGTGCTTAAAGTTTCATTATTAAGGAAGTAATGCATGTTGTACTATGGGGTGTTTTTAATATGAGATGAAATGTGCTTTTCCTCTTTTATGCACATGTAATACACATGCCCATATTTAGTGTGTTTTTTTATTTTTCCATACCTCCCAAGTGTTCCTCTTAGAGACTCAAATCTCTTGTTTCTCTTCCCACACTGGTGTCCTTCTTTTTGGAGTGCAGTGCAGTTTGTATATAAGTTTATCACACAGCAAAAAAACTCACATTAATGTTTGTTTAAACGTCAGTAAATATAGTTATATATTAGTCTGTGTAAATGAAATACTTTAGTCTTGCTTTAATGCCTCACCTAGAAGCCACATCCCCAGCAACACTACCTAAAACAAATATGGCCCCCTTTAGCTATTTGAAATGTTGGGCTGTATATATTTATATGTCAGTCTTCATACAGAGATGTTACACAGATTTGGTTTTGTGTACACACTTGCACAAACTAGCCCTGTTTGGCTTTTGAATTGTGTTCCCTGCTAGCGGGCACAGACATGCACACACTGACAGCCAGAGCCCTCCATCAAAGGGGCCCCATAAAAACGATGGCTGGGTTTTATGATCAGTGGGCATTACACTGTTTTTTAAACTAAAGTACAACTTCCACACTGGTTTCATAATACTAATACTGCACTTGCCTGACACATTATCCTGTGTGGTTGAATATATTCCCTGTTCTACGCTATTGGCAGTCAGTGGTGTAGCTGAAGCACCATCAGGCCCTGCTGGACTCAGGGGCCCCCAGGAGGCAGTGAGCAGGGTAATAAGCTGGAGGTTGTCAGACAGAGTATTTGGGGATCTATGGCTACCAGTGGGCATGGGAGAAAGTTTAGGGGGGCTTGAACAGTGTGTTAGGGGAATCTGTAGCTAGGAGCAGGCAGGGAAACAAGACTGAGAGGTTACTCTATGTATTAGGTGAACTGGTAGCCATCAGTGGGCTGAAAATAAGTCTGGGAGGTCACACAGTGTATTAGAGATTCTGTGGCTACCAGCTGGCAGGGGAACAAGGCTGTGGGGGGTGTCACACAGTGTATATGAGGAATATGTGCCTACCAGTGGGCAGGGAAACAAGACAGAGGATCAGACAGTGTATTAGAGGAATCTGTGGCTACCAGAGGGTAAGGGAACAGGTGGCATGCCACACTGTGTTTTAGGGGAATATGTGGCTACCAGTGGATAGGAGAACAAGGTTGGGGGGTTCAGGCAGTGTATGTGGGGAATCTGTGTTTATGGCAATCTATGGACAGTACAAGGTAACAAGGCATTGATTACAGTGTATTTGGAAAATATGTGGTTACCAGTGGGCAAGGGAACAACACTGAAGATCAGAGAATGTGGGGGCCACACTGTGTATCAGGGGAATCTGTGGCTACCAGTGGGCAGGAGAACAATGTTGGGGGATCAGACAATGTATGTGGGGAATCTGTGGCTATCAGTTGGTAGAGGAAAAATATTGGATAGTCAGACAGTATATTTTGGGAATCTGTGGCTGTCAGTGGGCAGGGGAACAAGGCTGAGTGGCTACCAGTGATAAGGGGAATAATGCTGGGGGTCACAGTGTATTTGGGGAAATTGTGGCTACCAGTGGGCATGGGAACAAGGTTGCAGTGTTGCACAGTGTGTTAGGGGTATCTGTAGCTACCACTGGGCAGAGAAATAAGACTGGGGGATCACACACTGTATTAGGGGATTATGTGGCTACCAGTGGGCAGGGGAACAAAGCTGGGGGTTACAGTGCATGTTATGGGACTCTGCGGCTACCAGTGAACAGGGAAACAAGGTTAGGAGTGACCGACAGTATATGTGAAGAATCTGTACTAGTTAGCAGTGGAACAAGGCTGGGGAGTTAGGCAGCATATCTGAGGAATCTGTATCTATCTGTGGGCAGGGGAACAAGGCTGGGGGGTCAAACAGTGTATTTGGAGACTGGTAGCTACTAGTGGGAAGGGCAACAAGGCTGGGTGCATTAGAGAAATATGTGCCTATCAGTGTCCAGTGAAACAAGGCTGGGAGGTCAGATAGCCTATGTGATGAATCTGTGGATTTCAGTTGGGAGTGGAACAAGGCTGGGGTGTCAGAAAGTATATTTTGGGAATCTGTGGCTACCAGTCGGCAGGAAACAAAGCTGGGGTTTCCACATTGTATTTGGGGAAACTGTGGCTGCCAATGGACATAGAAATAAAGCTGTGGGTGTTAGACATTGTATGCGGGGATCTGTGGCTACCACTAGTGGGCAAGGGAACAAATCTGGGTAGGCAGACATTGTAGCTTCATATTCTATCCATCCATGTTCTTCCACCTACCATTTTGAATCCCTGTATTTCTTCTTTATTTCAATCTTCTTCCCTCCTCTTCTGTTACTATATGCTTCAAGAGACCATGCCTTCTATTTCCCCCTTCATCCCTCCTGTCTCCCCCAGTTCTTCTCTCCTTCTTCATCCCACCAGTGCTTCTCTCTCTCTCTCCTTCACTAGTCCCTAGTGGCAAGTGCCTTCCTCCTTCACTTCTCCCATCACCCCCAGAGCCTGTCTTTCTTTCAGCCCTCTCTGAGCATGTCTCCCTTGCAGCCTTCCCCAGTGCCTGCCTCTCTTTCAGCCCTCTCCAGTGCCTCTCCTTTTCCACGCCCTTAACCCCATGGCCTTTCTCCTTCACTCCTCCCTTAAGCCCATCCCCTCTCTTTGTCACCCCTCCATTAACCCCATGGCCTCTCTCTCCATTACCCTCCCCAGGTCCCCTCTCCTTCACCCCTCTCTGGGGCCTCTCCCTTCACCACTCCCTTAATCCCAAGGCATTTCTCCTTCTTGCTTTGTCGGGGCCTCTCTCCTTCACCCCTCCCTATGGACTCTCTCCTTCACTTTTCATCAGATCCTCTCACCAGTGACAGTGTGCAGGCCCCAGCAGCCTCCCAAGGTTGTGTGCATTCATGTATGTGTTTAACTGGACAGATGAGTGTATGAGGTACCCTTATGTGCTTATTGCAGCTTTCCCTCCTTACATCTTCTTTAGCTTTCCATTTTCTATCTCTCTCCCTCCCTTTATATCTTCTTCTTATTCCCAACATTTCCTCCATATGTTTCCTCCCTCCATTTTCATTTTCCTTACCTCCCTCTTCTTTCTCCATTTATCCACCAGTGTTTTTTCTTACATCCCTCCTTACATCTCCTTTCCTATACATTCTCTTCCTCCATTTTCCATCTTCTCTCACCATCCTTATTGCCTTCCCTCCTTGATGCTCCCATCTCCTTCCTTTCTCCCTCCTGCAAACATTTTCCTTCCTCTCTCCCTCCCTCATTTTTCCTTCCTCTCTCCCTCTTGCTTCTTCCTCCCTCTCTCCCTTTTCATTCTTCCTTCCTCTTTTGGACCAAAACGTTGACAACAAAATGTCTTATATTTTTTCTTAAGTCCCACTGGTGCTACCTTTTTCTTTTACTTCTACATTATTAATGAAGGATAGTGCACCTGGGCATATACTTTGAGAAGTGAGTGCACATATACACAGACTCTAGAAGCTAATGTTGATATGTTGAGTATGTGACCCTCTACTGTGTTTGAGTTTAACATATCTGCCCTATAGCCTATTTTAACATGTTGTTTGACTCTGGGACTGGTAGACAAGAATTAAATATTACAATAATTAAAGAGATTAAAAATTATTTTCTTGACTAATACATTTAAAATTAGGCATGCATTTATTTAAAATTTTCTGTCCCTTGAATCCATAATGCTGAGTACAAACTGGATATATGTTTTGCAATTTGCATACATATGTGTGCACAATAGGAACATATATACTGTCTACATGATCCATAAATGATGCATATGAGGGGGTTAATTGTATTCAGTGTTACACTCTTCCTAATTTAAAAAGATGTTTACAACAGATTTTTCAAAGGGTCATTAAAGAGTTACAAGAAATGTGCTTTCTTATTAGCCCACTGGATGCTAGAGATGTTTACATTAATAAATGCATTTGCAGTGTCTCATTTTACTGTAACTTGCCGAGCTCTTCTTAGCCCTTGTGAATGCCAGAGGAACACGCAATGCATTGTTTTGCAATGTGTTGTGTACCCCTCTGGCACTCAAAGGGTTAAAAATTAGAAGTAACTCTATGAAGAAATTACTTCCAAATCTCAGATGGACTGGAGACCGTAACGATGATAAAGTAAACTGTTTCATCAGTCTTGAAACCCTCGGAGGGCCAGCCCTTTACAAATTAATTTACCATTTATTGCATAGACCACTGGTTCCCAAACTTTGCTCTGTGGTAAAACCATGTTGATTCAGATTAAATTCACCTGGAATGCTAACAATCAAATTTGTTAACACCTTGAGTGCTTGAGAGGTCTCCAACACATTACTACCTTATTATTTATATCAAATACATTTGAATTAGGCTGACCAGACCTCACCTTTAACCAGGGACACATAGGAAATAGACATATGTCAGGACTGCACTGAAATCAAAGCAGCCCTGCAGTATGTATTTTTCATGTGTGTCCCCGGTTAAAGGTGAGGTCTGGTCACCCTAATTTGAAAGTTAGTTGGTACTGATAACTTATGAATAAAAATTGTCAGTTAATTATATTGGATAATTAACATTTTTAGAGAGGGCTAGATTGCAATACGTATTTCAAGCTAGCACACTTTGAATTGTTGCAATGTTCCAGACATCCACCGGTAATCACAGAACCATACACACACACTAATGGTCACCACAGTCTTGTTCTCCATTGCTTAACTTTGTTCTTAGGAACCCTTTGTACTGCTTCAGTGAACTTTGGGTTTCCATGGAACTTATTTTGAGAAAAAAAATTGGTCTAGGTACAGTATGTGCATTATAGGAGTTTAAAATTAATTTTGTATGTTCACATACATTATTGATGCAATTTTCCTGTATTATTATTGAAAAGGTGATTTATTGAAATGCTAATGTACTGAAAAGAATTGGAGCAATTCTGGAGCATAACAATTAGGACTGATTTAAATGGGGCTTTTAACCTCTTAAATGGTAGAGAGGTTTTCATAGATCACTTTAGAATTCAGTGATTTAAAGGGTTAGTAATGCCCTTATATAAGTTTATGCAGTATTGTAGATGTTAAAAAAATAAAGTATCTGCAGAAAGTCCCATCTCTCAAACCTTTACGGTTTGAGAGATATCCACCGCTAAAGTTCCCCTTTCCCTCCCCTTCTCCGTACGTCAACGCTCTACTGACAGCAGAAGATCTCGGTCCTGGGACCAGCCAGTGGCTGCAAGCCAAATGTATCGCTAACACAGCCAGTGGCTCTTCAGCAGAAGTGAAATAGTGATATTTAAAAAGAATTACTTCATTGGAACAGTCTACAAAGTGTGCCTGGTTTGTAAGCATACTTTGTAGACTGTTCCAATGAAGTAGTTCTCTATAAATATCACTATTTCGGCTCTGCTGAAGAGCCTCCTCAAGTCGGCCAACACGGATCTCCTTCTGTCAGCTTTACAACTGACATCAGATGAGGGGAAACTTTAACAGCGAATATCTCTCAAACCGTAAAGGTTTGAGAGTTGTAACTTTCTGCAGATACTTTATTTTTTTTAACATCTACAATAGTGCATAAACTTATATAAGGGCATTACTAACTTTTTAAAAGCCAGATTTAAATTTATGGGACCCCTTTGGTCCAGTGTGTTTGCTCTAGAATCACTCCAGGAGGGAAATGCACTAAAGGGAGATAAGGACCAGGATGGTCACATACACTAATCTCCAATAGCTGTCTCTGTTCAATTCCCAGTCCAAACATCTCCTACCTGAGGTTGGCAAAGCTAGGATCTCCCTTCAGCTCTCTAAAAAGCCAGAGGACACTTTGTTATCTCTACTCTTCAGAGCAGAGACAGCAGCTGCCCTCCATTAACCATTTCACTGCCATAGGGATGTGCATTGCATACCAACGTGGCAGCAAAAAGTACAGGTTTCAAAATGTATAGCAAGTCTGAATCCAATTTCTCACTCATTAGAGATGCCTGCAAGTTACCTTGGCAGTTCAAAACAAATGGTTGCTATGCTTTTAACCTCTTCAGTGCTAGAGAGATATCTAATGCATTGCAATGTGCTGGAGACCACTAAAGTATTCAAAGGTTTAAAAACTCCAATTCCAAATCAATGAGAATATTTGTCTTAAAGTGTTAGTAATGTCTACTTAAAAGTATTTGGTTGAGTCTTCTTTATATTAAAACTAAGAGATTGCGCTATATTTAAGTGCTTACTTTCGTGTACTTTAAAAGTTATGTGGAGATAAAGATCTACCACCTGCCCCTTTCTTGCACATCACTGCTGCAGCTCTCTCTGGTCCGGACGGCTGCAGAGAGGGTCAAACTTCAGTAAGCAAAGGGAAATCCTGCCCCCTTCATCAAGCGGGGCAGGATTTTCCTTATACTTATTTACTGAAGTTTGTCCCTTGCTGCATCCGTTGAGTCACATGACATGAATAGAGAACCATGGGAGGTGGCCAGAAAGGGGCGGGCAAGGGGATCTTTATCTTTGCATAACTTTTGAACAGCACAACAGTATGCACTTAAATATAGCTCAATCTCTTAGTTTTAATATAAAGAAGCCTTGACCAAATACTTTTTAGTAGACATTGCTATCACTTTAAAGAAAAGAAGCATTCAGATTTCCAAGGTTAGGGCTGTTCAATACACATAAGAAAGCCCTTGTAATATTAAAAAAGTGCATATAGTATATTAAAAAAGTAAGGATCAAAACACTAAATACAGATGGGTCACTGGCAACCTGAAGCATACAGAGTGCAGAAAAACAAGGTCCCTGGTGTTATGCATATTTTGTCACAGATCCAAAGTTTTATGAACAGAAGTCGCTATGAAGATCAGAGTGGATGCTACGCCAAACTGCCCCATTGGCATCCGCTTACATCCAGTCACCTAGCAAGACACTGCTATAGGTGTAGTAACCCATAATTTTAAACTACAAACATCATTTCCAGGTATCTCTAATGGGTAGAAATTGGATTCAAACTCACCAAACATTTAGGTCGAGATGTTCAAAAAATCATTATCATGAAAAAATTGTCAGATCATGAGTTGGTGGTAAAAGAAGGACAATATTTTTAGAAGTAAATCGATCACATTTAAAAATGCGTCTAAAGAGTTAAAAAGGACTGTAAGACGATCACGCTGAACATTAAAAATTCTGATGTTAAAAATTCTTTGATTTTGTCTTTGAAATGAAAATTTTCAAAGAATCAAAGACAATTTTTTTCTTTGAAATGACAAATTGCTTATCACTCCTGCTAACAGTACTTTCATTTGTCTTCTCCAAGTTTAGACCATTTTTATTTTGTCTGAAAAAAATGACGTTTATCAGACAAAAACATGATGTTTTCTGACAATACCTCACAATATGACGGTAAATTAAACTACAACCACTTGTAAGATGGCTTTTTCTCTTTGACGGAGATGGTGATTGGATGCAAAAAATGATGGAAACATGTCTGAGAATTGGCTGACCATGGTGTAAGAACTTTTTTATTCTAATTAAAAACAATTTCAGTTACCACCACTTTCTGAACATCTTACCCGTAGACACCTACCCCTTTCACAATCACAGGTGTATGCAATGCACATCCCTATGACACTGAGTTATGGGGTGATACTGTTTTTGTTGCTGAAGTCTGAGCATACCCTCTCTGCTCCTCTACTGGTCAAGTGGGAGTTCAGAGATTATGCGTTCAGACTTCAGGATTGTCAAATTGCTGGCAATGTGCATTGGAGGGAATCCCTTACACATTGCTAGCAGTTCAATATTCCTGAATGCTAATGAGGAAATCCCCCCTCCCCTTGCATAATTAATCCTTAGTCGATATGGCGATGTATGTCTCCATTGCCATGGTTATGTGCTCTCCACACATCACCAGATACACATTCTAATAACATTACCCTTTAGTGCATCTCCCCCCAGTTCTTCTCAGTATACCAGAATTTCAATAAATCATCTCTCTCTTCATCAGTTCGAGTAGTACTGTACCACAGCAGCTGATTGTTCAAAAGATTGTTCTAGTATGAACACTGTTAGAACAAATTATAAAGGAATCCTCAAATTATGGAGTACATACATTTTGTCTTGTTATAGCTGGGCTCATACGGCTACTAGAATAACATTTTCTCTGGATGGAAAGTTTTTTTCCATTGACTCTAATTGAATTTGACCTGTCATTGATTAATTGCAACAGATCAATTCACATTACCAGTGCTGTTTTAGCAAGAGCTTGTGAATGACAGATATATATAAGGCTGCATTAATTATTGGAAAAGTATTGTTTTATCTACGGTGATCACAGTTCTTTTCTGTCAGTACCAGGTAAACTGCCTTTCTTGCAATTATTTAATAACTGGAAGTGGTCACTACCATACTGATCATGTCATGATGCATACACACCACAGTTTTACATACATCATTTAGCTTATCTCAATGATTTTGCAGCTTCATGGATAACATGAATAAACTAAAAGTTCTCCAGTTAATATGTTGTTTAATTGGTCTCTATCACAAGCTCTGAAAATGTTGACACTTGACATTCATTATTTAGACAGATAGATAGATAGACAGATACGTGTGTAGTGTAGTACTTTACCATGAATTTCCTATGTATACAAATTGATTAATTTTCTTGTGTTGTTTTCTGCATTTACTAACTTAATGTAGAGATGTTCAAATGCTTTCCCTACTGCGGTAGTCACGAGACTGATATATTAACATTGAAACCTAAAATTATCTGGGATTACACACACTTAAATACCATGAACTCCACGGTAGCCATTGCAAAAATTATCTACTTTATTTCTGATTTCTAAACTCTAGACTTATTATGCTATGCGGGGTCTCAAATGTCTTCTTTTTCCAGAGCTCCAGGGCTCCCGTTATTGTTCCGCAGTGTGGCTGAGATAAAGTTTCAACCATTCTGAATAGAAGGACAATAGGTATTAATCACAAAACATGAACATCATTTGCTTTGTAAAAGCAATTAATCAAGATTTGTCTGTATATGCTAGTCCACACATTAAAATGCAAGTTTATGATTAGATTTTTGGGATCTATCATAATTAAAAGCAATTTGCAAATTCTAGCTGGAAACACATGAAATTAAACAATTCAATTTCATTTTCACCTGCTAGTGTTATTTAAGAAAAAGTGGAACACTTATGTGTCAAAGCTGCTAGTAAATACATCAAGAGGCAGAAATCAGAATTCCCCAAATAACCATTGCTTTAGAAGGGGGTGATAACCCCTCTTGAATGAAAGGTTTCCGAATGCACTGGAGAGCACTACTACAGTCAGTAGGTTAAAAGCCCAATTTATATCAGTATGCCAGCCCCTATAAGTATTCACTGTATGCATTAGTGGAATACACAGGACCAGAACAAATTTCAGCAGCTGTGTCATCATTACAACGCTAATTGAAATAATTGAAAGCATCATGTGCTACAACATGTGCTGTTCATTCAGCATATTATCTAAAATGATTAACATTGCCATCTTTACAACTGGGAATCACCACTAATTATCTCATATGTTTACATTTTGTCAGAAATACTCTTGTGCCTACTTAAAGGATCCCTATTACCTAATGACAATTTTGTGATTTTGAAAAAGCTTTCAAAATCACCTCAATGCAATATCTCCTTTTCATTAGCTAAGTAGCTTTTGCGTTTGTTAAATGCATAGGTTATGTTCATTAATGAATGCTATGCTATCACTCTCTGTCTTAGCCCACCCCCTAGCACTTAAAGGGTTGTGTCAATAACAGGGGAAGGTAATGTAGTGCTTAGACATAAAGTCTTACACTGCATCTAAATATCGCAAAACCTAGTTTTCTAAATAAAATATACCTAATATCCTATATAATAATTTGCTAGGATGTTTGTCAGAAGCCTTCATGCGCAGTAGAGACTGTCAGAATGCACAGAATGCTGGGAGTTCTGTGCTGGGAGCATTCTTTGCTTTCATCCGGTCTCTGCAGTGCATGATTGCGTCAGCGGCAGGACGCAGAACAGGTCTGGCCTCTTAACCCTTTGAGTGCCAGAGGAGTACTCAACGCATTGCAAAGCAATGCGTTGGGTACCCCTCTGGCACTCAAAGGGTTAACATCACAGACCTTGGCCCATGTACATGGGCTTTTACACTTGTAATATATATGTAATTTTGAAATTTTTTTTCAAAATCACTAAAGTTGATTTTAGGTTATTAAGGGCTCGATACTATGCCCCGTGGTAAAAAAAAAAAAACAAGACTGGTAATGGTATTTTTGACAGCACAAGTTTGGTATTCTATTAACTGTGCTGTCAAAAATCACCGCCGCACAAAAATGTCCAATGGATGCAAAATTTGCGGCCATTGTACACCACGTAAAAGTAGTCGAATTTGGTATTCTATTCTATGTGGTGGCTTCACGCACGTTAAGGACTTTTTATGGCGAAAAAACTGCACAATGATAACAAGGCGTAGAGTCCCTAAAGTTTGGTGGTTTTCAACACAAACTTGTGCTTCAAAACAAAAGAATATTAACCCTATGGGTGCCAGTGTGGTATGAAATGCACAGGCACTCACAGGGTTAATTTCATCACAGTTAACACATCCCCTGAGAAATAAAAACTGACCTGTAATCCTGATGTCCATCGGGGTCTTCGTTACTCTTCACTCTTCTGTCTTAGTTCTTCTCTTCTTTACAGTCTGTTTAATAACAAATGAATCCATTGAGTGTTGAATGTAAAAAAAACATGCCCCAAGATATGCCAGAGTTAACCCTTTGAGCGCTGGAGGGTTGCCCCCTCCAGCGCTCAAAGGGTTAAACGCAGTGTGGCATATGTCTTAAAAATAATATTGAGCCATTCCTTTTGAATAAAAATTGTAAGTCATTTGTTTTATTATAAATAAAATGCCTTCCAATGTGTAAATTTATGTCCACTGCCGCTGGCTCCTATTGCAGCAGCAGGCATGCATATGGGCCATTGCCCGAATACAAATGCGAAAATTTTGAACAGAGACTGGCTTTTATGTGCCAGTCTCTGTTCAAAATGGGTGCATGGAGACAATTGTTTGGGTTTTTGGTTTTCATCACTCCCGCACACACACTAAAAGCAGATTAGCTGGGAGGTGCGTATGCACACATCCCAGCCAATTGGAGACTGGCATCCATTTTGAACAAAGACCGGCATATAAAGGCAAGTCTCTGTTCAAAACTCCCACATTTGGATTTGGGCAATGGCCCGGTACGTATGGCGGTCTGTGCCCATAAGCATGCCTGGTGCCACCAGCAAAGCCAGAGGAGGTGGCGGCAGGGGACATATATTGACACATTGGAAGGCATTTTATTTATGCATACAAGGAATGTTTTACAGAAGATTAAAGAAGAACAGTGAGTGGATGACAGGTAAGTGTTACATTTGTCGATGTGAGGATAGTGTTAGGGGTAGTATTGTTTAAGTATCATGTTAGGGATAGTGTAAGGTTAGCGTATGGAAGGTGAGGGGAGGATGACTGTTTTGTGCACATACAGTAAAATGTATGTGTTGATGACGACTGTTTTGTGCACATACAGTAAAATGTATGTGTCGATGATGATGTCTTGTTGTTTGACACTGTGTCAAACAACAAGAGTTAGCTATTTTTCTTTGATGTTCCCACAATTCATGCTATTTAGCATGCGTTATGGGAACAAAAAGTGTTTTGCCATAATGTGGGTTTTGTCCACCAACGCTTGTGGCTCCATGTTCCGGGCAATGTATAGGATAGCTGCAGTACAAAAGTGGTTTTCTTGTTCTGTATTTCTTTTTGCCTTATCACTGTTTTACTGGTAGACATAGTATCGAGCCCTCGGTCCCTTTAACCCCTTAACGACCTCATGCCGTGCTATGACCGTCACGCGGTTTTTGCGTTAAGGACCGGTTACGGTCATAGCACGTCACATACATTTTACTTACAGCGTTCTTCCGGGAGCGCTGTAAGTAAAAATGGAGAGTGAAATTGACAGCTCCAATACTGGAGCGGTCTCTCTCAATCCCCAGAGCGGCGTGTACGCGTCACAGGTCACGTGTACCAGAGGGCCAGAAACTTCAAAGTGATCCTTAGGGGAAGGTTACTTCCCAGGACCATGGACAATAAGGGGTTAAGGAGTAGCCAAAGAGATGATCACTCATGCAATATAGCGTATAAAATAGTCATGAGTTCCATATCTGTTTGTCATATACAGCTATTCAAAGTGGCTATATCACGGTGCCCATGCTCTTTTAGCAACATTCTGTCAGTCTACACTCCTGCTCTACTCCTATTGGCTATACTGTGATTGTCCCGCCCAGTATTGCCTTTAAATACTGGGTTCTGGCACTTCTCCGGTGCCCTTTCATGGTGTTCCAGTACCAGCGCTTGTTCCTGATTACAGTTTGCTCTCAGTGTATCGACCCGGCCTGCCTGACTACTCTGCATCTCGTCTCCTGCTTTTGTACCGACCCGGACTGCCTGACCATTCTGCTTCTCATCTCCTGTGTACCGACCCGGCTTGACTGACGTTCCTGCTCCGTTTACCAACTTGGATTGCCTGATGTTCCTGCTCCGTGTACCGACTTGGATTGGCTGATGTTCCTGCTACGTGTACCGACTTGGATTGGCTGACGTTCCTGCTCCATGTGAACCTGCCTGGTTGGGTTGCTGCCTCCCTGCACGCCCTTACCGGTGTCCGGTTGAGGGTGGTGATCCTCTCTCGCTGTCTGTGACAGCTGTGCAGTTTTGGTCTCAGTTGCCTCTGTGTCACCCTGGCGACATTCCCATTGGCTTGTCTTACTATCCACTCCCGGTTGGTTGCCTCCCAGGGCAAGTTGCTCAGTTGCTCAGTTCCGTTACTGTCACGGCAGTGCTCAGTCTCCATTACTGCCACGGCAGTCTCCAGTCGCCTAGTCTTTGTTACTGCTACGGCAGAGTGCAAGTGACTTAGTCTCCGTTACTGCTACGGCAGTGTCCCTGTGGCTCAGAGTCCGTTATTGCCACGACAGAACCTCAGTTGCTCAGTCTCCGTTTATGCCACATCAGTATGTAAGGGCTTAGTCTCCATTTATGCTACGGCAGTCTCCTGTTGCCTAGTATCCACTACTGCTACGGCAGCGCTCTCATGGCTTGGTCTCCGTTACTGCTACGGCAGTGCTCTAGTTGCCTGGTCTCCGTTACTGGTACGGCAGTGTCCATGTCACTCAGTCTCCGTTACTGCTACAGCAGTGTTCACGTGGCCTAGTCTCCGTTACTGCTCCAGCAGTGCTCAAGTTGCTCAGCCTCCGTTACTGCTAAGGCAGTTCACCATTACCTGTTATACTTATTCTTGGGCGTTACTCGTATTTAAGCTCTCTACCCTAGGAGAGCTTCCTAACAGGCCTTACCACACATGGGACTGTTTACACTCGCTGACTGCTATTAACCCATGCAGTACCGATACACTGGGACTCTTTCAAGAGCCGCCTGACCCGTGTCAGTATAACGTGTTATGGACTCTATACTTATACTGGACCTGTGTGGGCTTACCTATATATAACCTGTCTTGTGGCTGTACTATATTAAGTGTATATTACAGGACCTGTGAGGGTTATTGTAATCTTAATTGTTTAATAAAACTGTGTTTTATCCAAACCTATTGTGTCTGTGTGTCAAACAAACCGTTACAGGCTATCACAGAGCATGTAGCTAGCCAACAAAACTTTCCTTTGGGAGTACATTAATGCACCAACAAGTTTTTTAATAGGACTGCAATGGAATTTCACAAATATTACATGTATATGCATTTACTATGCAATGCTCTCACTGTTGGCTAGTCTGAGTGAAAAGGATGTTGGGTTTAACACTTTGTAAGCGTACCAGCGTGATATCCATACCTGGGAACTTTTGAAACAGGGCTACCCGGAGGGTAACCCTGTCAGTGCCCAGGGGGAGGAAAATGATGCAAATTGCGTCATAAAAGGGGCGGGCTTAGTCGTGGGAGGGGGCGGGACAAAAAAATACAAAAAACCCCTTCAAAATGGCTGTAAAAGGACGGGGAGTGGGAGGAACCGGGCGTGATGGAGCACAAGTGAGCAGAGTTTCTACTTAAACTCTGCCCACCCTGTGATTCACACATTGCTCCGGAGACCCGGTAATTCACTTTGAAATCCGGAGTCTCCGGGGCAAAACCAGAGAGTTCCGAGGTATGGTGATATCCCACACATTGAGTTGCAATGCCTTGGATAACTCTATGGCCCTTAAAGTGTTACAAAAAACTTTCTACACTATTGCAGGTAAATGTTTGTAAGGCTGTGTTCACATTTGTGGATTGAATGGAGCTGTAATACGGCTTCCCATAATGTGCCTCTGACTATGTTATCCCTGATTCGAGAGGCCAATGACTAGACTTGTGTGCAGCAAAAAAGTTTTTTTGTCAGAATGATTAGGTAAAAATGTTTTTACTCATTTGGATGAAACAAATTTCCTTTACCTTGACATTCGGTTAGTCAGAATTTCTTTGAAGATTTTAATTGATAAAATGTGTTCACTGATATTCTATCCTAAAGTAAGCACTTCACTTGATTGCCCTGGGCTTCCTGTATCTTTTGTGAAAAAACACATTAAAAAACCCTAAAAACCCATGCCATCATCCATGGCACAACCTACAAAATTACCCCCCTCCTTAATCCTGCTTGGGCTGTTGGCTGAGTCAGAATGCAGAAAAATGGAACAGGGATTGACTTTTGTATGGCCATGCATGTTCAAATTAATTCTCAAGCTCCCATTGGCTGGAATTGTGGGATTACACAGGGCATAGAACATACTTGCAGTAACCTCTTCTCCCAGCTAATCAGTATCTAGCTGGAAGGGTTACAAATATGCATATCTGTGACTCCTCCAGCTAGATGCTGATTGGCTAGGAGGTGAGTTACAGCAGGGCATGTTCTGTGTCCTCTGTAACCCCACAGTCTCAACCAATGGGAGAATGGGAATTAATTTGAACAGAGATGGCCATATAAAAGCCAGATTTTCACCATTCTGGCTTGGATAACAGCCAGAGCAGGATTAAGAGGTGGGGGTGGAATTTTGTAGGCACAAAAGAAAAATACTCACTCACTCTAACAAACATAACCCCAGACCAAATACAGAAAGTCACTCATAGCCTAGAACATGCTGAAGGGAAAATATGACACACAAAAGTATATATAAAAAAGAACAAAATAAACCCTACAGTTATAGCAAACTATACAGGCTAAACCAGAGTGATAAGCATAATCCAATGGTCAGAGAAGGTACCCTAAAACGTAACTTTTATTAACCATTAAAATAACTCCTGGATATCAGAAATGCTAGTGGCAGGGCAAATACCGGCTTGCCACTACATAGTATAGATACAGAAAAAGAAGAATATTTACAGTACATGAATGTGGTATCATAATTCAGCTAAACCTTAAATACACTCAAACTAAAGTCTGAAGAATAGGCACTGTCATGATATATATCTGTTACACCGTGGCACAATCCGGTTTGCCACTTAGGTTATATTGTAAGAAGAGAATCCCTCACGGCTAAATGAATATATAATGAGATCTATACTGCCTATACTAATCCTCTATAGTGTGAATTCAAAAATGTTGGGACTTGAGTAGCATATTCAGAAATTTTAGGACACCTTCTTTGACCATTGGACCATACTTATCACTCTGGTTTAGCCTGTATATTGTGCTAGAATTGCAGGGTTTCCTTTGTTCTTTTTCTATATATTTTTGGGTAGTTGTGTAGGCAAAGGTGCAGAAAGATGCAGAAAGAATGTGAATTGAATGAAAGCGCTGTACATGGTGTTCATGTTTCTGGAATTGCATGTCTGTGCCATTTATTCTTTATTTTAAATCCAAAAGTCATAAAAATATGTAATTTTCATTAAACTTTGCAATGAAATGAATTCACGGCTACTACTGACTGTTCTACATGATATTGAGCACATATGATTGGTTGACACACATGCTGGCTGACCAGTTATTGGAGATTTCAGTGAACCAGTGTTGTCGAAGGGAATCATCTGCAAGGCAGCCCATAGACCACAATTCAGATCCTGTCTGCTGAAACTTCCTGGTATTCAATTGCCCATGTGTTCGGCATAATGCAAGGCAGATTGTTATTTTTTAGGGCATTTCCACAGCGATGATATCTCTGTAATATTGTCCACAATGTGACCAAGACCTAACAGTCAGTAAAATCCCACCTCTTTCACAAACACTACCACAATTAGTTACCCATGTGAACTCAGCTATATTCAGAAGGAACAGATCTCCTAATTAACATTTCAATTGTTAATTTTGTTATTGCAGTGTTCTTTCGGCTGGATCTAATGTTACAGTAGGTGGGTGGGTTTATGACAGAATGGAGATATTATTGCTTCCCATACAGTGTCAAGGTCCTCCTTCCAGACATGTGTGCTTTGCTTCCCCCATAGCAGCCTCCTATGGATTGCACATGATGCTTCTAGTTACAACCCTCTGCATACCAGTGGGGTGTGCAGTGCATTATAAAGCAATATTTTGCACAACTTTCTGGATCTATAGTCCAAATAAAAAGGGTATCATTAGCCAAATTTCTCATATCTTTACATTAGTGCAACTGAATATTATAAGACGACTGCTAAAAATTAATTTGTTGGACATGAGGGAAGATGATAGCAGATAGACAAGTGTGTCTCTCAAACTGCAAACTGGCTCATGAACTGCAGACTAACAACTCTGAGACTGAAGGGGGTCAACAATATGATTCCAAGTTAAAATACATGCTGGAACTGATTACTGATTATGCCTGCATAAAACCAATTTACTAACCTCCTCTGTATGTGCTTGCACCAAGGGAAGGACAATAAATTAAAAACTACATATATATTGCATATATATTGTTGCACTTTCAGCTAATTCCCTGCACATAATACTAATTAGTTCTGTTCTAGGCCAGAATTACCTCTCAAAGCGCTAACAGAAATGATCACAATGTGTTTGCTCTGTCTAGACTCATACATAGCACTCATATTGGCCGAGCAGTAGCATACACAGTCATACTATGCTACCAATTGCAAAAGGTTAACTTCTCAAAACATATTTATTTTGTAATCAAATGGCTAAAACAACATGTAGCCCATTTTTAATTCAGGTCCACTGTAAATATTGCCCAAATACAGTGTGCAATTCCTTTAAAACCGGGTCAGACATGTTTCAAGTGCACTTTTCATGTATCATTAAGTCTGTTCCTATGTGAGCAGATGTAGTAAGCAGCCAGAGGTTTCACTGCAACATGGCTCATGTCAGCTATCTGGGGGGATGGACGAGGTGGGGAGATGGTATCAGAAAACTGAACAAATCAACTAGTAGCAGCTGGAGAACAACCTAAAAAGTTTTTTGTCTTTCAGCCATAAACTTCACTGGTTGTGTGCACAACCTGCATAGATGCTTAGTGTTGGGCTTGTTAAAGGGATAGTAATACTTTGTTTTATCTTTATTTTATTTTGTAGGCATTAAAAAAACATGAAGAACGATATAAGTCTTATCTCTCAATCCTTTATGGTTTAAGATATATTCACAAGCAAAATGTCCCCCTCCCGCCCCTTTTACCTAGTGTAAGCCATCTCTTCTCAGATGTGAATGTGGTTGTAAGACCAGACAGATAACAGAAGGGGACAATCTTCTTTTTATGAAAACAATGAAAGCCCTTCCCCCCCTTGACAAGTTTTTCAGCTTTTTCCCTTATCTTAATTGTAGATTGTCCCTCTCTGCAGTCTACCTGGGCACCTCCCTTCTGATCTGGCTGAACTGGGGGGGGATACTTTGCTTGTGAATGTCTCTTAAACCATAAAGGTTTGAGAGATAAGACTTATATCGTTCTTCATGTTTTTTTAATGCCTACAAAATAAAATAAAGATAAAACAAAGTATTACTATCCCTTTAATCCTTCATTAGTGTGCACTTGGGGTTTATTTTCAGATCACTATTCTGCTCTCCCACTGGACCACCTGAACTTGCAATGCAGCCATAGATTCATCTGCAGGTCTGTTTTGAAGGGAGCAGACCTTCCAACAGGGCGCTATCCTCAAGATGGTTTCCATTATACTCAATATGGTTTCACTTTAAGAGGGCTCATGCAGTAACCTGGGCTCAATATATTTGCTTGGTTCTTCACTTTAGACCTTACCTTCGTCTATATGACATTCTCTAAGGAACAGAGTTAAAATTAACTCTATTAGCTTTGTGGAATATCCCCATTCGTGTTATTTGCAGCAATACAAATAATGTAGTTAAACTGTGCAGATTGTGGTTCCAAAAATAAAGGAGCCAGATTATTGGATAGGGCCATGTGAATAGAAACCTTTTCATACAGATAGGTGTGCAAGTAAGTAGAAGAGAGTACTCATTCAGATTTTGTGAAAGTCCGGCCAGGATAAATTCTGCTCAGCTATTACATGCAGTATTAGCTCCTCCCTTGCTGTTGAGCAATTGCTGTTCAACAATTAACACTTACCAGAGCTTATTCCTGTTTAACTGGGTATAATTCAAGCAGCTTTACAAGCCCAGCAGTGCTGCATTGAGCATGCAAAGTGTTATACTGACTAGAATTCCAGTTCCTAGTATTTTGTAACATATATGGACCTTGCTTTGGCAAACTACTGCTTTTGTCTGCTTCCAGTCTTGAATTTGGCTTATGAATAACCTAACTGCTGCCTGCCACCTTCTTTCATCACTGAGCTTTGTATGACCACCTCTATCTGATGCCTGGCTTGACTGTTGTTAAATGACCACTGCTGCTGCTTGCCACCTGTCTCTTTGACCCTGCCTGTTTTACACAGCTACTGTTCCTCTCTTGTGTAAGTTCCTCTTATTCGACCTCTTGTGGTTGACAACACTCCCAAGTAACTTTCTGCCTGTGACAGGATGCTTAATTTAGTGTTATCAAACTTACTTCAGTTTTCTATTATTTTGGCATTATATTCACTTATTTCACCCTTGTCTTTCTTACTGGTATCATGTATAAAGTTGTATCCAGTCTCTGTCCTGTTTCCTGGCAGATTGTGCTGGCTTGTAAGCAGGGATGGGAAAAACTCCCTGTTTTGTTCCTGCAGGATTTTTTCTGAAATATTAGGATGTTCTACTTTTTCTATGTGAATTCCTGGCCATTGAGAAATCCATAGCTTTTCCTCCATTTCCTTCAAGAACAGTTCAATTTTCCACCCATGGTTTAAATGATAGCAACATGTCCTTCCACAATACTATAAAAACCTGAAATTCCCTCCATGCTGCATGTTATAGAATAGGAGAGAATAAGAGTGAAAACAGAAACAGAAAAAGAAAAAAAAATAAGAAAATAAATAAAGTTGTGTAAGTGCTGGCTAGCACAATGAGCAGCAGGAGAAGCTGGAGGTTAACTGCTGGTGAATCAGAAGTGGAGGAATTCAGCAGCAGCAGGAACTATAATAAAGAAGCGGTCACTGTATAGCAGTATCAATAGCACAGGTCAGTCTGCTGCTGCAGCTGTCAGTGTGTTGCCTTCTGTGTTGATGGCAAGTGTGATAGCAGGGGACCTTTGAAATATATGTCATCACCAACCAGTTGTACAGAGCAGCAAGAGACTTTTGTTGATGGTGATGAGAGTTAAGGTGGTGGAGAAGCGAGTGTAGAAGAGAGTATAAATGTTTTTTGGCAGAAAGTTATAAGGAATGAGAGAAAGAAAAGCAACTGGGAATGGGCATCATCCCCACCAGTGACATTCTGATATTTGCTGATCCTGTAATTTCTGTCACAGCAGCAGGATGAGGATGGTGACCAGGATAGTGCTCCACAGACCACTGTAGCCTCCATAGGGATAATTTTAAGTGGTTCCATTTGCAGCAACTGGTCCTGGTACTAGCTCTAGTGCTGATGCTGAGGTACTGGCAGCAGCACCTACACAAACCATTTCAGGTACTTCTGGAGAAGTAGACCATTCCTCTCCACCGCTGCACATTACACTATCCAGGATCAGACATGGCCTGCACTACCCGGGCACACAATGAGTGAACTAGGAGATTGAACTCAGCCTAAGGTTCTCTCGGATGGAGGCAGCACACTATATGAGACAGCGAACAGGTAGCAGTAGGAGGCTAGCAATAATCCTAGAACACTAGGATTCTCGCAACAGTAGGTGAGCTAGTATCTGGAATACAAGTAATACCTGGGAGGATAGCAGCCATGAGGCTACCGGAATAGAGGGCAGCCAGAACCTAGGCCAGACCAACTGGATAGTTAGACAATGCTTCAGGTCATAAACTGAGCGAAATAGCCAGAGCCATAGCATAGGACCAGTACTGTTACCCAGACAGAGCCAAGGACATACACAGAGCGAGTAGTCAGCCTAAGTATGGGTCAAACCAATGTGGGTAGTCAGACAATGCCTAGGGTCATACACGGAGTGGGAAGTCAGCCGGAGCCACAGGTCAAAACCAGAGAGGATAGTCGGACAAGGCCAAAGGAGTACACAGAGCAGATCGGAAGCCAACCAAGGGTCAAACACAGAGCAGGTACAAGTAGCTATGCACAGGTACACCAAGAAAGGGCAACTAAGCACAGAATCCCAGCCAATAAGTAGTCTAGGCAGAAGGCATGGCCCAATCAGCCAAAGGCATAGAGGTATTACTCTCCGTGTCAGATGCAGCAGTTGGTTGAACTGATATACCTTCCTCTGTTATACGATCAACACTAGAATGTGATCCATTGTTTTCTTCAGTGTTTTTAAATTGTTTATTAATATGACTGGTGGTGGAGGAACAAATAGCCTCTTCAGGAGGGGAAGGATCATCATTGTTTATTGCATATGCTGAGGCAACCATGGCTGCTGTCAGTTTTTGGACTGCCATTTTCCAAGAACACATCCTTGTACTGCATCTACTCCTACCCCTGCCCCTAGTATGTTTGCCGGACATTATCAAAGTAGGTCAGATTTTACCAGGAAGTCACACAACAAAATTGTTTGCATGTGATGTCTTGCCTTTCACAAAATACTGTATCATGTATGCATCTGATTTTAGTACGTGTCAGTGTCAGCCTCAGGCACAGCTCATTTTATGGTTGCTGTCTCTGTCACCTATCAAACAATGTTTTTACATTATTTTGTTATATTAACTTACCCTATCTATAACTGTCTAAAAATAGACTGGTCCCAAGACTACCTAAACTCCAACACCACTTTGTTTTTTATGTATTCTGTAGTTCACAAACTCTGCTGCTTTCTCTCTCTGTGTCGCTATCTGTCTCCCTCTCTCTCTTTCACAGAAACACAAAACAAGAAGCTGCAGGAACCTGACACCCTTTTACGCTATCTCAGTGGGAAAAGAAGGTGGGGGGGTGAAGGATTAATTCTCTCCATTGATTTCAATGCAATAATCTAGGAGGAAAAAAGTGGAAAATCGGCACTTACTGCAAAAAATGTCCTGCTCCATGGGAAGTGCCATTTTACCCTGTTATTCTCATATAATAGCATGCTGGTCTCATACAACAGCATAATTTACATGGGAGTAGCAGTGCAGTGCATAATTAGAGTATGATTTTTCCACATATTTTTAAATTTTAGTAGGATTTGGATTTGGTTCAATATATTCATGAGTATTTGACAGGATTCCATATTTGACCAAATCCCATGAAACAAAATTTGTTTTTGAATTCCTAGGACAAATAAATAAATTAATATATACTGGAGAACTAAGAAAACTGACAATTATTGGTCTGAAGACATGGTCCATCCTACATGCATTAACTGCAAAATCTAACAAATTCAGCATAAAATTGACTATATAATAACAAAATGGAAGCACAGAGGAAGTATGTGTGCATGTGTATATAAGCAAATTGATTATAACATTTTCTTTATACAACTGATCTATTGTGAGTGGGTTATTGCAACAGTTAAATATCAGAGGCTCAATAAAATACATAATTCTAAGTAATGTTAAATTGACTAGTACAAACAATAAAAAGGATTGATGATATAAAGCATTGAATATAAAATTACAGCAAAAGATATACAATTGGAAGATATATAATCTATGTGCTTTGTAATAAAGGTTTTAATGGTATAACCATCTTACAAATTGACATTATAGACTCTCATCTAACAAATTAAGAATGATAATGTAACCACTCAACCAGTAACAGAAATTAATTGTGTTCAGTGGAGGAGATGAAAACATAAAAGAATAGGAACACAACATTGTAAAAACATGAATGAATATAAATAGCATAACGAATAAATGAACAGTATATCATCTTGACAGTTATTTACATATAATGTTAACTAAATAAAAATAACACAGTTTATATATAGAGAGATAATGTAAAACATAATAAACTGTTAGTAGTGGAAAAAATAGTAGAAAAAGAAATGTATTTAAAATTGCCACTGTTCTATCTGCGTCCTGGTGATATTACAAATAAATAGTATCACTATAATATTTATAAAACTTATCTTCCTATCTAACTGTTAAAGTTTTCCAAATATTTTCACTCCCACACATTTCTAAATTCCCAACCTACTCCAAGAAAAGTGGTAGATGACATTTAATGTATATAAATGTAAGGTTATGAATTTGGGCTGTAGAAACAAGCATGCTACATATACACTACATGGGAAACAACTCTGGGAATCCTCATTAGAGAAAGATTTAGGAGTACTGATAGATGATAGGCCACAGCAGTATGCAGAGTTTGTCAGCTGCTGCAAGAGCAAATAGGGTACTATCCTGCATAAAAATGCTTAGATGCACAGAATGTTAATATTATTCTAACTCTATATAAATCCTTGGTTAGGCCTAATATAGAATATGGAGTACAGTTTTTGGGCACCAGTTCTTAATAAATACATTATTGAACTGGAAAAAGTGCCGAAGCGTGCAATAAAACTGACAAAGAGATTGGAGGATCTGAGTTATAAAGAGATACTAGCCAAACTAAGTTTGTCTACATTAGAAAAGAGACATGTAAGAGGTGATATGATTACCATTTACAAATATATTCTAGGTCAATACAAATAACTATCCAATTAATTATTTATGCAAACAGCTGAGCTAAGTACTAGAGGTCATCCATTAAGACTAGAGGGAAGGCACTTTTGACTAAAAGGCAGGGATTTTTTACAGTGATTGTAGTAAAGTGATGAAATTCTTTGCCTTGGGATGTTGTGCTTTCAGATACTGTAACTGCTTTTAAAAAGCAATGGATACCTATCTAGCACAAAACAATATTGAACATTATGACAGATGGCTTCAATGCAGATAGGTTGTTGATCCAGGGAACAAACTACCGTAAAATCTCGGGTATAATACGTACATTTTTACCCCATTTCACCTTATGTGAAGTGGGGGGTGTGTATTATACACGAGTAAAAAAAAATTAAAGTAAAATATTAAGTCCAGCAACCTCTCTGGAGGCAGCGGGCGGCATCCCTGCGCTCACCGCCTGCTTCTTCTGTGCAGAAATACTGTATAAAAAAAAAATTAAATGCCCACCTTGATAACCAGGATTCCCCCTCTGTACTTATAGGCAGCCGTCAAACAGAGACAGCGGGCGGCATTCTTGCACTAGCCACCCACAGGGCTGCTCAGAGGAGTTCGGGGAGAGGAAGAAGCGGGCGGCTAGTGCAAGAATGCCGCCCGCTGTCTCTGTTTGACGGCTGCCTATAACTACAGAGGGGGAATCCTGGTTATCAAGGTGGGCATTTAATTGTTTTTTTATACAGTATTTCTGCACAGAGGAAGCGGGCGGTGAGCGCAGTTATGCCGCCCGCTGCCTCCAGATGGGGGTGCGTATTGTACATAGGAACTACACTTTTACCCAAAATCTTGGGTATAATTTGCACCTGTGTATTATACACAAGTGCGTATTATACCTGAGATTTTACGGTATCTGTCTGTCATTTGGACTCATGAAGGATTTTTATTACCCACTTGGGTCTAATTGAAAATGGCTTCAGTGTTTTTTTTTTACCTTCCTCTGGATCAACAGGGGTGTTTGGTATGGGCTGGACTTGATAGATGCATGTCTTTTTATCAGCTTCATCAATTATGTTACTATGTTATAGGAGAGGCATTCAGGCATGCTCACAATAAAATCTTAAAAGCTGAGTATGTGAGCCAGTATAGTGATCACACTCCTTAGTACATACATTAAAATAAAGTTGCTTAATCAGGGAGCCAACATTCCAGTAAAATCAGTGGACATTTATTTGACTTCTCTAGTTCAATAAATTATTACTTCAAGTGACCTATCACTTTTCTATTTTGTAAGCTTCTTATTCCAAGCATGTCAAAAATTGTGTGCATCTACATTGTATAAATCAGCACATTTTGTCATAATCCATTTTAACATTATTTACAGTGGTCATTTGTAAAACATATTCATCTTGAGATCATTTCTATCACAGCTTCTGTTGAAAATATCTATCAAAATATTTTTTATTGTTTTTCATTTTGATATTCTATATCTATTATGTTTTACGTTGTATGTTTCCCATTGTTTCATGTTTTCTTCACAGCACTGCACATCATTTATCACTTTTAACAGAAGAATGATTTCATAACATTTCCATCATTATTAGGTGACGGACTACAAAACTCTATTCAGGAGGACACAGTCTTTAACCATATTTCACACAACATGTAGGTTATATCTCCTTTAACTGTATACTGTGTTCTCATATTCAGTAGACTTTATTTTTATCATTCTTTGCTGCTTATATAATCAGTTTTACATCAATTCCAACTATCTATTAATTGAGCACCTCATATTTATGAGGCACAGTAATACACTCATATAATAATTGCATTGTATAAGATGATTCGTATAAGGAGATTGCTTACATGCTTATTTTATTGTTCATTGGGTTCATTGAAGCTGAAGTACTTAGAATACCTGGACAAGTAAAGCTTCCATCGATTTAAATGGGAGAGTTTACCCACTGAATGCTAGAGAAGTCTCCAATTCATTGATTTATAATGTGTAGGAGTCACCTCTAGCATTTAAAAGCCCCATTTCAATCAAAAGATAATTTAGACATTTGTATTTGCTTCCTGTGAATGAGCTGATGTGCTCTAGAACTGGTCCACTTCCTCTTGGTAGATAAGCTTAATTGAACATTTCACTGTACACAGGTTTACACACACAGAATTTTTGCTATCATGTTGTAAATGTTATATTTAGTTCACTAAACTTTTTGTTGTATGTATTCATTTATTTATATTCATTTATGTATTTCACCATATGGGAAAGATTAATAGGTGGTAGCATAATGATCTTCACAATGCGGTTTATACATGCATTTTATACAATTGTGTGTTTGGATTAAGAAAACATATTATGTTTCATATATTTGTCCTTTGACTAAGGTCAATTTAACAAATATGTTTTGTGGTAATTTCACAGTTATACAATGAGATGAGTCAGAAATTAAATCTTGTAATTATTTCTGCTACTGAAAAGGTTATCAGTTGATAATGGAAAGCTCGGGTCTCTTTTGTTAGGTAGCAGACTGTTTTCACAGTATAGAATTGCCATTTTCCATTTAATGTGGGAATGCATGGATGGTCTGGTTCTTTATCTATACTGCTTCTGAGGAACCTTCTAACTTGATATGAAATGAGTAGAACCTGTGGTTTAAAAAAACACTATAAGGTGATAATATCTATCTGTTTTCTATAGTTCTGGCAGATGGGGATGGGGGGGAGGGTGAGCGAGGCATGGGAAAGGGTATAGATTGGGGGTGGTAAGTGGGGGTATCTCCCTCTAAGCATTGAGTAACAAGGTTTTTTTTTGTTTGTGTTTTTTTCTTCCCTCTTGCTACTTAGTGGTTTAAGGAGGAGAGATAGAGAGTTATTTCCCTTGTTTCTTCACCTTGCTTGTTGGTAGGGGGTCCCTACTAGGAGTTTGGAAGAAGAAATCAGATACTTATCAATATCAGTTTTACTCAGCTGACAATTATAGTCGGGCACATGGTTGGGGTCTGGGTGGCCAACAAGGGCATGTGGGGAGTGGTTTTTATTTTACTACAGTGTTATATTCATGTGTACATGGGTTTCAGTGCCAGGGAGGGAGAGGGTTGGCAGACGCAGATGTTAGAGAGATAATATTATTAGATTGGCCTCATTAAACGTACAGGGTCTGAATACACTGTAGAAAAAACAAATGATGTATAACTTTCTGAGGAATAACAGAGTGGACATTGCGTTTATTGAAGAGATGCATTGGTGTAAGGACGACATAATTAGATGGAATAATGTTCCATATAAGCTTTTGGTCTGCTCTGTATACCCCAGAAAGAAAAGAGGGGTGGCGATAATCTTTTCAAATAAAGTATGGTTGGAAGTGATGTATCAAGAAGTGGATAAAGGAAGTATATTCGTAGTTATTGTGGCAAAGGTGGATAAACAAATATACACATTGGTTAAAGTGTATTTGCCTAATATTTCCCCAATTTATTGTCTGACTAGAATTTTGGAAAGAGTGGAGCGTGTTAAAATAGGAAAGTTGGTAATCGCAGGAGATTTCAACTGTGTGATGGATCCAGTGTTGGATTAAAAATATTGCAGCCCTTGGGAAATTTCTAAGAAGGTCAAAAAATCAGCAAAGACTTTTGCAAATATAATTGCAAGGTTCAATCTATATGATTTATGGTGTATATTCCATCCGGGTGAAAGAGACTTTACACAGCTCTCTAAAGTGCATCATTCCTTCTCTAGGATAGATTTAATTTTGAGGGACTTAGGAGTAGTAGAAAAAGTTAAGCAGATATTTATAAGAGATAATGTTTGGTCGGACCATAGTATAGTGTACCTGGATATACTAGAGGAAGAACAGGCTCATACATACACTACCTGAAGATTAGATGACTTTCTGATGGGTAATAAAGAAAATAGAGAATTTATAGCCCAAATGATAAAATATTATTTTGTAGAGAACTGTGATGATATCTCTCAGAGGGTGATATGGTGCTCTTTTAAAGTGGTTATTCGAGGGCATTTAATTAAGATGAAGTACAAAATGAAGAAACAGAAGGAGACCTCTTTAGCAGCTTTGTATATTTCATATTATAAGACTATGTCTGAATTAAAGGAAGAATATAAGAAAGAAGATATAGACAGATTGAGAGAGATTCAAAACAAGATTAATCAAGAGGAACTAATTAAAGTCAGTAGGAATTTACACAAACTGTGAATGAGATATTACCAACATGGGAATAGTGCTAGTAAAATTATCTCAAAGATAATATAATAGAAATCGCAAATTATCACCAGATATCTCTCATAAATATGGATGTAAAGATATTTTCCTCTATCCTAGCAGAGAGGCTAAAGAAGGTATTAACAAGTTTGTCCATGCAGATCAAATAGGGTTTGTTCCCAGTAGAAATGCCTGTAACAATACAAGAAGAGTTATTGATATATTGGACTTTGTGAAGAAGAAGGGTGTTCCTCTCCTGACCCTGTAGTTAGATGCAGAAAAGGCCTTCAACAGGGTCGGCTGGGAGTACCGTAAAATCTCAGGTATAATACGCACCTGTGTATAATACGCAGGTGCAAATTATACCCAAGATTTTGGTTAAACGTGTAGTTCCTATGTACAATACGCACCCCCATCTGGAGGCAGCGGGCTGCATCCCTGTGCTCACCGCCCGCTTCCTCGGTGCAGAAATACTGTATAAAAAAAATTAAATGCTCACCTTGATAACCAGGATTCCCCCTCTGTACTTATAAGCAGCCGTCAAACAGAGACAGCGGGCGGCATTCTTGCACTAGCCGCCCGCTTCTTCCTCTCCCCGAACTCCCCTGAGCAGCCCTGTCAGGACCTACCATATATTCAATGTATGGTAGGTCCTGACAGGGCTGCTCAGAAGAGTTCGGGGAGAGGAAGAAGCGGGCGGCTACTGCAAGAATGCCGCCC
The DNA here is from genome assembly GCA_037306005.1 of Rhinophrynus dorsalis. Taxonomy (NCBI): domain Eukaryota; kingdom Metazoa; phylum Chordata; class Amphibia; order Anura; family Rhinophrynidae; genus Rhinophrynus; species Rhinophrynus dorsalis. Next base: position 222,579,320 of record CM074718.1, on the reverse strand, counting down.
ACTGTCTCTGTTTGACGGCTGCTTATAAGTACAGAGGGGGAATCCTGGTTATCAAGGTGGGCATTTAATTTTTTTTATACAGTATTTCTGCACCGAGGAAGCGGGCGGTGAGCACAGGGATGCCGCCCGCTGCCTCCAGAGAGGTTGCTGGACTTACTATTTTACTTTAATTTTTTTTTTACTTGTGTATAATACTCACCCCCCACTTCACATAAGGTGAAATGGGGTAAAAATGTGAGTATTATACCCGAGATTTTACGGTATATGTTTTTGGTATTGCAGAAGTATGGGATAGATGGGTGGATGTTTGACGCCATTAAAGTGCTTTACTCAGGTCCAACTGTGAGATTGGAGGGCAATAGCCTGTGCTCAAGGTGGTTTGGTCTAGAAAATGGGATGAGACTGGGGTGCCCACTCTCTCCCATATTATATATTTTGTCAATTGAACCATTGGCAATAAATATTAGGAATAAAAAAAATATTCAAGCGTTACAAATCAGTGAACGGGAATTAAAATGTGTTTATATGCAGATGATATATTGCTTTCACTTACGGAACCTTTGAGATCTACGGAGTACTTTATGGAGGAGATTCAGATATATAGCAGGATCTCTAATTATAAGCCGAATATAATCAAATCGGTTGGTTTAGGTAATAATATGAGAGAGGAGAAGGTGACTAAGTTGCAGAATGGTTTTCATATTCAATGCAGTAAGAAGGTGTTGAATATTTAGGTGTGTTGATTACTGCAGAAGTTGCAGAGATAATGGAGGTGAACTGTAAAAGAAGATTTTGGAGATGAATAAATTGTTAAAGGATTGGGGTAAGAATACATTTTCATGGTGGGGTAGGATTAAAATAATAAAGGCCTATATTTTACCAAAGTGGTCCTGTATGTTTAGGATGTTACCTTTAAAGATGCCAAGAAAATGGTTAGACTTGATTCAAGCAAGTTTTGTAAATTTTATTTGGATAGGTAAGAAATCAAAGATTTGTTTTCAGAGACTCTCTAATAAAAGCAAGGGGGCTTAGGAACGCCATTGATACAGCAATGCTATGAGGCCTCGGTGATATATCAGGTTTATATGATGCAGTTGGAGACAGATAAGACAGAACCTTGGTATTGGATAGAGATGACTGTTGGAGAACTAGGGGATCTGTCTAGGTTGGTTTGGAGTATTGGAAAACAGAAAAGTTGGAAGGGGCTTAAAAATGGAAGTTAAGTATTGGATCATATTCTTTCCTTTTGGTATACCATGAAAAATAGATCAGGGTTGAAGGGAAGAATTCCCGAGTTTGTCCAGATTGAAGATAAAGAATATAATGTGGAGTATTTATTATTAAAGCATTGGAACATTTCTGGTATAAGAGAGGTGAAAGATCTTTTAGATGAAAAGGGAGTGAAATCCTTTCCACAACTGGTACAACAATATAAATTATCTACAGTAGATATATTTAATTACTTAAGAGTAAAGGGGTTCTTGTTGAAGCATTTCTGCACAACCTGTATTAATAATGATGTTAAGGCCTTGGAAAAAAATTTTGTGAAAGAGGTAGTAACAAGGCCAGTGTTGAAATGTTTTGCTGTGGTGAGGAGGATTGAGGGTATTATGGATTGTGGTTTGATTATTTCTAACTGGGAAAGGGACTTAGATTTAGATATTTGCAGTCAGGAGTGGCACATAATTTTTGTTAAAGGAGCAGTAAACTTTTTTTTATGAAAAAATATATATTGTAGGGATTTTCCTATTGAGTAAAATAAGGGTACTCCCACTGCTGAGAGATTTTAATTTCCAGAGTTATTACAGTTTAAACCCATGTTTTTTTTACATTAGCAGTGCCCTCTAGTGGTGAAATTCTAATTAGATTTCCTGTTAGATTCTAATGGAGAGAAAAGTCAGAAAAGTCAGAGACATATAGTTCTCCATAGAATGTGATAGAAACTGCCTGTCACTTCCTGTCAGTTAGAACAATCAGGAAGTAAACACAGTAAATTCACTTCCTGATTATTTGAACTGCTATAAATTTTGAATAAAACTTCTGACAGCGATGGGAGTGACTTTGTTTTATTCAGCAGGAAATGCTCTATAAAATATGTGTTTTCATAAAAAAAGTTTACTGCTCCTTTAAGTTTAATAAAATGATTCACGATATTACATTAGTTGAGACCCACTATAAGTTAATTAATAGGTGGTATATGGTTCCAGTAAAATTGGCTAAAATATGTTCTGGAAATTCAAATGTTTGTTGGAGGTGTGGTAAAGAGGTGGGAACTTATTTACATATATGGTGGGGGTGTGGGAAGGTGAAGAAATTATGGATTTACAGTTTGAAGTTATTAAAACAAGTTGGCAATATACAGCTTACATACTGACCTGAGAGTATGTTACTACATCTGCGATGGCAGAAACTTAATGAGGGACAAATGTTTCTGACTTCACTGTTTAGCTGCGGTAAAAATCCTAATTGCTAGGAGTTGGAGACAATTTGAGGAATTTACCGAGGCCAAATTGCGAAATCAACTGATATGGCAGTTAAAAATTAAAAAAGGTATAGGGTAGATGATTACTACATCTACTAAAGTGAACGATATGAAGGAAAGGATACTGAGTGCTATGTTAAATCTATGACTATGATCCTGTGAATTTTATATATTCTCTAACTACTTAAAAATACCAGTCCTCATTATTAATATATCACAGTATTCTCAGTGTAGACATTTCTATACCAGATATTTGTGTATTCTCTCATTGTATTATCTTCTAGCACTTCTGTTATGGGTCTATGACATGCACTCATGTCTCATGTCCTATTGTTGTATGGGTACATCCCATAACCATATACTGTGTGAAAGTAGTCAATTCTAACTATTCTGAAATTAAATAGGTAACATTATTCTCCAGGAGTAGGTCATTCAAGTTAAGGACTTAGTCCCATGTTTGCCATGTTCAACCATAGCAGAGAGTGAAAAGTGAGGTGGGTAAGATCTTTGTTAACACCTTTGAAGAAACATATACCATTTGTATAATTTGCTTTTACTTGATATTGGACTGAAGACATGGTCCATCCTACATGCATTAACTACAAACAAGATGTTTCTCAGCTTATTGGGTAATACAGGTGGTGTAGGTTACTTATACTTTTAATCATAAGGCGAATTCAACCTTTGGGATAGAGCAGCCATACTTTCTGTAACTTATATTGGACATCCATGAAGGAAATCAAGAGCACAAGTGGCAACAGCAGACCAGTTGAGAATTTATCACCAAGATTCGGTCATTTTTGACCCTCAAGTGAGATATCCATTTAACAATCACCAGTATACTGACTTAGAAGAAAACAGTATTAACATAGTGGTTAACCAAGTGTTACTACATTCTTATTGTTTTGGATATAGGTTATTATGCTGGTGATTGTTCTAGTTTTTCTGATTGTTGTTTTTGTTATTATAATTGTAGTTATTGTAAATGATTGTGCTGTTTGTGTCTCTTCTTTGAGTAGACTTAATTCAGGCTTAAGTGTCCTTTCCAGTTTGTATGTTGTTTCCACTTTCCACATCCTATATAATAATTTGCTAGAAAGTTTGTAATGACGCAGTCATGAGCAGTAGAGACTGCTGCGTGTGGTGCAGTCATGAGCAGCAGAGGCTGATGCATAGCGGGGTGCTCCGAAAGAGAATCCCGCTCTCTATCAGCCACGGCGCAGGCAGTCTCTACTGAGCATGATTGCACCGCGACTAGCTGGCACTGTATCAGCCACGGCGTGGACAGTCTCTACTGTGCATGACTGCACCGCGACCGGCTGGCAGTGGCACTCTGGCCCGTGTAACAGACTCTTCAACTAGTACAATAATAAGTAACAAGATTGAAAGGAAGACAACATGCCATTGTGTTCAGCCTTTGACATATTTATGGTCAGTCAAAGCTGAGCTCTGATGTGAGCATAGAAAGTTATACATATCATGCTCATGGATGGTTCTCAGTATGTGGTGAGGATCTGTTTCTTCTGTCTTTTTCCCTATTCTGACTTAACCCCTTTTTTGGACCCTGCTGGCCAGACACATTTTCAGCATTTTTTCTATCCGTCTGTTTAGGTATGATTCCCATTGGTAACTTTCTAGTTATATTTGGGAAAACTATTCAGCTTTTTTATTGCACCTCACAAAACACAAATTTTTGTTATTTTGTGACAAGCTGTGATGTCATAAATACAAAAAATGTTAACAAATATTTATTTTGCCACTATCATAAACTAGATCTAAAAAACATTTTGTATTGGTAATAGAAATGTATTTATTTTAAAAAGCCTTGGACCCTCTGAGTATAAAAATACTGAGTATAGTTTCACCAATACGCACAGCCTACACAGACCCCTAATTATCTGGAGGGCAAAATAATATTTTCAACTTTATAAATTAAATGCACATTCCAGTGGATAAAATGTAAAACTACCTTACAACAGCTGAACAACTATATAAAACAATATATTTCCTGAAAGTAGATATCCCACTCTATCAAATGAGGGGATCACTTGTCTTTCTACCCCTAACCCGGTGCACACAAATGTTTCCAGAAGGTGAAGACAAAGGAATCTTTTTTACATTTATACCACTTCAAATATACTGAAATATTTTAAAACTACTGCTCTTACAAGAAAATGGCACCCCACTGGTTTGAGTTGACATTCTCTAGGGGTACCAGAAGTACAAAACTACACCAACTACATGCTCTCGTTTTCCTAACAATTTTCAAACCTCTCCTGTTTTAAGCAAGGATACATTTTAACCCTTTAAGGACTGGGGAAATCTGAGGTGGATTTCACTTAAGGACCGGAGCAATTCTGACCTTTTTGACTATGTCTTTATTCAAGAGAGTTTTCCCTCTAAGTACTTTATCATAACCATGAAAATTATATACTGTTTTTTTACGCACTAATAGGGCTTTCTTTTGATACCACAATTATATGGACAGCCCACCATTTATTTTAGTAAAATAAAGAAAACTGTAAAAAAAAGTAAAAAAAATGCCATTTTCTTTTTTCTCTTGGGATCATTTGGGCACAATGGGTTAAATTTTTATGGAGAATGCATGAAAGGTATGACCGGTCAGTCATACCTACAAAATGGGCAGTTTTAAGTGGGTACTGTCCTCCTGGGTTAAAATACCTATGTCCCTTTTTTCCACCCTATTTTCCCAATTTTTTTTATTGATTAAATTTGGCGGTGTGTATAAATGTATTACATAGCTCCACAACAATCACACCTCCAATTTTGGTAATGGACATGTTAATTTAAAAAAAAAAAAAAATTGTGTTGTGTCTTTTTTTTTTTTTTTTAAACAAAAGTTGATTTTAGCAGGTCAAAAATTGACCTGCATCCAGCCAGCCTCCACCGCAGCAGTGAAGGGGTTAATACCCCCAGCTGCTGCATTTTTTTTAACAACTAGGTGTCTCCTCTCTGCTTCTCTGTCCCTTGCTTTGATCATAAGGGACAGACAGGCAGAGTTGAGACACAGAGGCAGTACTGCCTCTTTCATTCACAATGCTGGTACATGTGATCACTGCTTGCAGCGATCACATGACCCGGCAAAAGTGAAAGTGGCTGAGACTGAATGCTCTGGTACCGGACCGCTCAGTCTCAGCCTGGAATTAATGATAGCAACGTGTACAGAGGCGTGCTCCTATCATTTAACCCATCACGGTCCAGGACCTTCATGGGTCCTTAAGGCAAAACAACCCATGACCGTCCTGGACCGTCATGGGTTGTTAAGGGGTTAACATGTTCAGGTGAGTGATTATAGATCACCCCACATGAACAAAATATACAGACATTTACCAAAGGAAGGATGAAGGCTTTTAGGAGTCCCATCCCACCTATGAAAGGTACCATTTAACCATTGCTTTTACAATGCATTGCTCAACCTACTATCATTTAAAGGGTTAATAAAGAGCATGTTGGGTGATCTAGTGATCCAATATACTATATATTGTGTGTGTTTCTGTGTGTGTCTCTGTGTGTCTGTGTGGAAAACCATATCTCATCAGCATGCATGCACAATCATCTTCTGAAGCATGCACACTCCCTCTTACAAACACATACATGCATAGACATACACATATATAAATGGGTTTCAAGCTCCATAGGAATACCATGCCTTTCACATTTAAGCTACTCTGAGTGGGTTTATGGGAATTTTCAAAGGTGCAGTGTGATTGATCTAAAGGGATAGTAATACTTCGTTGTATCTTTATTTTATTTTATTTTGTAGGTAGTAAAATAACATGAAGAACGATATAAGTCTTATCTCTCAAACCTTTATGGTTTGAGAGATATTCACAAGCAAAGTTTCCCCCTCCTGCCCCTTTTACCTAGTGTAAACCATCTCTTCTCAGATGTGGAATGCAGTCCATAGACCAGACAGATAATAGAAGGGGACAATCTTCTTCCTATGAGAACAATGAAAGCCCTGCCCCCCTTGACAAGTTTTTCAGGTTTTTCCCTTATCTTAATTGAAGATTGTCCCTCTCTGCAATCTACCTAGGCACCTCCCTTCTGATCTGGCTGAGCAGTGTTACATCAGTAAAAGGGGCGGGAGGAGGATACTTTGTCATTGAATTACTCCTGAACTACAACTCTGACAGAAATGAAATAATACTCTCCAATGTCCAAATACTATGATGATTAATTAGAGCTGCTTTTATTATGAAACATTAAGCACCATTTTTTAGTTAGTGCTTTAGTGCCTTGTTACACCCGGACAGCACTGTGTAAGATTCCTGTTAGACAACCAGTCCTTCCCTATCAGTTGGTGATACACAATATTTTGGGCAAGGAAGGGAAACTTTAGGAGCTTGAAAGGTGTTCAGCATCAAGGGCTAATTGGCTATCTTTATAGAGAAATGTTCTGCTTATGCACGCCCTTAGATTTTTAGTTATTTTTGGAATGTCATTGACAGTTTAACACAATTTTAAGGGAATACCCTGTCTTTTAATGTTTCTTCCTTCTTGTTTTATGCTTGTATTGTTTTTTTCCTGATTTTATGCTTTTACATATTGATGTATGATTTATTTTTATAACCTTGAAGAAGAATTGCAATGTTTTTTCTTTCTGTTACAAGTATTTACATAGCGTATCTCCAGAACTGTTCCGAAAAAAGAAGGAACCTGTCATTCCCACTAGCTGGTCAGATGGCTCAGTTGGTTACTGCACCAGCTGTAGAATCTGTTCAAGCCACAAGGTTGAAGGTTCTAGTCCTGGCTAGATCAGCTCAGCCTTTCACCCTTCTGATGTAGATAAAATAAGTTCAGGACAAACTTGAAAACAATGTATTCTTCCTGGTAAAATACTTTCACAAAAAAAAAATTGTTGATACATTAAAATAGATCACATTATCTATTCTATCAATTTGCATTCACATTACTTCAATGAAAGGATCAGCAAGGCTACACATCCTCCTGTCTTCATGTTTCTAATTCCGTGTAATAAAATGTCATATAGATGTGTATGCACAGATTTATCATTCCATTGCAATTTTCTGTATCCCATTCAGACAAACCAAACAATTCATGGCAATACAATAGCAACAAGTACTCTATCTGCTGTTCACGTAATTTGGACTTACTTATGAATATACCTTCTTTTTGAGTTCCACGTTGATAAAGTTTATGTTGCATAATAATTATTTTATACTAAACTGCTATAATACATGATTTGTAAATTTAAATATTTAAGGCACAATGCAAGAATCTTGCACAATCATTATTTACAGTGAACATTTGATGGCAAAATGACTAGCACCAAAATGTTACTGAATTGAGCGTGTTTTTTCAGAATTAGGGAACGTTGGTACTTTTTTGTGTAAATACATTTCAAAAAAGTGGGCACGGCTAAAAAGTATGCCATTATGTGAGAAACTTAGGTATTAGGAGTCAGCAAAGCAATTAGCACACATTTGCATACCTTTGGCTAACTTTGCCATTAATTTAGGAGCATATGCTATTCAGCATCAAGGAGTTAGTATGTTTCTTACATCAAAACATGAGTAATTGCAAATAGCACATAAATTTATGGCATTCAAAAAATAGTGAATGACCCACTTTCTTGCATTCCATCTTTATAGCCTTATGCAGAAAGTAGAACATGAGCAATTCTAGATGAAACCAATTACACCACTGGCGAGAAATAAAACTTTAAAAAAATGTTCTGGGCTTTTAACCCCTTCAATGTTAGAGAGGTCTTCAGTGCTTTGAAAAGACTGTTTTCGAGAACTCTCTAGCATTCAAACACTTAAAAGACCCATTTGAATCAATATGAATTTGGGAATTCCCCCCACCCCAAAAAGAAAAAAATGGTGCAGTTTGGTTGCGCCATAAGTGTTCATTGTTTGCTTTCTACTAAGACCTCTAGGTTCTAATTCTTTTAGAAGCTGTAAAAAGACAATAAGGCTGAATTATTAAAAAGAACTAGAGCAAATCTGGGGCAAACAAGCTGTACCATAGAGATAAAAAAAATCCTCATTGACTTAAATTGGGTGTTTAGTCAAGTAGATGCTACAGAGATTCCCCGATAGACCTCTCTAGCAATCAAGGGGTTAAAGCCCCATTTAAACCAAGAGGAATTTGTGGGATAGTTATTTGTTCACTATATTGCAGTTGGTTTGCGCAAGATTATATCCAATTCTTTTTTAACCCATCAACTTCAACAAACTTTAACATGCACAGTTATATGAAGTTTAAGATAATGATACAATAGGTAACACATCCTTGCCTTAGGAACATTACAATATGTTGACAGCTCAAAGAATATAACATGTACAATGATAATTTATGTAACCTCTGCTGATAAATGGGCCCACAGGACATTATTCTTTCTAAGACACTTCTGTCTCACAGAGGCATGATGGAAAATCAATATGTATAAATAATAAAAAGTGCATGCCATGGAGATAATCAAGTCGCTGATTAGACATCCTACAGTACTATCTGCCAAAGAGTTCACATGCATGTATATTATGTATTTTATCTACACAGTCATTTCTTAAAGGGTAATTATCACATTTTACTAAGTCTGATCCAATGGGAGCAGCCAATAAACAAGCCTGGGTGGCTTTTTTGCAGCCCCAAACAGTTCCTATAAGTAATTCTTGAGGTCAAAAAACTGAATCCCTGTAAGAGGGTACCTGATATACACAATGGAGCTGGGGCTGGAGTCCAGATGCAGACAGGTGCACACACTTGCAAAACCTCACCAGTTGAGGGCCTGAGTATGGATACAGAGCCCCCCATTTGTGAGTATCTGCATGGGGCAAATGAAGGAGAGCAAGTGCTGGTAGCCAGGAGCTGGAGGACTGCAGCTATAAGGCCTGGCACTGTAGACCAGGGGCTAGATACCAGGAACTGGAGGACTGGGGTGGGAAGATCTGGGACATGAAGGCCAGAGACTGGAAGGCATAGTTCTGGAAGGCCAGACCATGGAAGACCTGGTGCTGGAAGGCCAAACACTGAAGTTCTCCTGCTGGTATGTCACAGACTTGAGGCCAGGTGCTGAAAGATGCAAGATGGCGTCCAAGATCAATTTGCATGATCTGGAGAAAATGTTGGGTTCATCCAAAGCAATTAAAAACAGATCTTGGAGGTAGGATGACAAGAAAGGGACGAAGATAAAAGGAGAGAGAAGGTGCCAGAGTGCACCACATACTGATGGAATGAGAATGAGAAGCAGGTCACGAGAGCAAGGGTGGAGACTGTGTACGATAAAGACAAGGAACTTGGAGAATGGGAAGAGAGGATATGACAGTGGGGAGTCTTTGGAGAGAGGAGGAAGCAGCAGGGAGCATGGGGAGAGAAGAGATCATAGCAGGGTGTATGGAGAGAGAGTAGGTGGCATAAGGGAGCTTGGGGATAGAGGAGGAAGCACATGGAGCACAGGGGATAAAGGAGGAGGAGACAAAGTGGAGTATGGGGAAAGAAAACATAACTGCAGGAACATGTGGGATACAGGGGAGTTAGAGGGGGAGAGTCATACAACAGTCTGTCAACACACAGAAGACATTGTACCTTATGAAGATGAGTGACCCAGTCAGGTATCTGATTGATCTCTAAATGTAGGTGAGACTGCTATTTTAAATTCTTCTGGGCATTACATGATTATGAGAAATAAAAAGCTAATGAAACACTTGTTTTTCAAGCATGTTTCACACAATTTTATGTACAAATACCAAATGAAGAGACCTGTTTCTCTTATCACTAGTTGAAAGTATTAGCTATGCATCTGTTAAATTAAAATCTGCCAGTAGCACAATTTACTGCAGCAGGGAAGTTATCTAAGCACATTAAATTTAGAAAGGTGCGAGAAAGTTTAAGGTGAAACTGGCTACATTGGTGTGTCAGAAGTAACAAATGAGGATGCCAAAAATTAAAAGCTTTTCACCTTTAGCCAGCTGTATTTAAGGAATCTATCAAAGACAAGTTATTTTTCATTATATTTTTCAGGGACATTTTAAGCCTGTTCTGGGCCCTGGCAAAATAAAGAGTTGCTGACCATATGAAACCCTTTGGATTCCAGAATGATATCCAACTAACTGCAAAGCAATCCATTAGAGACTTCTCTAACATCCAAGAGGCTGAATTATGCATATACCTATTTTCACTCTCTTGCCAAAATGAGAACTCAAGCTTATATTGGCTACACACATATTACTCCTTAAATTAATTTCATAGAATGTTGTGTGCTAATATGTAGATTAACTTAGTACTTAGCACTTGCAACTAGTAGCGTGACAAAATACATCCACCTTCATTCAGTTTTGGGTTTTCACACTTGGCTTCACATACCAATCAGATTTTTGGGTGTGGTCCATATAATCAAGGAATTAACCATTCAAGTTTCTAAACTGTATCCATCAGTTTTTCTCCTTCAATGTGGGTGTGTGTTGGGGGCTTCTGGAAGAACACTAAAGGGGAAAAGGCCCAAGCAGAATTGTAAAAGGTTGTGGAGGGGAATATGACAGTGGGCTAGAAGGGTTTTTGTCATTATTTAACCATTTCTTTTAGGGACAAATGCTGGATCAGAAGGATGTCGAGTGCACTGCTGGACATGCAACAATAAGGTAAGTGTTATTACGGGGGGGATCTTAGTTAAAATTTGGGTGAACAAATTTTGTTTATTAATGAAAATCTTCACTGAAATTCTGACTAACTGAATGGGGGGGGGGTCCAAGACATTTGTTTCATTCAAATGAGGAAAAAAAAACAAAACATTTAGAACAACTTACAATTTTTGCTGTACAGAAGTCCACTATAAACTGAAACCTCTTTTATACTTTAACATGGCAGGAATGGGGGAAACTCTCCACAGAAAAAAAAATGGAAAAACGTGATTTTTATGTGAATTCCCACAGAAGGTGGAAAGTGCTGTTTTCTGCTCTTTTGGAATGAAAAGGTTCACCCACCTCTACTTTTACCCCTACAATTCTGGAGAGTTATCCAATACAGTGAGAAGCAACGCATTGAAGACCTCTCTAATATTCAAAAAGTTTAAAGCCCCATTTAAATAAATTAAAATTTGGGAATTTTAGAAATTCGTCTCTTGTGGCACAGCTGGTTAATCCCAGAACTGCTCTACATTTCTTTTGAACATAAAGCTTAAAGAGGATTATTTGCTAAGCAATACCTAAAGCAGTGTACCAGACACTGCTTTCAGATACTATCTGTCTCTAATCTATCAAAGATCATGATTTTATTATAGTGTCTTGGTCAGTTGCCTACTCTATGCCAAAGATTATGAAATAAATGTGACAATTGGATTTTGCTCATGGTAAACACAATATACTTGTTTCAGTGTCCTTTCCCATAGAATAACTTTGTTTTTTATGTTTGAGTGCAGAATACTTGAATGCAATCATGGATAAATAACCAAGCCCCAAGGAGTATGGTCAGCCATTAATAAATATGTAAACTGAAAGCATCCCTTGACATGATAGTTTTCTGCAAGTTCAGACTTTAGAATAAAACCTGTTAAAGGATCAGAAACATTTTGTTCACAAATATTTTTATTTATTTACAACATTAAACAAAGTTAACAAAATGAGCTATTAATGTTAGTACAAAACATTTTTAAATTTACAACACTAGGCAAGAATAATGGGTACTGGACAACCTTATATTTAGTAGATGATAGATAAGAATCACTACTTTCTAGCAATAGTAAGGATAAAAAGTCACAATTTGTAATGAGTTGGCTATTGATCTGGCACTCATAGGTCTAAACATGTTTCAATGTTGCCTCCTATACCTTGCACAGAAGACAATAAACAATTGAATCAAAACAAAAAAGAAACACATTATTCTGTCTTATAAGAATGATGTCATAAGTAGTGTATGTGGATGGTAAATGATGTGTATGCCTATTGTTGTGAGATTTTGATACTTGTCTCTGATTTCCTGCTGCAAAATTCAGTAAGTGTAATTGAATGCAGTTTTAAATTTGTATGATTGTAAGGGGGGTTAAGTATTTATAAATTACTCCTATATGCCCCAGAAGGTGAGGGCCCTGATCTCTAAATCTTATAAAGAATAAGTCCACTCATCCTGGGCATTATTTGTTAATGATTCCTCCACTGATGTGTTGAAGGCAATATAGCATTCAACCAATTTTGCAAAATTTCTTTTAGAGCATTTGTCAGAAATACATCATGAATGTGTATTTGTCTAAGGGTAAGAGAGTGTAAATAACATGGGATCCATAATAAAACTTCCTGTGAGATTATCTCAAAAGATATTTCAAGATGCACAAGGACACCCCAGACCAAAATCCTCCTGACTCCCTGTTATGGTTGGCAAGCAAAACCAGGAGTCAGACGGTCTAGTTAATAGAACCTTTGTTATGAGATGACAGTAATGCAATATATAAATATACACAAAATGGGTAGTCAGACAAGCCTAGGTCATACACGGAGTGGGTAGTCATTCAGAGCCACAGGTTTGCACCAGAAATTATATCTGAGCCAAATCGGAACGCCAAGGAGAATAGTCAGACAGAGCCACAGGTCAACACCAGAATGGATGGACAGACAAGCCGGATCATACACAGGAATCAGGAATACTAGAAAATGAACTGCTCAGAACAACAATGTAAGGGTGACTGAGTCAGGACTCAGCCTGCCTTTTAAACCCTTCCACAGGAAGTAGGTAGGAGGAGCAGTTAGAGGGAGGAAGTAGGTAGGTGGAGACTACAGGAAACAAACACACATAAAACAGAGGCCTGCAGCATGCTTGAAACCTCTTGCCTGCAGATGACGTGTGGAAATATGCAGAGCTTCTCTGAAGCGGCGTCGCTGGAAACAAGGTACTGTGATACTCCCACACAACTCCATAAGCAATGAGGCAAATCAGCATCCACCTCCGCATCATGAAGGCAAATGTTTTGGGGTTTTATTTACATGTGATTGGTTCTTTTTGCATTTATGTACACATGATAAGTTTATATCAATTATATATTTTGTCTAATGCAAATAAGATTATGGATTTGTTTTTAATCTCCTATAAATGTTTTGTAAAATATTCTCTACAGCAGGTTCTGGAAGATATATTGCCCATTGTCCTATGCCCATTAGGCTGAATAGGGTGGCCATGTACATTTCTCACTCTCAAATTGAGATGGTATATTTGCCACATAGAGCAGCAGTAATTGACACTAGAGTTTATACACTTCACTAATGTATTATTTATTTGACTTTTAAGAATAGAAGTCATTACATGTTTTGCTTGTAAATATACAAAAAAATGTCTGTTGGGGATGTTGTACTTGGGTATTGGACCCAGTGTATTACAAATTTTAGTAAACTTGCAGTAATATAAGAAGGGAGCAAAAGGAGGCTTACCCCAAATACTCCAACGTTCTGTCTGGCTGATTCAATTTGAAAGACACAGGTATCTGTGGTCCAAGTTCCGTGCTGATCCTGCTGTTTTCATCTCTGTATTAGACGTGCCTGGGGGTGTGAGTGAGAAGGGAGAAAAGGCGGTTGACTCCAACTACCCCAACATTCTGTCTGACCTCTTTGATTTGAAAGATACAAGCAGCTTAGGCCCACATTCCTTGCTGATCTTGCTGTTATCTCTGCGTTAGAGGCGTTTGGGGGTGTGAGAAGGGAGCAAAGGAGGTTGACCCCCAAGTACCCCAACATTCTGTCTAACCAATTTGATTTGAAAGACAGACGCAGCTGCTGTCCATGTTCCTTGGTGATCTCTGTGCTGGGGAAGTCTGTGGAAAGAAGTTACTGAACTTTATTTTTATTTTTTTAACAGTGATAGTATAGGGTGGACAACAGTTTAAAAAGCTAGGGGACAGCTGACTGGGACCCTGGCATGAGCTTTGTGGCTGAGGCAGACTTGATTGATGAGGCAAGGCAAGACATCACACTCCATCAGTTCTGTTGTGCACTTTACAGTCAAAACACACACAGTAGTTGAGTAATGTCCAGCAAATGCACAAGGGCCAGGGAGACGGGTAAAGGATGAGAAGTGCAGGAACGTGGCAGTAAAGTGGTAGTTCAAAAACTGACTGCAGCCATGGTTGATGCAGAGTGTGCAATAAATTATGGTAATTCCTCTCCTCCCAAAGAGGATGCAATTTGTCATGGTCCCACCAAAAGTTCCATTACCAATGCCATGTAAGATGAACACTAGTGTTGATGATGGCATAATGGAGGAAGTTGTAGCAATTCAACAAACTGCTGCATCTGACAGTGAGATAAACAAGCACCAAAATACTTGTCCTCAAAGTAGTAGCACACTTTGTGAAAGTTAAAAGAAATAGTTTGAGACCTGTAAAAGCTTAGATGAATATAAAGGTAGTGGCCAATAAGCGGTGCGTGATGCTGAGGATGACCTAATGATTATCGATGAATTAATCCCTCCAACATCCTCCTCTTCTTCAGATACAGATGAAGTTCAGCGTGAGAGAGATGATGAATGGCCAGAAAGTTAGCTGAAAGGCAAAGGCTCAATCTATAAACTGCTTGAATAAACAATTGGAAACTCTGATCCTGTACAAGCAAAGATGCTCAAAATACATAGTCATCCTGTCAGTCATCATCAGCATCATTAACACTTCCAAGTCCAAGCCCCACTCAGCCACACACCAGTGTTGAGTAACCAGCAGCAGCAACAACAACACAGGTTATTAACATCCACAACCTTAGCTATGACAAGTGTCTCTGCTGCTGCTGGAAGTGTTGCACCTTTGACACCTAGTAGTAGTAGAAGAATTGCAATAACATCTAGCCTCAATAGTAGTAGTAGCCTCTCAGGAACCCTGCAGTCCATGAAGTCAACAGTATGGAGATACACTCAGGATCCAAAAGCTAAGGATGTTGCTATCTCATGTCTGTGTAAGAAGCATGTGAGCAAGGGGAAAGCAGGCTCACACCTAGGCACCTCCTCAATGAGTTCCCAACTGAAGCACAACCACAGGTCTGACTGGGAGACACACCATCAACAGGTCAGATTTGCTACAACTAGCAGAAGTACAAAATGTTCCCGTGGCTGTGGGTAAAAAATAAAAGTGGTGTTGATGTGTCAGAGAGTGTGCTAAGATTTTCTGCTCCTGCTGCAGAGAAGTATAACTCAGTTTGTTTTAGTAGATGACAAGAGTAATAGAGTGCCTACACATACCATCTGGCATTAAAGGGATACTAATGCTTCATAATAAAAGCAGTTCTAATTAATCATCATAGTATTTGGACTTTGGAGAGTGTTATTTCAATTCTGTCAGAGTTGTAGTTCAAGAGTAATTCTATGACAAAGTATACCCCTCCCTCCCCTTTTACTGATGTCACACTGTTCAGCCAGAGCAGAAGGGAGGTGACCAGGTAGACTGCAGAGAGGGACAATCTTCAATTAAAATAAGGGAAAAACTTGTCAAGGGGGCAGGGCTTTCATTGTTTTCATAGGAATAAGAGTGTCCCCTTCTGTTATCTGTCTGGTCTATGGACTGCATTCCACATCTGAGAAGTGATGGCTTACACTAGGTAAAAGGGAAACTTTGTGAATATCTCTCAAACGATAAAGGTTTAAGAAATAAGACTTAAATCGTTCTTCATGTTTTTTTAATGCCTACAAAATAAAATAAAGATAAAATGAAGTATTACTATCCCTTTAAAGCAATAAAGTTACACAGCTCTGCTTTCCCACACTTACTAAGTTAGAAAGAAGTAAAGACCTGCACAAACATAATGCAAAAGTGCTAAACTTGTCAAAATGTTGATGCTTGACATGCTGCCCTTTTCTTTTCTTGAAAACTGAAGCTTTAAAGAATTGATGTCATGTGCTGCACCCTGCTGGAATATGCCAAGTCACAGTTATTTTTCAAGTATGGTTGTGCCAATGTTACTTAAGCAGGATGTTAGTGTTGTGGGCAAAGGACAAAGGCACTCAGCCTGCTAACAATTTTTTCAAGGTATATGTTATTGTAGGACTCAAAACTTTTACTTTCAGGTATTTATTTATCCACTTCAGCCCTCAGAAGAAGTAATATTGTGGCGGGAAATCCTGCAGTCATAGAAAACATAGGCAAAATATAGCAATGTTCTGGCTGGAAATTTATTGGCGCTGGCAAAAAGGAGAACATTTTTTGTATTTTCTATGGGTGAAAACTTTCACATAAAAGCTGAAAATTGTTTTTTGGCAAAAAGTCCTGTGGGAAATCACAATGACCTTTAGCCCAATCCTATTCCTGAATATGACCGTGTATCTTATGATAAGCAGTAGGAGCAGTGGAACAAGCAATATTTGCAGTACTTAGGAAGCCCAATTGCTATCTACGGTATTAGGCCTGTGATTGAATTCTGTCACAATTCCTGCTTTGAGCTACCTTTTGACCCTTCTACCATTCTGTACTGCAGTCCTGATTCCAGCCTCTTTATTGGTGTTTGGGAGCTCTTATACCCTTAGAATTTAGACACTTGCTGCCCAATTATTTGAGCCTTGATTGTGAGCTCCACCCGGTGTATTTAGTCTTCCTGGCTTTTTGACCTTGCTTTTTTTACTGACCTTGTTTTGCCTTACCTCCGTTTTCTCTCATAGCTCCCAGTGACCCTTGGATTGTTTTTTGACCATATTTTGTGTGCCCTCTGATATACCTGATGCCCCTGTTGACTCTGTCTGTCTGACTTCAGTTTTCCCTAGCATCTGCCTCAGACTCCTACCTAATCATGACAAACTCTACATTAATCATACCTGTTCAGCATTTTAATATAGCCTATTAAATGGAATTAAACATCTGTACATTTTTTGCATATTTTTTAACTGGCATGAGTGAAATATTAAAGAGTTACATAATTTGCTTCTACATGAGCTAGCTGTATCAGAAAAATTGACCCAGAGCTGCCCTTTTAAGTTGAACTCATATAATATAAAATATAGTACATGTCAAAGTCAATATGTTATTGATGAAGTGATTTAAATTATTGCAGTGTGAATATGATAATTATTAATGTTAATGAGTAATTTTAAAATAGCTGAGTTTATATGGCACATACTTAGATTTGGGATAAGGGGATTAAGGGGTAATTTTATTTTTGTATTTGAGATTAAGTAGCATTTTGTAATGGGACAACACAATGTTAAATGCCTTTTTAAATTAATACATACTTGTAAATCTTCACTGTCCTGTTAAAACTAACTTCCATTTAACGTTAACATAAATGAACAGTGAAGTTATTGAAAATCAAACTGTTTGCAGGAGCACTAATGTACTGTGTAGGAGAGACTGAGGGTTATACACTAAGGGGTGATAAAGAGTTGATAAAGTGAAGATGACTTCTCCAGTGATATCACTTGTCCAGTTCTTATGTTATTCTATAGAGCCTATGAACTAAGATATTTAAGTTTGAGAGATCTTAGTGCATTGGCTCCATAGCATAACACAGGAACTGGAGAAGCGATATCACTGGAGAAGTAATCTCCACTTAATCACACCTTAGTGCATAACTCCCCCTTGAGTCATTGACTATAGCTTACTATTGAAAGCTATAGGAACAGCATCACATTATGAACCACAAAAGAAGTTTAATATAAAAAGAACACTTTTTAGTTATAATAACTTTTGTTTGAAAAATATCACAGCAGTGAAAGTTCTCTTGATTAACTCATCAGGAAAAGTCTTGTAACATGTATATATTCATACATAAAAGTTTACTACTACTTGAAAAAAGGCTAGCAATCTGAATATAGTTTTACCATAATCACTGGTAATAAAAAGTGCAGCTTGCATTTTGATGCAAAGCTGAAAATCTACCCAAAAGGGGATTTAATTAAAACAAATACGTAACTTTTTTAATAAGTTAAGGACATGTTAAAACTATGAGAAAAGAGGTAAAACATGTCCTGAATGCTTCTTAAACAAACAAATCTTAAAATGATGCAAAGGTTATCACTTTGAATTAGTGGTTTTCAAAATGTTTCTGGTGGTGGAAACCTTTGTATGTACATGAATCCTTAGTGAAACCCAAGCAAACCTCTGACTTCTCAGGTATCCAAGTTCATATAGTATCAGTATCAAATGTACTGGAATACTAGTTTGTACTAAAACAGTAAGACTAAGGGTGGATTGCAAGAAAGGTGTGAATGAACTGAAGGCGTTTTTGGTGCGCAAATAGATATTGTGCATGTTCTAATCCAGGAAGCCTTACACCGAACTCTTCTTGAATTCTGCATAAAAATGCAACTTTTACAACAAAACTGCACATGTGTATAAAATTGTTCACAAAAGCACTTAGCTATTAGGCACATTCACTATTCCCCTCAGGCAAATTAGTTAATCCTGACCACACCCACAAAAAAAATCTGAGCAGCTGTTCGCTAATCTTGATTTGTCATGCGCAATTCAACAAAATCATGAGCAAACCTATTAGCAAGTGTTTTTTTTACACTGGAAATAGCGATTGCGCACGTTTCTTGCATTCTGCCCTAAATTACTAGGTTACAGTTTCAGGTAACAATTACCATAATCTTCAACATGTCCACTTCCTCATCACAGAACCATACATAACACGAAAACTGATCTAAAGGGGATCTCTCACATAGATATAAGTAATGCTCATTAGTTACAGCATTTAGTGAAAACGTTTAAAACGTTGTTCATTCTAAAAAAAAACATTATCTGCACAAAACTTAATGTTTAAAAAGTGCCCGGCAGCCTACTTCCATCTTGCAGTATGGCCTCTGCTCCCGCCCCACTACCCAGCATCCTCCGATGACGGTTGCTTTCTCTAACCTGGAGTGATCTCACTGGCAGAGACTGATATCTAGCCAATGAGATTGCTCCAGCTTAGAGACAGACAGCCTCCATCATCGGAGGAGGGAGGGGAGCAGAGGCAGTTCGGCAAGCTTCGGCAAGCCGGAAGTAGACTGCCGGGCACTTTGTAAACATTAATTTTTGTGCAGATAAAGTTTTTTTTTTTTTTTAAATGAACAAAGTTTAATTGTTTTCCCTAAATGCTCTGACTAATGAGCATTACTTATATCTATGTGAGAGTCCACTTTAATGAGTTAATAATTTCTGGCATAAACCCACTGAACCAATGAACCAAAAATCCTCAAACTTTCAGTTATTTTAACACTTTAAGGACGAGAGGTATGCAACACATTGCTTTTCAATGAGCTGTATACCTCTCTGGCACTCGAAGAGTTAAATGGGGTTTTTAACCCATTTATTGCTAGAAAACACGCCAATGCATTGTAAAGCAATGCATTGGAGACGCCTTCCAGCATTCAAAGGGTTAAAAGCTCCATATGAAAAAAATTCTCATTTTGTATTTGTTCCCCAAGGAGCAGTTGTTTTGAGCTGGAATTTATCCACATTTTCATAAAACATCAGACTCTTTGTCTATTACCTCAGTCTTGTCTTAATGTCTGCTATTACTGGAATTTGTTTCCCAGAACCACTGGGGTTCATCAGAAAACCAGTTTAAGAACCACTGCTTTGAATAATATTCCCCCATGCTGTGGTATGACTTACAGAAATCCATAGAATGCTTTAAAATGAAAAGCTGAGCTGTCCGTCTGGTGAACTGTAGTACCTCAAGGCAAATTTGCAGACATGTAGTTAAGTTTTAAGGACCTCCAACATATCCCCAGAGGAAAGAAAGTAATAAAAACCACCCACAGTATCAATGAAGTTAGACAACATTGATCTAAGCCATATGACAAGTTCTACAAATATAGATTATTTCACCCACAGAAACAAATATATTGGGGTCATGCAGAATGATATGCTTAGTGAGGCTAATGCATTAAGAAAAGGTGAACAATTCTGGAGCAAACCCACTTTATGTTAGGGATAAATAACATTTTCAAAAATTCCCATTGCCTTAAATAGGACTTTTAACCCCTAGAATGGTAGAGATCTCCAATACACTTGTGTGCAATGAGCTGGATTACGTAAGCATTTAAGGGGGATAAATGCCCCATTTAAATTAGTGGGAATTTTATTTTATTTGACACTTAACAGTTTACCTACAGACATCTCAGTCCAAGAAGGAAAATCATGTACACAATAACAGAAATGTTTTCTTCAAGATGAATCTTCTACATTAATTAAAAAAAATGTTTGTGATAATGAAAGCACTTTCAAATTCATTTACATATTGTTTATAGCAGGGTACTCTCTGCGTAGCTTTCCATTTAATAATTCCTCTTCCTGTAAATAGGCTCTGACAGGAAGTAGGAGATAAGAGTTTGAATCTTGGTGATACTACAATGTAAGAGACCACATTTGTGTAATACATCTGAAGCCATAACTGAAATAAAAACAACTTTTATTGTAGGAAACAGACACAGAGCTGACATAAGACAAGGTCTCATATCATTATGTATTGATATTGTGAGGGTTACACCTACAGCTCAGAATGGTTAGTATGAAGAGCGAGATTGCCTCTCAGAATTTTGCACCCTGGATAATTGCCTTTTCTGTCTAATGAGAGGTCAGGCCCTTATGATAAATTCTGATCACTACTGCAGTTGTTTCTTTTTTTTTTTTGTAACTGCTTTGGGAATTTGGCTGTTAACCCCTTGAATACCAGAAGGGTATGCAATCATCGTAAAGCAATTCCTTGCATACACCACTGGAATTCATAGAGTTAAAGAACTATTATATTAAGTTTACCTTTTGAAGACCAAAGGAGTTGCATTGCATACCCATCTGGTCCCCTAAAGGCTTAAAGTGATAACTCTGCTCCAGTTTAATCTAGCCACCATTGAATTACTTCTTAGGCTAATCAACTATTTGTTTAATAGAGGGCCTTTATTTGTTATATTTTCTATGTTCATTAACATATAATGGTTAAAACAAGTATCATTATAATAAATTATATTTTCCTGTGTTATCTAGCCAATTTCCACACTCCGCTACAAAAAGTTAAATTCTTAGAAACAATTCCAGATACCAAGCAGAAAGACTCAGGGCAAAAATAAGGTTAGCATTAGCAGTACCATATAGTAAAATAAACTGACAATACCAATCAATGCAGTGTTGACCTATGTTCTTAAGCAACAATGTATAAACAGATTTGCGTGTTTCTTTTCTTTCTGCTTCATTTTTTTCATGTATTTTTTAAGCCTATTAGAAAATACACCATGATCCTGCAAAAACAAAAGTTTAAACCATATTTAATACTATCAGGAACAAGCGACTGTGCTCCAGCGCTGGCAGGTAGTAGAATGTCATACAGCGACATCCATTGATAATCAGTCCAATAGTGGACTCACCTCTGTCAGTGGGTGCTCAGCCCAATCAGGCTCTCCCAGCCTGAGCCTGTGCACAAATAGAAAAGATCCGGGTGGCACTACCAAAATCAAATGGTGTGGTAATAAAAAGATATGCTTTATTCAAATTACATTAAAATAAAGAAATGGCAAAGAGACATAAGCGGATACAAGAAACAAAAAAGATATGTAGACAGGATCTCAACTGTCTAACGCATTTCACGCAAAATGTAGTACTTACTCATAGAAACAAAAGACATAAAGCTATACAAGTTATATATAATCATATAATTAAAAGAAACTATAAAGCACCTGACAAACATGCCTCTTTTCGAAAATAGAAGTTAATTGGAATTTGAAAAAATTAACCCCCAATCCTAGAAGGAAAATGATTCAAAACATGAAGGAAGTCCCTTAAAGCGATACAAACCTGACTGCTCTGTCAGGACATCCACCTAGGTAAAACATCCTGTTAGCCCTCCAAGTAGCAGAGAGATGTTCAATGCATTGCATCACAATACATTGCATTCCCCTCTGGTCCTTAGAGAGTTAAACAAAATGAAAACCACTTATAACAAGGGCACAGTTCACATTTAAAGGGATAGTAATGTTTCAAAATAAAAGCAGCTTCAATTTATCTCCATAGTATTTGGGCCATGGAGAGTGTTATTTCAATACTGTCAGAGCTGTAGTTGAAGAGAAATTGAATGATGAAGTGTCCACCTCACACCCGTTTTACTGATGTAACACTGCTCACCTCAGAGCAGCAAGGTGGTGTCCAGATGGCTTGCAGAGAGGAACAATCTTCAATTAGCATAAGGGAAAAACCTTTCAAGGGGCAGGGATTTCATTGCTCTCACTGTAAGAAGATTGTCCCTTGCTGTGAGCTGTCTGGTCTTAAGACCAGACTCGACATCTGAGGGGAGGTGGCTTATACTAGGTAAAAGGGGCTGGAGGGGGATACTTTATCATTCAATTACTCTTGAACTACAACTCTGACAGTATTGAAATAACACTCTTCATGGCCCAAATACTATGAAGATTAATTGAACCTGCTTTTCTTTTGAAATATTTCTATCCCTTTAAGCAGCGTCTCCCTAGGGGCTAAGCATCAAGGTGAGAGAAAAGTGAGCTAGACTTTCCTGTTTACTTTCAATTTCTGTGGGAGATGCACTAAGGTGAGATAAACTGTCCAATGACATAAGGGGGGTTATTCACTAAGGCGTGATAAACAGGTGATAAAGCGGAGATAACTTCCCTAGTAAATACCCCCCAGGTTTTCCTATTCCCATGATCTTATATGAGCCTACTCACTAAAGTCTCCCAAGCTTAAAGAGATAGTAATGTTTCATATAATGTGTAGCTCAGAACATTGAGCATATGTAATAGTAGTGCTGCGTGATGCCCTTTGTGTCAAAACTTGCCAGTTGCAGTGTAATGGAATTTGAAGTTGATCCCTCCTGCTCATCTCCTCATAGACCCAAAAACCGGTCTCGGGACCAGACAGATCACAATGAGGGGCAATCTTCCCTCATTCAATATAAGGAAAACCCTGCTCTCCTTCATGAAGGAGGGCAGGTTTTTCCTAATACTACATGAAGATTGTCCCTCGTGATCCGCTGTTGGATCTGGACAAAATTGCTTACGTCAGGGAAAGGGGCGGGAGGGATCAACTTCAAAATATTATTACGCTGTAACTAGCAAGTTTTGACATATAGGAGCATAGCTCAGCACTACTATTACATATGCTCAACTCTCTGAGCTACACATTATATGAAACATTATATGAAACATTACTATCCCTTTATGTGATCTTAGAGCATAGGATTCACAGAATAATATGAAGATTTGAGAATTAGTCTCACTAGATAGCATATCTCACCCCAGTGTATCTTCCCCATCTTCCTCTATAGAGTTTATTTTCCAAGTTGCTGAGGCCTTAGTGCATAGGTTCCTTAGAATAATTCAAATTGGAGAGTTTGTCTCACATTTCTGTGACTCCACCAGCAGTGCTTATTTTCTGTACTTATTTATTAGCTTAAAACCATACTCCTGCACCTATGGTTATGTATGATTGCTTTGGTGCTCTAGTGTTAAGTCAATGTGAGCGATCCTAATGCAAAGAACACCACCAATACAGCATACGCATGAAACGGAAGAGTGTTTCACAGATTTCCGCTGGGCTTTGTTAGTACAAAGCAAAAAACAAGGAACAGAGGAACAGAACAACCCTAAAATGCTTCTGCATGGTGCAAGTAGTGTAAATAGGAGAATTTTCAGCATAAATAGCATATTAGATAGACATTAGACAGGTATAGTGCAAAAGAAAATGGTTCCTGTGCCTATTTTAGCAGACAATCATAATAACACATTTCCCTTCTTCGTATTCTTATAATTATTATTATTGTACCAATTAAACATATTGCAACATTAACCCTTTGAGTGCTAGAAGGGTAGGCAATGCATTGCTTTTGTAACAGATATTAAGTAAAAAAAGGAAGTTTATTTTCTTCTGTAAAATTCATCATTTACCTCTGTTCTCTCTTTGAGGTCTCTCTTTCCCCTTCTCCACCACAGTATACAATTACACAAAGATATGCAAAGAATTAACATTCCAGATAAGAAAAAAGGAAGACTAATCATTCCCAGCACAAGTAAACTGATTGCATCTTTATTTTGGGGATTTCTATAATTAGCAGGTTATTGGAAACTAATTTTCAAAGCAAACTGTTTGTAATGCCCTGGAAACCTACTCTGAAGTGGCCCTCATGGATACAAACAGTAATCATAAGTATGGTGGATTAGAAGGTGCTAATAAGTGCAACTAATGCACTCAGGTGTCAAAATCCAAACCAAAGTAATAGTAATTAACAGCAAAGTAGGAATTAGCCATTATAGAGAAAAAAAAGCACTTAAGAGTAATTATTTTGGCTAACTTAGACCTAGATCTCATTCCAAGAGAAAACAAATGTATTTGCTACATCTGGAGATATTTTTGTGGATGAATCTCACTCTGTTGTCAGTTTGCAGTAGTTTTACTGCACTGGCAATGAGCATTTAAATAACGTGTTAAATAAATATATATATATATATATATATATATATATATATATATATATATATAAACCCAACCACTGTCCCATCATAAGATGTAAATAGTCCCACAGCTGCCAGTTTGGTTATAATTATCCTCACTGCCAATGAAGGAGTCAATTAAAAAAGTATTTAAAAAATATGGTCAAAATTACACTTTTTCAAAAAGACAGGTTAACTCTGTCCCGACAGCTCTCCTTTTTGAGGAGATCAAAAAATTCCAAGATCAAAAAAATAATATGGGGTCCATTATCCCCAAAATAATTTTTTGAAGTAGATAAAATAAAAATGAATTTGAGGGCTAGAGCCCCCATATATATCTTAAACATGTGTGTTTGTGTGTTTGCCCCTTTATTGCACATTGATATTGATTTTCTTTTAGAATTAATATGGGATAAATGGACCACATATTCATTTTGTTATTGTAAAATACATTTTTAAAACGATGAGGTGATGTACTATATATGTTTTGTTAACTGATTTGTCAAAAAAACAAGCACAATATGAGGCCAGGGTGGCTGGAAGACATTGATTACAATGTGTTCCCAGCCAATACGGCACAGCTCTAGATGTGATAGCGGAGGTGGCAGGACATTTTACATTCACTATTTGGATAAGTTGACCTCTCAATTGGCAGTGAGTTTGCAGTGTATTGCACAGCAATGCATTGCAAACTGGTAGGGAATCAATTGGGTTAATGGGGACAGTTAAATGTTAAGGGAGGTGATTATAGGCTCTTAGGGACACCGGTGGGATATAAGGACTGCACATTTTAAAGCCAATTAGGCCTTTTTTCTAGCTTCTAGGCCTCTGAGCTGTAGAGGCTTTCAAGGTCTAAGGGGAGCCATGGAAAGGCTATTCTGGCAGACTAAGATGGCTATATTGGCATTTCCATTGCTTTATTTGGGATATATTTTTTTCAAGGTAGCTATATAGAGTGTACTGAATTGTCTTATTTAAGATAAACAACATGTTGAACATGATATTTAATACTATGTCTGTCTAACAGATTTTAATTATATTAAAAAAAATGTGTGTGTGTGTGTATATATATATATATATATATATATATATATATATATATATATATATATACAATAAAGAAAGCACACACAGGACTTCTTTATGATGATGAGCAGTGTGAAGTTTATTCCATCAATGTTTTGGCCCTGTTGTGGGCCTTTGTCAAGATACTTACAGAACAAACTAAGGATCACCTACATTTATACCAACAAAGTGCAGACATTGGTGCGCAAATGACGTCATACCCAGTGGGGAGGGAAGTGGCTGAATAAACAAAAAATAAAAAAATAAACAATTCAAGATAAAAAAACAAAAAGCAACTCAAAAAGATAAAAAATAATGCAAATACCTGCATCTATTATTATTATTATTATTATTCTTTATTTATATAGCGCCAACTAATTCCGCAGCGCTGTACAATTGGGGAATAGACATACAGAGGTATTAAATAGTACAATCAGATGTGTAGAACAGGAGGATCAGAGGGCCCTGCTCGTGAGAGCTTACAGTCTAGAGGAAGGTAGGTTTGATACAGAAGGAGTAAGTGCTATTGCGTTTAAGTGCCTCCTGCCACATGAACTGCCAGTCAGTGGGTGGGAGTGAGAAGTGCCATTGAGTGCAGTACTCCGTGCAAGGGGTGAATCTTGGTGATGATGTTTATGGAGGCAGTTGATAGGCCTCCCTGAAGAGGTGAGTCTTCAGGGAGCGTCTGAAGATTTGAAGGCTGGGGGAGAGTCTGATGGGGCGGGGGAGGGAATTCCACAGCTCAGGTGCAGCACGGGAGAAGTCCTGTAGGCGGGAGTGGGAGGATGTGATGAGAGCTGTGGAGAGCAGAAGGTCATGTGCAGAGCGAAGATGGCAGGCGGGAGTATACTTGGAAATGAGAGATGAAATATAGGGGGGTGCAGTGTTAGTGAGGGCTCTATAAGTTAGCACCAGAGTTTTGAATTTTACTCTGTATGCTAACGGGAGCCAGTGTAGGGACTGACAGAGGGGTGTGGTGTTAGAGAAGCGATGAGTGAGGTAGATTAGTCTTGCAGCAGAGTTCATTATGGACTGTAGCGGGGTTAGTCGGGTGAGAGGCAGGCCAATTAGTAAAGAGTTACAGTAGTCAAGACGGGACATGATGAGTGTTTGGATTAGAATTTTGGTAGTGTCTTCTGTGAGAAAGGGTCGGATTCTAGAGATGTTGCGGAGGTGGAGGCGGCATGAGTTGGAGATTGACTGGATGTGAGGAATGAAGGATAGGGCAGAGTCAAATGTGACCCCCAGGCAGCGTGCTGTAGGGGTTGGTGTGATGGAAGTGTTGTTAACGGTGAGGGTAATGTTTGGGATAAGGCTGGTTGTAGATAGAGGGAAGAGAATTAGTTCAGTTTTGCTAAGGTTAAGTTTGAGTTGATGGGAGGACATCCAGGAAGACACAGCAGACAGACAGTCAGACACTCGGGACAGGAGGGAAGGAGAGAGGTCTGGGGAGGAAAGATATATTTGGGTGTCATCAGCATAGAGATGATGGTGAAACCCAAAGGAGTTTATTAGTTTTCCAAGGGAAGCAGTGTAGATTGAGAAGAGCAAGGGTCCCAGTACTGATCCTTGGGGCACACCAACAGACAGTGGGAGGGGTGGGGAAGTGGAGCCAGAGTATGAAACACTGAAGGAGCGGTTGCAGAGATAAGATGAAAACCAGGAGAGTGCAGTGTCGCAGAGGCCTAGGGAGTGGAGGGCTTGGAGGAGGAGTGGGTGATCGACTGTGTCAAATGCGGCTGACAGGTCCAAAAGAATGAGTAGGGAGTAGTGGCCTTTAGACTTGGCTGAGAGCAAGTCATTGGCCACTTTAGTGAGGGCAGTCTCAGTGGAGTGATGAGGGCGGAATCCGGATTGCAAGGGATCTAGCAGGGAATGGGAGCAGAGGAATTTAGTGAGCCGGTTATATGCAAGGCGCTCAAGAAGCTTGGAGGCAAACGGGAGTAGGGAAATTGGCCGGTAATTTGACAATGAGTTTGGGTCCAGGGACGGTTTTTTTAGGATGGGAGTGATCAGTGCATGTTTGAAAGAGGATGGGAAGGTGCCGGTTGACAAAGAGAGGTTGAATAAGTGAGTAAGGATTGGAGTTAGTAGAGGGGAGAGTTCTTGGGTGAGCTGAGATGGGATTGGGTCGAGAGGGCATGTGGTTAGGTTTGAGCGAGTGAGGAGAAGGGAGACTTCATCCTCAGTGACAGGTGGGAAGGAGCTTAGTGTGTATGTGGGAGAGGCGACAGGGCTGGGCTGGCTGGGTGGGGGTGGTAGTGATGAAATGTCATGTCTGATAGATTCAATCTTGCTCTTGAAGTGGTTGGCGAGATCTTGGGCAGAGAAGTTAGTGGAAGGTGTTTGTGTTGGTGGGTTTAGAAGAGATGTGAAGGTTGAGAAAAGGCGTTTGGGGTTGGATGAAAGATTAGAAATTAGAGAGGAGAAGAATGACTGTTTAGCCAGGGAGAGGGCAGAGCTATACGAACGGAGAATTAATTTGTAGTGTGTGAAGTCGGCTGTGGAGCGCGATTTCCTCCAGTGCCTTTCAGCAGTGCGTGAGCACCTTTGGAGGTATCGCGTTAGTCTTGTGTGCCAGGGTTGTAGTGGGGTTGTGCGTGGGTGGCGTGGAGTTGCAGGTGCAGCGATGTCAAGGGCTGAAGTGAGAGTGCTGTTGTAGAGAGCAGTAGTTTTGTCTGGGCAAGTAAGTGTGAGGATGGGGTTGAGGATAGGCTGCAGGGAGGTGGAAAATTGTTGCTTATCAAGAGAATGTAGATTTCTCCGCATGCGCTTGATTGTGGCGGGGGTGATGGGTTTGCGTGGTATGATGAGGTTACCGGTGAGGAGGTGGTGGTCAGAGAGGGGAAAGGGGACATTAGAGAAGTTGGAGACCGAGCAGAGGTTAGTGAAGATCAAGTCGAGGGAGTGACCATCACTGTGTGTGGGAGAGCTGGTCCACTGTGATAAGCCTAAGGAGGTTGTTAAGGAGAGGAGTTTGAGGGCAGGGGGGGGTGTTGTGATTATCTATAGGGATGTTGAAGTCACCCATGATGAGAGTAGGGACATCAGAGGACATGAAGTGAGGGAGCCAGGAGGTGAAGTGATCAAGGAATTGTGCAGTGGGACCAGGTGGCCTGTATATGACAGCGACACGCAGGGGGAGGGGAGAGAAGAGGCGAAGTGTGTGAGCTTCAAATGTAGGGAAGGAAAGAGAGGGAACAGTGGGGAGTACCTGAAATATATGGTTAGGGGGCAGCAGGATGCCTACTCCCCCTCCCTGCCTGTTGCAAGGCCTCGGTGTGTGTGTGAATTGAAGGCCTCCATATGAGAGTGCGGCAGTGGAGGCAGTGTCTGATGATGTGAGCCAAGTTTCAGTGATGGCAAGGAGGTTTAGGGAGTGAGAAATGAACAGATCATGAACAGCTGTTAGTTTGTTACACACAGAGCGGGCGTTCCAGAGACCAAAACAAAAGGGGGGGGGGGAGGAGGTTAGGTGACGGGGTACGGTTATTAGATTGTGAGTGTTGCGTGTGTGAGTGGGTTCTGTGGTCCAAGAGAGAATGGAAGGGGGGCCTGGGTTAGGTGAGATGTCACCTGCAGCAAGTAGGAGGAGAAGGGACAGGGACATAAGGTGAGAGTGAGATTTGAAGCAGTGGGGCTTTTTTGCAGGGGTAGAAGGAGATGGTGGTGATAGGGAGCGGAGGAATGAAAAAAGTTCATGGGAGCAGAGAAGTGGTGAGTGAAGAATTGAGGGTGCAATGTGAATGGCGTGACACTTAATGTGGACACAGGAGGAGGAGAGTCTTATGCAGGTGAGAATGGCGATGACAAAACAAGGAGTTAATTTGCCCATAGTTGGGTTAATGAATGGGGCAGTAGAGATGTGCAACAGTCAGTAATCCAGGAGAGTACAGATGACTTGGCAGTCAAGGGTCAATCCACGGAGCAGAGGGTATAGGTGCCAGGGATGGTGAGGAGAGTCAGTAGCAGAACTGCAAAGTACTTGGTGAGGGTAGGAATCAGTGCAGGGTTAAATGAAGTAGTCCAATGATGATCAGGAGAGGCAGAAGTTGTAATGGTTAATGGTGACTGGAAATCCTGGTTTCTTGCATCAGGTGGTCAGTAGTTTCAGTAGAGGAAGGAAATGTCAGTGCTTGGTGGAAATGACTGTTTCTTCATTCTGAATTCAGCTTGTTTACTTGCCTCTTGTCTGTAGGTGGCTGCAGCAGCTGTCTCTCTCCTGTCCAACTCTCTTGCCTAACTCTCAGTACTTAGATAAAGCTGTACTTTGAGAAAGGTGCCAACTGCTACCCCTGGCAAATGCCACCCCAGGCAAATGCCACCCCTAACTGGGCCTGAATATATACTAACTGGAGTCCCTAAGAACACTGAATTACTGACTGAGGGATTTCCAAATTACAAATTGTTTTGGGATGGAAGAGCTCTGAGTGCGTTCAGGTGTGACACCATTAAATCTCTGATAAGAAACAGACACAGAGAGATATAGGAGAGGAATGGGGGAGGAAGGCAATATGGAGACTGGAACAGGGGGTCAAAATGGCTAATTTAGATTAGTACATACAACAAGGGGTTAAATGGTAGAGGGAGACTGGATGAGATTGGAGAGAGGGAGACTGGATGAGATTGGAGTTCCTGGTGAAGGGTAGATTAGTACATACCAGAAGACTGTATAGTTAATAAACAGTTGGGTTACAGCACAAGATTTTTAAGCAGACTGGATGGGAAACACATACCAGGAGACTGTATAGTTAATAAACAGTTGGGTTACAGCACAAGATTTTTAAGCAGACTGGATGGGAAACACATACCAGGAGACTGTATAGTTAATAAACAGTTGGGTTACAGCACAAGATTTTTAAGCAGACTGGATGGGAAACACATACCAGGAGACTGTATAGTTAATAAACAGTTGGGTTACAGCACAAGATTTTTAAGCAGACTGGATGGGAAACACATACCTGTAAGGAAGATGAGAAAGTTGTTAGAAGACTGTCTTCATAGAGCATACAATGCAGCATACTGGATAGATATTAACATATTATTTCTCTTGCCTAACTCTCAGTACTTAGATAAAGCTGTACTTTGAGAAAGGTGCCAACTGCTACCTCTGGCAAATGCCACCCCAGGCAAATGCCACCCCTAACTGGGCCTGAATATATACTAACTGGAGTCCCTAAGAACACTGAATGACTATATGATGCCACCATAATATAATAATGTGCAAATAGTTATAATGATAACTGTCACGTGCCTATAAACTAATGGATATCAGTGCTAATCCACTACTGTACAAATTTCCATTGATATAAAAATATAATACTCTTCAAAGACTACTGATATGTAAGGTAATCACAAATAATATATGAATTCCGGTTCGGGAGAGAGGAGAGATCCGGGGAAATCTGAATACCCAGGTACTTAATGGATTCATTGTACCATCTTAGAGGAAATTTGCTGTGAAGCAAGTCCTCCATCTGTGGGTCCAGATTAAGATTAAGCACCTCTGACTTGGTATAGTTAATTAACGCTTGTGAAATGTTGGAGTATTCACTCGGGGGGGGGGGGAGGAAGAGGGTTGAGAGACAAAAAATAGAATGTCATCGGCAAAGGCTGCCAGTTTGAAATGTTCCAAACCTGCTTGAATGCCTGATATTGATGGATGAAGGCGCACAGATTGTAGAAGCAGTTCCAATGTTAGGATGAAAATTAATGGAGACAAGGAGCAACCTTGTCGAGTACCGTTAGTGATGGGAAAAGAGGAGGAGATAGTACCATTAACTAACACTTTGGCTAATGGTGAAGTATACAGGCTCATAATGCCTTAAAGCATAAGAGGCCCCAGACCTATGTTACATAATGTTTCTCTAATATAAATCCAATTTACCTGTAACGGTTTTCAAGACACTCAGACCAGTAGGTAAAATAAAACACAGTTTTATTAAACAAAATAAAAGAAAGGATCGTCCTCTATAGGCAGCACAGAATAATAGCAAATAGGCTGTAGTTGCCCAGTATACAGATAAATAAACTTTACAGAGACATTCACATAACAGTTACTGAAGGCAGAGAACACAGGGGTTAACACAAGTAATCAGTCAGTCTCTGTTGTGGTGTTTGGCACGCCCAAGGTGGTAATGAGGCAGTGAGTGGTGTAGTTGATACAACACCTAAAGTCCATAAAACAGAGATAACTGCTTCAGCAGAATGGAACTGAGACCAGAACCCTGCAGAGACTTGAGCCTGTAGCCCCCACGGGCGTAGTAATGGAAGCGACTGGATTGCAAGAGCTTGAGCTGATAGCCCCCATGGACGTAGTAACGGAACCAACTGGATTGCAAGAGCTTGAGCCAATAGCCCCCATGGGCATAATAACGGAAGCAACTGGATTGCAAGAGCTTAAGCCAATATCTCCCATGGACGTAATAACGGAAGCAACTGGATTGCAAGAGCTTGAGCCAACAGCCCCCACGGGCGTAATAACAGAAGCAACTGGATTGCAAGAGCTTGAGCCAATAGCCCCCATGGGCGTAATCACAGAGGATAGCACTGAACGAGCTATATCAATGGAGCCTCCCACAGGGATGGTAAAGGAGACCAATTATACTGCAAAGAATAGAATGAACCGTCGCCTCACAAGGCTTAGGATGGACCGGCTCAGCAGTAATAGCGGCTGACAGGTAACAGCACCGCAAGTGTAAGAATAAGCTATAGCTCTGTACCAGTGAATGGAGGCTCAGTGATGGAAGCACAACTCTGCACGGTAAACGGAGGCTCAGCAACCAGGAGCACAGCTCTGCACGGGTTAACGGAAGCTCAACCAGCAGGAGTACAGCTCTGCACGGGTTAAGGGAGGCTCAGCCAGCAGGAGTACAGCTCTGCACGGGTTAACGGAGGCTCACAATCAGCCCTGCCACAACCACCGGAGATAGTCAGAATGTTGCCTCAGTGACAGCGGGAAGCTGGAACGCTGGCGGGGTAGTAGCAAGCCGGTACAGGTCACAAGCAGGAACGTCAGCCAGGCCGGGTCAGATCACGGAGTAGGCTTCTCAGACAAGCCAGATCAGGTCACAAGCAGGAACGTCAGCCAGGCCGGGTCGGATCACGGAGCAGGAACACAGGAGTGTAGTCAAAACAGGCCAAGTCGGTAAACAGGAATCAGGAACACTGGAACACAGCACAGCAATACTGGCTCAGGAACACCACGAAAGGGCACCTGACAGGTGCCAATGGCCAGGCATAAAAAGGTCACCAGGGGCGGGCCAAACAGGCTCCACCAATAGGAGCGCAGCACAAGCGAGAGTGACAGATGGAGATCACGGGCACCGTGATAATACCCTATCAAATGCCTTTTTGGCATTGTACGAAAAGAAGATTGTGGGCGTTTTTGTCAATAAAGCAAGGTTGGTAAGGGAGATTACTGTGGAAATGTTATGTCTGGGCTCACGCCCGAGGACAAATCCGGTTTGGTCCAGATGAATAAGCTGAGGAAGGACAGGACGAAGTTGATCATCCAGTATCTTCACAAATAATTTCAGATCAGCATTTAGCAAAGAGATCGGCGATAATTTCCACATTGAGTAGGATCTTTCATTGGTTTTGGAATAACCACAATGTGTAATTCTAACGACTGCAATGGGAAAGGTTGTCCTTGCAGGACCGCATTGAAAGAAGATAAAAGATGAGGGGACAAAGAGGAAATGAAAGTCCTATAGTAGGGTACGGTAAAGCCGCCCGGACCAGGGCTCTTCCTTAGAGGCATGGACTTAAGTGCAGATAAGAGTTTGAGTTCCGTAATAGGCTGCTCAAGAGACTCCACATCACTTGAGGAGAGATTGGGGACTTAAGCTCGTAAGAGAAATCCGCAAATGCATAGAGGAAGGGGAAGAGGGAGGATATTATAAGTTGTAGAGTTTGGCGTAGAAATCCCTAAAGGCTTCGGCTATTTGTGGATATTCGTGTAGTGGTGTGTAAAGTCGAGATGAGATTTTGTTGATGCTAATGGTATGTCTTTTGATTTTTATGAGCCTAGCTAGTGTTTTGCAGCATTTATCCCCCGAGATGTATTTTTCCTATATGAGGAGCATGAAAGACTTCTGAAAATCCTCTTTCAGTGTTTAATTGGTTCTTGAAGTTCTGGAGATCTTGCAAAAGTTGTTGTGAGAGAGATTTTTTTATGGGTATCCTCTCTGATACGAATCAGACATAGCAGGAGAGGAGTTGATCTGAAAGTATTCATCAATAATGGAAGTTAAGGAGTCTCTGGTAGAAGGATCTGTGATGGTTAAGTTGTTAAGTCTCCAGGATCCAGGGGAGGTGATGGTAACAAAATTAGAGAGGGTCATCATGACCAGAGAATGGTCCGACCAGGAGATAGGGTCAATGATAACCTTCTTCAGACGCGGTAGGAGGAATTGAGAAAGGAAGAAATAATTATCACAGTATCCCTTGGCAGCCTAGCGCTCCCGTGCTTCCTACCTCTGTATGGCCACCGTCCGGCATGGCCTCCAGCCACTTCCTCATTCTGACATCAGCTAACAGGCACTAGCATGGACGCCTGTTAATGGGCCTATTCTGGGTGGCCTAATTGGGTCCTGCCTCCTTCTTCTCCTTAATAATCATCCTTGGGGCTAGGAGTCATTGCCCTTATTTACTCTTGTGCTCCGTTGTGACCTGTGCTTCTCTAAGAATCCGCTCGGTTCTGACCTGTGGCTCTGGCTGACTCACTCACTCCGTGTATGACCCTGGCTTGTCTGACTACCCACATTGGTTCTGACCTGTGGCTCTGGCTGACAAACTCACTCCGTGTATGACTCCAGCTTGTCTGACAACCCACTTTGGTTCTGACCTGTGGCTCTGGCTGACAAACTCACTCCGTGTATGACCCCAGCTTGTCTGACAACCCACACTGGGTCTGACCTGTAGCTCTGGCTGACAAACTCACTCTGTGTATGACCCCAGCTTGTCTGACAACCCACATTGGTTCTGACCTGTGACTCTAGCTGACTAACTCGCTCCTTGTTAACCCCGGCTTGTCTGACTACCCACATCAGTTCTGACCTGTGGCTCTGGCTGACTCAGTCGCTCCATGTAGTCCCCAATTTGTCTGTCCTCCGGCTCCGGCTTCTATGTCTCTCCGTGTATCCCCGGTTTGTCTGACCTGTGGCTCTGGCTTACTACTCACTCTGTACACTCCTAACCGGCCTGTACATTAGCCTCTGTGACCCGTGGCTCTGTCCGACTCTCACTCCCTGTTGCCTTTAGTCTCCGGTAAATCGCAGTAGTGCAGTGTGTAGCACAGTGTGCAGCTCCGGGTAGGAGCTTGGGCCCTATCATCTGGTGGTCTGTGGTTGTGTGGGATATTATCATCGTTATATCTCATATATTATTATCATTGTATAGTCTAATAAAGGTGGTTATATTTTATTACTGTGTCTGTCCTTTGCCTGACTACCGTGACAATAATCAATTCTACTGTAGGTGGAGTGAGGAAAAGAGTACAAGGTGTAATCTCTGTCTCGTGGCTGGTGAAGTCTCCAGGAGTCCAGAAGGTGACTATCTGAAAATTGTTTTCTAAGTTGGTGGAATTGGGAGAGTTTGAAAGGAGATTTCCCGGATGAGGCATCCAATGAAAGATCACACGCCACGTTAAAGTCCCTCCCATGATGAGCCTGCCATCAGGGGAAGAGTCAAGTACAGAAAGAGTTTTGGAGATGAACGAGATCTGAGATGAATTTTGGCAATAAGCGTTTAGAATTGTAACCGGTTTATTGTATAGCAAACCAGTAACCATCAGGTACCGACCTTCAGGGTCAGCAGTCACATCACATAAGTCCAAGGTACAGAGTCTCCGAAGAGAATACAAACACCCACAGTAGGGAAAAGGCGATTAGAGAAGTTTGGTCTCGAGGCGGAAGAGAAGTGGGTCTCTTGGACCAGTATGATGTCTGCCGCTCTTTTGTTTAGGTCACATAACAGCATCACTCTCTTTTCCGGGGTGTTCAGCCCCTTGGCATTCACAGACAGTAAATTAATGTCTGACATGAGTCAACACTGGAGGAGTAGTGGGGGCTACCCACTGGACTTTGAAGGAGTCGGGGGTGGGAGAGATGAGGAGAAGGTAAAAGAGAGGAGGAGAGCTGACAGGAAGAAATATAGGGAAAAGATCAAGAAACCGTAGTAATAGAGAAGCAATGCGAGAAGATACGAGAAGGGCACGGAGTGTGCCAAAGGACCTTTGGGGGAAGGCACTTCAGCCAGTTCAAGAACAATGTGGGGAGATGGTCCAGTCTGAGCATGTAGAGCAGTTGAAAAGGCTTATGAAGAACACTAAAAATGGAATTTGAGGGAGAGTGGAAAGTAAGTTTAGAGGAAATTTGTAAGTAGATGCATATGTCAAGAGGTGAGAAATGTGGAGGAGGAGTGGATGAAGATGTTGTGCGTCGGATGAAGTGAGTGAAAAATTATCAGAGGAATGATGTGTGTACAAGCAGCTAGAAAGTAGAAAGTTCAGGTGCAGGTGAGCATTAGGATGACGAATGTGCTATAAGAGTATGCCTATTATGATGAAGAGGAGTATGAGAGAAGTGTGACAATGGTACAAAAAACCTTTGGTGAGTAGCAATTACATAAATTGAAAGAAACTTTCAATATTTCTACAAGCAGAACAATAAAAGTACATATGAAATAGTAAACATTAGGTAATTTCATTTGATAACATTACAGACTGGATCTTGTGTGTTAGAATGGCAGGATGAACACCATATCTAACCGGAGCTGTAATCCAGGGTCAGAATGGAATGCGGGGAAATATTACAGTCGTCTAGGGCGGATAATAGAGAAGTTTGAAATGTCCAGTTATGGGAAGATATTGGGGTAAGTAGTGAGTCCCACGTAGTTAATAGCTATATCAGTACATCAAATACAGGGGATAGGAGTCAGTGAGGCTGCATCAGGTGCTGGTTCCTGGTCTGGGGGGGGGCTAGAGGGAGATGATACCATTGACGTGTTGGCCCGCCTGGTCAGGAGTGAAGCAATGGGGAATGTGGAGCATGGAAAGTCAAGGGAGGTATATCAAAAAGTCATTATAATCACATCCAGGAGGGATCAAGGTTGTGAGGAGCTTGATGGTGGATCTTTAGAAGAAAGAGTCAAGCAGTTTACTCTGTACTTTGGGTGGTGCCATAAATCTTTGACTTTATACTCTGTGCGAACACAGAGTGAAAGTTGTAGTAGGGTATAGAGGTGCTGGAAAAAGAGGTCACTCTTAGCAACCTAGACAAATGTGGGTCAGTAGTGAATAGATATTGACTCAAATATGTGCCTCCTTGGCCTTGTTTTAACACACACCTGAATGCTGCAGATGAGCAAACTGCTTTGGCTTTTATAGAGATGGTCACACTTGCTGATGATCAATTAATCAAGGGCATTTTATTAGCAACACCTGTCTGCTACTTGGCATCCTAATTCCTATGGAAGCAGTAAGGGTGTACTTAGTTTTTCATACATGGTGTCTCCATTTTGGGTTTATTTTTGTTAAATCTTGACACGGTGTAATATGTCATGTGTTGATGTTCATCTGAGGTTGTATTTACCTAATTTTTAGACCTGCTAAGGAACAGATGATTGTTATTATGTCCTAAACTATAGAATTGAAAGAGGGTGTACTTTCATTTTCACATGACTGTATATATATATATATATATATATATATATATATATATATATATATATTTTTTTTTTTATATTATATATATACACACACATACATACAAAATTTCCACTCGCCTGCTCGCATTTTGTGAGGAGAATTTGAGTGAGGGCGAGTGGAAATTGAAGCCCTGCATGAAAATGGCCTTTCATACTTGGTTGCTGCCAGAGTGCCCTATTCAACAGCAGCTTGGCTAAGACACACGGCCCCACGACGCATGATGTGCTGAGTGGTGTCATGATTATTCACTGAATGCGCATGTGCGGCGGTGCTTGAATCACAGCAGAGTGAGTGGAAACACATTGGGGTGAGAGGCTGTCTTGATTCCTGGCCACGGCGGCAGTTCTTGAATCGTTGCAGAGTTGGACACAATGAGTACACTGACTGCTGCTGTGCTCATGCTGCCTCACTCAGTCAGTGCTGCCTTCCTTGTCTGGCCTCTAGTGACACCAGCAGCCATCAGGATGAGGATAGCTAAGCTTAGCCCAGCTGATAACTTCAGGTAACTTCAGTCAGTGCTCGATCAGCTTGACTTCAACTCTGTCCAAGAATATACATTATACAATTTGGTGTCTCGGTCACATGACTCTCCACACAAGAGAGAATTCGGATCATCTGGTGACTTGGTAACTGAATGGGGGCTGTACACAAATTTAGTTTTTTAAGCATATCTTGGTGTCCCTGTGTTTAGGAGATCAGACTCTGTGGTATGTATATAAGTGTATCACTCTGGTGTCCCTGTGTTTAGGAGATCAGACTGTGTGGTGTGTATATAAGTGTATCACCCTGGTGTCCCTGTGTATAGGAGATCAGACTGTGTGGTGTGTATATAAGTGTATCAGTGACAGGCGGAGAGTGATGGGAGTTGTAGCCTGACAACAGCTAGAGAGTCACAAGTTGTCCACCCAGTTGTTTTCAATTCTCTTTTCCCTCCAGGAGAACACTTAATTAAACCTATGAATAGATAACATGACATGCTTATATGCACCGCTCTTCAGGTGATTTGTCCACTTGCAATGTATACAATAATTAGGCGTGTAACACTGACCTGCTGAGCGGGTCCTCATGTACCTGCTATTAGGATCCATCAAGGCATCATGCAAATGTGTACACTCACTGTAGAAAAAATGCGTAAGGAACTGATGCTGTAGTTGAATATACACATCTGGAGAGCTTAACCATACTTTGAGACCTACATGCTGCGTTTTGCAGCTGGTGATAGCAGGGCATGACGTGCTTCTGTTGTACAAAGTATCCTTTTGATTCACTTAACCTTCCTTTCTAACTTGACTCCACAAGGCTGGTCTCATCAGGTTAAATCATTAGTTGCCCAGTGCTTTAAAATAATTAAAGCTGAATATTGAAAAAATATAATTCAGAGTTTATCCTACTGATTAAAACATGGAAACTACAACTGATGATAGATGTTTTATTCGCAAGTTATTGCAGCTGGAACTTGAATTTTTGTTAGAAGTACCTCTACAGCCTGATGTTTTACTGTGGCGCTACTGTTAGACCATCCTATGGCCTTTAAGAGGTTAAGCATTGGGTTCATTACTATGGCTTTTATGTATAAAGACAAAGTGTGGCAAATCAACTGTACCATGTTTATTAAGAGTTTCAGCAGTTAAACCAAATATTTTATATCTCCACTTGTTGATGTCTTATGCACATATTTTCCTTTTAAATTATGTGTGTACATTGTTTGTTGTTGAATATTTTTGTTAATTGTATTCTGAATAAAACATAGGACAACATTGTTATTTCATCAAAGAGTACTTAAGATGGGTGGGGTTAAAGGTGGGGATATGGGTGGGGCTAGGAGTGGAAACTGACGGGTAACTTTTCAGGCCTGGTTAGTAGCTCAGGACTTGAAATTGTAAGCCCTGATTTTGGCCACCCTTTGCCTTTAAAACAGCATAAATTCTTCTAGGTACACCTACACAAAGTTTCTTAAGGAACTTAGCAGGTAGGTTGTTCCAAACATCTTGGAGAACTAACCACAGTTCTTCTGTGGCTTTAGGCAGACTCCGTTGCTTCTCTCTCTTCATGTAATCCCAGACAGAATCAATGGTGTTGAGATCAGGGATCTGTGGAGGCCATACCATCACTTCCAGGACTCCTTGTTCTTCTTTATGCTAAAGATAGTTCTTAATGACTTTGGGTGTATGTTTGGGGCTGCTGTCATGCTGCAGAATAAATCTGTGGCCAATCAGATGCCTCCCTGATGGTATTGCATGATGGATAAGTATCTGCCTGTACTTCTCAGCATTAATTCTGACCAAATCCCCAACTCCATTTGCACAAATGCAGCCCCTAATTTGCAAGAAACCTTGACCATGCTTTACTGTTGTGTGCAGACACTCAATCTTGTTCCAGTCTCCAGTCCTTTGGAGAACAAATTGCCTTCTGCTACAGCCAAATATTTCAAATTTGACTCATCGGTACAGAGCACTTGCTGCCATTTTTCTGCACCCTAGTTCCTATGTTTTCTTGCATAGTTGAGTCACTTGGCCTTGATTCCACATAGGATGTATGGCTATTTGGCCACAAGTCTTCTATGAAGACCACTTCTGACCAGACTTCTCCGGACAGTATGGGTGTACCAGGATCCAACTGTTTTCTGCCAATTCTGAGATGATGGCACTGCTACTGCTAGACATAGTCCAATTGTGAAGGGAAGTAAGCATGATGTGTCTCTCATCTGCTGCACTAAGTTTCCTTGGTTGAACACTGCGTCTACAGTCCTCATCATTGCCTGTTTCTTTGTACTTCTTCAAAAGAGCTTGGACAGCACATCTGGAAACTCCTGTCTGCCTTGCAATTTCTGCCTGGGAGAGACCTTGCTGGTGCAGTATAACCACCTTGTGTCTTGTTGCTGTGCTCAGTCTTGCCATGGTGTATGACTTTTGACATTAAACTTCAGCAGCCTCATCTTGTTAGCTGAGTATGGGCTATTCCTCATCCAGTTTTATTCCTCCTACATAGCTGTTTCTGTTTCAGTTAATGACTATGTTTCAGCCCACATTAAATCGATGATCATGTTTGTTATAATTGTTTAATCATACACCCTACTATATGCCTACAAAATCCCTGACTTTGTTTAAGTGTACTTAGAAGAATGGATGCTATTTTAAGGCAAAGGGTGGTCACACCAAATATTGATTTGATTTAGAGATTTTTCTTCTGATCACTCAGTATGCAGTTTGTTAATTGATAAAAATAATCTATTAACGTATCTATTTTTGAAAGCATTTTTACTGATAACAGTTGTTCACACCTAAGACTTTTGCACAGTACTGTATATTATATATATATAGATAGATAGATAGATAGATAGATAGATAGATAGATAGATAGATAGATATAGACATATATAGGTATTTTTGCACTGATAATGTCATCTTTGTAAACTAAGCCTTAGATTGTGTCGTTGCTTTAAAGAGATACAAGCTTATTAATGGAACAACACAGACTTATTACAGAAACAACATAGAACATTAGGTACAAAAGAAAGTGGAACACTTCTGGATGAAACCATTTGCCAAAATTCTCATTGATTTAAATTGGGCTTTAAACCCCTTTGATTCTAGGGAGGCCTGAAAAGTTGTACTTTGCAATTCATTAGAATCTGCTTTAGTATTCAAGGGGATAAAACCCCCATTTTAATCAATGGAAATGAGCAATTGGTTTGAGTCAGAATTGCTCCTCTTTTCTTTTGTGCATAAGGCACACAGTTTAGAAACATTAATTATAGTCAATAGGCATTGTAATAAATATTTGAGGACAAGAGGAGTTTGCATCACAATGCACTGCACACTACTCTGTTCCACAAAAGGTTGAATAAAGTTTTCAGCAATAGCACATGGAGCAAAAATGTTCCCAATAGACTAACATTACCTTCATCAACTCAAACCAGGCAAAGACAGTATACTGTATTAGAGTGGCATGTAATAGGTTTTATAGATTCAAATAAATGAGGGAACTCAAAAATAAGGCTATTTACTGATAAACTTGAGAACTGAAATCGTGACAGACAATTGACATATTTGACATCATTTTAAATTAGTCATGTCAAATATGCAGTCTACAGGCCAAAGACGTGCCCCGTCTCATGGGATGAACGTAAACTACAGGTTGGCCTCCATAGAGAGGATTTTAAGTGTTCTGCAGCCCAGCATAAAGGGGTTAAATCTCCATTTAGATCACTCTCAGTCACTAACCCTTTGAATGCCATGGAGGTGTATAATGCATTCCTTTACCATGTAGAACCCCACTAGTACAAATATGCAAATGTAACAATATAAATAGGCAAGCAACATTTGCAAATATATACTGGCTGGCCTATTGGCTGCATGTAAATTGATTGTGGACACTTTGCATATGGTGATTTTTTTCACTTATTACTTTTAGATGTGTTACACACTAATTAGCTCCTAAGGCACTTGGATAAGGATTTATATACAGTGGTAATATAACTTTTTTTTTTTTTACACTTTTTAGAGATTTCTTCCCCTGTACTATGTTACACTGCATATTTAAGGGGGTGACATGGACTATGTGATTGTCTTGTTATCACAATGATAATCAACATATTGACCCTTTCTAAATATATAGCAATTGATTGGAATTTGGTAAAGGCCTGAAAATGCTGATACTATATTCTCTCTATCTCACACGAGGCATTGATTTTGTCAGGAATGGCAAAGCCACACGGTCACGCTGATTGTATTTGTGACAGCATGATTTTGTGATTAAACCTTCAAAAACTTTATGGACTGTGTGCTGGCTCGTCTTGGTAAGCCCAGGCTGATTGTATAAATAAAAATATACATATATATCAAAGAAGTGCAGCCCAGACAAAAGTATACTAGGACTGCAACAATAGTACATTAAGTAAAAACAGAAGCACATTTTGTGAAATACAGAATTAATGTATAATATAAACTCCTTACAGAAACCTTACAGTATACCCATCACTTGAAAAAGAAAGCATATTACTATTAATTTGCAATGAAAAGATAAACATACTTTGTGTTACTTCTTTCTTTTTTCACAGCAACACAAAAGCAATGCATTGCACACCCCTCTGGCACTGAAAGGTTTTAAGTTCTTTAGCTTGAGCTCTTTAAATTGGACTTTGGATGACCTCTCTGCTGTTTGGGCTTAGGAGTCTAATATGGCGGACTCCCTAGGACAATCAGCTGATAGCCCTCTGTACTCCATTTACGATTAGAATATATTTCAACATTACAAAAATCATGGGACTGGTTTATCTAAGACCAAAGTATTCATAGTTAAGTTCAATTTTAAATGCACCCTATAATAGTGTAGTCCAATCTTCTGTTTAACCCTTTTGAATGCCAGACAGGTATGCAACACATTGTGTTTTTCACCAACAATTGAGTCTTTTATAACATTCAAGGG
This sequence comes from Rhinophrynus dorsalis, assembly GCA_037306005.1. Classification (NCBI taxonomy): domain Eukaryota; kingdom Metazoa; phylum Chordata; class Amphibia; order Anura; family Rhinophrynidae; genus Rhinophrynus; species Rhinophrynus dorsalis. The sequence continues at coordinate 222,536,283 of CM074718.1, read as the reverse complement.
GTTACAAAACACAATATAAGTTTAAAGAAATATTTATTTGTCCCTTATATTTCAAATGCCCTGTAATACAAGTGTTCCTAGTGTACATTAGTCTCAGTCAGTTCAAAAGATGTCAATTAGATTGTAATGTAAGACTTCACATAACGCACTAGTAACTATTTGTATGTTATGTCTTTTAGGAGGATTGGAATCCTAGTTCATTGATGAGCACAGCCCTCTTCTAGTGTGGCATTGTCTTCTAAATCTATCGTTTGATGCTGCCTGCAAGTTTCCATGGCTGTAACATAGAATTTGATAGCAGATAAGAACCATTCGGCCCATTGAGTGCCCATTAAGAAATAAGTTATCACATCTGGAGTTATTGCTGAAGATATTCACTTCTATTGCTCATTGCATCACAGTAAGACAATTCATTTGTTGCTAAATTGTTGAATATTAATATACATATATTTACAGTAAGATTTCTGCTCTGGAATCTTATTTAAAGGTCAAGTATTTACAGAAAAATGTAAGGACCATATGTATAAGTGGTGGTTATCAAAAATGGGAATGTTGACTTTTAAATGTATAATTATGATCATGTTTTATGCACAATATGTTTTTCTTTGTTATTCTTATTGTGGCACTTTAGAATAATTATATATTACTATTTTAATTACTATTAATATATTACTTATTTGTATCCATCATAATACCCTTAACAAGTGATATGTGAAGTGTTAGGGGTGCCCCAAAAATCTAGACTGAGTGGACACCATGCTCACAGTTCCTATAGAAGTCATCTACACCTCAATGACGAGGCCCAACAAGGCTGAAATGTACGTCTGGGGTTGGCTGCTTCTCTTGACAGGACCAGTATGTTGTGCTTTAGGATATTTCCTCTCTGAAAAAGGCACTAGTGGGCTAAAAGAAACTGCACCCTAGATAGTACACCACTCCTAGACAGCCTGAAAATGTATATTGCAGGCTCTTTCCTAGCTGAGCGTGTCTGACTTCCAATTTACATTTGAAAATTATCCAAGGGATTGGTCACCCCAAGGGTAATAAGGGAATCCAGCAGTGAACCCCTTGCTCGCAGTGCCTGGAGAGATCAGCTATACCTCACTGATGAGGCCCAGCAAGGCCGAAACATACTTCTGGGGTTGGCTGCTTCTCTTGCTTAGAGAGGAATTGCCTGGTACTTTCATGGCCTGCTGCTTTTTTGGCAGGACCAGTATGATGTACTTTAGGATATTTCCTCTCAGTGAAAGGCACTAGTGGGTTACAAGAGACTGCAATCGGGATAGGACACCACTCATAGAGAGCCTGCAAATTTATATTGCAGACTCTTTCCTAGTCCAGCTTCTCTGACTTCCAATTTACATGAGTATTAGGGACGACTTGAACAAAAAAGATTAAGAACCACATGTATAGAGACTGAAGGAAATCAACAGCTCCATAAAGGAAAACTAAAAACTTTCCATTGATTTAAATGGAGCTTTTAACCCTGTTGAATGCTAGGGAGGCCTCTGTCATCAGTACATTGCTTTGAAGTGCATATAATATCTCTTTAGCTTGCAAGGAGTTAAAACTCCTTCTAAATCAATTGCTCCACTTTTATCTTTTACATAAGGATTTTTGGACCTTATCCACAAAAGCAAACCAGAGCTATTCTGGGGCAAACCAACTGCATCATATGGGAGAAAAAAAAAAAAAACTGGCATGGATTTCTATGGCACTTTTAATCCCCTCTGCAGTAAATTTGAGAACTGTAGCATTTTTCGGGTTAAACATCCCATTAAAACAATATGAAGTTATATTTGTACCTTAACCCCTTAGTGACAGCTGCATGCATACGCGGTTGTCATCTTAACGCCAGTGGTACATTTTTTTTTTTTTAAACAATTCCGGAGTCTCTGAACGGTGTGCAGCTGCACGGAGACCCAGACTTCCGGGATTTACCAGGTACGTCCTCTGTCACTAAGTGACAGTTTTTGTGGGACGTACCTGGTAAGTCAATTGTCGCAATGGGGTTAAATGTGGTTGGTTTACTCTAGAATTGCTCTGCTTATAGTGCAGCTATTTTGCTCCTTAATTGCTCCTAATTTCTTTTGTGAATAATGCCCTTCAAGAAGAAGCACATTAAGGTCCTGGAGTGGCCTAGACAGTCTCCAGACCTTAATCCCATTGAAAATCTGTTCAGGAAGCTGAAGGTTCAAGTTGCCAAATGTCAGCCTCAAAACCTTAATGACTTGGAGAGGATCTGCAAAGAGGAGTGGGACTAACCTGTTGGCCAACTACAAGAAATGTCTGACCTCTATGTTTGCCAACAAGGGTTTTACCACCAAGTACTAAGTCATGTTTTGCAAAGGGGTCAAACACTTATTTCACTCAGTAAAATGCAAATCTATTTATAACTTTTTTGAAATGCGTTTTTCAGGATTTTTGTTGTTGTTATTGTTTCACCCAGTTCTCCTCTGAATCATTCAGATGTTCAATGGAAAATTTCAGACGGGCCTGTACATGTGCTTTCTTGAGCAGGGGGACCTTGTGGGCAATGCGGGATTTCAGTCCTTCATGGCATAGTGTGTTACCAATTGTTTTCTTGGTGACTATGGTCCCAGCTGCCTTGAGATCATTGACAAGATCCTCCTGTATAGTTCTGGGCTGATTCCTCACCGTTCTCATGATCATTAAAAAACCACGAGGTGAGATCTTGCATGGAGTCCCAGATCGAGGGAGACTGACAGTTATTTTGTGTTTCTTCCATTTGCGAATAATTGCACCAACTGTTGTCACCTTCTCACCAAGCTGCTTGGCGATGGTCTTGTAGCCCATTCCATCCTTGTGTAGGTCTACAGTCTTGTCCCTGACATCCTTGGACAGCTCTTTTGTTTTGGCCATAGTGGAGAGTTTGGAATCTGATTGATTGATTGCTTCTGTTGACAGGTGTCTTTTATACAGGTAACACACTGAGATTAGAAGCACTCCCTTTAAGAGAGTGATCCTAATCTCATCTTGTTACCTGTATAAAAGACACCTGGGAGCCAGAAATCTTGCTGATTGATAGGGGGTCAAATACTTATTTCACTCAGTAAAATGCAAATCAATTTATAACTTTTTTAAAATGCTTTTTTTCACAATTTTTTTGTTGTTATTCTGTCTCTCACTATTCAAATAAACCTACCATTAAAATTATAAACTGATAATTTCTTTGTCAGTGGGCAAACGTACAAAATCAGCAGGGGATCAAATATTTTTTCCCTAACTGTAAAAACTATTATTAGGGTGCTATGTTCAAAAAGTCATCATAATGAAAACATTGTCAGATCGTGAGTTGGTAGTAAAAGAAGTAAAAAAGTAAATCTGTCACATTTGAAAATGTGTCATAAAGATTTCAAAATGGCAGTAAGATGAGTTTTGTGAATACTGTTCTTAAAAATCTGATATTAAAAATTTCTTAAATTTGTCTTTAAAATTGCACATTTTCAAAGGAATAAAGACATTTTGCCCAGTTAACACCATATTCTGCCTCTCACTCATATCTACTAATCGCACTTTCATTTGTCTTCTCCAAAATTAGACCATTTTTATTTTGCCTGAACAAATGACAGAACTCAGACAAAAAAGGCTAAAAAGAGATTTTTTTTTTCTCAAAATACATTATATACCATTATGAAAATAGGTTAAATCATTCCCACTTTTAAGGCTGCTTTTTCCCTTTGGCAAAGATATCAGAATTGGATGCAGAAAATGATGGTAAAAGGTCTGAGAATTGATGATACATGCAATAAGAACTTTTTCAGACTATTTACAGATAGTAATACTACTAATACTACAACTTTTTTTAAACGTCTGTTTAACCCCTTAATGACTGATGGTGTGTTCTCCTCTATGGTGACACTGCCAGTGTCACTGATAAACATCCCCCCCTCACTCCCTGCAACAGCAAGTAACTCCATCTTTCTTTCTCTGCCTCTACACTACTAGCTAGCCAGTGTCAAAATCCTCTTTGTCACCCAAGGACTGCAGTGTTAGATCCTACAGTACAGGATACACCTGTATTAGCTTTAGAATAGAGCTTTAGAAGCTTGCAATAAAAGAATAAAACACACAGCAGCTGGTGCAGCATCCACCACTTGTCAGTATATGATTGTCCCTCTTGTTCTTAAGGATGCTGGAGTGAGAGTGTGTGTGTGTCAAGTAGCAACCCTTATCTATTGTATGATTTTTTGTTTGTCTCAGTAGTATCTGCCACTCTGTCCTAGTAGAGTTTCAAACAGGTTCAGCCAGCTCAGGTAGGAAGGATCACTTTCCTCACTGTCTGGAAGATATCAGTAAAACATGTGTTTTGCTTTGTTATGTTTTTATCTGCCTAAACTAGCTAACAACTAAAATTCAACTGTTTTCTCTCCCCATCCCCCCCCCTCTCTCTCTCCCATGCTCCTTTTCCCAGTCACATTCTTTGGCCCCCTTTCTATCCTGCCCTTTTATTTCCTGTGTGATTTCTCTCCCGTGTCTCTCCGCTTCTCTTTCACCCTCCTCTGTCCTAATAAAACTTGAATGCTTTCCCCAGAGCTTTTAGGGTCATCTTATCCATGCCCAATGTGATATTATAAACACCTACATATCCATTTAAACATAGCCAATAATATTTTTTGTAAAACTGCATTGACATTGTCTGTGCAGTACTGAAAACAATCTGCTAAAATACAGAATCAAAGTGGCTACTCCCTCATAGAATGTGCACTAATCCCCAAGTGCAAACCGTCTAAGGTAGAAAAAATTCTGAATATATTTTTTTCTATGGCTGACTGTATTTCTTGGTGATACATGCCCTTTAAATTATGGTATGACTCTATAAATGTATTTCTGTTATGCAATAGATGTGGTGTGTGTTACATTTGTTGCTTATCAAATTGTGTCAAGATACCAATATTCCCAAATGCATTCAATACATTGCATTGTTTTTCCTGCATACAGCCAGCAATTAGATTTACATTCTGCTTCTGTCACAACTTAAAAAGTTGGAAACAACTAGGTGGACTAAAACTGACATCAAAGCCAAATATTACATATGGTCCTGCATGAGATATGAAAATGTAGATGGCACTGCTATGAATCTACAAATATACCCACTCTTTGGTCTGACCCTCAGCCTCTTGTGCTGAGAGGAGGAAGAGTGCTGCATGGGGCAGGGGGAAAGGAGGCAAGTGGGAAGATAGTAAGAGGCAAAGGGGAATCAGTAAGAGAAGACCTGTCTGGGATGCTTGCAGTTCAAGAAGCTTTCTGGAGGCTGAGGGTGAGCGAACACATAAAGAAGCACTTTGCTTAGTATTATATCCAGCACACAGGATAACCGATTGTCTGTTAAACATTAAGCATTACTTAAAGGGATAGTAATACTTCATTTTATCTTTATTTTATTTTGTAGGCATTAAAAAACATGAAGAACGATATAAATCTTATCTCTCAAACCTTTATGGTTTATGAGATATTCACAAGCAAAGTTTCCCCTCCCGCCCCTTTTACCTAGTGTAAGCCATCTCTTCTCAGATGTGGAATGCAGTCCATAGACCAGACAGATAACAGCAGGGGGCAATCTTCTTCCTATGAGAACAATGAAAGCCCTGCCCCCTTGACAAGTTTTTCAGGTTTTTCCATTATCTTAATTGAAGATTGTGCCTCTCTGCAATCTATCTGGGCACCTCCCTTCTGCTCTGGCTGAGCAGTGTTACATCAGTAAAAGGGGCGGGAGGGAGATACTTTGTCATTGAATTAATCTTGATCTACAACTCTGACAGAATTGAAATAATACTCTCCAAAGTCCAAATACTATGATGATTAATTAGAGCTGCTTTTATTATGAAACATTACTATCCCTTTAAAGGGGATTAGTGCTATGATAATTCAGTTATACTGACAGTACTGGCAGTAGTGCCGGGCTAAATGTTTGTACAACTGGAATTTTTGTGCTCTGCATCGTTGTCATTTTTCATTTTGTCAAGGCAGAACACTTAGTAAAAGGACATGCGAACTGTGGCATCCATTTTACTGCCATGCAGACTGGCAAAGGGAGAATTAAACAGGGATGTCCACATGTTAGGAAGCTGGGCATGTGATACTGATCAGCAATCCTTAAGAATAATTTGACTAACGTTTCCTATAACCTGCAGCCTTCAAATTTTGGGTCAAATGAGAAAATGCCTTTAGGCAAATGTGGCGCAGTTGGGTCATTTACAGATGTATGGTTCACATTGAATGTCGCACTCTGTTCAGTAACCATTAAGAAAGTGACATCAGAATGTTGATATTTTGCTTGGATCAATATTCTGATGTTGCAGTTTTGATTCCAGCAACATTTTGAACTCGCCATACCGATGCTTGCCTAATAGATGGTGAGATTTTAATAGTGAGCCCAAAAATCTTGCTCACCAAAAAACCTGACCCTGCCTTTTAGCAGTTGTAATATTCTGCAAATGTTTAAAGTGATCCATTAAATGTTATTCCTTTTCCTCCTCTTTAGGTCCAAGACAACATTGACAATCTTATTCATATAAGAAGAATAGATCACTTTGAATGTGCTGTTCTGTGTCTGGCACTGGGGAAGATGGAAAAAGTAAGCCATATTAAAACATTCTATCAGATAAAAATATTGTTTTTATAACCATGCATTATCTTGCAAAATGTTATCTTGACATGTTAATCTTTATAAACGCATTTTTGTTGAATTATTTAGCTACCATCACACATAAAAAGTAAAGAATCACAGAATGTATAAAAACTCAAGTTCATTTTTCTTCAAATATTGCAGCATTTTTTGGGCAAATTGTAATACATAAAACAAATAATCTGAGATCCAGATAGTGATTATGCACTTTTTAGCATGTAATAACATTCCCTTATAAGAACGAGGCTGTATCTTGCTTTTTTAGACATTCATTATTATATGTTTATTTAATTGTGTTCACCTCTTTCCACAGAGGATGTAAATAATAATACAACTGACCATTTTATTTTACCAATTTCAGTTTCTTTCCATATTTAATTTATAAGAATGAGTGAAACCATTCTGTAAAGTTAGTATTTATAAAAAAAAAAACATGTTTTGCAAGACCTGGGATGGGTTTTGGGGAACATGTGTGTTTATTGTTTATCAGTAAATCCACTGTTCTAATTTCCAGGGGAAAAGTAGGTTCAGTTACCTCCCTGACTCTTGGATCAATAACCAATCTGCATTTAAGCCATCTGTCATAATATTGCTCTGTGCTATATAGGCATCCATTGTTTTTTGGAATCTGCAAGCACAACATCCCAAGTCAAAGCATTCCATAGGTTTACCACCCTTACTGTAAAAAATACATGCCTTTGTCTTAGTCGAAATCACCTTTCCTCTAGTCTTAATGCATGACATCACGTTCTTAGCTCAGCTCTTTGCATAAATAGTTCATTAGATAGTTCTTTGTATTGACTTTGAATCTATTTGTAAGTGGTAATCATATCACCCCTTAGACATCTCTTCTCTAATGTAAACAAATGCAGTTTGGCTAGTCTCTCTATATAACGCAAATCCTCCAATCCCCTTATCAGTTTTGTTGCATGTCTCTGCACCTTTTCTAGTTCAATAATGTCATGACACTGATAATTAAGTATATAAGGGTGTTGGAGTGTTTTGTGTCAAGGGAAATGGATTGGAGTGTGTGTTAACTCTTTGAGTGCCAAAGGGGGTATGCAAAGCATTGCTCTGCAATGTGATACGTACCCCTCTGGCACTCAAAGGGTAACCTTTGGAGTATATGCACCAGACCCATAGATATGTGGCAAGAGAGGTGGAATTTATGTCAACCTCTGTAGTACTGTATTGTATTATAATACAATAAAACAATTATAAATAGAAAAATGTTGTGGTTAAGAAACATTGTTATACATTTTTAAGTAAATCACAGTAAAAATACATCTAATTTTTCATGCAAAGCAAACATCTTTTTTATATACATTTAAGTTACTTTTGTGAAGCTAGCCTTGCAATAGTATTGAATCCTATATATATATAGAAAGTGGCAAAAAAATCAAGATAACAATTACAGTAATTGTTGACCAGCCTGTAAAAGCAGAAATGGAAAGCATAAGCAAAGTGATGCTATTAGCCCAAATTCAACGGTATCATGTTTACAAGAAGAGCAAACTCAAGTAATATTTGCAAAGAAACTGAACATTTCAGATAGTTCATCGTAAGAAAAAACAATTGAATCAAAACCATGATTCATAAAGATTTGTGTTTGCCTTCTATGACTTTTCCTTGCTGTAGAGCAAAAGATAAGCAAGAAGATAAGCAAGAATTAATGCCTTAACAGAAGTGCACCAATATGTTAGAAGAAGAGAAAACTATATTAATCCAACTCCTAAAAAATGTGCAATATATTGTGATATTACATCTTTTTTTTTTACATTTATTTAATTCAAGTTTTTTTTTTAAATAATACAATTTGTCAGCTATAGAAACATTTTCTTTACAACTTGCAAATGCAACAAAAATGTGTATATTTCAACTGGCAGATTACTTTAAAGCTCATAAAAATGTTTAATTAGTAGGTATATTCTGTTAGTATATAGCACTACATAAAGTGAGGTTATGAAATTATGAAAATTTGTTTCTTGAAATTTTAGTTAAAATATATATTTTAAAGCCACAGTCCAAAACATTTATGCATAAACATCATAAAGCATAAATAAATCAATTATCCTGTAAAAGCTGTCATGTCAGTGGCTTTTTGGCTGCAGGGCAGAACTCCCAGGGCCCAGGTGGGTCTATTGTGCATTACCAGAGGACATAGCAGAGCATGCTGAAATCATTCCATATGATACCATTGGATTACCAGGGAGTATTATTTCATATGATGCAGGGTTGCCACATTCTTTTAGAGTCCAACAAGAGTCACCCAGCTTAAAATAAAAAAAGGAATTGGCAATCTTAATACCCTATAAGCTAATTGATGAACCTCCAAACTTTGAAGTTAAAGACCTGTTAACAAATAGTTCTTAATAATTCTGATATGCTTGTTACTTCTGATTACTATTGCTATGTACACCTTTTTTCTCTACCTACTTTAATAAAAGATACATATGAAACACCTGTCGATGAGAGTTGAGAGGTTTTTGCATGGTCAGCCACTGTGGTATTGCTGGATTATTTAAGAGTAATATATTTATTTTTCATTCCCCATTTTTCATTGAATAGGGATTTTCTTAGTTTTCTGATGTACAATTGGCCTATTCCAGTATGGCTTCAAAAATGTTGTTACAAACTGATGGTATCACCTCCATAAAAAAGATAAGGCAGATTTTAATTAATCTAAGCCAATATATTGTGCTCTTTTTTTACTGTACACTGTTTTCAAAATGTGTTAAAATTATTATTTTTGCTAAAGTTTTCCAAGAGTCCACATCTGTTTTGTTTTCCTATTTTTCTATTCATTTCATTCTTGACACTTTTGCTTAGAGGCATGTCTTGTGTTGAAAAAGATGATTTCTCACAGCTGCAAAACACTGTCATCTACATGAAGTATGTCCTACTCACACTGACAACTTAAATTAAGGGCATATTTTATAGTGTTACAGATTGGCAGCAGAGGTAGAAATTTTTATTGACACCATCAGTGATGGTTTTCATTCAACTACCATTCCGGTGTCTCTGGAAATCATTGAAAACTGATTGATACTTCAGTTGTCCCTGCTATAGCCTAGGACATTTTCATCTATTTTAACTTTTTTGACATTATTGGGTTTCTGTAAAAAGTTTTGCTTCTACCTGAATACCACATAATAACCATAAACATGCATTGAATTTGGAGAATTACCAGATACGGTACAAGGATGTTTAATGGTATAGTAATAGTTTGAATCAAATTGAGTTTATATGAAAAGCAAATGTTAACAATATGCAAAACTTCTCAATACTGTTGATTTTCTAATTTCTAGTTTTCAATATCATTACCAAAATGTTTTGCTTCCTGTGGGAAGCCCTTGCAATGTGAAACAATGTCTTTCTGGGTATTAATATTACAGGAATGGAGACTGGTGGAAAATACAAAATTCCATTTATTTAAATGGATCTAACTTTCCAGATAGAGTTTCAGTGCCCATGCACATATACTTGTATCCTTAAACCCTTTTACGTGACACATATCCAATAAAAAATCTCCAATAAGAAAGTGGCATATTTCTGAGTGCTATATGTAAGAGTTGGAATTTCTCATTTTCCTTTGAATCACTTCTAACTGTGGGAAGTTATGCCCATTCATAGTACAGACCTCTCCTTGGTAAATAGAAAAATCAGGGCATTGTTGAACTTTTTATATGATTAGCCTATATGATGGTACATGCCCCTCATTAATACAACCTTTTATGTGTGTGTATTTGCTTAGGTGATTCCACTGCTCAAAGTATTTACAAGGTAATGGGGCACTCTGACACACTCCTTAATACCGTAGATCAAATTAATAAAAATTTCATTCTAACCATTGCAAATGCTTTAATATGTATTGTGACTTTTAAATTCAAATCTGCATATAACAATTATATATTCACCTTTAAAAACAGTAAAACAGAGACTCTAATGAGTCTCATCAGATCAAATATAGAACATACTGAAAGACACAAGAAAATGGTGTGCTAGAGGTATTCTCCATAATCTAGTGATATATGAAGAGCAACATTTAAATAGGTGTAAGCAATAATGCAATACTTTACATATAATACATATTATTCCCATATTCTGCTCCCATATACTAGCGAGAAAGGAACAAACTGTAATTTCTGAAAACTTAATTAAAAAAAAAATAGAAAAAGATAAAGCTGCTTGTTTGTGAAGGTGTTAAAGGAGTGTTGTGGAAAACCTGTCAGTTGTTTTCTGGGTGTGGATGACAGATAGGGAGAGCTAACCCGCCAAAAAAGTGTTTATGTTAACAATCAACAGTACTACTGCTATGTCAACCAAATGTGCCAGGGTTAAAATGAAAATTAGAGGTAGGAGGAGGGCGTGGATATATTGATGACAGTAGTGTGGTACTCCAAATATATAGTGCACTAGGTATATTAGGGATGAGTATGGTGGTGGTGGTGAGGAAATGGAGGATGTGGATGACAAAATTATTAATGATTAGGTTGATGATGGTAATTTAGAATATGTCCCTACATTGTCAACCTCTTCTTGTTCAGGTAAGTCTCCAGCAGAAAAAGAGTATGATAGTGAATTAGCCCAATAATTAGCTGAAAGGTAAAGGCTTATTCTTCCACCATTATAAAGGAATAGTAAGCATGTTTATAGACTTGTTGTAAAGATAAACAAATTAAATTTCTAAAAAAAAAAAGCAACTTCAGTTACATTAACTATATTTGTAGCTATACACATTTTATCAGTAAGGCACTCAACGGATAATGAATCTATAATTATTATGCAGAGCAATGAAAGAAAAACAGAGTGAAATTCTAGCTGCACTGCTAGTTTTTTTTTTTTATTTTGCATGCAGGCTAGCCAGATTTATAGGCAAAATATCCAATACAAACCAGAAAACACTAGTTGAAAAAAACAACAGGACAGCCACCTGTAATAACTCTTGTAAATAATGCCACAACCCTCAAAGGTTACTCTTGTGAATGCTGAAAAATTGTAGTGTTGAATAGCATTTACATAAAATAAAACCAAGTTAAATCAAGATAAGTTGATTTTAAAATCCAGTTTATGCAATTAAATGTCAAAAGGGTACAGGCAAGCAGCTCTAACATTCTGACTTCATACCAGAAATGTAAATGGATCCATCTTTGAAAAGGCAGATGCAGAAATAGGCAATGGTAATGTATTAATCTATGAGAAGGGCAGACATAGGCAATAATAATGTGGTCATCTTAGACCTCTTAGAAATTAAATACATTTTGTTTTATGTAGACTAAATAATAAATGACTTGGTTTACAACCATTTTGTACAGCAGTAACAATTCAAATTCCACAGAGGAAAATCAGTCCACAATACTAATAGCATATGCATTTTGCATGCATGCCAGTGGGAAAAGCTCAGTTACTGCTGTAAGTAAGTAACTCTAAATATTGAACTTGAAAAAGCATTTTATGTGGACCAAATACTATTTAGTTTAGGATCATTATGAGAAATAATGAAAAACAATTCAGATTGTCAATTAAAATTCAAACCACAACCCCATTCACAGTCAGCATTAAAGGTAAATGAAATTTGTTATCTAATAATTTAGTTTTATACCAGTTATACCACTACTAGGTTTCATAAATAAATAACTGTGTTTTAATACTGTTAAGTATATGATAATATGTTAGATTTCCTGTTTTTAGGCTGTTGAATTTGGAACGCAACAACTCAAGGATACAGTCTCCCAGCCAGATGTGCCAGAACAAATTCTCTACACAATTGGAAGCTGCATCCTTATAATTGGTTCAGTGGGTATTATAGGAAACCTTTTAGTTCTCTATGCATTTTACAGGTACAGTACTAACATTACTATATATATAAAACAGGAATGCTAAGTACTTTTAATTTGCTTCCAAAGTCCTTTTAACGTTTAACTACCTTATACTCACCTTACAGCTAAGAAGCTTTTGGATTGACAATGACTGCTGCCATTTATAAAATGGGTATGGTCCACCAGCAGAGACACACTTATTATCAGAGCAGGAAGTACATTGTTCCAATGACTCGTGTTGTGCTCCACCATGCCAGTGAGACAGTGCTCGCAACACAATCTCCCACGGCTCAGACTCCATACAGTTAACAGTTGCATAAGCGTAAAAAGTAGATATCAATAAGCTGGCACTCATGCAATTAATAGTCCTTTAATGTGTACTGTTCATTAGCGAGACAGATAAGGGAACAGATGGTAATCCACAAATGTAGTCCAGAGAAAATAGAATGGCCGTGCACTCCTGGATATCGCACATATGCTCCTTCTGGTGCATCAACTCCACCAAGTCTCCCCAAAACTAAGATAATCACATAATTTAATGAGTAGGAGAACACACTCAAGGAAATGTGCCAAAATCAACTTGAATTGAGGTTTGTTACTGAAACATACAATGTTTTGGGGGCTTAATGCACAAATTGAAAACCACAGCCATTAAAAAAGCTATAATCCCTGCATTACAATAAGGTACAAACCATGCATTACAGATAACCTATGATCTCTGAAATGATTGAAGACCCTACATACTGTTATTTTGTTGCTACTGTCTAATATTTTCTGTATGTACTTTTATCTTCATTCAATACTTTTGTTAGCACTATCTTTTCCTCCAATATGTATCTGAATAGAATTGTTACTTAATGATGATTTATTGCTTGATATTCATAACAAAGATGATTTGCTGATGAGGTGTTGGTAGGCAGGGTTTATACCTTTTTAATGATTGTGGTTCTCACTTTGTGTTTATGCCTGATGAAGGGTGACTCTGAGTCCCCTGAAACATTGTATGTTTCAGTAATAAAGCTCAATGCAAGTTGGTTTTAGCACATCACCTTGAGTTTTTTCTCCTAATCTTTACTTTATGTGATTAATCCATGAATGTAGCCAACAGCTGTTTTGCACCAGGTGAGTGCCTTTTATTTATATCTTGGATTTGTGGGTTCATATCAGTCTACAACAAATTAAATCATTTAACTTGTACATTTAATTTTAGAGGCTGTAGTAAAAAACTGACTGATTGATCAGGGATTATGAAGATAATAATATGAATAAAATTATTAATCTAAAGTGAGAGATCCAGGATGAGCAAATAAACATCTACATATATGCTAACTCATCATAATATATCTATATAATAAATATCAATTAAATATAAGTATATAGATGAAAAATATAGATAGCAGCAAGGAGTGAGAGGCACACAACATACACAGACAATAGATACAAACACACGCACAACACGCATGCCCACAATACACAACACACACATGCAATATACACACGCACAAGTAACAAACACACAAGCAATATGCACAAAAACACGTGCAACACACATGCACAATACACTGCAAAACTCACAAGCAAAACACACACACACACAACACACAAACAATACATACAAGCAATACACACAAAAACACACACAGCACACAAACACTATACACACACTCACTACACACACACAATACACCACAACACACAATACACACACATGTACAACACACATGCGCAACACACAACACACATGAACAATTCACATGCATGCAACACATACAATACACACACACTTGCGCAACACACACACAATACACACATGCACAACACACATAACACACACACACAAAACACACACACACAACACCAATACACAAGCACACACAAAACGCACACTCGCAAATTCAGCAATTCAGCCATTAAGAACATTGTCTCCTTTCTGAATTTACCTGGATGTTAGGGAAAAAGTCCTTTACCTAAATGCAATTAGATTTTTTAATCCAGTTACTACCAGGCACGTATCACATTCTGTGTTTATTTAGTCATGCATACAACTGCACAGGACTTTTTTGGGGGTTGTGGGGGTTATTTATTTTATTAACTGCATGGGCAAAGCTGTGCCAATATTGCTAGTTTTAAATATAAATCCACAAGGAAGATATCATATACAATTCCATACTATCACCAAAGGAAGTAAAATCAATGTAATACAGCAAATTTAAGAAAAGCTTTAACATGGCAGGAAGACATATTTGTAGTTTGCAATTAAGCAATTCTTGCTTGTTGGAAACATTACTTAACATTATTTATACATCTTATTGTGCGATTCACATAATTTGCAATGTGTGATACATTTAATGTTAATATACTTATTTGAAATAGCATGTTATAACAATCACAAAGATGTAAAAGTACCAATGCACTTGTAAAAAACTTTAAATTGCATATACTTTTTTTTTCAGGAGAGTAATGGAAGCAACAGATTCATTTCCCTTTAGGTCTCACTGTAGCACACATGAATGAGATTCCACCTACCAGACAGGACAACACACTTTTAAAAAGTCTTCCCATGCAGCCATCCCTCAGTTACTTTCCTGTCCTACCCAGATAGGGTCAGGTTATGGTCAGCTTTCTGTTTTCTATTTTCTTTAGCCCCTAGTAGGGTATTTCATTTGGCCTCTGGTTGCACACCTGTTAGGGACCAGGAACCAGACACACAAACATGAAAAATGCAAAACACCTTTATTAAAATAACAAAAGCAAGCAAAGCACAATCCTGATCCAGGAGCAGAAACCAAAAGACAAGCCGGGGTCAGGAACCAAGACAGGTACTCAGCCAAGCCGGGGTCAGGAATACAGAGATCAACAATGTCAGGAACAAGCCAGGAGTCAGGAGCGAGAAGTGACATCAGAGGAAGTCAGGTCATGCACAGATAATCAGCAACTCAGGAGAACAGATTTGCAGCCAGAATCAGACAAGGGCAATCAGGATGTGAGCCAAGCTGCTTTAAATACCCTGGGAGGGTTGGCTGATAACAGTTGGGTGAACATTCACAGAACAGGGAAGTCAGCAGCAATGGATAGCAGAGCTCAAGATTAGCTCAGACAGCAGAATCAAATGGCAAAATTAGAGCAGCTCAGCCAAATCTTGGCAGTACCCCACCCTCAATGACCTCCCCCCCGCGGGGCAGGACCAGGTTTATGGGGAAAGCATGCATGGAAAGCACGGAGGAGGGTGGGGGGCATGTACGTTCATGGCTGGAACCCATGAGCGATCTTCTGGACTATACCCCTTCCAATGGACCAAATACTGAAGCCTCCTATGGAACCTATGAGAGTCAACTATGGAGCGGACCTCAAACTCCTCATGGCCATCAAAGGGCACCGAATGGGGTTGAGGAGCAACTTTAGTATAGTGATTACAAACCAAAGGTTTCAGCAGCGAGACATGGAACACATTGTGTATCCGCATATATACACAATGCGGGTAGGCGTTTACAATTAGCCTGAAGCTACTGGGATTGTTGCAAACGACGGAGTGACTCTTGGACCTGCACCCATGTGGAACTGATTTGCTGGAAATGATCCTCCAGTGCCAGTGGGGAGAGAATGAATCTGGAATCATGGGGGGTTGATACCCGTAATTAACCATGAAGGGGGAGAGCCGGGTAGAAGTTGAGACTGTTATGAGAAAACGCTGCCCAAGGTAGCAGGTCTGACCAGTTATTCTGATGGTCCATTATTTAGTACTGCAGGAATTGCTCCAAGGCCTGATTAGCCCTTTCCTCAGCCTCATTCGATTGCAGGTGGTATGCCGAGGAGGAGAGTTGGATACCAAGTTGCGCACAGAAGGCCTTCCAGAATATCGAGACAAACTGGCTACTACGGTCAGAAATTATGACTTTGGGTACCCCGTGTATCTGATAGACCTCCTTGATACAGACAGTAGCAAGCTCTTTAGCGGATGGGAATTTTTTTAATGGTATGCAGTGGATCATCTTAGAGAATTGGTCAGCAACCATGAGGATGACTGTGTTACCATTGGACAATGGAAGGTTGACAATGAAGTCCATGGCAAGGTGTGACCATGGCTTCTCCCTATTGGGTATGGGTTGAAGAAGGCCCACTGGAAGGTGATGGGGTGATTTGGTCTGTGCACAGTCTGGACAGGCAGCAACAAAGGCAGGAATATCACTGTTATGTTCTGGCTACTAGAAGAGATAGGAAACCAACCAGAGTAGCTGGTTCTTCCCGGGATGCCCTGCTGACTTCGTATTATGGTATGTCTTGGTACGGAGGTTAGCAGGTACGAAACAGCACCGTGAGGATTAGGATTGGCACTGAAGTTCCCTCAAGCAAATGCCTCCATTCTTTGAGAGCGAGTATTATTGCCAGCAACTCCCGGTCCCCAATTTCATAGATGCATTCCGCAGAACTTAGTTTCTTCAAGAAGTACTCACATGGGTGCAACTGGCTCTCAGGAGTAGGACGTTGAGACAGGAGGGAGCCTACTCCTGTCTCAGATGCATCAACCTCAAGAATGAATGGAAGCTCAAGTTTCGGATGTGCCAAAATGGGTGCTGCAGCAAAAGCAACTTTTAATGCCTCAAATGCTTTGATGGCTTTCGGAGACCAGTGAGTGGAGTTACCATCTTTTTTGGTCATGTCGGTAAGGGGTTTTACAATAGAAGAGAAATTGCATTTACATTTCCTGTAGTAATTTGCAAACCCAAGGAAACACTGAAGAGAGCGGAGACCCATGGATCGCGGCCACTCGAAAACAGCCGAGTGTTTCTCAGGGTCCATAGTGAAACTGACCTCTGAAATTACATACCCCAAGAAGGTGACCTGTTTGTGGTGGAACTCACACTTTTCTGATTTGCAAAGTAAATTATTTTCACATAATTTTTGTAGAAATCGGGTTACATCTGCGTGATGGCTTTCCACAAAATAGATCAGAATGTTGTCTAAGTATACCACCACGCATTACTGGAGCATGTCCTGGAGGATATCATTTAAGAATCCCTAGAAAACCGCGGGAGCATTGCAGAGACCAAAGGGCATTAAGAGGTATTTGTAATGCCCGCTCCTGGTGTTAAATGTGGTTTTCCATTCGTGGCCCTCCTTCATCCGTACCAAATTGTACACCCTTCTCAGGTCAAGCTTACTGAACACCTTGGACCCTTTTAATTGATCGAATAGCTCGGTAGCAAGTGGAATTGGGAAGGCATTTTTGACAGTGATACATTTGAGCCCCCTATCTTTTTTTCATGAATAAAGTATCCGGCCCCAGCAGGATGGGAGGACTTGCGGATGAACCCCCAGGACAGTGCATCTGCAACATACTCCTCCATGGCCTTTTTCTCTATGACAGAAAGAGGGTAGACTAAACCTCAAGGAGGTATAGCACCTGGTTGCAGTTCAATGGTACAATCATATGGGTGGGAGCTCACCAGCCCGGGCCTTATCGAATATGTCTCAGAAGTCTTGGTACACTTCAGGCAACACAGATACTGGGGATGTGGTTAGCACCTTCACCACATTCACTAGGCATGTCTTGGAACAGTTGGGTGACCATGCTATGACTTCGGCCCTTGCCCAATTGAACGTGGGATTGTGTTTGCGCAACCATGTATAACCCAGGACCACAGGATAGTGAGGAGTGTGGATCACCTTGAATTGTAAGGTTTCATGATGGAGAGCCCCTACAGCCACAGACAAAGGAACGGTTTTGTGGCTGACCTGCGGCAGCTGTAGGGGTCTGCCATCAATCACATCAATGGCAAGTGGAGTGGTACAGAGCTGCAATGGAATAGAGTGCTTCTGGGCAAAGGCACTGTCGATAAAGAGGCCAGCTGCACCAGAGTCAATATGTACCTCTGTAATAATGGAAGACTCGCTCCAGGAGAGCCCAAAGGAGACTAGAGGTTTATCCTTTTGGATAGCCGGGGATGCTGAGATGCCACCTAAGGTCCTATAGGGGACAGATCAGGAGTTTCCCGGATGAGTGGGGCAATTTTACAGCAGATGTCCTGCCTTACTGCAGTAAAGGCACAGGCCCTCCTTCCTCCTGAAGGCCTTTTCCGCAACTGAAAGGCGAGTGAATCCAAACTGCATAGGCTCCACATCACCTGAGTTCTCATGACTAGGAGGAGCGCAAGGAGAGGGAGGCATGGGTGGGATGAAAAGCTTGGGGTTAAATGGATGGGATGCCTGTACAGGCGCTCCCTAAAGGAAGGTCTCACAGATTCAGGAGTCAATCAGTATGCAATAATAGACCAGTTTCTCCAAATCTTTAAGGATGTCCCGGGCTGCAATCTCATCTTTAACCATATCCGAGAGCCTATTAGAAAAAGCAGCCACAAGAGCCTCATTATTACAACAAACCTCGGCTGCCAGGGTACGAAACTCTATGGCATTTGTGGCGGGGGCTGCTGAGGAAGTGGAGCCAGCTGCGTAGTACTGAGTAACAGAGTCTGGAGGGCTAACGCAAACTGGTCCAAGCGCTGGTCTACCTGGTCCAGCCCAGAAAAAACATTCGGTGGATTGCCTGCACCTTCTGTGTTCATGGCCCTTGTGTACTGTTAGGGACCAGCAACCAGACAGACACAAAAATGTAAAATGCAAAATACCTTTATTAAAATAACAAAAGCAAACAAAGCAAAATCATGATCCAGTAGTGTAAACCAAAAGCCAAGCCAGAGTCAGGTACTCAGCCAAGCCAGGGTCAGGAATACGGAGATTAACAATGTCAGGAACAAGCCAGGGAGCCAGGAACCAGAAGGGATGTTACGGGAAGCCAGGTCATGCACAGGAAATCAGGAATGCAGGAGAACACTCTTGCAGCCAGAAGCGAATACAAGGGCAATCAGGAAGTGAGCCAAGCTGCTTTAAATACCCTGGGAGGATTGGCTAATAACAGTTGGGTGAGCATTCACAGAGAGGTCAGCTGATTCAGTCTGATTCAGAACAGGGAAGACAGCAGCAATGGATAGCAGAGCTCTAGATTAGCTCAGACAGCAGAATCAAATGGCAGAATTAGAGCAGCTCAGCCAAACCTTGACAACACCCTTCAGATGGAGGTCTATTTGGGAGAACTTAAGACCCATTTGCTATGCCAAATAGTAAGGACCCACTGGGTCATATCTGCAGGTTCAGTCTCTGTCTATAAGCAATGGCATCACATTTGGTCTAGGTAGTCCTTGTTCCAGTCATCAACCACCAGTGACAAACTTCTGTTTCAGTTGCCAAAGGCACCAGTGGCAATATAGTAGGGGATATCACTATAAATGTTTATGAGGCCTGGGCAGGTTACTTGCCTTGCAGCCTTCCCTCTTTTCTCCCAGAGTGGTCACAAAGGTAACTTTATGTCCTCTCCCTCCTCCCAATAGTAAGTGAGGAGATTAACCTACCAATGTGGTATTTTCTTTCTCCAATGCTATGCATATTTCTGTAAGACTCATAAATGTTCTTGCTGTTTTCCTCCAGATGTCTGGGCCTTTAAATTCCCAGCTATTACTTCCTTTAATCCACTACCTGTGTTTCTAAACCGTTAAGGGGATGACATGTTAAATTTGAAGACTATATTTTAAATAAAGTCTCCAGAGTAGAACTAGTCCATGTCCATGCAGGGAATTTTATTTGTGACACTTGGAAAATGTAAAACTAGCAGCTCGAGCCTCAGCATTATCTGTGGCACTTTGAATATTTCTTCAAATAAGGAGTCACAAGGAGCAGAGACCTTTTCAACTTAGCAGCAGTTAGAAGCCATTCACATAAGAGGGAAATACAACACCTGGTATATCATAAAGTTTTCAATTTCCTGATGAACAAAATAGGCATGCTTCAGATAGATCTGATATCAACAAGAAAACACAAAACACCCAAGGTTCTTTTCTCAGTTTCCCTAATATCACCCAGAAATAGTAGATCCTGCTGCATTTCGGAGGTGGAATTTCCCTTTGGCCTATTCCCCCCTGCCTTACTCCACGGTGCTGAAGAAGATCATAGAGGCAAAAGTTACAATTCTACTTATTGGATAAGGACAGCTTAGTTCTTAATCCTCCACCATCTCCTTATGGACGATCCAGTCTTCCTCCCAGTGAAGCAGAACATTCTACATCAAGGTCCGATATTATATCATCATTCATTAAAAATTAACCTGGCTGGCTGGCTTCTGAAAGCAAGATGCTGAATGACCAAAAGCTTTCTTCTCCTCTGTCCTGGAAAGCAGAGCACCTTTAAAGCCTACAACAGAACTTGAATAAAATTCTTCTGATACCAATACATAATTAAAAAAAACTGTCTCCATCCATTCTTTGTATTTTTGAGTTTCTCACAGAAGGAATCCACAAAAGATTATGTCCAAGTACTTTCAAAGTACATGTCTGAGACTTAGCAATCATCCTGGAATGTCATTTGACTGATAATCCTTTTATAAAATATTTATCAAATTCATAAAGAATTTAAGACCTATACTTCATTTTATTCCCCTTGGGATTTGAATCTAGTTCTTACAGACCTCACAACAGATCAATTGAACCTTTACAAGAATGCTCTCTAATATTTATCCCTAAATAACATAAATGTAGTCACAATATGAAAGAATCTAAGTTGATGTTACTGCACAACATGTGCAAAGGTGGCTCAACTGATACCTGGAAAGGACAAGATCTTACACAAAATATGTATTCTTATTTATCAAATTCTTTGAGGCCTCCAAAGAATTGAAATCTTCAAAACGTATCACAGCCAGATGGTTAAAAGCAGTCATTTACAAAACTCTTAATCAATGACATATCAAGTTCCCAGTCTTTGTAGCTAATGAACCATGGTCCACAAGTTACATTCCCAGGTATAATGCCCCACTATCCTCCACTTCCCTGAGTCCTCCACCTCCCTCTGTGTCACAATGTTCCAGTCTCCTGTGCCTCCTCATCGTCACTATAAAGTCTCTTAATGTGCCCTTATATGTTCTTATGCAGGACTCAGGCTAGATACTATGGAACAGAACTTGAGGGGGCATGGACAAGATATGACCAGTTAAAGATGCTGTGACGCACAAATGAATGAGATGCCAAGCCGGCATATAGTGGGGAAGAAAGACTGAATCATCACAATGTGGGTTTCACAAAGGGGAATGTGACTGGTTCTGATGTGTAGTACATTGCAAAGCACAGAGCTCCAGTTGATAAAGGGTTAAATCCATTAGAGGGTGCATGATAAGATCAAGCATGTGGGGAGATTTTTAGGAGAAACCATGGTATATAATAAGATACTCAAATTGGGGTACAGGTGCAGGAAGTTTTATTGAAGTAGTGATTACCTCTCCTCAATTGTACTTTACACAAGAAAAAAGGTTACAATACATTAGTATTAAGAGACAAAGTGACAAAATACATTACTTTTGACCAAAACACAGTCAAACCTAAGTTCTGTTTCTCTACCAAGATCACCTCACCTCTACAGGAATAGGGAAAGAGGTGAAAAATATAGTAGGATGTTAGCTCTTTTAAGAAGTTTTTTTTTTTTACCATAATGGAAACGACTCCTTTGAATGAAACTTATATAATGCAATTCTTCTTAACGCCATGAAAAAATATCAACTGTTTGCTTGTGAAAAACATGGTAAAATATTATATATTATATATTTTAAAATTATTTTTCTCTATGGCTTTTCAGCTGTTTATGTAGAAATTGCAAATCACTTCTAAGTGTAGTCATTTACTATTAGTATAACGTTTATATTGTAAACCTTTGCCCACATGCTTTATCTGCAGTATATTATGTCTGGCATGTATTTAACCAATGTTATTCTACATACATTATTGAAACATCTTTTCCTATTGGTCCATTAATTTTTTTTTACTGCTTACATATTTATTACATTTGAACTGAAATGTCGGTATGATTTTTTTTCTATTTCAGTAACAAGAAGCTAAGGACAGCGCCCAACTACTTTATAATGAATTTAGCAATCAGTGATTTTCTCATGTCAGCAACACAAACTCCAGTCTGCTTTCTCTACAGTTTACATAGGGAATGGACACTGGGAGACATAGGTATTCATTTTACTTCTTTCACTCAGTATTTCCAATTACATGAAGTGTGCACAATTAAAGTGATAGATAAATAAATATGTTTCAGCTTAGTAACTTAAAAGAGCCTCTAACTGATGTACATCTGTCATTCAAAGGAGTGATATTCCATCAACAAGCCTTACTCTCTCTGTCTCTGTATGTATGTGTATATATATGTGTGTGTGTGCAAAAGTTTTAGGCAAGTGTGACAAAATGCTTTAAGTAAGAATGCTTTCGAAATAAACATGTCAATAGTTTATCAACTGACAAAATGCATAGTGAGTGAACAGAAGAAAAATCTAAATCAAATCAATATTTGGTGTGACCACCCTTTGCCTTCAAAACAGCATCAGTTCTTCTAGGTATGCTTGCACACAGTTTTTTAAGGAACTTGGCAGGTAGGTTGTTCTTAACATGTTGGAGAACTAACCACAGTTCTTCTTAGGCAGCCTCAGTTGCTTCTCTTTCTTCATGTAAACCCAGACTCGAAGATGTTGAGATCAGGGCTCTGTGGGAGCCATACTTTTACTTCCAGGACTCCTTATTATTCTTTACACTGAAGAAAGTTCTTAAAGACTTTGGCTGTTTGGGGTTGTTGTCATGCTGCCGAAAAAATTTGGGGTCAATCAGATGCTTTCCTAATGGTATTTCATGATGGATACTTTTCACCCTTGAGGAGGACATTCATTCTGACCAAATCCCCAAATACATTTGCAGCAATGCAGCCCCAAACTTGCAAGGAACCTCCACCATGCTTCACTGTTGTCTGCAGACACTCATCCATGCACCATTCTCCTGCCTTTCGGTGAACAAACTGTATTCTGCTACAGCCAAATATTTCAAATTTTGACTCATCAGTCCAGAATACCTGCTGCCATTTTACTGCACCCCAGTTACTGTGTTTTCATGCATAGCTTAGTCGCTTGGCCTTGTTTCCATGTTGGAGGCATGGCTTTTTGGTTGCAAGTCTTCCATGAAGACCACTTCTGACCAGGCTTCTCTGGACAATAGATGGATGTACCGTGGTCTCACTGTTCTCTGCCAGTTCTGAGCTAATGACACTGCTCGACGTATTCCTGTTGCAAAAGAAAGTAAGCATGATGTGTCTTTCACACAACTGTATTGTAAGTATAAAAAAATGAGGATACAACATCACAACTCAATGAAGCATGTCAATAAGTGACTTCTTATGTCATTTTGCAGTATCACTGTTTTTGAATACTGAAAATTTTCTAGACCTGATGAGAGCTAAGGTTTGATAAGGGACTTGTTTGGTCTTGTTCAAACTGTTCAAACTGTTTTTTTTTTATAACAAATTGTTAGAAACAGGTCAACCTGTTGTCCAGACTGTTCCCTCTGATGACAGTTATTCGATTACAGTCTATAGGAGAGGTGATTCATTGGTTATAGTCCTTCATAGAATATGAAGACAACAGCATCCCATTTTCAAGACAGTTTGAACTGTAATAACTTTTAATAATAGCAACTGCCATTAATGGGAGTTGCCATATAATATATGAAAAGCCATATAATATATCTTTCCTAAAAAAAACTCTACTGACCTTTAAATCTTAACATGTATTTGTGACCTGCAGTTTTAGTCAAATCAGTGACAACTAAATTCAACTTCAATATTCCTGTGTGCTCTCTAGATTTATGATAAACAACCAAGGACCTCTCAAGTTGCGGTATAGGCTCTAAAGGGTTGCAGATCTTTGTTTACATGTTAAAATAAAAATAAAAGCAGCTCCAATTAATCTTCATAGTATTTGAGCCATAGAGAGTGTTATTTCAATACTGTCAGAGTTGTAGTTCAAGAGTAATTAAATGATAAAGTATACCCCTCCCGCCCCTTTTACCTAGTGTAAGCCACCTCCCCTCAGATGTGGAATCTGGTCCACAGACCAGACAGCTCTCAGCAAGGTACAATCTTCATACTGTGAGAACAATGAAAGCCCTGCCCCCATTGACAGGTTGTTCAGGTTTTCCCCTTATGTTAATTGAAGATTTTCCCTCTCTGCAATCCACTTGTACACCACCCTACTGCTCTGAGCTGAACAGTGTTACATTAGTAAATAGGTCAGGAGGAGAATGCATTATCATTCAGTTACTCTTGAACTACAACTCTGACAGTACTGAAATAACACTCTCCATGGCCCAAATACTATGAAGATTAATTGGAGCTGCTTTTATTATGAAACATTACTATCCCTTTAAAAAGCAGCTTAAATACTTCAATGTATGGTACATATTCTAAGCATTACTTCTAACCCCAAAAGGTGCTGAAAGGGAGAATTTCAAGTGTGAGGGGAAGTATAATGTGAGACAAAAGAAAAAGGATTAACTTCTCTTCTATCTAAACCAGAGAACAGTCTAGGGAAAGGGAAAGACTCTGATGGCCATATGCAGCCCCTGTGCCAACAGTTCTCTACCTCTGATCTAGATAAACATTAGAAAGTAAAAGTATAATTAAAAAAAATGTATTAAAAAAAATAGAAATAGCTAATACCACCAGTTCTAAAAAGTTCTAAATAATTCAGCATACTTTATACAAATTTCTGAAGAGATTGGCACAATGTTTGTCAAAGTAAAAAATAATTTTAGATATAAAAAGTTAATGGGAATCATTTGTGTATTTGAAAGTGCACGCTTTTAAAGAGACAGTAATGTCCCCTAAAAATGATTTAGAGTTAGGTAGAAGTTGAAAAAAGAAACTAATTGCCACAAACCCTATCTCTCAAACCACTATGGTTTGAGAGATATAGGGATTCAAAGTTCCCCCCTCCCTCCCCTTCTCCTGATGTCAGCTGTAAAGCTGACAGCAGGAGATTCGAGTCGCACGACTCTAGGAGGTTTTGCAGCAGAGCCAGAATCGCGTTACTTAAAACAAATTCATTGGAAAGGTCTACAAAGTGTGCCTGGTTTTTGAGAGATAGGGTTTGTGGCAATTAGTCTCTTTTTTCAACCTCTACCTAATGCAAAATATTTTTTAGGGGACATTACTGACCCTTTATGGCTAGTTACAGAAATGGGAAATGTGTTTTTCTTCCCCATAGTGAGGCTGATGCACTAAAAGAACTGGAGCACTTCTGGGACAAATCAACTGCAGAGCATTAGACAAATAAAAATTCCTGTGCATTCAAATGGAGCTTTCAGGATACCAATTTCTATAAAAACAAATAGTGTGGTGAATGCACACCAAGACTGAACAAAATGAAGCATTTATTCTCAGGCATGGTGGCCTCTCAGGTGCTTTTCAGGTCAAGTTTTTCACTCCCATGTGCCACTGCATAGAGGAAATTTCCATATCCGTATATCTGAACCCCCTTCTCCCTTCCTGGATGCACAGTCCAGCTCTGAAATACCAGGAACATTTTCTCTGCATGAGAGAAAAGCACTACCCCAGAGATACATTTCAGCTGTGTGGGCTTTGTCAGTGGGGTTTGCTGATTCAGTATAGGCACACAGAGAGCAGGGGCCCAAACATGGGATAATTTGACACTTACAAAGACTAAAAAACAAAAAGTGTGATGAACACACACACCAAGACTGAACAAAATTACCTTTTTCTACCGCATGGTAGCCTCTCAGGTGCTGCTCAAGTCACATTTTTTGCTCCCGTATGCCATTGCAGACAGGACATTTTCATATCCATATCAGTCTGGTCCAGCGCATGGACAAGTCCTCTCTGCACAAGAGAAACAGGACAACCCCAGACATACAGTTTGGCCTGTGTGGGTCTCATCACTAAGGAGCACCTGCTTCATTTTAGGCACATGGAGAGCAAGGGCCCATCTTCCTGGGATACCATTCCACTTAAAAAGATCAGAAAACAAAAAATGTGATGAGCATAGACTGAACAATATTAAGTGTTTTTATTCAAAGGCATGATAGTCTCTGTGACCAGATGGAGTGAGTTAGGACACCTGTGGGGGGAATCAGCACAAAGACATGTGGTGTTCACCTCCAGGAAAATCGCATTTGAAACATTGCTCATTATATTGTGTTGTAGAATGTAATAAAGCGTGTGCTGTTATACTAAGTTCTGTAAAGGGATTTGACAGTGGGGAACCAGAGTGCAGAGTGAGCTGTTAAGCACAGCACTCTGGCTTGTTTAAAATGTACTCCAGGTCTGTGTAGCTTGTGCTAAGGAATGTATGGAATGTGGATTGACTCCTGCTGTGCTTCATTGACCAATCAGGGGAGGCTATTATGATCCAGTTAAAATGCCCCTTTTTTAACCCCTACTTTGTATTTTTATCTTGATAAGAGTGTATGGAAATGTAGGCCATTCCCAGATAGGCAAAGTGTGTCAACACTGCCCCACTCCCTAGTTTACATTTTAATCTTGATAAGAGTGTCTGGAAGTGTATATAAGTAGTGTGTTTCATCAATATAGGATGTTTGTTCTACCCTCCTTAATAAAAGTCTCAGCTGTATTTCTGGAGGGGCTTGGGCTGGGGATTCTCACCTTAGCCACTGCTGGAGCGAATTCAATTTGCCTCGCTGATCTACTGGCGTAGGGCCTCTGGAAACCCCACCTAGGGTTCTGTAGCTAAATTTACTAGCTCTGCCAGTCTGCCGGGGGCAGCATCCAGTTGTTCCTGCCTGAGTATCCAGGACCTCCAGGAAGCAGCAGGGCTCCAGCCGGCCGTGAAAGAGGGGCAGCAGCAACCACGGTTCAGGAACTGACGACCCCCAAAGGGTCCGTTAAATCCTGGTACGGTCACAGCCTCTCAGTGCCTTATCAAGTCACATTTTTCACTCCATTGTGCCAGTGCACCGAGGAAATCTCCATATCAGTCTGGTGTAGCAAAACCCTTTCTTAAAGGGATAATAATGTTTCAAAATAAAAAGCAGCTCCAATTAATCTTCATAGTATTTGAGCCATGAAGAGTGTTATTTCAGTACTGTCAGAGCAGTAGTTGAAGAGTAATTGAATGATAAACTATCCCATTCCTGACCCTTTTACCTAGTGTAAGCCACCTCCCTGTTACAGTTTTCAGACACTTCAGACAGAGGGTATGATAAAACAGTTTTATTGACAGAAAATAATGCACAATATCGCCCTCTACAGGCACACAGTGGATAACAAGGGAGAAGTGTATAGACCCTTACAGGCCAGTATATTGGATACAGACAGAATAAAATATATGTATAAATATATATACAAAGGGCAGATACAACTGAGATGAGCGCTCAATAGTTAACTCAGTCCTCGTCAGTCTCTGTTGTGGTGTTGGCACGCCCCAGGTGTAGATAAGGCTTGTATAAGTGTGAGGAGTTCAATACAGAGTCTGTAGGAGAGCAATCGACTTGCAAACGGTAGAACTGACCCAGAACACTAGAGCAATAACGGATAGCCCCCACGGGTGTAACAAATGCCACCAGTACTAGGGAAGCGTGAGTCGTCATCCTCCACGGGCGTATACCGGAGACTACAAGCTGCAAGAGCGAGGATCGTTAGCCCCCACGGGCATATAACGGAGACTGCAAGCTGCAAGTGTAGAATCGAGCCCCCTCGGGCGTAAACGGAAGCCAATAGCTAGTGCCAAGTAGCCCGCACGGGCGTATAACGACTCCACAAGTGCAAGTGTGTGGGCCAGGAGACCACCGGTACGGTACCGGAACAACTACTCTGCACGGGTGAAAGTATGAGCCGCCGACTCTCAGGCCCAAGCGGCCGGCTCAGCAGTAGTAGCATAGCACTGCAAGGGTTAACCACGTCACCTGGTAGGAGGTGAGGCACAGCAAGGAATCGGCTCAGCGGTCGGTATCGCCCTGATGGTACAGCTCTGCAAGCTTAAGGAGACTCAGCTAGTAGTACAGCTCAGAAGCGTTAACAGCAACACAGCGACCCAAGGGTTAAGGTCAGTCTAAAGCACAAGCGCGACTACAGGAACCAGAATGTCGCCCAGTAGTACACCAGCAGGAATGTAGTCAGACTGGAACCGGGAACTGTGGAGAATCGTAGACAAGCCGGATCAGCAACAGGCAGGAACGTCAGCCAGGCTGGGTCGGATACCAGAGAGGGTTCGTAGACAAGCCGGATCAGCAACAAGCAGGAACGTCAGCCAGGCCGGGTCGGATAACAGAGCGGATTCGTAGACAAGCCGGATCAGCAACAAGCAGGAACACAGGAGAGTCGTCAAGCAGGCCAAGTCGGTACACCGGAAATCAGGGACACAGCGAACAGCAGCAAGGCTCAGGAACACCACGAAAGGGCACCTGTCAGGTGCCAGCGGCCAGAATAAGACAGGTAACCAGGGGCGGGCCAACACAGCTCAAACAATCAAGTAGCAGCACAGTAGAGAGTGACACACAGGATCACGGGGACCGTGATACTCCCCTTAGATGTTGAATCTGGTCTTAAGACCAGACAGCTCACAGCAAGGGATAATCTTCTTACTGTGAGAACAATAAAAACTCTGCCCTCCTTGACAGGTTTTTCCCTTATGCTAATTAAAGATTGTCCCTCTCTGCAAGCCATCTGGAGACCACCTTTCTGTTCTGAGGTGAGCAGTATTACATCAGTAAAAGAGGCGGGAGCGGGATAGTTTATAATTCAATTACTGTTGAACTACAACTCTCAGTATTGAAATAACACTCTCCATGGCCCAAATTCTATGAAGATTAATTGGACCTGTTTTTATTTTGAAACATTACTATCCCTTTAATCTTCTTTTAATGTCCCTAATATGCCATCGGCCGCATGAGGCTGAATGAAGTGGCAAATAAAAAGTTCATAGCTTTTTTTATTATTATTATTTGGATTAGACCTATTTACCCTTGGGGACTTCACCTTTCTCAATATGATGACCTAGGCCAACAGCCAGACTGAACCCTGTACCTAACAATGGACGGTATTGACCAAACCCCATATCCATGTGTGACGGCATGCACTGAACTCAGAGACCACTCTTTTTCTCTTTTTAAATGTAATATTTCACCATCTAGCCCCCCGTCCACTCCCCTCAACCAATTGATGTCCCTTTTTGTTTGACTGAAGGGGGGATTGGCCACCATCTATTACAGGATGAAGAAGGTGGGCTGCCTGCCTTCTCAATATACCTCATGTGCAGGTTTAAATGATGAAACTATACAACAGCAGAATGTTTAAATTAATGTGACAGTTACAGCATCCAGTGTATGACAATGTATTTCAATTAATATACGAATAATTATAGCAATTATCCATTTTCTCTCAGTGAAGCTTGTATAACACATTTTTTAGGTTAGGTCGGAATATGAATAATGTCTTATTTATTCCAACTTGCTTGGTTAAGTACTGCTTTTATCCATTTCATGGAAATGAGTGATTGAAAATTAGCATTTAAATACATCTAGAGTTTTTCTTGGAGCTAATATATTCAATCTGATGTATTTTATAATATACACCAGTGTAAAAGCCCGTGTACACGGGCTGAGGTACCCCTCTGGCACTCAGAGGGTAAACTTCTGTAACCGCTATCTTCCTATCTCTCTGCCTGCTCCTCTAAATGGGCTCTCTGCAGCAGCTGTTCCCGCCCACCATGCTGTCACCAGGCAGACTAACTCAGATGCCGGTCTTGGTCCTTGGTGGGTGCTGTAGTGTGCGTGCTACTCCGGCCGAGGTCCAGGTGATGTTAACACTTTGAGTGCCAGGGGGTGGCAACACATTGCTTTGCAATGTTTTGCGTACCCCACTGGCACTCAAAGGGTTAAGAGGTCGGCCCTGCTCTGCGTACTGCCGCCGCCAGTGTACGTGATGCAGTCATGCGCAGTTCGGGCAGTCTCTACTGCGCATGACAGCTTCTGACAAATAAATTATAATATAGGATATTTTGTTACGTTTGATTTTATAAATATTAGGGATCACACAGTGAATCCTGATTGCTCTTCTGTCTTGGTGATCCCAGATGTTACATGAACTATGCGCAAAACTGCAGAGAAGTCATACATACACATTGGGGCATATTGATAAAGACAAAAGCAGAACAATTCCACAGAATTCACTTCAATTCAATTGGGTGTTTGAAACTTTGAATGCAATAAAGGTCTCCAGTTCATTGCTTCACATTGCTTTGGATACATCTCTAGAATATAAGAGGTTAAAGTTCTATTTAAATCAATATTAATTTTTATTTGTTCCCTAAGATGGCATTGTTTTGCCCTAGAATTCATCTACTTTTGCCTTCATACATATACCACACTGACTACAGATTATGTACACTCATACAGAGGTATCCATACATAATGCCCATTATATCCTCTTATCTGTAACAAAAACAACCAATGCAAGTCAATGGAAGATGATTTTCAGATCAAGCTGGCTTCACTCAGAAAGACAGCCATTAAGGACAACTGCATCTGTATAACAATTGGTGCGATGCAGAAAACATGCGCAATCGCTATTTCCCATGTGAGAAACAACTAGGGAATATATTTGCCCATGATTTTGTTGAATTGCGCATGAAAATTCAAGATTAGCAAACGGCTGCGTATTTTTATTTTTTTGTGGGCTTGGCTAAGATTAACGAATCTGTGTGAGTGGAATAGCAAATGCGCCTAATGCAAGAACTGCTATTGCGAATTAATTTATACGTCTGTGTACTGTTGTGGTAAAATGGAATTTTTTATGCGCAATTCAAGAAGCGTTTGGTACTTAGCTTCCTGGATTAGAGACATGCGCAAAATTTATCTGCGCACAAGAATGCCTTTATCCAATGCGAACGTTTCTTGCATCGCACCAAATGTCCCTTGTGTTTGAGATATATCATGACAAGTTTGTCTTAGGGCTTTATTCAGGAAGCTAAACAGCTGCAAATCAACTGCACCAAGGGGGAAGTGGTGTGCAAAAATTCCTGTTGATTTAAAGGGATAGTAATACTTCATTTTATCTATTTTATTTTGTAGGCATTAAAAAACATGAAGAACGATATAAGTCTTATCTCTCAAACCTTTATGGTTTAAGAGATATTCACAAACAAAGTATCCCCCTCCTGCCCCTTTTTCCTAGTTTAAGCCATCTCTTCTCAGATGTGAATCTGGTTGTAAGACCAGACAGATAACAGAAGGGGACAATCTTCTTTGTATGAAAACAATGAAAGCCCTTCCCCCCTTTACAAGTTTTTCAGCTTTTTCCCTTATCTTAATTGAAGATTGTCCCTCTCTGCAGTCTACCTGGGCACTTCCCTTCTGATCTGGCTGAACGGGGGGGGGGGGGGGGGGTACTTTGCTTGTGAATATCTCTTAAGCCATAAAGGTTTGAGAGATAAGACTTATATCGTTCTTCATGTTTTTTTTAATGCCTACAAAATAAAATAAAGATAAAACGAAGTATTACTATCCCTTTAAATTGGCCTTTAAACTTTTTGAATGCTGGAGTGGTCTCAAAGCATTTCACAGCAATACATTGGAGACCCCACTAACATTCAAGGGTTGAAAACACAATTTAAAACAATGCACTGCTTTAGCCTTTTGAATATAGTCCTTATGTTTTGATAGCAAAAGCATCCATTTTTAATATGAATCTCTTTGCTGCTTGGTTTCACATTCTGTTTGTTTTCTCATTTCTAGGCTGCAATGCATATGCATTTTGTGGGGCATTGTTTGGGATAACATCTATGATGACTTTGCTGGCTATTTCTGTTGATCGATATATTGTTATTGCCAAACCTCTGCAGTCCATACAATGGTCTTCCAAAAAACGAACATCACAAGTCATTGCTCTCGTCTGGATGTACTCTCTAATGTGGAGCTTGGCACCTTTACTTGGTTGGAGTAAGTTGACGAGTTTGTTTTTATACATATAATGGCCAAGATTTACTAATTTTATTTTGCTATCAGTATAGGGCTAGAATAGATAAATTATCTCTCATTCCTATATTTCATCATTTATTAAATGGATTACATGAACAGTATGGTGGAATAAAAGAAACTGTTATTATCTAAAGAATTGTATAAAAACTCATGTTTTTATAAAGTATTGTGTTGCATCACAACTAATTACAAATGCTAGTAGATAAAACCAAACCTCTTTAAAAAGTGATAGGCTTTAGGGAGCAAATAAGGGATGGAAGAGATGCATTAATGGGGAATGGTAAAGGTACATACCTAGAGTAAAAAAAATGGGATTATACACAAGGACTGTGGAACATTAACCTCTTAATTTCTTTTGCCCATCTTAATCCCACCCCCCAACTAATTAATCCAGTGTAGTCTGTGGGTACTACCTGGAATAAGTAGCATTTAACTTACCATTCATTATTATTGTATGCTGTTTGATATTTCTTAGATTAAACGTTTTTTAATGTATGGTAGTTTCATAACTTACTGTTGGAGTATATCTATTTTGGGTGAGCACTGAAGTAGAAATATATTTTTTGTTCTTTGTGGAAACTACTAACACTCCTGCCAAATACTACTATAAATATACATCTTTCATATATAATTCCAGTGTGCTTTTTATCTTTATAACTGAATATTATTCATCATCATGAACTATGTTGGATAAGCAAGACAAGTCCTCCAATAAAGGATGAAATAGTATAGATTTACAGTCTAATATACGAACAGTAGAACATCTGTGGGTCAGCACTTTTCCCATGTAGGACATTCACTGTCTAATACTTCAGCACTGATACTGAAAGTACGTTTTGTGGAGTCTAAGAACAATGGATTTCTATTGACCTCCTTGCTAAAATAACATCTAATCCTTTTAATGAGGTGTGATCTTTGCTACTAACCCAGCACAATGTCCTCTATGTCAAACCATTGTCAGAAGTTTGCACATGAAACTTACTCTCACCCTTTTTAACAAAATTAAATGTATATTCTCTGACTCAACATGAGCTTCATGAGCTCTATGGTTTTGAACGTTCTTTACAGTATTAAGATTTATTAACCCTTTAAGTACCAGAGTGGTGTGCAAAGCATTGGTCCCATGTGGAAGAAAGATGTGGTTTTGAGAGCTCTGTATATTATGAAGATCATTAATCTGATACACTGAAAGTTATTGCCAACTGCAACAAATAACATCAGCTGTAATAAGTGAAGTCTACCACTATCATTGTACTTAATTTAATGACAATTTAAAAACAGAATGTGTTAAAGAGAATTGATCTTTTTTTTTTGTTTTGTTTTTTAAGGTTCCTACGTGCCAGAGGGATTAAGGATATCTTGTACATGGGATTACGTGACATCAACAACTTCTAACAAAAGTTACACCATGATGTTGTGTTGCTGCGTCTTCTTTATTCCCCTTATTATAATATCACATTGTTATTTCTTTATGTTTCTGGCAATAAGAAGTACCAGCAGGTAAGTCATCATCTTGCAAACAAAAATGTGTCTTTGAACCCTTAGTTAAAAATGGCTGTTAGGGAATTCTGATACAAATTTTAATTTGATTTTAGCTTCCCTTTTGCTAGATCAAAATGTCCATAAGTATGATATTGGTTTTGAAAATTTGACAGCATTATAACTGTTTTGTAAGAAAATGGCAAAAACAAACCTGCCTTAAAAATATAGAAGTAAACATTGAATTTTGATTTATACAGATGTGTTAACACATTTTTTTTTAAAAAAGAGGGCCTTTTGTATATTGTATATTTGGTTTGCAATTTCAGTTGATACAAATCAGCAGGTTTATTCATAGTTTGTGGTATTGACAGGTAATAGTATTAAAGTCCTATATACTGCATGTTTACTGTGTTCCCACAGGAACACAGTAAAGATGCAGCAAGGAAGGTCTGCATGGTGGCCTAAGGGGACCTCCAACAGACCCCTCACATGAGCACTGTTTATGGTTATGATGCTGAATGCAATCTCCAATTAATTGCTGACCCATGTGAGTACCATTGTCAGCTTTTTTCCACACCTCTCCTGCATTTGGATTGTCAAAGGAACACATGAGAACATGAGAGGAAGAATGTGTGTGCCAGAACTGTAGTAGGGGCTGCTACAGTTCTGTCACCTTTGTAAAAGAGTCCTAACAAGTGTATTGTTTTACTGTTTATAAAACCCAGGTCCCTAAGTTAAATTTACTTAGCTTTGTTGGTTCCTACATCCACTTTACATGATTCAAAGACAACTGGTTTTGTCTGTATCTTTTAAGCTTGTCTGAACTTCTGTATTTTAGGTTCTCATGTGTTGCACATCTTCCTCATCTCTGCTCAAAGCAGCAAAGTCACATTGCATTCTGTGAATGAGCTGTTCATCGTCTTCCTTATTGTATACTTTACTTCAATTACATTTATTACATCTCCAGGAATTTCAGTTCTGAGATATCCTGAGTGTTACTTAGAAAGGATGGAAGATAAAATTAGTTATCACCATATAAAAATAAGTAAAATGTGACCTTTAAGCTAAAATTGAACTCAAACTGACATGTCTCTGAAACAGGAACCTATGCTACACTAATTAAGAAGGGACTATCACACTACACTATTTGTGTTCCAATTAGATATATTGTGCAACAAAAATAGACTTCATCTATTATTTATGACATTCATTGCAGCTAGTTAACCAGATTTCATATCATTTTCTTCAAATGCAGAGAAATACATGCTTATTTATCCCACAGTTCTGAAATCACAGTAATTGCTCACCTCCTTTCGGCCTTGGACTCACTAATTTTAGCTGTGCTGCCACAACAACCACTGCAGACAGTTTTATTTACCCTCAAAGTAGCTAATAGAGTGCAAAGGTCTACATACTGCACTCCTCAAATATAAATGTCTGCTCTTGTGAAAGCATGATAGCTCCCTTTAAAGGCTACATTAAAAAGATTCAAGAGCATTGATTAAATGGCAATTAAATATTCTCTAATGTGCAGTCTATACCTTTAAAAAGCAGTTATTTTGGTATAGGATGTTTAAAAATAGCTGTAATAGGTTTCCAGCTTGCTCCCATGGTCTGTTTGCTTAAAGGTTAATTATACCACTGGAATTAGTGGCTCAATTTATGAAACAGAATAGTATAAAGTAGGCAAAGTATAAAACCATCAATATAATCCTATTGTATAGCAAAACTAAATAATCACAGCTATTTTACTTGATTAGCTATACTAATGTTCAGCTCAAAATCCTTCTAATCTTCTCCTCTGTTTGAGTTGTGATTAGTATCCTGTAATATTTCATATAATAATTATTCCTTTTATAGTCCTAAAGTTTGGAAAGCAAAATTCCTATCTTGCTCTGTGTTTTATCCAGGTCATTCACCAAGTACAATGTTTCATGCTTAAAGAATTTGATGCATGTGTTCCAAAACATGAACTTTGATAATATTGAAGGCACAAAATAAAATAAACTATACCATAATACAATATAATGGCACATGGGAGTGAAAACATGGGTGCCACCATCCCCAAGAATACTGTGATTTATTAATTCTCAGTTGGCCCTAAACACATCTCTTTTTTTGTGTGTAAGTGGAAAGGTATCCCATGCGTGGGACTTTGCTTCCTTGTATCTTGAGGTAATTAGCGCCATCTCATCAATGAGGCCCATTAAAGGCCAAAATATACATCTGAAGTTGTGCAGTTTCTCTCATACAGAGAAGATTGGTCTGATATTTTAGTGCTGGACTGTCTGGTGGAGGGAGAAGACTCATATGGATATGGACATTTCTTCTTTGTAATGGCACAAGGAAATGAAAACATAACTGAGAAGCACTTAAGGGGTCACTATTAGTGATGAGCGAGCGTGCTCGGCCGATGCTCGGATCGGCTTGAGCATCGCTCTGCTCGGCACATGGCGGTACTCGTCGAGTACCGCCATGTGCTCTCCCGCCATGTTCGGGTGGCGGGGATCTGTGCCGGAAGAGGCACAGATCCGAAGACGCTCCGCTGGACCACCAGGGACTGGAGGTACGGGGGCATTGCGGAGATGAAGGGGGCATTGCGGAGATGAAGGGGGACATTGTGGAAGAGGGGCATAGACTCTATGCCCCTCTTCCACAATGTCCCCCTTCATCTCCGCTATGCCCGTCTTCCACAATGTCCCCCTTCATCTCCGCTATGCCCCTCTTCCACAATGTGCCCCTTCATCTCCGCTATGCCCCTCTTCCACAATGTCCCCCTTCATCTCCTCTATGCCATAGAGGAGATGAAGGGGGACATTGTGGAAGAGGGGCATAGCGGAGATGAAGGGGCACATTGTGGAAGAGGGGCATAGCGGAGATGAAGGGGGACATTGCGGAGCTGAAGGGGGCATTCGGAGATGAAGGGGGCATAGCGGAGATGAAGGGGGCATTGACCAGGCACCCTCCCCTCATCAGAGCAGGGGGTGCCTGGTGTCGCCCCATTGACTTGAATGGGGCTCGGGTGCTCGGCCGAGCACTCGAGCCTCAGGGGGTGCTCGGTCAGAGCACCCGAGCACCCGAGCATCGGGGTGCTCGCTCAACACTAGTCACTATCCCTATGAATGAACGTCTAAGATTTAATTAGTCTTAGTGTGAATTTGTCATACTTTTTTTTTATTATTCACCATAACATATGCCCCAACTTTCACAAAAAAACCGCACGAATGTTACCATTTAGAGACAATGTTCCAAAATAGTAAGCTGCTCTCTTGACCTATGGTTTAATCCTTTGATTGTCAGTGCACTGGTTACTCCGAGTCCAGGAACATCAGCTGTCCTTCAGCTAACTAGACATAGACACATATTTGCTGAAGGTCACCTACTATTCAAAATCCATGCCTGCAATCCAATAAAATCCTGGGTTAACATCAGGATATGGGTAAAGTGTAATTACCTTTTTCACACTCCATGGAAATTGACCAGAGATGGGTTAGGTCTAAAAAATGTATGGATTAACCTTCTAAATGCCAAAATGGTGCACAACCCATCCTTTACAATGAGACTTCAAACAGCTGTACCAGATCCTAGAGTATAATTTAAGGCCCATTGATCAAAATATTTTGCTAGTGGAATTTGACCCTTTGGGTGCCATAGTGTTAGCCAATGCATTGTGTTGTAGTGTGGTGGGTGCATATGTTTTAAAGTCATATAGTTGTCTTGAAAGCTTGCATCCAAATCAGCTCAGTTAGCCAATAAAGATATAATTTTTACTCTACTAGTCTCCCTCACGATCAGGATAGCCTAGTTTTGCTGTTGATTGTAGATTTGTACAGTCAGCATTGAAACTGACCCTCAGAGCTCATAATCTATATGAAAACTAAATCATATATGTACACTGCAAATTTAGTGGGCCTGTTTAGATTGCAAGCTCCAATGGTTGGTTTTGTTGTTGAGTGCAACCTCAGGAGATCATTTTTTTTGTACTCACTGCTATGTTCTGTTGATTGGAAGCTCTTTTGGTGGTTTTCATGCTCATTACAGATTGCCAGCACTTAGCATTAAATTCCCCTGTTGACTGCAAGTTTTGTGATTCAGTCTATATTTTGATTGTATACACTGCCTGAAAGTTCTGAAGATTCAATTTTTCCAGCTGATAATGATCACAAGTTAAATATGTATTTTGATTGTGCATGTGGTCTGAAAGTCCTGAAGACGCATTTTTCTTGCTGAAGTCTATTCTCTTGCTGGTTACAAACTATGTGGTTATGTCTGTTTCAGTACAGTAAAATACGTGGCTCAGTTCTGCAGTGTGTTGCACACCTATGTGACCTATGGGTTACTCAAAGGTTTAAAACTTTAACCCATAGGAAGTTGAATGCATCCAATTCCATGTTATATTGTGATGGACTATAAATGCATTCCCCAAGAGCAGCTCTTATATATTCACAAGGAATAGTTGTACAGAGTTGCCCATATGTTGTAACAGATGTGAGATGAACCACAAGGTGGGAGAAAGAACAAGGGTGATGAGGTGGACAACAGGGAAGAAAAGAGGATAGACAGGGGCAATGAGGCCAACAATGGGGAGAGAGGAGGGAACGGGGAGATGAGGCAAAGAGGGAGAAAAGGAGAACAAACAGAGGAGACAATGAATGAAGGAGGGTGGAAGTACAGGGAAGAAGGTAAATGGAGTGGGAGGGTATAACAACAGATGAGAAAGAGAATGATGGTGAATGGGGATTGGGGTGGAAGGACAGGAGAGAACGTGGAGTGATGGTGTAAGGACAGAGGAGAAGGCAAATGGTGAACAGAGAAGGAGTGTAAAAGGTAGATGGTGTGGATGGGTGGAGGTGCACGATGCAGCAAATGTGAGGGAGTATGTACAGGTACGAGGTGGGTGAAAGATGTAGAACAAGGCAAGTGTAAGAGAGGGTGTACGGGGACATGGCAAATGGGAGGGAGTGTGTACAGGGAGGAGGTGGGGAGAAGGTATAGAACAGGTGAATGGGGAAAATGCTAACAGGGGAGGGAAGGTATAAGGACAAATAAGAAGATGAATGAGGGTGAATGGGGATGGAGGGTGGAAGGACAGGGAAGAAGGCAAATGTGGAATGTGGAGTGTACAGGGAGGAGGTGTGGAATGTGATGAAGGGAGAAGTCCTTGCAGAGATTTTCTTTACCCTGCCTATTCCTGTGGAAATCACTCCTCCATTGCTGGACCTATGGAAGAGCCAGTATGGAGGATATTTGAATAAAGCTTCCTTACTGCCAGCCCTGAGTGTGTGTGCCAGGGGTGCAGAATTTTTGTCACATGACCTCTTAATATTTTATTAGTATAGATTGGAATGCATCAGAAAAGGAACATTCTGAAGAACAAGATAAACAAAAAAAGTAGGATTGCTACAATTGCTACCTAGGCATCTATTTGCTTGCTGATCTTGCTGTTATTGTCACTGTTTTGGGTGGGGGAAGTTGCTGATTTTGTTTTTCAGTTATAATTTTTTTGGACAGACTGTGATAAGACAACAGGGTGGACAACTAAAAAAAAAAAAAAAGAATAAAGAACTAAATATATTAGGTGACAGTGACAGATAGCTGACTGAGCTTAGGCAGGGCATCATACAGCTTCATCAGTTGTGTTGTGTACTGTACAGTAAAAAAACACATTGTAGTTGTGTAATGTCTAGCAAATGCACAAGGGGAAGGGGGAGGGGTGGAGCAGTGCAGGGATGTAAGAGTAACGTAGTAGTTCAAAAACTGACTGCAGCGTGTGCAATCAATGATGATTATCCCTCTACTCCAAGGGAGGATGCAGTTTGTCAAGGTCCCAACAAGACTAGTTCCAGCACCACCAGTGCCAGTAGAAATAAAGAACTATATAAGAAGAACACTGAAGATGACAACAAGTCACATTCAAGTGTTGAGGATGCTGGCAATAGCATAATAGAGGAAGGTATAGCAGCTGAACCGCCTGCTGCATCAGATAGTGAGACAAACAAGCACCAAAACACCCATCCTCAAAGTAGTAGGGAACATAGTCACACAGTCACCCTATAATTCATCATCAGCATCATCGCCTCTTCAAAGTCCAAGTGCCAATCAGTCACACACATCTGTTTTGAGTACCTAGCAACAGCAACACAGGTTAACATCCACATTGTTAGATATGATGAGTGCCTCTGCTGCTGCTGCTGCTGCTGTAAGTGCTGCACCTTTGACACCTAGTAGTAGTGGCAGTAGAACTGCATCAACATCTAGTCCCAGTAGTAGTAGTAGCAGCAGCACCACCTCAGGAATCCCTCATTCCATGAAGTCCACAGTATGCAGATTCTTCACTAGGGATCCTCAAGCTGTTGATATCTGTTGTCTGTGCAAAAAGCGCATGAGCAGGGGGAAATCAGGCTTACACCTAGGCACCCCTTCTATGGGATCCCACCTGAAGCACAACCACAGGTCTGACTGGGAGACAAACTATCAGCAGGCGAAAGATGCCACAACTAGCAGCAGCAGAAGCACTTTAAAATGTTCCCGGGGCTATAGGGCAGAAAAAAGAAGTACTGAAGTTATTTATGTGTCAGAGAGTGTGCTACTGCCAGTGCCAACAGTTAGTTTAGTCCAAATAACACCTATGGCTCCTGCTGCAGAGGCGTATGATGACTCTGGCTTTGCTGTAAGAGATGGCAAGTGTCATAGACTGTCCACACATGCTGCATCTACCGACAACACTTCCTCTAGTCATGTTGTTAATGCTATAAAGTTTCAGGCTTCTTCAGCCATGTCCTGACATCCCACACTTACTGAGTTCCTAAGAAGAGTCAAAAACTTCACAAAAACAATCCCAAAGTACGTCTGTGGAAGAGAAAGGTTGCTAAAATGTTGGCAATGGACATGCTGCTGTATTGTTTTGTAGAAAACCGAGGTTTCAGAGAACTGATGTCAATGTAGCTCCACGCTGGAATATCCCAAGCCTCAGTTATTTTTCCCAGTTGACTGTGCCTGAATTGTACAAGCAGGTGGTTAGTGTCGTGGGCAAAGGGCTGAAAAGTGCATATGGCAAGAAAATCCACCTGACAACAGATATGTGGACAAGTGGGCAGAGCACAGACTATATGACTGTGATTGCTCGTTGGGTTTCCCTCCCAGCACCAACAGTGAACAACACTAGCTTACAGCATCAGATGGAAGCCATTAATCGTGCTTCTGGTTGTGGCAGTGTGAATAAAAGGCGGCAGCAGCAGGATAGCCCATACAATTGTCACACCATCTTGTGCATGCAGAGTTTTGAGAGACAGTCTCACAAAGCTGTAGATGTTCTGAGTATGTTAGA
The DNA here is from genome assembly GCA_037306005.1 of Rhinophrynus dorsalis. Classification (NCBI taxonomy): domain Eukaryota; kingdom Metazoa; phylum Chordata; class Amphibia; order Anura; family Rhinophrynidae; genus Rhinophrynus; species Rhinophrynus dorsalis. The sequence continues at coordinate 222,495,135 of CM074718.1, read as the reverse complement.
GCAGGTGATAGAGGAATGGCTTGTACCCTGCTCCTTAAAAACTGGTTTTGTGTCTGCTGATAACGGCTCTAACATAATCGCTGCTTTGAGAATAGGTGGCATGTGTCCTGCTTTGCCTTTATGCTAAATTTAGTTGTGACCAGATTCCTGGCAGAAGCTGAAACCCTCAAAGAGATGCCTACTATTGCTGCAAATTCTGTGCCCATTTTAGTCGCTCCTACAGTACACGCAACTCTCTATATTCCATACAATATCATAACAACCTGCCCCATCACCAGCTGAAAATGGAGGTCCCTACCCAGTGGCGTAACAATAGGGGTCGCACCTGCAACCGGGCCCGTCACTCTCAGGGGCCCGGCTGCCCCCAGCGACCCCCTCGCCACGCGCCTGCGGCACAGCTGATGTCCCGACGGCTGGCGCTCTAGTAATGCAGAGCACTGGGAGATGACATAATCTCCCAGCGCTCTGCATTACTAAGGACCGTGCAGGAGCTTGTTTACCAGTCAGAGGTCTGTTCCTCATTCAGCATGTCACACACACCGCTAGACCACCAGGGACTCAAGGTAGGAGGACGGGGGGGGTCAGTAGGGGCAATGTGGCGATGGGGGCATTGTGATGGGGGCATTGTGGAGATTGGGGGGCAATGTGGAGAATGAGGGGCATTGTGATGGGGGCATTGTTGAAGGGGCAAAGTGGAGATTGAGGGGCAGTGTGGAAGGGGCATTGTGGAAATTGAGGGGCAGTGTGGAAGGGGCATTGTGGAAACTGAGGGGCAATGTGGAGATGGAGGGGCAATGTGGAAGGGGCATTGTGGAGAATGAGGGGCAATGTGGAAGGGGCATTGTGGAGATTGAGGGGCATTGTGGAAGGGGCATTGTGGCAATTGAGGGGCAATGTGGAAGAGTCATTGCGGAGAATGAGGGGCAATGTGGAGAATGAGGGGCATTGTGGAAGGGGCAATGTAGAGGTGGCCAATGTGGCTGAGGGGGGCCAATGTGGTCAGAGGGGGGCCCGTGGCAATTCTTGCACCAGGGCCCCGCGGCTTCTAGTTACGCCTCTGTCCCTACCAGGTGGAATTCTACCATGTACATGCTAGAGCTTTTGTATGAGCAGAATAAGGCCATTAACGAGCACACCATGCAAAACTGGAAGACTTTGGACGGAGCTTCTTTTCATTCTGGCCAATGGCAACGAATGTGTGATGTATGTGAGCTGCTGAAACCCTTTGAGGGGGCAACCATTCTGGTGAGTCGCATTAGGGCAGGAATTAGTGAAATTCTACCACTGATAATTTTATTGCAGAAAAAAACGAGGAGCATGGCTGAGGATTCTTACCATAATGACAACACAGACATGCATCAGCTGGTAAATGACATGTTAGCGTGCTTTGAACAAGATCCTTGCATAGTGTCAATTAAAAGCAATGAGGAATACATTCTTGCCACTTTGCTGGACCCCTGCTTTAAACACAAAATTTCAGAATTTCTGCCAAAGGGCCATCAGAAGTTTGTCACCATAAGAAGACATGGCGATCAGCAGCAACTCTCTGAGGAATCGGATTCTGTCAAGGAATATTGAGACATGCTTATTGATCAAGTGGAGGGTTGTATTGTGGAGGATGAATGGGAGAAAGTGAGGGCACAACAAACATCTAGGCAGTATAGTGAAAAGGAATACAGCAAAGCAATTCAACTAGCAGAATCAACTACATCATCAACCAGAATATCACATTTGGAACACATGGAAATTCATCATGGGTCTCAGTAGGGCGGCAAAAACCCAACATTGGTGGTGGCGGTGGTGGCAGCACATCTCTTTGGGACTTGCTCCCTGAGTATGGACTGGTAACTGACACACAGGAATACCGCGTAGCTCCTAGAAGTGGTCCCACTGCATGTGAGATGGTTTCTGCATACTTGCAGGATAGCTACATTTAGGCAGAAACAATAACCCCATTGAATACTGGCAAACAAAGCAGCGTGTATGGTCAGCATTGACACGTACTGCAGTGGAAACCCTCAGTTGTTCTCCAGCAAGCGTTGAGTCTGAGAGGATTTTCAGTGCGGCTGGTTATATTGTCAATGACCGCAGGACATGGCTATCAAGCAGCAATGTTGGGAGACTAGCATTCTTGATAATGAACTAACATCTCATACCATCTGAGTATCAGGTAGCAGAAACAACACATGACAGACAAAGTCAGTACAAATATATTACCAGCAGCACAGATGAGGAGGTGGAGGAGGGATGTGAAGAACGGTTTCCACCATCAGCCCCACTTGGAACCGCTTCTATGAGCAGCAAGTAATGTGTGCCAATAATCTGAGAGGGAGGATAGCGCATGACAATGGTAAAAATATATACACAAATCACTCCATGCCAGTCCCCCACCACCACCACCACTACCATACACATTTGCCACATTGTAGGTTGTACTTTTATTTTTTTTATTACTTGACATCATGAATATTTGCCAGTGTCACTTAAGCAGGAAGTTAGTGTTGTGGGCAAAGGACAAATGCATTCTGCACATTTTTCAAACCATATGTTGCCGTAGGACTCACAACTTTGATTTTCAGCCACTTATTTCTAAGCTTCAGCTCTCAGAAGAATTATTACAGTGGGAAATGTAGTACCTATAGGAAATATAGGTGAAAAATTTGTTAAAATAGGCGAAAATGAGGACATTTTTGCACAAGCGGAAAGGCAAAATCTTTTGTGGGAAAAACGAAAAATCAGCAAGTTTTTGCGAAAACTCACACCGGACATTTTTCACACTTTTCACCCACCCCTAATCATAAAGACTAGTTTTCAGGTCTGATCTCTTCTTCTGGTCCTCTTGTCTTTGGGTGCTCTGTGTCAATCAGACATAGAGAAGACGGCTTTGATGGTGTGGCTCTTGAAACCAACATTCTGTGGAAGAAAGGTTTCTTTGAGCCAGTAATAGTGACCATGATTAATGCCCATAAATCTTCTAAGGCACGTCATAAGGCAAGATGTTCAAATAGTCATCATAATGATAACATTGTTGGATCATGAGTTGGTGGTAAAAAAAAACAACAATATTTTCAGAAGTAAATCCGTCACATTTGAAAATATGTCATAAAGACTTAAAAATGACAGTAAGAAAATCTTGATGAACATTGATGAAAATTCTGATGTTAAAAAAGTCTTTGATTTTGTCTTTAAAAGGAACATTTTCAAGAAACAAAGAAAATTTTTGTCTATAAAACAACACATTTTCATACAAAGAATTTTTTTTTTTACTAGCTAAGTCTATAGTATGGCTTCTCACTCAACAGTGCTTTCATTTGTCTTCTCCAAGTTAAGGCAATTTTTATTTTATCAGGATGAAATTACGTTAATCAGACAAAGTGTCAGTTAAAAGAATATTTTTTTCTGAAAATACCTTACAATATGAAGGTACTTTAAACCACGCCCACTTTTAAGATGGCTTTTTCCTCTTCACGGAGATGGCAGAATTGGATGCAGAAAATGATGGTAACATGTCTGAGAATTGACGGACCATGGCAAAAGAACTTTTTTGTTCTGATTACAGACAACATCAGTTACCACCACTTTTTGAACATCTCGCCCATAGAGTTTGTTGTTCTTGAACTAGCATGAAGAACATGGCTCTCATTTAAATTTTTTTTCATGTTATATTGGTGGTAACCTTTCTCCAGGATGGCTTCAAAAAATGACTTTGCATTACTTCTATTAAGGTTCAGATCTCTTGTCAGTTATTTTTAAAATACATATTTCTCTGTTGCCAGATGTTCAGGTTTATATGCAAGCAGGGGCACATGCCTATCCCAGCTTTTTGGCTCCCATTCCCAGAATCTCAATCTGTTCCAGGGAGTATTTGAACCATTGGCTTTGTGCCTCTTTTTGGCTTGGTCCTGAAGACACATTTCCTTCTAGCATTTGTGACTGTCCATTCTGACTTTTTATACAAATAAGGTGGTTCTGCATACTCATGTTGATGAATCTTCCTTAGGTGATTAATGATTTTCATATTATTCGGAGTATGTGCTCCCTTCACTTTGGTTCTCATCTTCCTAATAAATCAGAACAGGTCCTTCACTGTCTGGATGTAGTTCTGTGTCTTAAATACTATGCTCATAACACTGAACCAAATGGCCTTTTGGATCAAGGCAATTATTCCACAGTCCTATATCTTAGAAAGGGGCAAGTACCTTTTCAAGTAATCAGGGCTGGCTCTAGGATTTGCTGGGCCACTTTTTTTGTTAGTGCAAAAAAATAAAATAAAAATGAAAACACTGGATTAAGCTATGTGTGGGAGGGCTTTCCAGCATGCAAGGGGTTAAAAAAGCTCAATTGTGGGGATGCTACTCCACAAATAAAGTTAACCCTTTGAGTGATGGAGAGGTATGTAATGCATTGCCATAGATACATTTCTGGCATTCAAACAGTTAACCTCTGATTTGTGTACTACAGAGGTCTATAATGCAATACATTAAGACTTGACTGGCATTCAAAGGGTGAATGTAGTTACACTAGTGATGCCACAGAGCTTACAATTGAAATTATGTAGCCATTGTAAATGGAGCCACAAATGATATCACAGAGCTTACAATTTAAATTATGTAGCCATAAGTGATACACAGATATTGGCAATTGTTGACAATACATCAAAGGAATCTCCCCATATCAATCAATACCTAATGGTAATGTGCAGAGCTCACTCAGTTAAAATACAGATGGCATACACTTATAAGTCAACACCTAATGGAACTATCCAAAGGCTACCCTATTAAAATATAGATGACAAACTTATATATAACTTGTAGATCCCAAGGTCCAGAGATGTATATCAATCACCTGGGTACTGAATAGAAGATATGAGCAAAGGGCAGTTCTCTGTACTTCAAATGGAGTCTTCACAGAACCTCCACAGGATTATTCACATAGGTAGTCCTAGATGTATACTGTCCAATATACCATAAAGAAGAAAGCAAAACAAAAACAGTTTGATTCTAACACAAAAAGTAATAATTACACAACAATAATCATTTCAGGTCTTTTAATACATATCTTCTTCCTCCACAGCTTTATCCACTCACAGCAAGTACTTCAAAGAATAGGAACAGGAGACATTATCATAGATGGGGCTTGCCAAAAACCTAGAGTTCAGGCATCCATCTTTATATCATGTGGCCTGAGCAGGCTTGGTGCCATTAGAAGTCAGGGAGCTACTCCGCCTTAAACTGAAAGAGAATCTGTATTAATCCCAAGATCCCCTTGGAGTTGATCCATATTTCTGCTTCTATCAAACTTTTATTTGAATCAGCTGATGTTCATACATGAGTACATAACTGCTCAGGCTTCCCGATATAAAGATAGATGCACTGAATTTCAGGTTATGGGAAAGACCCATGGGCTCCTACCTGGGCAATGGTCAAGGCAAAAGACCAGGTGAAAGTAATAGCACTAGAAAGCTAAAATGTGATGCTCTTGAGCGGTGACAAGCTGTGGAACAGGCCACATTGCTTTTGTTCATCCTCAGGGCCTCTCACATCCTTTGGCTTGTTGTTTTGTAGACACCTTGTTCTAAGTGCCTAGGGAAACCACCTGCGCCTCACTGACAATGCCCAAATAAGGCAAAATGTGTGTCTGAGGTCGGCTGTTATTTCCCATGCAGGGGGACTTGCCCCTTTATTTTGGAATTGAACTATGCTTTTGAGTGGGATTAGTCTAATATGTATGAGCGATGACTACCCATGGAACAGCCAACATTGCTTTTATTCATCATCAGAGCATCTCACGTCCTTTGGCTTGTTATTATTATTACATTTTTCAAAATAGTAGCCGACTGAAAAATTATTTTGGTGTGGATTATCCATTGAGGCACAAAATGATAGTTTAAATAATGAAGCAACATTTTCTTATCTATTGGTTTCTAAAAAAAAATCCTAATCTAGAGTTCCATCTTTTTTATTTACCTCCATACCAAAAAAGGTAAATCTATTATATATTGCTATATTCAGTTAATCTTAGTTTTATGTGTTTTGTTACTATCTTCAATACATTTATCTAGGTCACCTTTGGCACACATTCCATTGCAAATCTATAGAATCGGTACAGCTACAATGCATTGCTCCATATCTTCTTAATATGCAGGAACTATTTTATTATTTTTACATTATATATATTAACATTTCTGGTGGTTAGGAATACTAGTTATTATTTGGATACTTTGTCTTTAAGAATTAAGGGCTCGATCCAAATGTTGACATTAAAACCAACGTGAAGAAAAAAACTGCCTTCGTGAGTTAAGCAAGACCGGGTAATGTGAGATTCAAATCTTCCTTACCCAGAAAGGCTAACGAGTGAACAAAATACACGTTACCCTTAAACTTGCATCGCATAGAAAATCTTACCTAAAAACACACAATAAAAATGTTACCTAGCACCACAGCCAATCACAACACTCCATAGTAGAAAGTTCAGTCAGAAAATCCAAAATAGACGTTGATAGTTCTGAACAGCATTCTCTGTGCTTCCCTACCCAGCCAGTAGGGGAACACAGAGATGGCTTTCAGCACCATGGACAGCTTTTAATGCCATAGGGATGTGCACTGCTTACCCCTGTGGCATTCGAAGGTTTAAACAGAAATAGTACACCAAGCACTACACAATGCCCCGACCTTCGACACCCCCCCCCTTAGTATGTCGACATATATTGCATATATTCGACATACTAACTTCAACCAACATTCACCTTACTGACTCACATATAGTAGTGGAACCTGTCTTTTATTCGACAATTAACCCTTTGAGTACCAGAGAATTAGGAAACCATTGCTTAGCATGTTTCCTACTCCTCTGGTACCCAAAGGGTTAATAGACAAGGTATGGACTACATACCTTGCCTGTATATGTGTGTGTTTTAAACTTTTTTTATTAAAAGACTATTATTAAACATATTTTTAGTAAGATCTCATTCATTTTCAATGCCCTATCTCCTGTGTCCCATTGCTATTAGTACTTTTGCTCCACTCTCCTTCAAACGGAGAGTGGAGCAAAAGTACTAATAGCAATGGGAGACAGGAGGTAGGACTTGATAAATGAATGAGTTCTAAGTAAAAATAGAATTGTGTAAGCAGTTCTGCGCTGTGACTGCAGCGCTTCCCTCAATTTCCATTTATTAATATCCTGGTGCTGCCTGTGGCTGTAAAGCTGGCGGCATGAAGAAGGCTGGGGACAAGAGAGGCATTGGAGGAAGCGGGTGGAGGGGAGAGAGGCATCGGAGGAAGCGGGTGGCAAGCTTGTATTTGCCACCCGCTTCCTCAGATACCTCTCTCCTCTTCACTAGTCGACATGGAGTCGCACACTGAACAACTTCGTGCATGCATTGTCCCCTGACTCACACCAAGTCAATTTCCTTGATCTAACTGTATTCCATAACCACAACCATTGCTCCATTTCAGCAGTTTCCATCCAACACATACGAAACAAGGGGTACCTTATTCTCAATTTATATGGATCATTAGAAACAATTCAGACAGACAGCAAGCAATCATTCAAGCTCAGGAATTATACCAACTTATCTTGGAAAGTGGTTATAAACATGATATCCTACAGCATTTATTCAATGTCTGTGCAGTTTAATGTATAAATGTAAGACTGCTTTGAAGAGCGCATGGGAACCCACCACTCATCTATTACAGACACCATACATACTAGAACTAATGATACACAGGTTGCCCATTACTTCATTGAGGCCAACCACACTATGGCTGATTTAAAATATATGGCTATAGACCCCCGACCGAAACTCTCTTGGTGAAGTGATAGAGGTCACAAACTGATTCAATGTAAGGAACGATGGATTTGCAGGCTAAATTCTCTCACACCAATGGGCCTCAATGACAAAACAAACTATAAGTGTTTTATATTACAGGTAGTGGACCCTCTAGTATAGAGTGTTGAATCTGTTGCCATGACCATACGATACACGCTTTGAAGCCACCATCTTTTCTGATATTACCCTCAACACTTTCCTCCAGACGAGGATGAGCATAGATCCTGATTTGACAAGTGTTGCTACTTAAACATCCTCCCTTAATAGGACTGGAAGTGTTCATGGGAAGGTTGGATTACAGACAATATCCTCTAGTTACCTGGTAGATTACCTCTTCTTACAGATGCTTTCTTCTGTAATTGCCTACTGAATCAGCTTGGTCATGTATTTCTAACTGTTATCCCTTACACTTCTATCCACGACAGGGTCGGCATAGATCCTGCTTTGATGGGTTTTGCGACTAAACACCCTTCCACAGTAATTTTTCTGAGATGTCAGACACAGACTCCTCAGACACTTGGAGGACACAGCTCATATTCAAGTGATGTTCGGTGTGCCCGCTCATGGTCCGTGGTGCCGATTTCCCAACAACCTTTTTGCTTAGTCACTAACTATTTGTTAATCGATAGGCAGCAGTAGTAATGAATATCTGAACCTAGGTCCTCACCTAGAGGATCACCAGACAAACCCTTAGTTAACAAGGAATGGATAGTTGGACAAGCCAGGTCACACACTGAGCGGGTAGTCAGCCAGAGCCACAGGTTCGCACCAGATAGGATATCCACTGAAGTATGTGTAATATGTAGTGGACAGAACCCCGGGTCAATACCAGAGTGGATAGTTAGACAAGCCAAGTTATACACGGATCGGGTAGTCAGCCAGAGCAACAGGTTCGCACCAGATAGGATATCCACTAAAGCACTGGTATGCTGAATACGCAGTGGACAGAGCCCCAGGTCAACACCAGAGTGGGCAGTCAGACAAGCCAGGTCATACATGGAACAAGTAGTCAGCCAGAGCCGCAGGTCTGCACCAGAATGGTTGTCGGACAAGCCTAGGGTCATACACAAAGGGGATAGTCAGACAAAGCCACAGGTCAGCACCAGATCGGATAGTCAGACAAACCGAGTAATACACAGAGCACAGGAAACACAACTGCACTGGAACACCATGAAAGGGCAACTGATGTGGTTTCCAGGCAATTTATGTACCAATTGTGCCACCTCCAGAAGGTGGAGCAATTGGGGTACTATGAATTTAAAAGCCGGGTCGCGACGTCACAGGGGATTCCCTTAACGCACGTCCGCACTCTGCAGCACAGATGGAAGCAGGAAGCTGGCTGCCCAAAAGGAAACCAGGGCAGCCTGCTATCAGGGAATCAGACGCAGCAAAGAGCCGCGAGACAGCACACACACAAGACCGGCCTCCAACAGATGCCCGGTGGCCGTATCGGTAGGTAAGTGAAACGCTTACACTGGGACAGAAACGTCGATCAGACCTATTGCCACGTTACTCTAATAAATTCCTTGGAAAAGTCTCACTGGTGCTGTCCTCTGTTTTGTTTATTGTCCATCGTTCCGCAGTGATGTTTAACTGGGCAGTAGTCTACATAGAGTGTGTGCTTCCACCACCTACAACTATCTATCTATCTATCTATCTATCTATCTATCTATCTATCTATCTATCTATCTATCTATCTATCTGTCTATATATATATATATATATATATATATATATATATATATATATATATATATATGTATATATATATATATATATATATATATATATATAAACATACTAGACTTTCCCTCTCGATATCTAGAGGAAAAAGTGAAGGGGAAAAATACTTTTTATTATGGTTTCACCATAAATGGACCTCATTACAGTTATAATATTGTTAAAATATTATTTTACTAAGTGCTGTGAAAAATGCCTGCACAACATTTTGAAGTGTAACGAAGACATTTTCTTTTAAAGATCTTACTTCATCTGTGCTCTCTTACAGAAATGTACAGAAACTTGGATCATGTGGCAGACAATCATATTTGTCACCATCTATGAAGAATGAGTGGAAAATGGCTAAAATTGCATTTGTAATCATCATTGTTTATGTACTGTCCTGGTCTCCGTATGCTTGTGTCACTTTGATCGCATGGGCCGGGTAAGTGCAGAGTCCTTGATCGAAAATGAAAATAACATTTTTTTAATGAAATATCAGAGATATTGTTAATAAATAGGTTGAATACCTTTCTCTGGAAGCACTGACATTAACACTTTTTTCAGTGTTGTTTAAGCAGCATGCCAGATAATTGGCCCTATTGAAGTAAAATCAATAACACCCCCTTTAAATGACGATGAGATGGCTCAGTTGGTTAATGCACCAGCTGTAGAATCTGTTCAAGCCGCAAGGTCACAGGTTCTAGTCCTGGCAAGTTCTGCTCAGCCTATCACCCTTCTGAGGTAGATAAAGAGTCCAGGACATACTTGAAAATGAGAAATAATCTCAATGTATTCTTCCTGGTAAAATACTTTCATAAAAAAAATCTCCATTTATTTGAATCTGAACAGAAAACCACCAGAAACACATAAATTAACAATGAATATGGATTGTTTTCAAATAATTTTTAAAGGGGAACTACCACCCTGCAATAACTTAACCTGAAATCAGTCTTCATCTGGCGACTAGCTGCTTAGTAGCGATAGTCGCCAGCAATATTACCCGGTTCCAAAGATTTTTGCGTTTTTACGACGGTCACAGTAGCAGGAAGCATGGACATCACGTCACAGTGACGTCCGTGCGCCTGCGCTGTCAGTCCCTTTTGGAGCCACTTGGCTCAGGTAATATTGCTGGCGACTATCGCTACTAAGCAGCTAGTCGCCAGATGAAGACTGATTACAGGTTAAGTTATTGCGGGGTGGTAGTTCCCCTTTAAGGAATGTTTTCCTTTCTTTTCTTATGGTCCCTGAAGTACATTAACATACTGGGAGATTAAATTCTATTAAACATTGCTCTCTTAAAAGCTTCTCTTAAAATATGTATCAGTTAGTCCATATAAAAAGTGTAGCACCAAATACCAAAGTATTCATATATTTGTATAATTGTATTATTAAAACTGGACTAATACAAATACTAAAAAGTGTTTTCATCTCTTTGGAACTTGCAAACATTCTTGTGGAAAACAAAAAGTATGCCTAACTATCTTGTGGAGTCTTCCACATGCTTTCTATGCTCCCCGTGACCTGATTGGACCATAGAAGCAAGCTAACCCTTTCAAGCATTGCATAAAGCCCCAGTGATGTGCCATAGTATGGGTGGTCTTTGGGTCTACACATGAGCAGAATAATTATAGCTAATTAATAACTATAGACTAGGGGTATACTAAAATTCAGTAAACTTGGAAGAAGAGGATAGAAATTGCCCATTAGGAGTAGCAGCAGAAGGGTATATATTCCCCTAAAAACTCATTGGAGGTCAGTATGCAATGGCCATTGGGCTAATACTCTTTACTTTTTCAATTGCCATGTCTTTGTTTTGTTTTGAACTAAATTTATGCAATTAATCTTTGAAGCTGTAGAATATAACCTATTTAGCTTGATTATCAAGGTTTTTTATATTTGTATATTTGCCCCACCCCCCCAAAAAAAATATTTTAATAAAATGGAACCATATCGTGCAAAGTAAGCCTTCCGTCAAATTCACAAATACAGAAAAACAATTTTCAATGAACTAGATTTGGCAGTGGAAATGTCAAAAATAATTCTATAATCTGTGTCACATACTATGCAAGTGATCATATCACTAAAAGGACTAAGGGCTTAATTTATCAAGCTGAATTTCTATATTGGATCAAATCAACTGCACCATAGGAGATAAAAGGGAATTACTTAATTTACATTCACTTAAATGGGATACTTAACTCCTTGGGGAGATTCAGTAAAGGTCAATGCTATGGTGATATGATTTTGTCTATGTGTTCAAAGCATTCGACATTTCAATGTAGACACATCGCCATATGCACTAAAATTTAGGAATGCAAGTGGAGGGGAGGGGAAGAGACGATTCCCATTAGCATACAGGGTTATAGAACTGCTGCTGATGTGAAGGGATGCCATCCGTCACACATCCCCAGCAATATGACAACACTGAAGCCTGAAAGCATTGATATGTACTGCCCACAAATAGTTATAATTTGACAAATGCTGCCCACAAACAGTTAACCCTTTTAGTGCCGGAGGGGTATGCGATTAATTGCATTGCAATGCATTGCGTACCCCTCTGGCTCTCAAAGGGTTAATATTACAAATATGCTTCAGCATAACTTGTAGATTAATGTCAAAAAATTATATCTGCTTTGTTTGTACTAAAATCAGACCTCACTGGGGCATTAGGACCGCTCCTGATGTCCCCCTGTCATTGACCACCTATCCAATAGGATAGGTGATCAATGTGACAACCATAAAGGCAATCAGATGCTTCCCCTTCTAGCTCCTATCCTACTCAAGCCAACATTCTATCAGTGAGCACTTGAGTAGGAGGATCAAGTGCTCATTCATAGAAAGCTAACTGAGAAGTTCATTCATTAAAGAAGACAAAAGGGGAAGACGCTGAACACCTTCCTGGTCTCAACATTGATCACCTATACTCTCAATGCCAGGGGGGCATAAGGAGGGGTCCTGATGCCCGCTCAAAGGTCTGATTTTAGTACAAGCAAAATTGACATTTTTTATACATTAATCTACAAGTTATGCAGCAGCATATCTGTGATATTATCCCTTTGATGCCAGAGGGCTAGGCAATCAGTTCCATAGCCCTCCGACCCTCAAAGGGTTAACTGTATTTGGGCAGCATTTGTCAAATTATAACTATGTGGGGGAAGTATATGTCAATGTGGAACTGTGTGTGGGGGGGTGTCGGTATGGAACTGTGGGGCGGCATTTGTAGATGAGGAACTATGTGGGGGGCAGTATATGCCAAATATTAACTGTGAGGTAGAGTGTTGAATGTAAATATTGTGGGTCAACATGGGGAACATCACCATTGTTAGCCCACATAGACTGCCTGACACCCCCCAGCTTTATTCCCATTTCCCAGTCAGTGCCCATGGGGATTTGTGGCTACCAGTAGCCATGTGAACAAGGCTGGAGGGGGTCAGACAGTGTAGATGGGCATCTGTGTCTAACAGTGGGCAAGGGGACAAGTCTAGGGGTGAGTTCCACATCGACAAATTCTGCCCAACAGTACCAAATTGACATATACTGCCCCCCAACACAGTTCCACATCGACAAATGCTGCCCCACAGTTCCACACTGACATTTACTGCCCCCTCCACAGTCTCAATATTTACTGCCCCACATAGTTATCATTTGACAAATGCTGCCCACAAACAGTTAACACTTTGTGTGCCAGAGGGGTATGCAATGCCTATGGGAATCTGTGGCTACCAGTGGGCAAGGGGACAAGTCTAGGGGCCAGTCAGTGTACATAGGGTTCTATGGGTACCAGTGGGCAAGGGAACAAGATTGGGGACAGCTGGTAGCCACAAATCCCCATGGGTGTTGCCTAACCCCCAGCCTTGTTCCCTTGGGAGTGCAAAACATGTAAAAAATATGAAACAATGCTGAGGGGATAATTGTGTAGTGCTTGGTGTACATTTTTATCCCTTAAAGTGCCACAGCGGTGAGCAATGTACATCCCTATGGCACTCAAAGTGATAAATGAGTGATTATGTCCCTGATGCTGAAAGTATTCTCCCCACTCCCCTAGTGGCCAAGTGGGGCAGCAGAGAAAATGCTCTCAGACTTCAGTGTTGTCGTCTTGCTGATGATGTGTGAGGGAGAGCATCCCTTCCACATAAACAGCAGTTCACAACCCTCCCTGGTTCTGACTGATTTATGGCTGTTACTGCATAGGAAAGTACAGAGAGATCCCAACTTCGCAAGCTGTGACTGTGACAGTTGTGACTGTGAGCTCCAAGAGTAGAGGCTGCTATCGGAGTTTATTGAATGTGTTGAAGTGCCACATTAACATATAAGCCCCCCCCAAAAGACTAATGTCCTGTATTTCTGTATGCACGTGAGTAATTATGCGTAATTTCCACATGGAAATAGGCCATTATCGTATGGATGTCAATGTGGACAGATTTTTGTCGGACTGATGAGGATGTGGTATCAAAAACTCTTTAGTGAATACTGTTGCTGTGCCTTCAACACTGCTCTGAGAGGACATCAACATTTTGAGTCCTCTTCGACCTTTAGTGAATCTCCCCCCATGAACGCTAGAAAGGCCTCTAGTGCATTGAACAGCAATGTATGGAGACCTCTCTAGAATTCAAGGGGTTAAAAATCCCATTTCAATCAAAAAGGATTTTTTCCCCTATAGTACTGTTTGTTCTGCAGAATTGCACCTCTTAAGTTTGATGAATAAGGTTTTTAAATGTATTTCTCACTGTTTTGTTCATTGACAAATATTATGACACTTTTGAAAAACAATTGGAAATCTGCACAGATCTACAGGTGAAATTCATCAAGGTGCATGAAAAGCAGTGTATCACAAAGCTTCTCTGGCACATTGTCAATTTTCCATGATCATTGGTGGATACGTCCGGTATTCCTCAATGATCCATCATATTTCCCTGTCTTACACATGTGAAGTCAGGAAATACAATGACAATTCATCAGTACTTAAGATTACCAGTATTTGTATGCTTGCTTGCCCCCATTGTATATTAATGGGATTCACCAGCTTCAAGGTATTGGATGGAATTTGGTGGTCTATATGGCCATCACTCAATGAGAAATAAGAGATGGCCACTGGTGGTGAATGGATAATGAACAATGCTCTGATTTCCTTACCCATTGAACATTGTGGCTTGATGAATTCCCCTATATAATTCTCTTTGCAAAAACAAAAGACTTCAGCTCTGCAGAACAAAATCAAGTCTAATTTGTTTTTCAAGATACTTTCCCTTTTAAACATGTAAATGATCTTTCAAGTAGGTTTTTATGATATATTTCAAATAAATCTTTACATAACTGTGCAGAAGAGAAAATGAGGCTAATACAGAGAAGAAACTGGACCTAGGGCTGGATTTAAATGCAGGTGCTAACTGTATCTCTGCTTTTATCGCCAGGTATCCCCATAGACTTCAATAGGAACATTTTGGCTAAAACATGAGGTAACATTTATCTCCTGCATTTGAATCCAGCACCTAGTCTGGAACAGCCCAAAATCATCATTGAGGGCAAATATAAATTCCCCAAATTCCCAGTTATATAAAGGGACTTTTATCCCTTGAATGCTTGATAGGTCTTCATTGCATTGCTAAACAATGTTTTGGATATATTTTGAGCATCCAAGGGGTTAAAAGTCCTTTTTTTATGATTTCTGGCTTGTAGCTAGGATAGCAACTTGCTTCTGAGCTTACAGAGTGCATTGAATTGAAATCTTATTTCATTTTTGCCATGGCACAACCAAGTGGAGAGCAACTGTACTAAAATGCAAGGGAGTATGCCCACGTTCCCTTCTTGGCCTCATTTCCAAGAAGTGCACATTAAGAATCCCCTGTCAGTCATTTAAAAAGTGCCCCCCTTTAGGAAGTACAGTCCCCCTTTGAGGCCCAAATCCCTCTGTCCCTCTTTTTAGGTGATCAGACTGTGTGGTGTATATGTAAGTATATAACATTACTCCACAGCAACAAAACTGTAAAAAATTGGTTTAAACTTCAGTATATGTGTTTATAAATTAGTCTGTATAAATAAATGATGTTGGTCTTGCTTTAACCCCTTAAGGACCCATGACGGTCCTGCACCGTCATGGGTTGTTATACCCTTAACGACCCATGACGGTCCAGGACCGTCATGACTTAAATGATAGCAGCGTGCCTCCGTGCACGCTGCTATCATTAAATCCAGGCTGAGACTGAGCGATCTGAGACCGGGGCATTCAGTCTCAGCCCCTCTTCCTTCCTCCGGTTCATGCGATCGCCGTATCAGCGATCACATGTACCGGCATAGTGACAGACAGAGGCAGCATGCTGTCTGTGCCTGTCTCGTCTGCCTCTGTCTCCCTTGCTCTCAAAGTAAGGGAGACAGAAGTAGACGGGAGACACCTAGTGGTTAAAAAAAATACAGCAGTTGGGGGTATTAACCCCTTCACTGCTGGTGCAGGAGGCTGGCTAAATGCAGGTCAATTTTTGACCTGCAATTTTACACTTTTTTTTTTTTTTTTTTTTTTTTAAACACAACACACTTTTTTTTTTTTTTTTTTTTTACAAAAACATTTTTATTTTAAAAAAATGTATATAATTAAACAATATTACAAGTGTGATTGTTGTGGAGCCATGTAATACACTTATATACACCACCAAATGCCAGGGACAAAAAAAGCCTAAGAGGGAAAACACTGTTGAACAAAGACATAGTCAAAAAGGTCAGAATTGCTCCGGTCCTTAAGGGAAAACGACCTCAGATTTTCCCGGTCCTTAAGGGGTTAAATTATTTATTCAGGAACACAAAGTGGTGTCAATAGGTCATTAAATAACCTACAAATATACACTAATGCCTCAGTCACCAGCCCCCCCCCCCAGCAACGAAATGCTGTGAAGTATGCAATATGGTGCACAATTCGCCCAGTGCTGTATCAACCAAACTCGCAGACATCATCACTATGCATCATCTCAGCACTTACTACATTGATTCATGTCATGACTGAAAGCTCTTAGTCATCTACTACCAGTCAGAGAAACTATTTAACTTATCTCTCCCAATATGAACTAAACCCGCATCATGAAGGAAATGGCCCTGATGGAGTCTGATCTTATACAGTATATCTGTTCACTTAGTATGGAACCTACTTCACATCAGCTTAACTCCACAGAAATGGATTCATTGCAAGAATTACACTGTGTGCACAATTATTAGCCAAGTGAGTATTTTGACTATATCATCATTTTTATGCATATGTATAAACTTTAATGCTTATTGGATTTAAGCATATCAGGTAATGTGTATTTGTGTAATGAGAGAGGGTGTGGCCTAAGGAGATGAACACCCTATGTCAAGGTGTGTATAATTATTAGGCAGCTTCATTTCCTCAGGCAAAATTAGGCAGAAAAGTCTTTCAGAGGGATGTAGCACTCTTATCGGGGCGAGATCACAGAACTGTCACACATTTTGTTGCAAATAGTCACCAGGGTCGTAAGAAACGTGTTAAGAAAAAAAAGACGAAATTAACTGCCAGAGATTTGAGAAGAATCAAACATGAAGCTACCAGGAACCCATTATCTTCCATGCTGTCATATTCCAGAATTGCAAACTACCTGGAGAGTCCAGAAGTACTAGGTGTTCAGTGCTCAGAGACATGGCCACGGTAAGGAAGCTGAAACCCAACCACCACTGAACAAGACACATTAGTTGAAACGTCAAGACTGGGCCAAGAAATATCTGAAGACAGATTTTTCAAAGGTTTTATGGACTGATGAGATGAGAGTGACTTTTGATGGTCCAGATGGATGGGCTCCACTTAGACTCAGGTGCCAGCAAGGTGGAGGAGGGGTACTGGTATGGGCTGGTATTATCAATGATGAGCTAGTTGGACCTTTTCGGGTTGAAGATGGACTGAAACTCAACTTGCAAACCTACTGCCAGTTTTTAGAAGACACTTTCTTCAAGCAATGGTACAGGAAAAAGTCTGCATCTTTCAAGAAGACCATGATTTTTATGTAGGACAATGCTCCATCTCATGCATCGAAGTACTCCACTGCGTGGCTAGCCAGTAAAGTCCTTAAAAATGATAAAATAATGACATGGCCCCATTCCTCATCTGACCTAAATCCTATTGAGAACTTGTGGGCCCTACGTAATGGCAGATTTACACTGAAAAAAACAGTACACCTCTCTGAACAGTGTCTGGGAAGCTGTGGTTGCTGCTGTCGACAGATCAAAAAACTGACAGACTCCATGAATGGAAGGCTTATGACTGTTATTGAAAAGAAGGGTGGCTATATTGGTCACCGATTTTTTTTTTTGGAAATGTCTCAAATGTTTATTTGTAAATTTTTAGTTGTTTGTTTAGTATTCTCACTTTAATAGATGAATATAAACATGTAAGATGGGAAAATTATCATTTTTCATTTAGTTGCATAATAATTCTGCACTCTAATAGTTGCCCAATAATTGTGCACACATAGATATTATCCTAAGAAAGCCAATACCTCAATTTTACTTTCTTAAATATTCAGGTTTAAGGTTTCTTAACATTTTATATTGACAGAGAGCACTGTAGTTGTTCAATAATTAAACTAATCCTCAAAAATACAACTAATAATTGTGCACACAGTGTATTTTCTGAGCTCCAGAAGTAAAAAATCCTGGGGATGAGAGTAGATCTGCCTGCAAGTTTCTGTAAGATAAATTTGTTTCAATCTATGCCACCATTAAAGTGCCGAAATAGGAGCAGAAAAGGCACATAGTTCGCCTTGAAGTGATAGGAGCTTATTTATAAATAACAATGGCAGCTTTTTTAAATATGGTATAAATCATTACGCTAGCAATACCTTTCACTTTTTAAGGGCAGATTATACCTGGCATTAAAATTCTGGTGAAAACTGTCACAAAATTGCTGCAATTTGCAACTTTTTTTTATAAATTCACTGAGCTAGAATATATGACAAATTAACGAAATTTCTCCGGAAAGACTAGTAAGTTGCAGTAAGCCCTCAAGAATGTTGCAACATTCTTTATAAATACTAAAAATTATTTTTAGAGCACTTTTTGGAGCCCTTTTATATCACATTTCAATTTACTCTGCATTTATACATTTTCCCTATTGATCCATTTCCCAATTGCCAATGTGTCTAGCTTAAAGTGCATAAACTTTATTGATAATGAACACAAAGTGAATTCAGGGCACATCATGTTTCTTTAGCTAACACACTAAAAGCATCTTGAGTATATGCATGCATTCTGCTTTATGTATTTACTAGCAATGTGGGACGGCGCTGCCCGTCAGGATATATAGGGAATTAATGCACACACATGGATGCAAGACAAACACACACACAGAGAAACACATGCAAATGCACACGCATGCACTGAGATGCATAAAGAGCGACACAGTCATACACACATACATGCAATGCACAACATGCAGACACATAGAGTGTGATACAGACATGCAGCACACACAGTGAGGAACACACAGGCACACACAGAGACACACACACACACACACACACACACAAGTGAGTCATAAGGGGGTGAATTATTTGTCATTGTAATGAGTTTGTGTTTGTACTTATGCCTCCACTGTGGCATTCATTCATATAGTTGAAATGCATGTGGTAATTGCACATACTATGGTGGAAGGTGGATCGTGCTGGCTCCCGGGGTGTGAGTGAGACTATGGTGGAAGGTGGATTGTGCTGGCTCCCGGGGGGTGAGTGAGTGAGTGTAAGTGAGTGCGTGTGAGAGTGAGTGATTGCATGAGTGTGTGAGAGTGAGTGTGTGAGAGTGAGTGTTTGAGTGTGTGAGAGTGAGTGTGTGAGAGTGAGTGTGTGAGTGAGAGGGTGTATGAGAGTGAGTGAGAGAGTGTGAGTGAGAGAGTGTGAGTGAGAGAGTGTGAGAGAGTGTGAGTGAGAGAGTGTGAGAGTGTGTGTGTATGAGAGAGTGTGTGAGTGAGAGGGTGTGTGAGTGAGAGAGTGTGAGTGTGTGTGTGTATCACGGTGCCTGTGATTGCTGCAATTCAGTGTCTATCATCTGTAGGGGGCTCCCATTGGCTGTCTGCCTTCAGCCCGCCTCACATTGCCTTTTTAAACTCAGTCTGGGCACCCTCTGGTTGCCCTTTCATGGTGTCTTTGACAGCATCCACTTCCTCCTTACTGCAGTAGCTGTTTGGGCCTGTTGCTGAGTTCCTGAATCGACCTGTTCCTGAGTTCCTGCCTGCTTTGTCAGTTCCAGTCCGGTTCCGGTTGTTCTCATCAGTAGCTGATATTCCTGTTGCCAGCCTGCTTGGCCGCGCTTGATCCGGTTGATCTTCTCTGCTGGTTCCTGTTGTTTCCTGCTTCCAGTTCCTGCATCTGTGGCGACATTGTTCTTCATTCGCTTCGGCGACCTTTCCTCATGACGCTGGTTTGCTTCACTAAGCCTTGTGGCTCACATTCACACTGTTGGTTCCAGCGTGCGGACGCTGGTTTGCTCCACTAGCCTTACAGCTCTCATTCTGCCTGTGTGTTCCTAACGTAGGGCGCTGGTTTTCTCCCTGATTTGCAGTCAGGTACTTGATGGTTCCGAGTGCGCTGTCCAGTCCTAACAGCACTGATTCCTACAGTGTATGGGCATGAGAGTTTCTGATTACAGTGAAACCACTTGACCGGGTAACCTCTATATTCCATCTTACTGTCAATATCATCTGACAGTCATTAGGTCACTGTGGTTGTCACCTTCCTTTGGGCTGCCTAGCCTGGTATATTGGTAAGGCCGGTAGAACCTTTCACTTTGCCACCTTAAGGTTACCTTACCCGGTATTGGCAAGGCCGGTAGAGCCTACTCATTGTTATCCCATCAGGCTGCCTTGCCCGGAATTTGGTAAGGCCGGTAGAACCTTTTAAGTTTCCACCTTACGGTTGCCTTACCCGGTATTGGCAAGGCCGGTAGAGCCTACTCATTGGTATTCCGTCAGGCTGCCTTGCCCGGTATATTGGTAAGGCCGGTAGAACCGCATACTATTCCATCTTAAGGTTGCCTTACCCGGTATTGGCAAGGCCGGTAGAGCCTACTACACTGGTATCCCATTAGGCTGCCCAGCCCGGTATATTGGCTGGGCTGGTAGAGCCTCTTGTTCCAGACTCGCTTGGGTTGCTTTGCCCGGTATATTGGCAAGGCCGGTAGAACCTATTTGCTATTGTCATTATCTTCTATGTATTGTTTGTATGTGTATGAAAACCCTATGGGATTACCTTTAACTTTTCAATAAAGTTATGTTTTACCTAAACCTTACGTCTGAGAGTCTTAACAAACCGCGACAGTGTGATTGAGTGTGAGTGATTGAGTGTGAGTGATTGAGTGTAAGTGATTGAGTGTTAGTGAGTGTGTTTTTTGTCTGATGTGTTTGTGTCTGTGGTGTAGGAGCGAGTGGCAGCCGTTTTGTTTTTTCAGTTACTTGGATAGTGGTGGCGGGCTGGATAGTGGAGGCAGGCCAACTCCCTGCATGACTTAAATCACTCCCCCATTGAATTACCCAATGGGAGCAGTAACTCCTCCTTACTTAACCCTTTGAGTGCCAGAGGGGTACGCAACGCATTTCAAAGCAATGCTGAAAGTGTTAAGTTATGGTAAAATAGCAATATAACACACGGTGGCTCTTCAGTTGAGGCAGCGTAGCAATATGCTGAGAGAACAAATAGACAGTGGTGTTTGAGGCTTGCCCTCTGTATCATACAGTAAAGCATCTCTCTCTCTTTAAGGAGAAAGGGCAGGAATCATGAAGCAGGAAGTGTAGGAGCAACAGTTGAAAACAGACAGTGAGGTTGACTGAAGAGATAAAAAGAGTTAAATAAAAGAGTTGCTATTAAGTTTATCCCTGAGTTTGCATTTTATGGAAACATTACACCCTCATGCTGAAACAGAGTGTATGGAGGGTTACAATTATCTGTGGGAGGTGAAACAGTGTGTTTGTGGGGTCATGATCCTGAGTGAGAGTGTGTGTGGACCAGGAGAAGTTATTGATATCCCATACTTCAGGAGTGAGTGGCAGCTATATTTTTTTTTTGTCAGTTGGATAGTGGTGGGCGGGCTGGAGGGGGCAGGCCAACTCCTTGTATGATAAACATGCTCCCATTGAATCACCCAATGGGAGCAGTAAAGTCCCCATTGAATCACCCAATAGGAGTTGTGTCTCCTAATGAGATATAAATTATGTAATAAGGCATTCTGTTCAATGTGTGTTTGTTTTCTGAGGAGACATAAATTATGTTCTGTGTGTGAAGTATCATAAATTATGCAATGAGGCTTATTCTTTTATATATATATATAGATACATGCTATACAGTTAAATGGTACAACTTCCTTCATAAAATGGTTCCAGGTAGATATTGTACTCCCATGTCATTGATGTCAACACATACCACCACTCACATGACTGTAAAATTACATTAAATGAATATGGGTTGATAGTGAAGAATCCTTCTCCATGTAATTATGTTTGATTCCTATACACTTAAATGTATAGTTATATCTCATTTAATAAAAAAAAAATGAATCTTGTAGCTATTGAAAACTAAACCACCTCAGTCCCATCTCTCAAACCTTTATGGTTTGTGAATTATTCGCAGGTGAAGTTCCCCCCTCCCTCCCCTTTCCCTAATGTCAGCGCTCTAGCTGATTGCAGGAGAATCTGGTCCCAGGTCCGGGCTCTTCAGCAGAGCCGAGATTGTGAGATATAAAAAGAAATACTTCATTGGAACGGTCTACATAGTGTGCTTGGTTTAGTATATCTCACAGTCTCAGCTCTGCTGAAGAGCCTTCGCCAATCCCGGGACAGGATTCTCCTACAGTCAGCTAGAGCACTGACATCAGGGAAAGGGGAGGGAGGGTGGAACTTTACCTGCGAACATCTCTCAAACCATAAGAGTTTGAGAGATGGGACTGGGGTCAGTTAGTTTAATTTTTCAATAGCTGCAAGATTCATTTTTTTCTAAATAAGACAATACTATCTCTTTAAAGGAGATCTATCACCTGATAATATATCTGCATTTAAATTATTATGGCCAAACCTACAAATTAATTTTCCTTTACTCCTTTCTTCAAGAGATAACATCTTAAATCGATCTTCTGGATGTCATGTCCATAGTGGCAGAAATGACAGTTCCAATCAGGACCACTTCTGTATAATTTTAAAGGGATAGTAATACTTCGTTTTAACTTTATTTTATTTTGTAGGCATTAAAAAAACATAAAGAATGATATAAGTCTTATCCCTCAATGGTTTATGAGATATTCACAAGCAAAGTTTCCCCTCCCGCCCCTTTTACCTAGTGTAAGCCATCTCTTCTCAGATGTGAATCTGGTTGTAAGACCAGACAGATAACGGAAGGGGACAATTTTCTTTGTATGAAAACAATGAAAGCCCTTCCCCCCTTGACAAGTTTTTCAGCTTTTTCCCTTATCTTAATTGAAGATTGTCCCTCTCTGCAGTCTACCTGGGCACCTCCCTTCTGATCTGGTTGAACGGGTGGGGATACTTTGTTTGTGAATATCTCTTAAACCATAAAGGTTTGAGAGATAAGGCTTATATCATTCTTCATGTTTTTTTAATGCCTACAAAATAAAATAAAGTTAAAACGGAGTATTACTATCCCTTTAATAGCAAAAAAGAGCACCTTGTCCAGAAATGCACAATGTTATCAAACTAAAATCTTACTGGGTTATACTTCTAAAACTTGAGAAACAAAACTCAATTCTGTAATAATGAAATCTAAATGATCGATGATGATTAAGTATATCATTTTGAAGAAGTAATGCTGTATTTGCCTCTTTCCTTTTTCTTTGTGTGAAAAACCGCACTTTATTCAATCTAGTTGGTTCCCTTCTGAACTGCCTAGGAGATATATACATACTAGTATGTTAAGCCACAGGGTGATTCCAATAAATAGGCTTGATTTTGTAAGAAGAAAGCATAGGGTGGTAATATAATCCAACATGCATTTAAAACTATACTTCTGATATTCTTTTGGCTAGAATAATGAATAAGCAGATTAAATGAAAATATGTAACTTGCTTTTAGTTGACAAGTCCATGTGTAATACGCATACAGCATGCTACCTTAACTGAGCCTAGCCTCTGGCTGGGTGACAGTCTAAGACTTAAGATTTAATATAAATGCAAATGTGAAGGTAATCCCTAGACACTGTACTGTATTTATGATTTAAAATCAAAAATGGACATTTTCTTTATGTCTTCAAAATAATACATTTAATTCCTGCTATAAAGCCCTGCATTTATATCTTTCTATTTTAGCCATGGGAAATCCTTAACTCCATATTCCAAGACTGTCCCAGCAGTCATTGCCAAAGCATCTGCAATCTACAATCCTATTATCTATGGAATAATACACCCAAAATACAGGTAAACTTTATTTTCAAGAATAGCCATTAAATGGTATAAACATAGCTTGTGTCTGGTAGTGTTATAGAAAAGTATGGCAGTTCTTTAATGCAATAGTATCATTTAATATGGAAAAATATATTGCAGAGCTTATCCTGCTGAGTAAAGCAAGGGTATTCCCAGTGTTAAGAGATATATACTTCAAACGTTATCACAGACCAAAATTGCATTTTTTAGGGACAGTACATCCCTCACCTTAAATCCTCTAGAGGTATTGTTTTTTTACAGCAGCCTATGGAGGGAGATTTTCACTGTAGCAATAGCCCCACACATATTTCATACATACAATTTTATTTATATGTTATATAATACTACACTTAGAGCAATTTTGTTGCCCTGTCCCTCTCCACCCTGTTTTCTCTATTATGTTTCAAGTGTTTCATACATTTCTGGTTTTATTACACAAAAAATGTCAAATAGCAACTTAGAATGGCTTAACAATGAATGACTGTCATTTGAACAGTGGTAGTAGTTATATAAAGCCATTTTTTAGCATTATTACAAAGATTTTTTATACACTATTCAGAACCAAATGTTAACTATGTAAGGGGCAGAAGGTTGCACAACCCCCTAGTCCTTAAAGGTCTAATGAATAGCAAACATTTTATCAAGTTGATTATTTTATATACCCTTATCAGAGCTGTCACAAAAAATATCAAATGCCACAGCTATATATGTAACACATTCCTGTTTCAGTGTCTAAAACACTTAACCAACAGTTTTTGATGTTTGCAAAACTTTAGAGACTATGCTCTTAAATCAATTTTTAACATAGAAAGTGTTTAAAGTTTAGGTATTGATATTTGTATTGGTTAAGGAAACAAACATGTTGCTTATAGTTAGTGGTACCTTTTAGCAGAACAATGTCTTCAAAAAGTTGTAAAAAGATGGAACATTGGAGTAACAAAGCACTGAAAGGATGTTTTTCCAGTGACATGTTGGCCAATTCAAGCATGATATATGAGAGCAAGACCTCTGTTTCTAGTGGCTTGAAAGCTCTGAGATGCTTGAGGCTTGAGAACGGAGTCAGATTTGATTGTATTCCTGCTGCAGCTAAGCTAAGGGTCATGTGCAGGCTGAAGGTTGAGGCAGACCAAGTTTTAGCTTAGTGAAGGTGCAGGCTGAGAATTGGGAAGGCAGAGTTTTAGTATTGTTAAAGTAGGGGCTATGAGTGGGGGCAGTCAAAGATGAGTGGGGGCAGTCAAAGTTCGGGTGCATATAGGAACAAGACAGAGTTGGAAAACCAGGATATCAAGACGAAGAGCAAGGCCAAAGTTTCCTGCAAAAAGCCTAAAAGTAAGTGCCTGAGTGAGAACACAAGGCTGCTTAAACACTGGCAGAATAGGAAGTCATGGAATGTATGCAACTGTGCGTGCGTACCAGCTGTGAAGGTAACTAACCATGCACAGGTTAACCCGCATACACTCTGTATCATAAAATAGAAGATTTGCATTTGCACACCTCCACACAGAAGGCACAAATGCATAGACTGGCATAGGTCATGTCATTGTCCCCCTCTAAGTGTGAGGGCCAGGTTGATCAGGATATGAATGGTGAAATAACCGAAAAAGAGCAGGTGTTTTTTTTAGAGACAAGCAAGCCATGCCATCCACTTGAAAAGACACTGAACACTGCATCTGGAATCTGCATACTTTTTGTCCCTGAGACAGATTAGTCTGTAGGGCCAGAACAATAGACATTAAAGTGTGAAGACTGTCAGTGACATTAAGTATAGAAGAAACAAAAATGAATGAAGAGAAAGAACCCAGATGACAAAAAAGGGTGAAAACTTAGTAGAAGAATGAATTTGGTTATTGTAAACATACTCAGCTTATAGAAGAATATTGGTCCAATCATATTGCTGATTAGATTCAAAGCACCATTAGTACTACTCAAGCTAATGATTAGTCTGTTCTGTCTGTACATCAAGTGGTGGATGGAAAGTGGAAGTTAATGATATATGAATATGTAAGGCAGAACAGAACAAATTCCAGAGCTTGGAAAGTAATTGTTTTCCCAATCAAAGACCACTTCATATGAATTCCTGTGAAGACAAATCACCGCCTGTATAAATGTAGATATGGTGTCAAGGCAGAGAGTAACTGCTTGGAGGGAAAGAAACGAGATGTCTTGTTCAGTCAATCCACTAGGAGCAGAATGGTGGATAAGGGACATGTGGTGGAATAAGTTCGCTATAAAGTCCACTAAGAGAGGAGCAAGGCTGAGCTAACACAGGTAACTGTACTAATTTCCCAACATGACTACTATGCAGGCTATTAAACAAGGTGTACAGATCGTACAATAATATACATTGTCATTAATGAAATTGTCCATGGCAAACCGCCAAAAGGGGCATTGTGGCAACTCCTTAGCTTGCTGAACTCTAAGATGTGCATCCAGAGGTGAATCATACAGAAGTTTCCAGACCTTTACACTCAGCATCTCAAGAGAAAAAACTTTCTGATTGAGACAGAACAAGCTGTCCTTATGTTGCAACTGCCACTTTGGTACATCTAATACAAACATAGGACAGGTATGAGTTTAGAAGATGATGTATGAATTATTTAATAGAAAATTGCCAGGAGTCAGGAAAGTGTCTTTCAATTTGCGGCCAGCAACAGGAAGCTGGCAAACATAAAGCATCCTCTTTGCCTTTGCAGCCTCCAAGTCAGTAAATAATATGAAAGGGAGCCCATCTGGCTTGGCAGAGAATGAGTCTTTTAGCATTATGGAGATATTCAAGATCACAATGTTCTGAAAAACTGTAAATTGAAACTGAGCTCCTTACAGCGCAGGTGACTCCATTCCTTAGAGCCAGGGTATTCTAGAACTGGAGAGAGTGTAGAGAAGAGAACTAAAATTAATAAAGGGAATGGAGGATTTGAAATATGAAGAATTTCCAGTCAAAAGTGGCTTATTTACTCTAGACAAAAGACACCTAAAAGGGGATCTTGTCACATTTTATAAGTATGTAAAAGGTCAATACAAAGATCAATTTAGTGAGCTTTTCATTTCAAGACCTGATCAAATAACTAAGGACCATCCCTTACGATAAGAGGAAAGGAAGTTTAGACTTCAGCAGAGAATTATTTTTTTTTACAGTAAGGTCTGTTAAATTGTATAATTCCTTGCCCAATGATCTGGTATGGCAGAGACAATGAATAGATTTAAAAGAAGCCTAAATGCATTTGTAGCTGAAGACTGCATAGAGGGTTATACTGTGCATTGGTAGGTAAAACAGGAAGTTCTGGTAAATAGACTAAAATGTTTTAGAGTTGGAAAGGCTTTTATAATTCTCGTCTTCTTTTTTGTACTGTGGAAAAGGTTTAACTTTTTTTTTCAACTTAATTTACTATATAACTAGGTAACTATGTAATTTTATGGCCAGTAGTTCCCAGTAACTAACATCATAGTTTCTTTCTACTTTGGATGAAAAAATGCTAAGGGATTTATATGACCACTCCATTGAGAGATGAAAGCTCCCACAGCAGCCTCTGATGTGTCAACTTCAGGAATATAGGGCAGGAAAGCAGTATCTTAAGACATGCACCCCAAAGAAATGTTTCTTTTAATTGCCAAATGCACCTTGAGCAACCACATTCCAAGCAAAGCAGAGCTTTGAGCAATAGAAACAATTAAATGGAGCAAATCTTAGACAATTTCTGAATAAACCTCCTGTAAAAAATTGGCAAACCCCAGCAACTAGTGTAAAGCCTTTCTGTCAGATGGTATGGGCAAGTTGGCAATGGCTGACACCTATTTAGAGTCAGTCTTAATTCCTTCAGGCAAGATGATAAACCCTGAAATTTACTGAGGTGGTTTCAGATATGCACTTCACCAGCAGATGAGGCCTTACCAAGGATTTATATAGAGGTAGAATTATATTCTCATCCCATGCATCTATATACTTTTTATACAGGAGAGTTCCCTATTTGCTACTACAGCAGCTGAGTGACACTGCACACTGCTGTGAAGTATATCATCTATCAGTACTCCCAAATCATTATAATACTGATTCCCCAAGTAGTTTCCCATTTATTATATATGTAGCATATCTGTTTTTACACCCCAAATGCATAACCTTACATTTATCCACATTAAACTTCATCTGACACTTTCCAGACCATTCACTTGGTTTATCCAAACTGAAGAGATAAAATATCCTGATATGTATGTATTTCCTTACACAGCTAATTGTCATCATCAGCAAAGATTAAGATATTACTTTCAATACTTACTTCTGGATAATTAATAAACAAGTTAAAAAGCTTTGTGCCCATGACTGAACCCTGTGGCTGGCTGTAACAAATCCTGATGGCTGTTTTCCACTCATCTCTCTCCTTGACTCTGGCCATACTATAAGTCCACGTTAGGTTCAATTTGTTAAAAATTAGATCTGAAGATTTAGAAGGCTGAATTTATTCAGACTATTTTTAAATCCCTCAAGTACTTCTGGTATGTTTAGATATAGGATGAATACAGTTAAAAGGAATTATTGACCTCGGACAAGAATTACAGGTAATCATAGGTTGCCTGAGATTATTGTTCTTTAACAAGTAATTATAAGGGTTAGATCCCTCTAGTAGGTTTCCCAACCTCTGCTTCTAGCAGCTTAAGCAAACTGCTTGAGATTAAGGCTTGACAATGGAGTCAGCTCAGCATTGGATAATAAAAGTGTTAAACATAAAGTGGAAGATCTGGCCTCAGTTAAACCGGGTCTAGACCAGGATGAATGCACTTCCTACCTGCTGTGCTGCAAATATGTCTGGGGGGGATCACAAAAGTTTAGACGCATCAACAAAATATCAAATCAGGGGTATGATCAGTAAACAGGCTGATGGCCAAGGCACATTGAGTTCTACATGGTCAAGATACAGACAAAGAGTTGAGGCAGGCAGAGTTCAACTATAATTAGTAACAGAAAGCCTGAGTCAGAAAATCAGGATATCGCAACAGTAGCTCAACAACCAAGTTCTTAGCAAGGAAGCTATCAACTAAGCACCTGAGTGAAGACAAAAGGGTAGTTAAATATTCACAGAACAGGAAGTTGTGGGATGAGAGCAACTGCTCATGCTCATCTTTAGTGAATGTAACTGATCATGCACATGCAAACTACCATGTATTCTATGTTGCAATACAGAGCAATCTCACCTGCTCATACACAGAAGTTGCAAATACATGGACCCAAGAGCAAGAGGGCACCAAGTTCTAGAGAGGTCATGACAACAAGATTGTGGAGGTCAGCACACAGGCTCGTCCGGCCAGTGGTGCCCCTCTGTGAGTTCTTGTTGTTCATTCTCTGGAGCAAGCAGAAGGCAGGAACAGATGGCCGCCTCTCACCGGTAGACCAGAAAGGCAAGTGAATTTAGCTCTTGCAGTGGTGGAGATGAGGATCATCAGCCAACTCAGTACCAGGAATCCCCTCCAGAAATACAGGCAAAACATGTATTGTTGAGGGTAAAACAAAACTCTTTGTATTGAGAGCACACACACAGCTTTTATAAACCTCCAACTGGCATCCTTGTGTATATAGTCAAATTTAAGGTTTGGGACAGTGCTAACACAGTGTCCAATCAGGGGGAGCCCCAGAGGACCAATCAGAGACAGTATTTTAGTCTCCAATTAGAGCACCCTTTTCAATACAGGAAAAAGTCCTTGAAACACAACTGCTCTCATAGCAAGGGTTAATTAGTCTTATTTTGTTGTCACTCCACAGGGGACTTCCTGTTCTAAGCCCTAACAGTACTTGATAGGATTCTAAAACTATGTACACACATTGCACAGTAAAATACAAAACAGAAGTACATAACACAGAGAAACACAAAACATTCACCAAATTACAACACAAGAGACAACGATTTTTAGCTGTATGGGATAAAAGGGGCTTGCCTCCTTTTTCCTCCACAAAGAGGTTTTGAATGCTCTAAACTATTGAACTGGTTCACCAAGCACATTTAGATTATTTGTTAAATTATCGTAATAGAGAGTTTAAATGTCAATGACAAGAACTAAGTTATAGAACATGAAATAGAGAAATGGTCCTGAAACGTACATTCAGCTATCTCTAATATACCAACACATAAGGATTTACGTGCTTGAGAACAAGTGAGATAATCAGAGGCTTAGTCATTTCAATTCACTCACCTGTGATTGCAGAGACATTTTAACCCTCATGAACATTAAAGTAAGTAGGCTGTTTGAAAAAGTATATCATATAGAAATATAAATAAACATTTTGGATATAAAAAATGACTGCAACAGGAAAGAATCAGAGGAAAATATCACGTGTCACCTTCATCAGAAATTATATATAGAAGACTGAACCTTCCTTTTTGAGTGTTGCTGAGTCAGAAAGGAGATACTCTGGAAGAAAATAAGTTGACGTGTTAACCGAACCAAGTTGATCTAAGCTGACTGGAAGAAGGTGATGTCATGTAAGTGTGTGTAAGTTCATCTTTACATAAGCAAGTTTAATGATGTGAGTGTGTGTACATTTATGTATACTAGGATGCTTGATGTTAGAACTTCTGTTGAAAGGATGAAGAGGCCTCCCATCCCACTGCGATTCCAGCAGGAAGGAAAATTATGTTTTCAAATGGAAGATAGTCCAACACTGTAGAAATTGTGAATGACTTAAAATAATTTATTGTAATAAAATCACATTAGAAAAATGAATATTGATTAGCAAAATATAATAAAATGGGGCCCCATATAAAATATAGAATTGATAAAAAAAACTCAAACCCCATAAAAGTAATCACAATAATTATACAATATATGTTATATAGCAGCACTATACTTTCAAATCAAATAGCAGTTACATATAATAAGTCAAATTGTTGTAACGTATAGGGAAATATTATACCAGTTAGTATATATAAATTATACTTCTGCTCACATGCTGGAGAAAGCAGCTATTATGAACTACAATCTGTGAGTGGGCACTGTGTGAGCTAATTCTATTGAGCATGGATGAAGGAGGATTCAATTGAAGATGATCTGAATTACGTATTATTATTCCATAATCGTCTCCCACCATCACTACACAGTTTAAACCTCCACAGGCACTTCTGATGAGTATATCCTCTAATTCAATTGATTAACTTATTTTGTCTGACATGAACTGTACAACTATATATATCACATTCATCCTAATTACATCACAGCCTCCTATTTCATTTAACAGTTTATATCAACTGTATGATTTGTCAGTGTATCATCCTTTCAGATTCTTTCTAATTGCTTACTGGGGACATTATTGGTGATTGCTCTAAAGATAATTGTTACATGTTAATGTATATTGGATATGCTGGCGACATATAGGATTATCTGGATAAGTTATATGGCTTCACTTTATAGTGCTAAAGCCGTATACTAACTGGTTTAATATTTCCATATATTGTACAACAATTTGACTCTTCTTACTATATAGAACAGCTATTTGATTTGAAACTATAGTGCTCCTATATTTCATACATGGGGAAGATTCACTAAGTGATGATAAAGTAGTGATAAAGGGGAGAAGACTTCTCCAGTTTATCACTTCTCCAATTCCTATGTTATTATATGGAGCCTATGCACTAATATTTATTCAACTTTCGAGATCTTAGTGAATACGCTCCATAGAATAACTTAAGAACTGGAGAAGTGATAAACTGGAGAAGTCATCTCTACTTTATTATCTCTTAGTTAATCTCACCCATTATTTTATATTGTGTATTTTAACCCCTTAACGACCCTTGACGGTCATAGTACGTCATGGGTAGATCTGAGTTAACGACCGTCATGGAATTCCGGGCTCCCCCCGTGGCTGCACGCTGTTCAGGGAGTCCGGAACTGGAAACAACAACAAAAAAAATGCTCCGTGGTCCTTGTAGGGATAGTAACCCCCCCGGTAAACTTTAAGCCAAAAGCTAGTAATAAGCAAATCATACGGAACTCCCTTATTCCCATCCCTCAAACCGTTATGGTTTGAGAGATGTAAGAAAATAAAGGTCTCCGTTCCCTCCCCTTTCTGCCTGACGAGCTGTAAAGCTGTCAGAGGCAGAATCCGATCGACCGACTTATGGCGTCTCTTCAGGAGTGCTGTCATCTGGATGATTATACCGAGATATCCAGATGACAGCACTCCTGAAGAGCCGCCGTCTGGTCCAGGAAGCAGGATCTCATGACGTCCGCTGTACAGCAGACTCATGAGAAAGGGGAGGGAACGGAGGTCTTTCTTTTCTTACATCTTTCAAACTATAACGTTTGAGAGATGGGAATAAGGGAGTTAAGTATGATTTGCCTATTACTAGCTTTTGGCTTAAAGTTTACCGGGGGGGGTTACTATCCCTTTAAGCGACCACAACGCGCCGAGCAGCCGGTCATTAAGGGGTTAATAAAATAAATGTTAATAAGTAATTTGTAATTTCTACAGCACTTCCATTCTTTTCTGTTATGTTTTATACCCTTGGCATTGAGGTAAGTAACCCTACCTGCTAAATTGTTATAATCTGATATTTCTGCTTCCCAGTGCATGTACACATATATATTATAAGGATATGCTTTTATCCTCCTCTAGTAAACAATTCAGTAAAAACTTGTTAAGAAAAAAGCGGATCATGTAATTCAATATTATAGGATAAGCAGGACAATAGCCAAATAACCTGCTTGATGCCTGCTGTAAATTTTCATATGTAATATTCAGGAAGCTACTGTATCTCTGTACCTCAGGTTCTTTTTACTCTGATATTTTGACTGTTTTTTTTCAATAATCTATATATTTTGAGGCTGTTAAAATGTACTTAAATCCAAGGTGATAAAATGTAAATACTTGTTCTGGGGAAGCCTCTAATGTATTATTTTGCAGTATGTTGGAATTGTGTCTGTTATCCAAGGAATTAACAAAAATGTCTAATGATATTATTTTATTAAATCTTTGTCTATATTTTTTCTTTTTGTGTCCCTAGGGAAACCATTCACAGGACTGTGCCCTGTCTTCGCTTTCTAATCAGATTATCCAAAAAAGACTTTGAGTCTTCTGTTAGAGGGTCTATATACAGTCGGCAGTCACTGGCCTCAAGGAAAAAAAACAGTTGCATTTCAACAGTTTCCACTGCAGAAACAGTGAGTTCACATTTTTGGAACAATCCATCTAGTGGACATTGTAGGTATGTGTATGTGTAGTTATAAGTGGCATGTGTTATATGCTCTACAACATTAACCCAATGAGTACAAGAAAAGTGTTCAACACATTGCGGCACACCTCTTTGGTCCTCAAGGGTTAAAGTGGAACTATCACTCTATGTAAAGTCCCCCCACAATAATAAGGCATATGGCAATTAGCTTCTTAACACTGATATTATCGGGCGCAAGTACCACGATCTGAAGCAATCCTACATTTTATGAGACTGACGGGCAGACTTCTTGCTTTAGAGCCATCAGTCCCTTCCCGTACCTTTAGGTACAATACAACGCCTCCTAGAGGAGATTAGAATGGACAGCACAGGAGAGCAGATGTCTCTAAGCCAAGATGTCTGCATGCAAGCCTGGCCGCCGGTGTTACAAGAAGAAGAATTACTTCAGAACATGGTTCTTGTTCCCGATAATATCTCTGTTAAGAAGCTAATCGCCATATGCTTAATTATTGTGGGCGGACTTTATCTTGTCTGATTTAATGAAGATTCTGTAAATCTAGAGCTTGAATTAAAAGTTTTTGGTCCAATTTAACATTTCATCATTTTCAAGGCCACTAAATGATATTCAGATTATTTCATATCATAATCAACATTTTGAACCATAACTCAATGATGATTTTAGTTGTTATTTTGTACTACCACAATTAAATAAATGGGGATTTTTATTTGTTAAAAAAGTTGGTTTTCTTCTGTGGCAAACTGATTTGCCCTAAAATTACTCCGCTCTCTTAATACGTGTGCCATATGTCATTCGTACTTACACAGCAGTTAGCACCATAGTTATTGTCCAATGAAGTAAACATATATTATGGACGAATGTTTGTATGTTGTAAAATTATTACCACTCAAACTATTGCTGTTGTTTTTTTATTTGTTAGCAACATGCCACCTGGTGTCTTTATTGCTCTCTGTGGGAGAGGTGACCCTCAGGCTACAGTTCTCCATAGAATGTGACAGCTCCACCATTTCTTAACAGCTTGAACTGTTCTAACTTTTTTTTGTCTTCTTTTGGATCAACAGCAGTAAACAAGAATAGGAAAAGGTTTCAACTTGATGGTTTTTTTTTTAAACTACCATGTAACTGTGTATGTAACTTTTGAATGAATCCTCACCCAAAAATGGGTATCCTTGTTTTACTCTGCAGCAAAAGCTCTTTAACCCCTTCGTGTCCAGTGACGTACCCGGACCGTCACGCTGGTCCGGCACTTAAGGACCAGTGACGGTCCTGGTACGTTACATACTTTTACTCACCACGATCCTGCAGGAGCGCGGTGAGTAATACCGGGGACTGAAGTTGATCGCTCCAAGACTGGATCAATCTCTTTCAGTCCCTCGTTCGGCATGACAGCACATGTGATCAGTCACGTGGGGCTGCAGGCTGAAATTCCCTATCTGGTCCTTAAAGGACCACATACCCCGGGACCGCTGGTCCTTAAGGGGTTAAACATGTGTTTATTTTTTCATTTAAAAAAAAGTAAATGATCATGTGTTTCAAACCTCTCTGGCACTCAAAGGGTTAACCCATTGACTGGCAGTAGGCTGTCCAACATATTGCTAGGTAATGCACCGTAATACCCTTTTTTTTTTAAATGGTTTATATCCATTGTAACTCACAGAAAAGAGAGTGAGAATATGGTTTGAGCCTTGGTTGTTCTCCTTCCCAACCTTGTCTATTGATTTGTTCCTGCTATTGAGATCTATGTTGTTGACTTAGCCTGGATCCCCATTTAATTCCTTCTTGGTACCTTGTCCTGTATATGCCTTCTTCCTACTTCTAACAAACTTTACCAGCCACTTAGGGTGCTCTTCTCATGTAGCCTCCCTGTGTGCCTACTTCACATCTATTTGCTATATGTTTCAGTCAAATAGTTCCTCCTTTCCTGACTAGTCGGTATTTCCCTCTGCTGGCTTAGTGTCTCCCTTTCATGATAGTTTCCCCTTCTAGTATTACTTACATGTTTCCCTCTTCTCCTGTCCATTGTAGTGAATGAGCCTTTTGCCCTGTTCAATATTTCTAGCCTGTTTTGTGGCAAGCTTTAAAGGGATAGTAATGTTTCATAATAGAAGCAGCTCTAATTAATCATCATAGTATTTGGACTTTGAAGAGTGTTATTTCAATTCTGTCAGAGTTGTAGTTCAAGTGTAATTCAATGACAAAGTAACCCCCTCCCGCCCCTTTTACTGATATAACACTGTTCAGCTAGAGCAGAAAGGAGGTGCCCAGGTAGACTGCAGAGAGGGACAATCTTCAATTAAGATGAGGGAAAAACCTGAAAAACTTGTCAAGGGGGGTAGGGCTTTCATTGTTCTCATAGGAAGAAGACTGTCCCCTGCTGTTATCTGTGTGGTCTATGGACTAGATTCCACATCTGAGAAGAGATGGCTTACACTAGGTAAAAGGGGCGGGAGGGGAAACTTTGCTTGTGAATATCTCTCAAACCATAAAGGTTTGAGAGATAAGACTTATATCGTTCTACATGTTTTTTAATGCCTACAAAATAAAATAAAGATAAAACGAAGTATCCCTTTAAGCTATTTACCTTTCCAGTGTGCTTTTGTACTTTGTTTAATTCATCTTCTTCCTGTCTTGTTCATTTCTCTAACCAGTCTTCCTGGTTGCTAAGGATGCTTCCCTTTTACTAATACTATATTTCTTCTCTTATCACTTGTAATGTAATCCAGATCTTAGATGACAATATCCCTTTTAACCCTTTGAGTGCCAGAGGGGTACGCAATGCATTGCAGAGCAATGCGTTGTGTACCTCTCTGGCACTCAAAGGGTCAAACTCCTCCACAGGACTAAATAGTGTAAATTAGGTGTAATTAAACATGATTTTAATTAAATATAAGTTCAGCAGGAAACGTGGAACAATTCTGCGGCAAATCAATTACACCAAAGGGAACATATAAAATACCCTTTAACCCGCTGTGTACCAGAGAGGGTACACCACACAATGCATTGCGTACCCCTCTGACACTCAAAGGGTTAATCTAATTTGGGCATTTAATCCTTTAGCTACACCACATTTTTAAGCCTCATTAATACAAATGACCCATTAATCCTATTAAATACCTAATAGTACTGATAGTAGAAAACAATTAAATAGGATATGTTTTCAAATTATTTATAACTCTTCACAAGCAATCACAAAATCACACTTTAATCCCCATGTTAATTTCTGAAGCCTTCATATGAAAGTCTCTAGCTAACCTTTCTTCTTGATAAAACCCCTCTATCAAACAGAATAGCTATTTCTACCTGGAAAGCTTCCCTGACATTTGGAAAATCAAGGCAAGAGTGACATTTATATGCAAATAAAAAAGCATAGGAGATTAATTCCATTCCTTCTCATTTGCAATCACTTGCATACATATTATGATATTATTGTTTGCTAAGTACAGGAAATACATACTTTTTATATTCATTCATTAGTTCATAAATATTTAACTGTAGTGAAAAAGTATCTATTTTTCATGTAATTCTTAAATGACATTTCTAACTGTAAGCAGAGTTTGATAACATTTTTATCAAAATACCAATTAATTTGAATTGATATTTAACTCACAAGCTAACAGGAGAAATGTATAAATACATCAACACAGCTCATTTTCTGAGCTCATTCAACGTTATAATAATTATGGGCCTGACATTTTGGTATATACAATCTTGCATGATCCCTTTATTGTATATCATCTCACAGATTCTTATATCCTATATTATGATCTGGAAAAAGAGAGAACTTTTCACTGATATACTCTGTACATGGCAAAAAGTGCAAACCTTTCACTGATTTCCTCTGTAAAGGGCAAAAAAGTAGGAACGTTTTGCTGATTTTCTCTGTGCTTTGTTAGTACATGGTACAGAAGGAGAAGAACAGAACACCCATACACAGTGACCACTGTTCACACCTTGACATAAGTTGCACAGTGAGGAAAATTTCCATTGTCAATAGCAGGGATGAGTGAACATTTTTGCCACAAAAGTGAATAATGTGAAAAGTATGCAATTTTTCCAATTTTTTCATTACGTTAAAATCAATGATAATAAAGAAATTCCACCCCATATGGAGACTTTCTCACATGTATTCCAACTTTGCTAACTCACCAATATACAGTAAAAGGGGATGTCAATGTGCGTAATGTTGCCAGTCTGTGTGTGTGAGAGAGAGAGAGAGAGAGAGAAAGAGGAATATTCTAAAGTTTTGACTTGCTTCATTTATGGAATATTGGTGGTAGCCGGTTGTTCTCTGTACAGGTGGGGTGCAGTCAGTGAGGTTGTGAAGGAAGAATGGAGAGAAAAAGATATATATATATATATCATACATTATTTTCAGACAAACAAAAACAGATACAATATTATTCCTCAATAAAAAGCAGAGCATTTATTGGTGCTTCTGCCATGCAGTTATCTTCTGCAACTAATTGCATTAACACCAGTAACAATCAACACCACTCTCATTATGTGAACAAAACCTGGAAGGTGAAGGGGTAAGGGAAAGAGACTAGGAACAGTGTATAGATGTGTTGGTGGTAGTAAAGACATGTTATAAACTGACTTAGGCTATGGTTGATGCAACTTGCTGATAAGCCTCCTCCTCCTGATGAAGCCATTTATAAAAGTGATATGAAACGTTCCACCTGAAATAGTAGTCTTTTGACACTAAAGATGATGACGAATTGCATTCCAATGTTGTTGCCATAGCAGTGGAGGGTAGAGAGACCAACTACTGTGTAAGACAGTAACACGCTGTAGTAAACTATTGGGCAATGTCAATGTTCTCTAAGGATTCGATCCAAATGTTGGAGACGGCTGTTTTTTCTGCCGACCGCATTTTTTTCAAGCACAGTAAGCTATGCAAATGCCTGTGCTGTGATAAAATACCGGCAAAAAAAGAGCCATTGTGCGATAAAGTGAAGAGGTGTTTTCATCCATTGAAAGCGATGAAAACACCGTAATTATCAATTCAAATGTCTGCGTTAGCCATGAAAACCAGATAAGGGACTCAAGTTATCGCAGGAAAGTTAAGATCTACTTTTTTTTATCGGCTCTTTAAACAGCTGACGCAGAAAAAAAAGCATAAAAAATAAAAACCTAAGTCCTCAGTGGATGTATTGATGGCCCCATAGCAATACATCCAAAGCATGAAAAATGTGCCAGACGTTAGTAGAATTAACCATATGAGTGCCAGTGGGGTATAATTACCCCGCCAGC
The DNA here is from genome assembly GCA_037306005.1 of Rhinophrynus dorsalis. Taxonomy (NCBI): domain Eukaryota; kingdom Metazoa; phylum Chordata; class Amphibia; order Anura; family Rhinophrynidae; genus Rhinophrynus; species Rhinophrynus dorsalis. The sequence continues at coordinate 222,456,755 of CM074718.1, read as the reverse complement.
ATTCATAGGGTTAATCCAACTAAGATAAAAAAAAATCCCATTAAAAGTAACACTTACCAATAATCCTGATGTCCAGTGGAGTCCTCATCTTCCTGGTCATCCTTTGTCCTTCTCTTCAGTCTTCTCTTCTTTCTTCTATCTTCTTTCTTCTCTTCCTTCTGTCTTCTGCCTGTACAATATATGAACAATATTATTGCAAAGCATTAACAATGACATCGTTTAACCCTTTGAGTGGCAGAGGGGTATGCAAAGAATTGCAAAGCAGTGCTTTGCGTACCTCACTGACACTCAAAGGGTTAAAATATATTGCACCATTCTATAAATTAAATGTCTCTATGCAATGCCAAAGTACATAAAAATATATTGTGTGCCATTCCGTAAATTAAATGCCTCTATTCAATGCCAAAGTAATAAAAATGCCATGAAGAAATACTATACATCATGTAGAAATGTCATGCATAAATGCTAAGTAAACCTCCTTAGCTTAATCTTCATGTCTCTGCTGCTTGGTGCGGCCGCGGAGGCGGCGGAGACACAGATGAGCATTATTGGTGCCCTTCAGTTCTGCACGGTCCGATGCCCATAGCACAATGAGGGCATTGGAAGTGAGCCTGCCTTTATATATGGGCAGTCTCACTTCCATTTCCCTCACAGCCATTGGATGGGATGTTCTTACGCACATCCCGGCCAATCAGTTTAAAGAACAGCCGCTAGAATCTGATTGGTTGGGATGTGCGTAAGAACATCCCAGGCAAAGGCGGTGAGGGAAATGGAAGTGAGACTGCCCATATATAAAGGCAGGCTCACTTTCAGTTCCCTCAGTGTGCTACAGGCATCAGCCCATGCAGGACGGAAGGGCATCGTGCGGTTCATCTGTGTCTCTACCACCGCCTCCACCTCCGCGGCTGCACCAAGTGGCAAAGACATGAAGATTAAGCTAAGTAGATTTACTTAGCATTTATGTATGACATTTCTACGTGATGAATAGTATTTCTTCATGGAATTTTTATTACTTTGGCATTGAATAGAGGCATTTAATTTATGGAATGGCACAATTAGCCCTTTGAATGCCAGTGAGGTACGCAATGCATTGCTTTGCAATGAGTTGCGTACCCCTCTGCCACTCAAAGGGTTAAACGATGCCGTTGTTAATGCTTTGTAATAATGTTGTTTTTATTTTACAGGCAGAAGACAGAAGGAAGAGAAGAAAGAAGAGAAGGACAGAAGATAGATGACTGAAGAGAAGGCTGAAGGAGAAGGACAGTGGATGACAGGTAAGTGTAAGACAGATGAGTTAATGATCGGTGCTTGGCAGTATGTCAGACACCGATCGTTAGCTTTTTTCCTGTTAAGTTCCCAATACTGCTGTTATTTAGCAGCATTTTGGGAACTTAAAGCACCAAATGGACATTTGGCCACAAGAACATTTTTGTGGCCTAACGTCCATTGTGCTTTTATCCGGTAGGACATTTAAATACCTATCAAGACATTTTCTTTTTGTCAGTCGGTATCCATTTTGCCCTACTGGCTTTTTTATCGCCAACATTTTGATTAAGCCCTAAATCTCTATAAGGGAAAAATAAATAAAACCTTTTTTAGACTTAAACATAAACAAAAAAAAAACCTACAAGAATTTGAAAGTAGTGGTACTGGTAAGGATGAGAATTTGATGATATTTGATGATGATAATGATGATCTAATTATTGATGATGTTGCTGTACCATATGTCCTTCCACGCTTCTCAAATTCTTCTAATGCAGGTCAAATAGAGAGCAATGTTGATATGGCAAAAACAGTAGCTGTATTTGAAAGACTCAAACTTCCATTACTGAAAAGAAGAAATATGAATATTTTTAAACTCTTTGAGAGGTCAGTGGGAAAGTCTGGACAAGTAAACATGACAAAAAATACATAATTGTCTTGCTCATCATCATGGTCACTGCTTCCAAGTCCAGCCCTCGACCAGTCATAATCACTATTATGACTACAAAACAACACAGGTTAAAGGGACACTGATGTCCCATAAAAAATATTCTTGTTTTGTAGAGGGTATAAAAATATTATGGCAGACTGAGAGATAGGATTTGTGCCATATAATTTATTTGTTCAACATCTACAAAACAAGAATACTTTTTTATGGGACATTACTGTCCCTTTAACATCAACAACCCTTCTGCAGCTGTTTGAGGTGCAGCAGTAGTGCCGCCTTCTACTAGCATTATTACTAATTCCTGTAGTAATGTGGATATTATTACTTATTACTATAAGTAGAAGTCCCCCAGAGACTACTCAGTCTAGGAAATCTACAATATGGAAATACTTCAATCATGATCCAAAAGCTTAACCTGTTACTATCTGTTGTCTCTGTAAAAAAATATCTGAGCAGGGGTTAGGCACATCTTCATTTAGATCCAACCTGAAGCACAACCACAGATCTGATTGGGAGACATACCTGCGGCATGTCAGTGGTGTGATGACTAGTAGCAGTAGCAGCACTCCAAAAATATAGGAACCAAGGGGGACATAATAATAGTTTTGTCAGTGTCTCAGGGAGTGGGATAGCATGTTTCTCAGTAACAATAGCACCCATGTCTCCACCTGCTGTTGTTTAAATGCAAATCATGGAGGAGGATGACTCTGAAACTGAGTTAGTTGGAGAATACATAAAATAATCCAAAAGTACACCCATGGAATGGCAAACTTGCCACATTGTTAGTGATTTATATGCTGCCCTTTGCTTTTTGAACAGAGAGGTTTTAAGGAACTGCTGTTAAGTGTTGAACTCTGCTGACATATCCCAAGCTGCAGTTTGTCACATCGTGCTTCTCAATCTGTTCCTCTCCCCAGGCTCTGATTGGCTGCTTACCTCTTTCTTTTCTTATGGTGTAACTGAGTGTTTGGAATGGGTATCTTGTCGTGGTGTAAATGTGTGCACAGGTTTCACACCTCTTTTGTAGGCAGGGAGATGTGCCATTTTTTGTATTTTTATTCAGGGCACTCCTTACCATCAATTGTTTTAAATTGGAAGGCTGTCTGAAGGAGACTAAGGGAGGTTGTGGGAATATGTTCTTAAGTCTTTCATCTGTATGTAATGTTGTTTGAAGTTCTCTTGATATTTTGCATAGAACTTCAACCTGGGCGTGGTAAGTGACCACCAGCGGCACCCGGTTTCCCTTATGTTGTTCTTTGTAACTCAACAGATTTTTTTCTTCGTAATTGTGGATAGCCTTCTGTATCTGACTGTCAATAATCCTTGCACTGTAACCCTGTTTTATAAAGTCTCCTCTGAGTTTCTGGAGGTGCTTGTTACTGTCTGCATATCAGAACAGATGTGGTTGTATCTGAAGGCCTGGCTGTATATGATGATGTTCTTTGTGTGTTTTGGGTGGAAGTTATTGTTTTTCAGGTAGGTTGGTCTGTCCATTGGTTTGCAGTACAGTGGTCTGTGGATGAAGTTGTTCTGAATACTGATAGTTGTGTCAAGGAAGTTAATGTTTGTGTGTGAGTGTTAGATTGATACTGGAGTGGAATGTATTGTAGTTTTCATGGAATTTGATAAGTTCCTCTTCACTGACGGTCCAGATGATAAGAATATCATCTATGTAGCAGAGATAGACCAGGGGTTTTATCTGACAGGTGGACAGGAAGTCCTCTTCTAATTTTGCATAACTAAGTTGGCATATTGTGGTGCATTTCAGGTACCAATTGCAGTACCCATTTTCTGAAGGTAGAGGTCCTATCCAAACTTGAAGTAATTGTGGGTGAATATAAACTGTACAAGTTTTGTCACCGGTTCCATGGGTGTGTTATTTTGTTCCTGATATCCCTGGCATGCTGCTATGCCATCTGTGTGTGGAATGTTGGTGTAAAGGGATTCTACATCTATAGTGGCCAGGATGGTGCTCTCTGGAATGGGGCCCAAGTCTGATAGTTTGTTTAAGAGATCCGTGGTGTCCTGAAGGAAGCTGTTTGTTCGTTTTACCAGGGGTTTCAGGGTATTTTCTACCCAGCCAGAGATATTCTCTGTGAGTGTGCCAATTCCTGAAATTATGGGTCTTCCCGGGTTTCCTTCTTTGTGTATTTTTGGTAGCATGTAGAAGGAGCCTATTTTTGGATATGCTGGTATTAGGGGCCTTATCTGTTCTCCAATGTTGGAGGGCAGTTTTTTTATTGTCCTATTAAGTTGTTTTGTATACTTTTTAGTGAAATCATCTTGTAATTTCACATCTTTCACATCTTTCATCAGAGAGTTGCCTATTTGCTTCTTTAATGTAGTCTGCAGTGTTCATTGTAACAACAGCTCCCCCTTGTCTGCAGGCTTAATAATAATGTCATGGTTATTCTTTAGTGACTGTATGGCTTTCTGTTCCTCTTGGGTTAGGTTGGGTGTTGGTTCACATTTTTTCTCCAGTATTTCTGCAGTGACTTTTCCTGAAGTTCTCTGTGTATCTGTCCAGTGTAGGGTACTTCCTGGTTTTGGGGTCCAGGTGGATCTTTTTGTGGGTGCATTGACATTGTGATGTTGCTCTGTGGTGTTGGTATCATCATTTTGTCATGGAAGAATTCCTTGAGTCTGAGTTTTCTGGAAAATTCCTCCATGTCACTGCAGAATGTTTCCTTGTCCACAGGTTGAGTGGGACAGAATGACAGGCCTTTTGAAAGTACAGATACTTCCTCTCTGTTTGGCTTGTGTGTGGAAAGATTCACAACGCAGTTCTGTTCTACACACACATGCATCGCATACCATTCTGACACTCAGAGGGTAGCCTTCTATAGCATTCAATGAATAAAAAAGCACCACATAAATCAATGGAATTTTGAGGTCTTTATATTTATCCCCTATGGTACAATGTATTTGCTCCAGAATTGCTAATATTTTCCATTTTGCTTACAGCTATTTGTGTTTATTTGATTCTGCAAACCATTTCTTTCATGTTTATTCAGGGCTCCATTTGCACTCTTGTTATACTCCCTATTACATCTTTTTTTTGTATCCACAATTTACTGGAACAGGATAATTTCCTGCATATTTTGTAGGGTCTAAATAACTTTCAATCCTCTGGTTACAGAACCACTTTTTGGCACTGGGTTGACTGAGCATATATGAATATCTTAATTAGATGTCTTTCCTTTTTGATCAGCTTACTGGTCACAATTCCTATCTTTATTTTTTTGCAGGAATCCACTTTTTCAAACTCTCAGAGCTTTGCATTCTCCTTTGTTTCAGGTAAGCAGTGTATCAACACACACTGAAACACAGTCTGTATAATGTGCTTGTTTAAAGGGATAGTAATGTTTCACAAAAAAAGCAGCTCCGATTAATCTCTGTAATATTTGGGCCGTGGAGAGCATTATTTCAATACTGTCCGAGTTGTAGTTCAAGCGTAATTGAATGATAAAGTAACCCCCTCCTGCCCCTTTTACTGATGTAATACTGCTCACCTCAGAGCAGCAAGACTCTCTGGATGGATAACAGAGAAGGACAATCTTCAGCGTGGATAAGGAAAAACCTGAAAAACCTGTCAAGGGGGGCAGGGTTTTCCCTATGCTCACAGTAAGAAGAATGGGGCAGATTCATAAAAGTGGAGTTAACAGAGAAGTGTTAAAATGGCTGTAAGATTGTCTCTGGCAGTTATAAAAGTATTAAGCACAATTTAGGAGGACATAACGCAGGGTAGTACATTTTTGTATAAAATTGTGTAAGAGAGTTTGTAAAAAGTGGCTCAGCGAATTTATAAAGAAATGTTGCTATTTGCGACGATTTAGACAGAATTTTCACCAAATATTTAAGGTCATGTCTGGCCTGTTCTTATTCTTAACTATCACCACATTTATAAATGTAACTAGAATACTTTATACATACCAACACTCATAATAAGGAATAAGGACATTTTATGGATCTGTTCACGAAAACTATGTTGAAGGGGGGCACTCTATGTCGGATTTCTATACTGTATATTGTATTCTGCACTGCTTTTGTTTGAACAATGATGGTTTTGAAACTGTCGTTATGGCTTCTATGCCTCAACCTCTGAGGCACAGAATTCCCGACTTAAAATGTAAATACAAACCAGGCGCTAATACTGAGCGTGGGTGATAGGATACTACTTGCACGTTGTTTTTAATTGTTTTCTATGGGCTTTTTTTTTGACTGGCGGTATGTATAGTTACCGATCATTTTGTTTTCACAAGTCGGGTAATAGTATCCTATTACCCGTTTTTTTTAGCGCAGTAATACAATCGAGCCCCTCACCTCCTCTTCTCCTCAGCTAAGACATTAGAAACATTTACTTTTACATTTATGACAGGATATTACTTGATAGCTTGGCATGATTAGCCTCAAGAGTACCATCATTGGAGAGGGAAAATGCTCCACTAAAAAATGCTATTTAAAAATAGGAGATGGATGCTGTTAAGAGAGGGTCTTTGTTTGAGGCCCACCTCCCATGTCCTTTCAGTACCTGAGTTCCTTGGTGGTCCAGAGGATTTCAGGTTCATATTATATCTATATTCCCCCAATTCCCCCTCATATGAGGTGATTATTGAAGGACCCATTCACATTAGATCAGATCCCCTAAACAGATACCAATTACGCTCCTGAAAGATGTCCTTAACAGTTTAGGTAATTACAGAAACCATATATTTTTCCCAAGATCCTTATTTTACTGCAGCCAGTTTTGAAAATGTTAACCGACAAATGTCTCCTAATTTGTTTTCCTCACTTTTGCCTCACTTTTTCTTTTAGAAAGAAGAAGCAAACCTCCTACTGTAAGGTGCCAAGCTATATTTGTCAGACACAATGTACATTTTTGAGAAATCCCTGATTTTACATAGTGTGTAGTGTAGTAATCAAAAGGACTGAACTAATGATTGTAATACCTGTGAAAATCAGGGAAATCCCAATATATGTCTAATAGACATATATGGACTCAGCCCTTTCAGCACTTTAGGGCATTACAGACTTTAATAAAAATAATAAAATAGAATAAAAGTCAGTCAAGTAGCTTCTCATATTAAAGTACAAACAAAAGCAACAGAGTCAAATCCCCCATCTTGGAGTTATCCAACATCCAACTATTCTCGAGCTCCCATCCAACCATCTGGGCTTTTGTTTATAATTGCTCCTGTGTACAAGTATTACAGCTCCACACCTTTTGAGGGTATTCTACATTCTTCTGCAGGAACCAAGGTGAATGTGTGCATAGATAATAAAAATGTGAAATAAAACACTTGAACCATGGTAATAAAAATATAATCCATAAGAAAATGATGTATAACATTTGACTTACAATAAGCAACCTTAAAGTGCAGCGTTCTGGGACAAGATTCGGTCAAAATGAGGGAAATATGTTTTGTATGTAATAAAGTCAAAATGTAAAAAAATAAATAAATAAAAGCAAGATTTATACATAGATCCTGTCTGAAAAACGCATTAACAAATACTCCCATATATCTAGATCAATTTCATCTTAAAAATAAAAACATAAAAAAATGGGAAGGGAACAAGAAAAAATGTGTGCTGAAAAATGTGCATCAATAAATAATTCCTTGGGCATGACACCAGCCCACAAATGTGTATTAGATGAATATAAAGTAAACCTTAATGTACAGGAAATGAGACTGAATAGCAATGATAGAAATGCATAGACGTATCGAAAAAATTAATATAAGAAAGGATATCTGAAACAGAGAAAGTTAAAAATGGAAGAAGAGAACCATGTTTCTACAAAAACTACATTTCCTATGGTAGAAGGGGAACATCCCTTTAATTGGGGAACCTATGATGGTTGGCTTCCCCATTTTCTTACCACCTTTCTTCAGTTAACTAAGGGCAAAATAGTTCTGTAGAATTTTTTTCCTTTTGGAATGCAACATCTTTTTTTCCCAAATGCTACATCCAAATACCTCACTATTCAGTGCACACCCCAGTGTTTGCTAAAGATGCTTTTAATGACTTTTGAACACTTAGGAGGAGATTCACTAAGGTGTGATAAAGAGGTGATAAAGAGGAGATAACTTCTGCAGTGATATCACTCCATTTCCTATGCTGTTCTGTGGAGCCTATGCACTATGATTGTTCCAGTTTTAAATATTTTAGTGCATAGGGGGCACAGAATAACAAAAGGAACTGGAGAAGTGATATCACTTGAGAGGTCATCTCACTTTATCACTTTTTTATCACACCTTAGTGAATAACCCCACCCTAGTGTATTTAATGATGAATAGTGTCCTGGGCTCTTGGTTTGTTCAAGTCCTAACATAGTAGCATAGTAATTTAGGTTGAAAAAAGACTTGTGTCCATCGAGTTCAACCCTTTTCCTATTCCTGTTTATCATCCTTCCAAAAGGCAAAAAAAACCCTCAATACAGCAATTTCAAATTCTGCCTTGAATGGGGTGAAAAATTCCTTCTTGCTTCCAAATATCAGATTTCTCCTTGAATCAACAAGCACTAACTAAATATTAATCCCAATTCTAAAGTACATAGCCCTCTATGTTCTGCTCTTTTAAAGGGATAGTAATACTTCGTTTTAACTTTATTTTATTTTGTAGGCATTAAAAAAACATGAAGAATGATATAAGTCTTATCTCTCAATCCTTTATGGTTTATGAGATATTCACAAGCAAAGTTCCCCTCCCCGCCCCTTTTTCCTAGTGTAAGCCATCTCTTCTCAGACGTGGATCAGGTTGTATGACAGGACAGATAACAGAAGGGGACAATTTTCTTTGTATGAAAACAATGAAAGCCCTTCCCCCCTTGACAAGTTTTTCAGCTTTTTCCCTTATCTTAATTAAAGATTGTCCCTCTCTGCAGTCTACCTGGGCACCTCCTTCTGATCTGGTTGAACAGGGGGGGATACTTTGTTTGTGAATATCTCTTAAACCATAAAGGTTTGAGAGATAAGACTTATATCATTCTTCGTGTTTTTTTAATACCTACAAAATAAAATAAAGTTAAAACGAAGTATTACTATCCCTTTAAATAAGTATCCAGGCCCTTTTTAAAGGTATTTAATGTATTCGATAGCACCACCTCTTCAGGCAGTAATTCCATACCTTTATTGTCCTTACTGTAAAGAAACCCTTCCGCTGCTGTAGATGAAATCTCCTTTCCTCAAGTCTAAGCGGGTGACCCCTTGTCCTTTGTACTGTTTTGTTAATGAACAGGTCTTTGGAAAGCCCTTTGTATGGGCCCTGAAAATATTTATATAGTGTTATCATATCCCCTCTAAGATGCCTATTTCTAGTGTGTACAAGTTTAACTTTTCTAGCCTTTCTTCATAACTTAAACTTTCCATTCCCCTTACTAGTTTTGTAGCCCTTCTCTGCACTCTCTCTAGTTCCATAATGTCCTTTTTCAGAAAGGGCGCCCAGAATTGAACAGCATATTCTAGGTGGGGTCTTATCATGGACCTATAAAGAGGCATAATAATATCTTCCTCCCTTGAGTCAATACCCCTTTTAACACATGACAATATCTTATTGGCCTTTGCAGCTGCCAGCTGGCACTGCATGCTACTGCTAAGTCTATTGTCTACCATTACTCAAAAATCCTTTTCATGTTGTAAAATGGATAGGCTTTATCAAACGAAAACACTGAGAGATTAATGCAAGACTGGGATGATATAATTTATCTTGATCATTATGTTAAGCATAATATAGTCTAGTTAGATTAGGGTAAATTTATGACAAAGTGGGACCAAATTTTAAATGCCTGTTCCATTCAACTTGTACAATGATTGGTTAGATACAAAAATAGGAGGATTGAACTGGCAAAAGAGAATACTTAAAGAAAACTAACATTAACTCATAAAACATCTGAATATGTATGTAGTTACTTATTGTCCTCTTTTATCTTTAGCTTTCTGTGTTAAGTAAACAAATTACCCCAACCAAGTATATTAAAGATATATTATCAGATCAATTTGGCTTCACTTGAAAGACAGCAGTTAAAGGGATAGTAATGTCTCATAATAAAAGCAGCTCTAATTAATCATCATAGTATTTGGACTTTGGAGAGTGTTATTTCAATTCTGTCAGAGTTGTAGTTCCAGAGTAATTCAATGACAAAGTGTCCCCCTCCCGCCCCTTTTACTGATGTCACACTGTTCAGCCAGATCAGAAGGGAGGTGCCCAGGTAGACTGCAGAGAGGGACAATCTTCAGTTAAGATAAGGGAAAAACCTGAAAAGCTTGTCAAGGGGGGGCAGGGATTTCATTGTTTTCATAGGAATAAGAGTGTCCCCTTCTGTTATCTGTCTGGTCTATAGACTGCATTCCACATCTGAGAAGAGATTGCTTACACTAGGTAAAAGGGGCGGGAGGGGGAAACTTTGCTTGTGAATATCTCATAAATCATAAAGGTTTGAGAGATAAGACTTATATCGTTCTTCATATTTTTTTAATGCCTACAAAATAAAATAAAGTTAAAACAAAGTATTACTATCCCTTTAAGAATGGCTACATATCAAAGGGCAAAAAATAAACCTCTGGGAAATAACACTGCTGAGCTAGCACTCAACAGCTGATCAAGACCACTTAAATAAATGATAAATCAGTGGAAAATAAAGCTTATTCTGTAATTACACATAATTAAAAAACAGAAGATAGCAAAAATAAAATGTACTTTACTAGCAGGGAAATACTATTACCACCAGTTTGGCAATGCTGGCAAAAATGAAGTCTCAAATAAAATCACACAATAAGCTGGATATGAAGGATGCAAAATATATTAATAATTGTTGAATTTGCAGCTTACATGGGATGGGGCTGGATTCTATTGCAGGTGATACCTGATACCTCCTGTTTTATCAAAAAAACTGAAGGCCAGTAGGAAACCTGGAGATAAAAGCAGAGATACAATTAGCACCTGCAATAGAATCCAGCCCATGATTACCTGTTATGTAACAAAATATACTAGTCCTAAAAAAGGCCTTTGTGACAAATCGAGAATTTGTAAAAGTATGGCCCAGAAATGTACTTATTGGGAGAATAAGTAAAAAAAAAAGCCACATCGAGAATGTTACCTAATTATTAGGAACAGGTGAAAAGTACCATTTTATTCATGGGAATTTTCACAGGAAAAACACAATTAGCTGATTCTTCCATGGAAATTAACACACAAAGAAAATACAGACAATTTTTACAATTTCACTGCTGCCAATGAAATTCCTGCCTATGCTTTCTATGTCATTAAGAATTTCTGATACAATGGTTCTGAGTGCTAAAGTGGAGAAACCCACAGTTGAAAGTAAAATTTAGCAGGCTACAGTCCTACAGCAACAGCCTACGACAACATAAACTTTAATAAAATTGTTAGCAGTTTGAGTAGACCTACTGCAACATAAGCCTTGAAAAAATAGTTAGCAGTCTGTATGGACCACCTGAATTTTATGGAGGTGAAGCTGATGGGGCAGGTGGTTACACCCTTGCATGGAATGTAAATCATTGTTAGTAGGCTAAATCGTACAGCACCATCAGCCATTACAAATTGATAGCAGATTGAGGCCTACAGAAGCGTAAGCTCTGAATAAGTGTTAGCAGACACTGGCTTACAGGAACATAAGCTCTAAAAATTGTTAGCAGGACGAGGCTGGAGACAGAGAAAGGGCAGCAAGAGCACCTGATTTCTGTCTTGGGAGATAGTTGCAGTATGATGTTTCCAGCCACTTGCCCATTACTAACCACCTTCTTGTACAACTCTGGCACAGTTATCCTAGAAAAATAACTTTAGCTTATGATATGCCAACATGGTGCAACAAACATATAACATACTGTTTTTTAAAACCTCTGATTTCATTTGCCAGGATTTTGGTGAGTTTGCTATTCTCCTGTTGTACTTTTGGATTATTTTTATGCATTTTTTACTTCTCCCTAAGAACTCAGTAACTGCGGGTTGGTAGCATATAGAAAAAGAACAGTGTATCTTAATTGTTAACAGCATCTAAGACAGTATTCAATTGCCCTACCAGCTGAAAGTACAGCAAATGCTGGGTCACAGAAAAGGTCTTATGGCCAAAGGTCCGTTTTGTGAATAAAGTTCCCAAAACAATGATAAATAGGGTCAACAATGGGAACATGAAAGGAAAAAAGCTAACAATCAGTGCCTGACATACTGTCAAGCACCGATTGTTAACTTTTCTGTGTTACAATTGTCTGTCATCCACTGTCGTTCTTCTTCTGTCTCCATTCTTTCTGTTATCTTCTTTCTGCTCTCTTCCTTCTTCTCTCATCTTTTATCTGCTTCCTTTATATTTTTCTTTTATCTTCTTGTAGCTGAAAACAGATATCCATAAAGAAGTGTTGGTTCAAATAACCCTCATATCCATTCATACTTTAACCTCTTGAGTGCCAGAGGTGAATACAACACATTGCAGAGCAATGCTTTGAGTACTTCTCTGGGACTCAAAGGGTTAAAGAACTTTGTTTCGTTTGTAAATAAAATGGCCAGACATGAAAAAATTGTGCTCATTCATAATTCAATTGCAAAACATATTTCACAAAAACACTCTGGCTTCATACCATTTCTCCACCACTGTATACGGCCGTGGAGGAGGTGGTGGAGGAGAATGTGAGATGCTGCACACTCCCTTCCTCTGTAGCATACGGGCCAATGCCTGTTCCAATGTGAGGGAATTTGAACAGAGACTGCCTTTATATATGGGCAGTTTCTGTTCGAATTACCTCACAGCCATTGGCTGTGATGTGTTCTTACGTATCTTCCAGCCAATCAACTTCGAGCAGAGGTGCTTGCAGCTGATTGGCTGGGAGGTATGTAAGCACACATACCAGCCAATGGCTGGGAGAGAATGGAACAGAGACTGCCCATATATATATATAAAGGCAGTCTCTGTTCAAATTCCCTCACACTGGAACAGGCATTGGCACTTATGGTACAGAGGAATGGAGTGTGCAGCATCTCACACTCTCTGCCACCTCCGCTGCTGCATGGAGTGGTGGAGAAATGGTATGAGGCCACAGCATTTTCTTGAAATATGTTTGGCAATTGAATTATGAATGGACACAATTTTATCATGTTTGGCCATTTGGCCGTTTGGCTCTACAATGCTTTGTGTACACCTCTGGCACTCAAGGGGTTAAAGTATGAATGGATGTGCGGGGGGGGTTTTATGGATATCTGTTCTCTGTTTTAGTCTACAAGAAATGAAGATACAAGAAAAGAAGAGACAATAATAAGAAGAAAGAATAGAGAAGGAAGAGAGGAGGAAGAAGAGAAAATAACAGAAAGAATGAAGATAGCAGAAGAAGGACAGTGGATGACAGATAAGTGTAATACAGATTAGTTAACAAATGATGCTTGAGAGTATGTCAGGCACCAATCGTTAGCTTTTTTTTCGCTTTGAGGTTTCCATTTCATTGCCGCAATTTAGCAGCGTTTTGGGAACTTTATGCACAAAATGGACCTTTTGACCACAAGAACTTTTCTATGGCCCAAGTCCATTGCGATTTCTGCTGGTAGGGCAATTGAATACCGACTTAGATATTTTTGTAGGGTCTCCATTTTTGCCCTACCAGCTGTTTTATTGCAAACAATTAAATTGAAGCCTATGGCTCGTATCACCTCCAGATAGCTTAGAGTCACCCTTCTCCATGCTTTGCATTTGCAAGACAACAGTAGGAAATGTGAGTGTCATTTTTACTGAGGAAAATACTATCCCACTGTCTGAGTATATACAACACTACAATCATGTGCTCCTTATCCCTGTGAACTTTTAGAAGTGCTTCTACTACATCTAGTCTTCACACCTTACAATGATGGTGGTGTGTCTCCCTATAGATCTGTGGTTGCACTTTAGTTGTGATATCAATAAGGCATGCTTAGACGTCACCCTGCTTTCCTTCAACTCATATGTTTTTTTCACAGAGACAACAGATGGGAACATGGTTAGCATCTGGATCATGTAGGAATTATCTCCATACTGGATATTTTACAAACTGAGGGACTCCTAAGGGATTACTACAAAAGGGTTAATTATTTACTAATAGTAGGTGACAGTTGTGATGCACCTTAAACAGTAGCCAAAGCACTCATAACTAGGGTTCAATAATAGTTTGACTGGGGAGGGTTGGAGTTGTAAGCAGTGACAGTAATAACACTAGAGGTGTATTTTTGGGCATGTATAATTGTACAGAGTTAGACTTTCCAGTTAATTTCTCAAAGAGTTTAGAACTGAGATTCATTTTGATTGAGCAGCTAATATATTGGCTATATTAAAAGGACACTAAGAACAAGACTTTATGAAAATGTAAGACACATCAGAAATAAATGAAAAATCACAGTGTCCCTAGATACTTTCTGGAGGCCCAAGGTGAGACTCTTGTTGGCTATGGGAATAGATTTGATGTTTTTTCTTCCATTACTTTTAATTTCATTCCTTTTAAATCCCTTTTAAATATCCTTTCATATATTCATGTAGGCACATGTATTTTATGAAATCTATTTTTCTCATTCTCTGAGTATTTCATTTTACTTTTTATTTGTCTAATATACATTTTTGGGCTGATGTCATGCCCAGTAAATTTCCTTTTTTGGAGTTTTAATCCTTGGGCTGGTGTCATGCTCAGGGAATTATTCACTGATGCACATATCATTTTTCAGCACTTTTTTCCTCACACCATATCCCTTTCTTTTTGCATCTTTTTCATCATCAACAACATCATCATCTTCAGTCGTTGTCAGTCCACTGCAGGAAGAAAGCTTCCTCCACAAGCCTGCAACATATTGTGCCTTTTGTTGCCACTGTGTACCAACAAATTTGGTAATTTCATCTACCCATCTTGTCATTGTCTTCTTCTTGGGCATTTAGTATTGAGTGGAATCCATTCCAAAATTAATTTGGTCCATCTACCATCAGATCTTCTTGCTATGTGGCCTGCCCATTTCTATTCCAGACACTTTCAGTTTATGTCATAGACCTTTACTATCGAATCCATACAAACCTTTTTTGTTATCTTTTTGTTATGTTTAGAATTTGCACCTCCATACTTCTCTATGTATCCTTAAGTTTTTGTATGGTTTTGTCATTCAGTGTCCATGTTTCACAGCCATATGTAAGGACTGGGAGAACTTGGATATATTGACGCATTCATGGATATTTTTAGACATGGCCTATCTGTAAATTTTGCCTTTTTACATTTAGATTTTTTACAATCTTTATTTTCACATGCATAACATTTTCCGTATTTTGAAATCGATCATATACCAGCACAATGCACTTTAAGGCAGTTTAAGGTAGATACATTTTTATCCATAATTTTATATGTATTCATGTATACATTGTTATATAATTTTGTACACCATTTTCATCTATTTTCTCAAGGATATTTTTTTCCATGCTTTATGCATTTCATTTCACAGTTTTATTAATTACTCATACATTTACAGTCAATTCGTATGGTTTGTTAGCCGCTATGCCATATTGTTTGATTTCACCAGGTTACCATCATTCACCCAAATGTACGTTGACTCAGTCTATATAAAGCTGACTGTGATAGTAATGATGATTGGCCCCGGAGGAAGTGGCTAGTACACCCACAAAACAAGTAGAGCTGCAGATTTTGATCACATGTATAGTAATCACAACAAGTATGTTTATTGCTTGTTTCAGACAGAGGTATGCAGAATATACTGACAATTTTAAATAACAAAAACAGCAATATTTATGATGAAATGTAAAAATATTTTAGAATCCATATATTGTATTATAGTTTTATTGTGAGAAACATCTGAAGCTGTGTCCAAGAAGCTAAAAACGAGCAATTCTGGAGGAAACATGCTACACTTTAAAGGGAAAATAAATATTTCCATAATTCCTATTGAACTAAATGTATCTTTTAACTATGTGAATGCTAGAGAAATCTCCAAAAATTACATTGGAGACCTCTCTGCATTAAAGACACTAAAAGTCCCATTAAAATTAACTGGAATTTTCATTTGTCTCCTATAGAACTCAGTAACTGCGGGTTGGTAGCATATAGAAAAAGAACAGTGTATCTTAATTGTTAACAGCATCTAAGACAGTATTCAATTGCCCTACCAGCTGAAAGCACAGCAAATGCTGGGTCACAGAAAAGGTCTTATGGCCAAAGGTCCGTTTTGTGAATAAAGTTCCCAAAACAATGATAAATAGGGTCAACAATGGGAACATGAAAGGAAAAAAGCTAACAATCAGTGCCTGACATACTGTCAAGCACCGATTGTTAACTTTTCTGTGTTACAATTGTCTGTCATCCACTGTCGTTCTTCTTCTGTCTCCATTCTTTCTGTTATCTTCTTTCTGCTCTCTTCCTTCTTCTCTCATCTTTTATCTGCTTCCTTTATATTTTTCTTTTATCTTCTTGTAGCTGAAAACAGATATCCATAAAGAAGTGTTGGTTCAAATAACCCTCATATCCATTCATACTTTAACCTCTTGAGTGCCAGAGGTGAATACAACACATTGCAGAGCAATGCTTTGAGTACTTCTCTGGGACTCAAAGGGTTAAAGAACTTTGTTTCGTTTGTAAATAAAATGGCCAGACATGAAAAAATTGTGCTCATTCATAATTCAATTGCAAAACATATTTCACAAAAACACTCTGGCTTCATACCATTTCTCCACCACTGTATACGGCCGTGGAGGAGGTGGTGGAGGAGAATGTGAGATGCTGCACACTCCCTTCCTCTGTAGCATACGGGCCAATGCCTGTTCCAATGTGAGGGAATTTGAACAGAGACTGCCTTTATATATGGGCAGTTTCTGTTCGAATTACCTCACAGCCATTGGCTGTGATGTGTTCTTACGTATCTTCCAGCCAATCAACTTCGAGCAGAGGTGCTTGCAGTTGATTGGCTGGGAGCATCTTTTTCATCATCAACAACATCATCATCTTCAGTCGTTGTCAGTCCACTGCAGGATGAAAGCTTCCTCCACAAGCCTGCAACATATTGTGCCTTTTGTTGCCACTGTGTACCAACAAATTTGGTAATTTCATCTACCCATCTTGTCATTGTCTTCTTCTTGGGCATTTAGTATTGAGTGGAATCCATTCCAAAATTAATTTGGTCCATCTACCATCAGATCTTCTTGCTATGTGGCCTGCCCATTTCTATTCCAGACACTTTCAGTTTATGTCATAGACCTTTACTATCGAATCCATACAAACCTTTTTTGTTATCTTTTTGTTATGTTTAGAATTTGCACCTCCATACTTCTCTATGTATCCTTAAGTTTTTGTATGGTTTTGTCATTCAGTGTCCATGTTTCACAGCCATATGTAAGGACTGGGAGAACTTGGATATATTGACGCATTCATGGATATTTTTAGACATGGCCTATCTGTAAATTTTGCCTTTTTACATTTAGATTTTTTACAATCTTTATTTTCACATGCATAACATTTTCCGTATTTTGAAATCGATCATATACCAGCACAATGCACTTTAAGGCAGTTTAAGGTAGATACATTTTTATCCATAATTTTATATGTATTCATGTATACATTGTTATATAATTTTGTACACCATTTTCATCTATTTTCTCAAGGATATTTTTTTCCATGCTTTATGCATTTCATTTCACAGTTTTATTAATTACTCATACATTTACAGTCAATTCGTATGGTTTGTTAGCCGCTATGCCATATTGTTTGATTTCACCAGGTTACCATCATTCACCCAAATGTACGTTGACTCAGTCTATATAAAGCTGACTGTGATAGTAATGATGATTGGCCCCGGAGGAAGTGGCTAGTACACCCACAAAACAAGTAGAGCTGCAGATTTTGATCACATGTATAGTAATCACAACAAGTATGTTTATTGCTTGTTTCAGACAGAGGTATGCAGAATATACTGACAATTTTAAATAACTAAAACAGCAATATTTATGATGAAATGTAAAAATATTTTAGAATCCATATATTGTATTATAGTTTTATTGTGAGAAACATCTGAAGCTGTGTCCAAGAAGCTAAAAACGAGCAATTCTGGAGGAAACACGCTACACTTTAAAGGGAAAATAAATATTTCCATAATTCCTATTGAACTAAATGTATCTTTTAACTATGTGAATGCTAGAGAAATCTCCAAAAATTACATTGGAGACCTCTCTGCATTAAAGACACTAAAAGTCCCATTAAAATTAACTGGAATTTTCATTTGTCTCCTATAGTAAAGTCAGATTGAGCCAGAATAATTAATATTTAATTTCATGAACATTGCCCATAGAATGTAATGAATTTGCCAGTATGGCATTGTGAAGATACAGACACTTTTTCATTGTGAGCAGTTGGTGAGATAAGACCTTAGACTCTACATATTTCCTTCTTAACTAGAAATGTAAACTCAATTGTTCTGTCAGGTATAAAACACATTGCATAATATAACAAGTGTTGATTACAGTGAATGATTCAATCAATGACTCTCACAAGAAAAACAGACAGCTATAAAATGTCCTCCTTCAGTAAATAAACGAATGGTACAGAGGCTTCTAGCTGAAGATGTTTACTTTTGAATGTTTGAAAATTCTGCTTTCCTGAAGCTACTACTGCCTCATAAAATTAATCTACAGCTGTTTGCTTATAGCCAAAAAAGTAGATATTGCTACACACAACCAGGAAGTGCTAGAAATAAACTTGTTTTCATAAGGGCATAGTTAAGATTTAGTGTTGAATGAATGAGGGAAGACATCAAGTCAAATCTAATCATAATTTCAGTTAAAGATTATAGAAAAACATCACAAGTAGGAAACAGAGTAGCTGCAAGGTCAGTTTAATTCTATTATCATTATATTGTTTTAGATTAGTAGAGTAAAAGTGATACACATATTAGCTAACTGAATAGCTTTAGAGTGCAAGATGTGAAGACCACTTAGTTCCCTTCATCATACATTATCAAAGTGGTCCATTGCCATTATTTAGGCTTTTACACTGATTGTGTAATGTGGAGGAGGATCAGTCGCAGGGGTGTATTAGTTTCCTGACTTTTCATATATATTAACCCCTTCTTTGGAACAGAGTTTATAGTTGGCCTCTAAACATTATGCATATTATATCTGTTCTTATCTCTGCTAAATAAGTTAAAGGAATTAAAATTACATTAGATCTATAACATAGACACCGTCAACAGAGATACATTTGGCCTAGATAACAATGCTACAGAGATTAAAATTCTTCTTCTTTACTGAAATCAACTGGGTTAGTGATGTGTAATACCACTGCCCTGTTTTGTAATGATAAACAAAGCTTAGTCATTGTCACAATTACATTTCTGTGGAAAAAAACTACCATTTTCTTTTTTTATGAGTCTAAACTATTCAATTGTTTCCAGGCTGATTCGTGTATGAAAAAGATTATAGGAGGATACCAGGAAAAGTTCATTGTTACAGATTACACAACACATATTTAAAAAAATGTTTTCTGTATGAAGTGGAGAAAGTCTGACATCTTATATAAAGAATAGATATGTACAATAAAGTTTTCTCTATACTGCTATCTGACCTGCTTTGTTTGTTCACTGTGCTTATTTTGCATTTAGATGTTGAGCGACGTTGAGCACGATCCAATTTTCAAGAGAGCGTGTTTTCAAAGGAGCAACTCATTTACCTTAAGTCAAAGTCAAGAGCAAAAGGGAGAAGTTTTATTGAAGGCCTGGAGCTGCAATGCTTTACCTGAAAATAAGGTATACCATCCTCATATGTGAGAATTCAAAGCTAAGCTGCATTTTTAGAATGTTGACAAACGTGTGTTACTTCAGTCAACTCAAAGGAAATTAAAATCTCCTATTCTCCTAAGTTTACTTTAAGCTTCAATGTAATTATTAATAAAGGAGGTACTGTCTCAGACTATTAGCCACTTATGGCAAGAATGGATTTTGGAAAAAGAAGATCTGAAAGGTTTACATATACATATTAACAAAGAAGCATGGTATTGCTTGTGCAAGAAGAGGCAAGGGGGAGAGATTCTACTGTCCACTGGTAGTCAGGGAAGCACACTTACAGTGTGTGACACCCCAGACACTCTCCTCCCCCTCATTCTATGTGCCCTGTAAGTACCGTATGGCTCCCCTCAGGGCTTGACTTGACTATACAGGTCTGGCGTATCAATTGAAGCAGCGCACAAGCTATCACCAGGACAGTAGCTTCTCATGGGAGGCTGTGGGTGGGACATAGGAGGAGGCAGGGCTCCATATTATTGACAGAGTAGGTCTGAAGGTAACGATTCAGTCACCCTCCCACTGATCAACATGTCTATATTGTTATACAGTAAAAAGTTTCTATCTGTGTGTGGAGGATTGAAGGAGCATAAGGTGATTGAGTACTGTGTGCAGGGAGGACGCAATGAATGGGATGGAGGACAGGAAAGTGTCAGGGCATATGAGTAAAGGTAAGCAAGGAGGAAACAGCAAATGTGTGGGAGGGTAGTCAGGAAGGGTGGGGAATGTGATGCAGGACAAAGAGGGATGGTGAATGTGAAGGAGGATGGACAAGGAGAAGGTGATAAATTTGTTGGAGAGTGAAGAGGGAGAATCCAGGGAATGTGAGGGAAGGCGGACAGGGAGGAGGTGGCAAATGTGATGGAGGGCAATAAGGTAGTATGTGGTGAATGTGCGTAGGAGTTGACAGGGAGGAGGTGGCAAATGTGATGGAGGGCAAAGAGGCAGAATGAGGTGGATCTGGAAGTGGGCAAACAGCATACCTGGGAACTCTCAGGGTTTGACCCTGAGACTCAGGGTTTTGGTCCAAATCATAGTAACATAGTAACATAGTAGATAAGGCTGAAAAAAGACACGCGTCCATCAAGTCCAGCCCATGCCAATAACACCCCTCTGGAGCAATTTCCAGTGTAGGTGTTTGTGTGTGTGTGTGTCAAATAGTTCCCCGGCTCAATATCCTATTTGCTTTGAAGCCATCTGTCATAACTGTCAATATTGTTCTGTGCTAGATAGGCATCCATTGCTTTTTTGAATGCAGTTACATTATCTGCAAGCACAACATCCCGAGGCAAAGAATTCCATAGCCTTACCGCCCTTACTGTAAAGAATCCCTGCCTGTGTTTTAGTCGAAAGCACCTTTCCTCAAGTCTTAATGGATGACCTCTTGTTCTTAGCTCAGCTCTTTGCATAAATAATTCATTGGATAGTTCTTTGTATTGACCTTGAATTGTATTTGTAAATGGTAATCATATCACCCCTTAGACATCTCTTTTCTAATGTAAACAAACCCAGTATGGCTAGTCTCTCTTTGTAACTCAGATCCTCCAATCCCTTTATCAGTTTTGTTGCACGTCTCTGCACCTTTTCCAGTTCAGTAATGTCTTTTTTTAGAACAGGAGCCCAAAATTGTACTCCATATTCTAGATGAGGCCTAACCAAGGATTTATACAGAGGTAGGATAATATTAGCATCCCTTGCTTCTACACCTCTTTTTATGCAGGCTAGTACTCTATTTGCTCTTGCAGCAGCTGAGTGACTCTGCACACTGCTGTGAAGACTATTGTCTATCAGTACACCTAAATCTTTCTCTAATGAGGATTTCCCAAGTTGTTTCCCATTTAGAGTATATGTAGCAAGTTTGTTTCTACAACCCAAATGCATAACCTTACATTTATCTACATTAAATGACATCTGCCACTTTTCTGCCCATTCACTTAGTTTATCTAAATCCTTCTGTAGGGAAAAAACATCGAGCTCTGTATGTATTTCCTTACATAGCTTAGTGTCATCAGCAAAGATTGAGATGCTACTTTCAATTCCCACTTCTAGATCATTAATAAACAAATTAAAAAGCATTGGGCCCAGGACTGAACCCTGCGGCACCCCACTTATAACCCTAGACCAATTTGAAAAAGTTCCATTTACAACAACTCTCTGCCAACTATCATTTAACCAGTTCTCAATCCATGTACAGATAACACCACCCAAACCGAAGCCTTTTAATTTATGCAGTAACCTGTTGTGAGGCACTGTGTCAAAGGCTTTTGCAAAATCCAAGTATACTACATCAACAGCAATTCCCCTGTCCAAATTACTACTCACTCTTTCACAAAATGCAAGTAAATTAGTCTGACATGATCTGTTCTTCATGAAACCATGCTGATTCCTACTAATGATATTGTTTGTCTTCACATAGTTCTGAATACTGTCAGTTAATAACCCTTCTAGTATCTTACCCACTATGGAAGTCAAGCTCACAGGTCTATAATTTCCTGGTTTGGATCTTGCTCCCTTTTTAAACAGTGGAACTACATCAGCTTTCCTCCAATCACAGGGCACTATGCCTTATGAAAGCGAATCAATAAATATTAAGTATAATGGTTTTGCTATTACTGAACTAAGTTCCTTAAGTACCCTTGGGTGTATACCGTCCGGTCCAGGCGCTTTATTAACTATAACCCTTTCCAGTCTCTTTTGGACCTTGTCCTCAGTAAGCCATGTAGATGTTGGAGGAAATTCCATGGTTTTGTCTGTTTGCCCACAGCTTGTCATTTCTGCTTCCTTTGTATATACTGAAGCAAAGAACGTATTTAGGGTGTCAGCCATAGCTTTATCCTCACTAATCAATTCACCTGTTTCAGTCCTAAGAGGACCAATATCAACCTTAACTTTTTTGTTGTTAATATACTTGTAGAATTGTTTAGGGTTTTTCTTGCTCTCATTTGCAATGTTTCGCTCATTTTCTATTTTAGCTAGCTTAATTGCTTGTTTGCAGATTTTATTACATTCTTTATATTTTTTAAATGATGCATCTGACCCATTTGACTTAAACACCTTAAAAGCCTGCTTTTTATTTCTCATTTCCCTGCTAACCACATTATTAATCCACATTGGTTTTGCTTTACTTCTCTTGTGCTTATTCCCCAATGGTATATATTGACGTGTATATTTGCCCAAGAGCATTTTAAATACATGCCATGACTCTTGTGCATTTTTATCTTTGAAAATTACATCCCACTGGATATCCTTTAAAGCTTCTTTTAACTTTGTAAAATTAGCCTTTTTGAAATTGAATGTTTTGGTTAAACTCTTGCTATTGGGTTTTTCATAACAAACTTCAAAGGATACAATATTGTGGTCACTGCTGCCCAAATGTTCCCTTACTTGCACATTGTTTACAATGTCAGAATCATTTGAGAGCACTAGGTCAAGCAAGGCCTCTTTTCTAGTTGGCTCCTCTACTAGTTGGGACATAAAATTATCATTTATCATACTTAGAAAAATATTTCCCTTTGTTGTGCCTGAAGTCATATTGCTCCAGTCAATTTCAGGGTAGTTGAAATCTCCCATTATAATTACCTTTGCTGACCTAGCAGCCTTTTCCATTTGCAGTAAAAGTTGGGCTTCCTCCAACTCCCCAACATTAGGTGGCTTGTAGCAAACCCCCACCAATATCTTTTTATTATGTGTGCCCCCAGTGTGTATTTCAACCCACAAGGCCTCTACCTTTTCATTGGACCCTTCATTTATATCTTCCCTTAAACTAGGTTTTAAGGCCTGCTTTACATATAGGCATACCCCTCCTCCCCTTTTATTAACCCTGTCCCTCCTAAAAAGTGAATAACCCTCTAGATTGACTGCCAAGTCATACGTATCATCTAACCAGGTTTCAGACACTCCAATCAGATCATACTGCTCATGTACTGCAATAATTTCTAGTTCCCCCAGTCCAAATCTCAGGGTCTCAGGGTGAAGAGCCAAAATCTAAGGGTGAGAGAGTTCAGTGCTAACTGTTATATATTCTGCTTCAGTTAAATGCTTTTTAAGTCTCTAAATTGGTGCCGCTTGTACCAGAAAGGCAGAGGGAGAAGTCCAGCTTGATTTGTGTGTGTCCATGCAGTGATATCTGTAAGTTGTTGTGTATTAATGGCTCCTTGAATTCTGATTGGAGCGACTTGATTACAGCGATCAGGGATATATCTCGGATAATCTATATTATGGGAAATTTAAGGGTTAATATTTACACAATCTCAGGGTCAGCTCATTTTGAAAGTTCCCAGGTAAGGCAACCAGGGAGGAAACAGCAAATGTGAGGGAGGGAGAGCAGGGAGGTTGCTGTAAATGCGAGGGAGAGTAAACATTTTGGATGCGGGAAGACAGCCCCTGCCCACTTCTGTCAAAATCACTGACCCTACCTCCACCCTTCTGCTGACCCAAGCAGTGACTGCTAGTGAACCAGGAGTTTGGCCCAGGGACTTATGCAATTCTGGAGCAAACCATATAAAACAACTGTGCTATAGAGCAAGAACCAAAATTTCCATTGATTTAAATGAGGATATTCAATCCCTTTATTGCAAATGATAAAACCTCATTTGAATTCAAGAGGTTAAAAGATCAAGGTATATCAATGAGTATTTTTGGGATTTTGTCTCCTACAGTGCACCAAAACTGCCATTTTTCACCAAAATGCCCTAGTTTGTCTTTATTCTTGAGACTCAGAGTGCCAATGAAATACATTTAGATGAAGGACATGTTACTTGTGGCTTTTAGAGTACTTCAGTTATTGTACTGTGACAAACGTAATTACATAGCTGATAAGGGAAAGCATGCATCAAGGTGAACCTTTGCCAGATCTTTAACAAATCCTCAAGTGTGCAAATAATCCTAATTCTAAACATTTTCTATGAGACTACTGGATCAATGCAGGAACAAGCAAACTACTACGGGGAAAGACCTTCTGCTCATAGGGGGGATTCTGATCATAGCTGTGTTCATGGTGAATGTTTCTAATACAATGTTGGTCCTCTTTCATTTCTAGTCCTCCTCTGTTGTCCATTCTTTCGCAGAAAGGGTACGTATACATATATATTCTTAGCAAAAAGGATATGGTGTTGCCCGTAATAGTCACACATATACACACGCACACAGATCCATGAGAAAAGGGGCTGATAAGAGAGACATAGACGCATACACACAAACATGAGGAGAGGGCGTCATGAGAGATGCACATACATAGATATAGAAAGAAATAAAAATGAAAATGTCCTGACTTCACCATTGAGGTGTATGGAACTTGATGATAAAGACAGTCAGTATGCACAGACCCTGGATATAATGGGGAAGGTAGAGGAAAAATGTTGTTCTCCAACTACTGGACAACAAAAGCCATTATGTGGCTGGCTGAGGATGATGGAAACCGTAGTCTAAAAACAGAGAGCCACTAGTTGCCCATCTGTGTTAGGGGAGATGCTGATCAAACAGAATAAAGCAGTGTAAATCCAAGTGAGTCCAAACAGGGGAGAATAGGATAATTGGAGGGAATGTGGACAGAGGAGAATGTGATAATAAGAGACAGGAGAGATGTTGGCAAAGGGGATGGGGGACCAAGTGTAGACAGAAGTCTGTGAATAGTAGCGATGCGATGTATGTGAGTCGAACAGTAGCAGGGGAGAATTCGAGTCAAACAATAGAAAGGGGGAATTTGACTTGAACAGTGGAAGGCGAATGTGAGTCAAACAGTGGAAGGTTAATGTGATTCAAACATTCACAGGTAAATTTGAGGTGATGTGGAGTCAAAGTGGAATATGAGGAGATGCGTTGAAGGTGAGTCGATCAGGCGAAGGTGAGGGAGGGTGTAGAGTGAGGAGGTATGTATTGTTCTTGAAGTCAAAGTCATGTAGGTGGCAAATTTGAGGGAAGGTGTAGTGGGAGGAGGTGTATACTATGGTGGAGTGTGAAATAGTTGCAGAGATTTTCACAGGAGTGAGCAGGGGAGCTACACCTCTCTGTCTACTCCTATGAAAATCCCACCCCATGCTATACCAACTGGACAGGCAGTATAGAGGAGTTTTACATTTTTTTAAACAGAGAGTTTTATTTTATTTGAATTTGGTAAGGGAATACTAAGGATGCATTTATAAAACAAACAAAACAAGTAAGGACATAACTCCTCCTTACTGCTGCCCCTGGGTGTGAATGTCAGAGCCTCAGAATTTGTGTCACATGACCTCTTCTTCTTTTCTTAGTATATATATATATATATATATATTTATATATATATATATTGTAATGTGCAAAGGCTTTAGGAAAGTGTGAAGAATACTGTAAAGTAAGACTGTTTTCAAAAATACACATGTTAATAGTTTATATTCATCAGTTAACAAAATGCATAGTGACTGAACTGAAGAAAAATCTAAATCAAATCAATATTTGGTGTGACTACCCTTTGTCTTCACAACAGCATCAGTTCTTCTAGGTACATTTGCACAAAGCCAAGGAATTTGTAGGAATATAGTCAGGTACATGATTAAACAATTATACCAAACAGGTGCTAAAGTTCATCAATTTAATATGTAGGTTGAAAAACAATAATTAACTGAAAAAAAAACAGCTGTGTAGGAGGAAAAAACTGGGTGAGGAACAGCCAAACTCAGCTAACAAGGTGAGGTTGCTGAAGACAGTTTAATGTAAAAATTCATACACCATGGCAAAACTGTGCACAGCAACAAGACACAAGGTCATTATATTGCATCAATAAGGTCTGTCACAGGAAAAAAATTGAATACAGACAGTGGTTTCTAGATGTGCTGTTCAAGCTCTCTTGAAGAAGCACAAAAAAACGGGCAACATCATGCTTTCTTCCCTTCACAATTGGAACAGGTCCTGCAGCGCCATCAGCTCAGAATTGGCAGGAAACAGTGGGAACCTGGTACACCCTCTATTGTCAGTTCTGGTCAGAAGTGGTCTTCATGGAAGACTTGTGGCCAAAAAGCCATACCTCCGATGTGGAGTCAAGCAACTCAACTATGCATGAACAAAAAGGAACTGGGTTGTAGAAAAATGGCAGCAGGTGCTTTGGACTGACCACTCAAAATTTGATACATTTGGCTGTAGCAGAAGATACTTTGTTCACAGAAGGCTGGAAAGCAGTACAAGAATGAGTTTCTGCAGGCAATAATGAAGCATGGTGGTGGTTCCTTGCAAGTTTCAGGCTGCATTTCTGCAAATGGAGTTGGGGATTTGGTCAGAATTAATGGTATCCTCAATGCTGAGAAGTACAGGCAGATACTTATCCATCATGCAATACCATCAGGGAGGCATCTGACTGGCACCAGATTTATTCTGCAGCATGACGACCCAAAACCTACAGCCAAAGTCATTAAGAACTATCTTCAGCATAAAGAATAACAAGGAGTCCTGCATATGATGGAATAGCCCCCACAGATCTCAGCATCATTGATCCTGTCTGGGATTACATGAAAAGATAGAGAAGCAATGGAGGCTGCATAAATCTGTGGTTAGTTCTCCACGATGTTTGGAACAAATAATAACTGTATCCTTCAAATGTTGCTTTCGATGAAGAATCCTCCATTTGCAGCAATTACAGCCTTGCACACCTTTGACATTCTAGTTGTCAATTTGATGAGGTAATATAAAGAGATTTCACCCCATGCTTCCTGAAGCACCTCCCACAATTTGGATTGGTTTCATCTGTACTTCTTACATACCATACAGTCAAGCTGCTCCCGTAACAGAAACAAGGAAATTTCTAAGTTACCCCAAACTTTTAAACATAGTGTATGAATGTGTGTGTGTGTATATATATATGTGTGTGACATATTATAAGAAATGCACAAAAAAGACAAATCTAGTTCACTCTTTTTGGTCCTTGCCACAAATCAAATTTTTTTTAAATGTTGACTTACCTCTCTCACCAAATTTTGAGAAATATATTTGATTTTGTCAATGATGGGACCAATGATGGATGATGTGGAAGAATCGGATTCTTGATTAACAAAAGACTAACAGACTCTAGCATTTAGAAAGAAATGCTTCCTAGGCTATCAAACTATACAGTCATTATGTTTTCAAATCTATTGTAGCCACAGTGATGATAAAGTTGAAGAATTTTATGATGGAATGGATAAGTATATCGTCAAGGTAGACAACGACACATGACTGCAGCATATCCCTGAGGATGTCACTGATCAATTCTTGAAATACTGCGGGTGCGTTACAAAGACCAAATGGCATGACTAGATATTCATAGTGCCCAGATCTAGTATTAAAGGCAGTTTTCCACTCATCACCAGCTCTGATCCGAATCAAATTATATGCAGCACGCAGGTCCAACTTAGTGAAGATAGAGGAACCTTTGAGCCTGTCAAATAGCTCGGTGATGAGTGGTATCGGATAAGCGTTTTTTGCCATTAGCTTATTTAAGCCACGGTAATCAATGCGTGGTCTCAGCTCGCCATTTTTCTTTTTTACAAAAAACAATCCGGCCCCGGCCGGAGAGGTAGATTTCCTTAAGGGCATCAGAAATATATTCCTCCATAGCTTGGTTCTCATCACAAGACAAAGGGTATGTGCGTCCCCTAAGGGGCACCACTCCAGGAGGCAACTCAATACTACAGTCATAAGATCTGTGCTGGGGTAGGGTGCCAGCTTCTCCCTTACTGAATACATCGCCAAACTGCTAGTACTCATCTGGCAGTGAAGGGGAGGTGCACAAGATCTTAACTGGGTGGGTTACGCAATTCTCCATACAAGACTGAGACCAAGCAGAGATTTCGCACTTTTGCCAATCGAACTGTGGGTTATGCAACTGTAACCAAGGAAATCCCAATATTACTGCATGGTGAGGAGAACTGATAAGTTGGAACTGCTGTTCCTCCTTGTGAAGTGCCCCAATAGTCATAGATAATGGCATTGTTTCAAAGGTAACCTGTGCAGGTTCTAAGGGTCTGCCATCAATAGCTTCAATAGCGAGAGGGGTCTCTCTTTCAATCCGCGGAACCCTATGCAATTCAGCAAAGGTATTATCCATAAAATACCCAGCTGCGCCAGAATCAACCAGGGCCAAAACCTCCACTGAGCGTTTTGCCCAAGAAAGTACCACCTGTATGGTAGGTGATTGAACACCACCTAGGGCCTGTCCCCCAAGGTACCCTAGGTGTGTTTGTTTCCCGGACGTACAGGACAAGATCTTAGCAGGTGCCCATTCTTGCCACAATATAAACACAGCCCTTGCTTCCTGCAGTATATTCTCTCTTCCTTGGTTAGCCTAGTGAAGCCTAATTGCATAGGTATCACGGTGCCCGTGATTGCTGCAGTTCCTTGTCTGTCACCAGTAGGGGGCTGCTATTGGCTGTCTGCAGATAGCCCGCCTTTCATTGCCTATTTAAACCTGGATTGGGCACCCTTTGGTTGCCCTTTCGTGTTGTTTCTGACCTTCTTGCTATCACTATGCCAGTGATAGCTGGGCCTCTGTTCCAGTGTT
Organism: Rhinophrynus dorsalis; assembly: GCA_037306005.1. NCBI lineage: Eukaryota > Metazoa > Chordata > Amphibia > Anura > Rhinophrynidae > Rhinophrynus > Rhinophrynus dorsalis. Next base: position 222,427,542 of record CM074718.1, on the reverse strand, counting down.
CCTGAGTTCCTGATCTCATGTGTTCCTGAGTTCCTGAGTTCCTGATCTCTACTGTTCCAGAGAATGCTGCATGCTGAAGTACTTCCAGTCCTGGTTCCGGCCTAGTCTCTGGTGTTGCAGTTCCTGCTCAACTTCTTCTCTGCTGTTTTCTGACCTGACTGATCGTTGCTGGTTCCTGTCATCGCATCGTCTGTCTCCTGTATCCTGGCGACCTCCTGCCTGGTCGCGTTGGCGACATTGCTTGTTACTCCAGTGTGCGGTCACTGGTTTGCTCCACAGCTTATCGGCTATACAATTCTGTGTTGGTCCCAGCGTGCGGACGCTGGTTTGCTCCTAAGCCTTGCGACTAGGCAAACTCGCTTGTTACACCAGTGTGCGGTCACTGGTTTGCTCCAAAGCCTATCGGCTATACAATTCTGTGTTGGTCCCAGCGTGCGGACGCTGGTTTGCTCCAAAGCCTTGCGGCTAGACAAACTCGCTTGTTACACCAGTGTGCCGTCACTGGTTTGCTCCAAAGCCTATCGGCTATACAATCCTGTGTTAGTCCCAGCGTGCGGACGTTGGTTTGCTCCAAAGCCTTGCGGCTAGACAAACTCGCTTATTACACCAGTGTGCGGTCACTGGTTTGCTCCAAGCCTATCGGCTGTACTATCCTGTGTTGGTCCCAGCGTGCGGACGCTGGTTTGCTCCAAAGCCTTGCGGCTATACAAACTCGCTTGTTACACCAGTGTGCAGTCACTGGTTTGCTCCAAAGCCTATCAGCTATACAATTCTGTGTTGGTCCCAGCGTGCGGACGCTGGTTTGCTCCAAAGCCTTGCGGCTATACAGACTCGCTTGTTACACCAGTGTGCGGTCACTGGTTTGCTCCAAAGCCTATCAGCTATACATTTCTGTGTTGGTCCCAGCGTGCGGACGCTGGTTTGCTCCAAAGCCTTGCGGCTATACAGACTCGCTTGTTACACCAGTGTGCGGTCACTGGTTTGCTCCAAAGCCTATCAGCTATACAATTCTGTGTTGGTCCCAGCGTGCGGACGCTGGTTTGCTCCTAAGCCTTGCGGCTTTACGATTCCCCTGTTAGTCTCAGTGTGTGTACACTGGGTTGCTTACGATCCTGTCAATTTGCCATTACCATCTGACTGCTGCTACTATCTCTGGGCTGCCCTGCCCGGTATTGGTAAGGCTGGTAGAACCTTTTGCCACATTCCATCTGAGGTTGCCTTACCTGGTATTGGCAGGGCCGGTAGAGCCTACATTATGAATCTATTGAGGCTGCCTTGCCCGGTAATGTGGTAAGGCCGGTAGAACCATTATGCGATTCCATCTGCAGGTTGCCTTACCCGGTATTGGCAAGGCCGGTAGAGCCTAACATTCTATTACTTCAGACTGTCCTGTCCGGTATATTGACAGGACCGGTAGAGTCTGCCTTCTGTCTTGTTATATTCTTAATATATCTGTATGTACGTGATTGCCATCCTACGTTATCAATTTATTATTTCAATAAAATTGATTTTTACCTAAAACTTGTGTCTGAGAGTCATAATAAACCGTGACAATAGGTTCACTTGGTTCCCGTAACTGTTCGTTAAGCTTAGATACCAAGGGAGGGATGGGTGGGCAGAATGTACTGCTAGATCCATTATTCTTTGACCGTAGCCTGGGGTCTTTGGCCGTTACTCTCTCACGGATTCGGGTGTCAATTAGTATAACATACTCAATATAGTCATCTAGATCAGTAGGCAATTCTTTTGCCGCAATCTCATCTTTAATCTGATCACTCAGGCCCTGAGCAAAGGCTGCCAACAATGCCTCATTGTTCCACCCTACCTCTGCTGCCAAGGTGCGAAATTCAAGTACATAATCGCCCACGGTACGCCTGCCCTGCTGTATCTCCATAAGGCGTTTAGCAGCAGAGGTGGTTCTACCAGGAGGCTCGAACACTCTCCAAAATGATTGCACAAATTCTCTGAAACTCTTTGTGCAGGGTTTTGCATTTTCCCATAACGGATTGGCCCATGCCAATGCTCTGCCAGTCAGCAGGGATATCATAAAACCAACCGTACTGCAATCACTGGGGAAAGTATGTGCCGTCAATTCCATAAATATTTCAAGTTGGTTGATAAACCCTCTGCACAGATTAGGATCACCATCATATCTGAGTGGCAAGGGTGCGGAGGCAGTTAACCCCTTGACTGCAGCCCCTGAGGGCATAGAATCGTTCTCCGGTGTCTGGCCTGGAGAGACCACCGGACTAGAAACAGATTTGTCAGAGAGTACAGTGCGTTCAAGAATAGTTTAGATCGCTACCGCTAGCTGATCCAGGAGCTGCTCATGGACATCCATCTTCCAATGGATATTTTGTGTGTTACCATCACTCTTATTGTCTGAGGTCATGGCCCTTTCGTACTGTCACGGTTTGTTAAGCAGCACCTATGAAGCAGGGGCAGATATAAACAACTGGAAAAAGGCTAGAGTACACCAGAAACACCAGGCTGGAACAAGCAAGAAAGCAGAACAAAGGTCCAGTTCCAAAGCCAAAGGCCAAACAGCAACAAGTATAAAGTGGCAGAGAAGACAGGAACAGGTTTGGTACAGTAAATGCAAATCAGAACAGGAACAGGCATCAAATGATTTCTTCAACAACAATAGCAGATCAATTCAGGAACAAACAGAAAACAAAAGTGTGATCAGGAACAGTACTGGTTCAGCAACAGCAGCTTAATGAAGGAACTAGCAACAAACAATACCAAGGTCAGGATCAGGACTGGCTAAGCAACAGCAGATAAATACAGGAACAAACAGCAACTAATAGCAGGGTTAGGAACAGGACTGCTTAAGCAACAGCAGATCAGTGCAGGTACAAGTAGCAATTGATAGCACTGTCAGGAACAGGACTGCGTAAAGCAATAGGTAAATCCAGTACCAGAGTATGACACTTAGTCAATGTAAACCTCCTGCCCCTTACTTTTTTACCTTTTCCTTTTCTTTTCTCCTTTACTCCCACCTTTTTCTTATATTGAGAACAAGCAAGATTTATGTTTTTTTTGCTTGTATTATTTAACTACTTAAAGACAGGGCGATTTGACAATGGGCAGCATTAAGAAACACAGCACTTTTTTTTCTTCGCAATGAATTTTGGGAAGGCAGAGCAGCATGCAGACATGCTGTCATCCCAGAATGCCATCATGTAGCAAGACCATGACACGTCATACGTCATTAAGGGGTTAAACATGGTTAGCTATGAAGATATTCTATGCTTCTTACCTTCATTACTTTACAAATCAACATAGTAAAATGTTTGAGAAGTTTGGAAAAAAGTCATGCATCCATCAGATTCAACTTTCCTGTATCTTCTTTGTTTTTGTTGGTCCAGAGGAATGAAAAAACAAATTTAAGCCACTTTACATTATGCCCCAAATGGGTGAAAACAATTCCTCTCTGACATCAAAAAGCAGTTGGATAGCCCAGAATCAACATCCTATCTGTATTAAAGCAATCTTTCATAATTATTTATACTGTTTTGAGATAAAAGGCATCTAACACAGCCTCTGGAGGCAAGGAATATCACAAACTTACAGGCCTTGGTATGAAAAATCCCTGCTTTTGTTAACATTGAAAGTGCCTTTCCTCTAGACTTAATGGATGCTACCTTGTTTTTTCTCAGTACTTTGAGTAAATAGTTCCTCAAAGAGTACCTTTGTATTGACCTTGAATATATTTATAGATATTAATTATAATCATATCACCCTTTAGGCATCATTTTTCTAAAAACTTTGGATACTTTTTCTAACTAAAATCTTCCAATGCCCTTATCAATTTTGTTGCATATCTTTGTAAGTTTTCCTAATCGATATTGTATTTTTTAAGAACAGGTGCCTGAAACTGAACCGAACATTCTAGATGAGGTCTTACTAATATATATATATTTCCATCCAGTGTAGCTATACCCTTTTTTCTACATGATATTACCTTGTTGCCTTATTGTGACAATGTGCACTGTTTAGTCTCTAAAAAGGATTTTCAAAATAGCTTCCACTTAAGTGTATATGTTGCTTCTGTAACACAAATAAATAATCTAAAATTTCACTATATTAAACTTAATTCTTTCACTTCACCCATTGAATTAGTTTATCCAAATCTTTCTGCAGAGAAAACAAAGCCTGCTCTTTGTCTTTCCTCACATATTTATAAACTACTTCCAAAACCCTCTTCAAGATCAGTAATAAAGAAGGCCTTGGACCCAGAACTAAACCATGAGACACTTCACTTATTCACTTGTTCCAAACTTATAATCAAAGTTCACTTTACAACAACTCTCTGCATTCTACCATTTAACTAGTTTTCTATCAATGCACACATATTGTCTCCCAAGTTAATTCCTTTCAGTTTATATAGACCTCTCTTGTGAGGCTGTTACAGTTACCTAATTCCAGTGCTGCTGTCGACGATGACTCAGGAGGCGTCGATATGTTGCAGTCGCTTCCTCCCAGACGTCGCTGATGGTGCCAGGTTTGGGCGCGCTTGGCGGTGCTATTGACTGTTCGTGTCCTCTTGCTAGATGGGGATGGCACTCAGATTGATGCAGGTGCTTGCCGCGAGTTTGACGCATCGCGGCAAGATGCATCAATCATGGGCCCGAAGCGGCAGGGCGACGCAGGCCCTTGTTTTATGCTGTGGTTTCTGAATTCTCTTCCCATCTACTTCCTGGGCTGGGCTTTAAAGGGGAGCTGAGCAAATTCTCAGTTACCCGTGCATTGTTGTTCAACTCAGTTTGTTTCCCTTGGGCTCTGTGTATGACCTGGCTTGTCTGACCATCCATCCTGGTGCTGACCCCTGGCTCTGTCTGACTATTCTCCTGCCTACTCCCTGTATATAGTAGACACCAAATCTGGTGCAGACCTGTGGCTCTGGCTGACTACCTGTACTGTGTATGACCCGGCGTGTCTGACCATCCATCCTGGTGATGACCTGTGGTTCTGTCTGACTATTCTCCTGCCTACTCCACGTATATAGTAGACACCCAATCTGGTGTGGACCTGTGGCTCTGGTTAAGACTTACATTTCAGATTCAAGGATTGAGACTGGGTTCTCCCCCCGTTGCATTCCCTAGGGGTATTTCCTTCTTTGGACTGATGGCAGGCTGGCGTCAGTATTGTCTCCCTATCGGCTACCACCTTTGGGAGTTTCCTAGGCCTACCCACTGACTGCAGGCATGAGTCAGGTTGCCTCTTGCTGCGTTCCTGCTTGCCTTCCGTTTACAGAGACTACTGGGGAGTGTGCCAGTCTCTGTTAGAGGCTCCCACATTCAGACAGACTCCTATTCCTGATAGAGTTGCTGACCTCTAGTGGGACCTCTACTGCTTCTACATGATTATTGCCTGTTGTTATTCCTTGTTATTGAGTTTTCTTATTGTATTTATTTAATACATTGTTACCTATTGGAATAGCATCACCTAAATGGTGACCGTCAAAAGGGTGATACCAAAATGTTGTCCGTGTCAAAAGGGCAGCTGAAAAATGTCTCCCATGTGGCCCGCATCACAAAGGAGCCATAAATGGGATAAAAATGTTACAGATGTGGCCCGCTTGTAATCCTTATATTCGGATGGACAGTAGAGTTGCTGGCACTGGCTTGGTACATTTTAACCCTTTAAGTACCAGAGGGGTGGAGAGCAGGGAAGTACCAGGAGGTGCATTAATACATGTTCAAAGCAAGAAGGAACTATAAATCTTCCACCACTCCAAACTCAATACAGATTTACAGAAAAACATGATAGGGGACAATAAAACCATTTACACACAAGGGAGCAATAATATACATGCAGGCACTGATGCAGAAGTGGTACAAAGGGTGATAGAAATAGACAAAATAACTCTTTGAGTTCCAGAGAGGACAGTCATACAGTGGATATATGACAGGGTTGCTATTACAGTGATACCCTATTCCCTATCCCTGTGGTGCAGGGTTGGGCAACCTAAGGCTGTCCATTTGTTCAGGACTACAATTCCCATTGTCTGGCTGGTGATAATGTGAATTCTAGTAGTTAACAGCTGGATGACCTCAGGTTGGCAATCACTTCATTTAGTGAAGGAATGATCTGGCAACCCTACAATATATATATATATTGATGGAACATAACCTTATCCTGACTAATTAATTCACCTGTCTTATGTTTAAGCAGGTCCATATGAACCTTTATCTTTTTTTTGCTATTTATGTACTTGAAATATTCCTTGTTCCTCTTTATATTGTCATGCTTTTGAGATGACACATATTTTTTCAGATAAGTCTCATATAACTACCATAAATTAGTCATTAAGAATGTGCTTCCTAAATTGTATGCCTTACATTTTTTCCCTCCTTGGTAGAAATGATGAATGTATTAGAATCTTGTCTAAATATTTCTTACTCCTTCTTGACCTCATTAGCAAGAAAATGCTTTTTTTTATAGATCCTTTCTATTGCTTCTTTTGTAATTGTGTTGTTTTCCCAATAAAGCATTTTAAAAATAAACCAATAGAGAAATAAATAAATAAATAAATACATTATTAACAAATACATTTTCCTTTTAAAAACTGAAACATAAAAATGTGTCTAAATGGTCTGGTCTCATGTCCTATGAATAATAAATTAAAATGGCTGTATGGGGTAATTTTTAACCTTCAACCATGTGACATAATTTAGACTAAGACACTGTTACTGGCTAATAGCTTCAAGCTCATAGTAAACAAATATAACAGATGAAATGTATCTAGAATCTAAGGAGTTAATGATTAGGTGTTTTAATTCAGATTTAATTGATGATATCTCCTAAATGAATTTCATAATTGAACCTTGGTTCACTAACATACATTTCTTAATTCAATTTTTAAGCAAATTTAGACTACAGGACCACAAAATCTGTAAAGTATTTAAATTCTTAAATGTACAATAATGATTCTCTTTCTTTAGTTCTCTTTTACTAAAGAAAACCTATTGTGCCAAATATATGGTGGTCTGTTTAAAAAAGAAACTGTATTTTTCATGTAATGTTGTTTTAAGATTTTTTCTTGCTGTGTTTTTTTTAACATCAGTGCCCTAATTACTTCACTGCTTATATATATCCAAGACTTGTCACATCTGTTGCCTGTAACGTATTCCTTTAATCACACGAAATGTAAGTGAATGCACTTGATGAATGATCTTATGAGCAAATAAGAATATGGTTAGATCACATAGTGTGACGACAACTTCTGGAAATAATTTGAATTAATTATTGACAATTTCTTTTCCCCCCACTGTAGCTTATTCAGTCCATATGATCATCTCCACCCAATGTGTTTTGAAGTGTGAGACAATTTTTAGTGTATCGGTTTATTTTATGGTAATTGATTATTAATATGCTTTATTATAGTTCAAACACGTCTACAGTTGCAGCAAGCATTATTGTACTTTTTCATTTTTGTAATCTGCAAGAAGCTAAACCATGAGGAATCATAAAAGAAGCAAATATTGCTCAATGTAACTGAGAAACATGATATGTGCTAAATGAGGTTTCCATTGTACTCTACACCTAATCAAGTGCACTCTGTGCATAAATGCAGCAAAAAAAAGGATTATAAATTAGTCCACTGTACTTCTTGAGGTCCAGCTGTCACATGCTTTACATTCAATGCCTATTGTTCACTTCTTGGCTGCACATAATGCACCCATTAGATGTGTGTAGTACTCCCGATGTCTCTTTCACCGCAGCACTCTCTACCTGTATTCACTGTGCAGATCAGATTAAAGATGTTAGCAGTTTTAAAGTTACCACTCCTTCTGTATCTCTGGTAAAGCATCCCCAGGATGCAGAGTGCTGAGACTCCTAACAACAACCTAATGTGGTGTGTGCACGTTACATCAGATTTTTGTCTCAGCTCACTCCTTTCTGGGGCACTCTAACAGAGTGGGAAGTGGAGTGGTAAATTCAAAATTGCTACCCTTTCTGATCAAATTGGTGTCCTATACACTCTCTTCCCCTGAAACCTGATTAAGAGGCAAGGGTCTTGGGAAGGAAGGAGGTTATTAGTATGGATGGCTGAAAACTTTCTCCAAAAAATGAGAAAAGTGCCCCACTGACACAAACTTTTGGAATGGTGGGAGTTGCAGTCTGGCAGCAGCTGGGGGTGTTACATTGCCCACTGCCGCTTTACTACTCCCATCCCCCAAGTCTTGTTCCATGGTAGCCACAGATTCACACTTACTGACCTCCAGCCTTGTCCCACTGCACTAGTTGCAACAGAACCACATACGCTAATCCCCCCAGCCTTGTCCTGTGTTAGTCTTGGAAACATACATGCTAACCCCCCCCAGTCTTGTCCCATGGTAGCCACAGATTCACACTTACTGACCTCCAGCCTTGTCCCACTGCACTAGTTACAACAGAACCACATACGCTAATCCCCCCAGCCTTGTCCTATATTAGTCTTGGAAACATACATGCTAACCCCGCCCCCAGTCTTGTCCCACTGGTAATCATCGAATCACACATATTAACCCACAGCTTTGTCCCCCAGTAGTCTCAGAACCACTAACACCCCAGACATAGAACTACACATACTGACCCCTAGCCTTTCCCCACTGCACTGTTAGCCACAGAACAACACATACTGACCCCAGCCTTTCCCACTGCACTTTTATAGCAAGATGCACATATACTAGTCTACCCCACTCCCCCAAGGGAACCAGCAAAGTTCCGCTCATTTGCTGGCAACACCAGTAGCTTCTCCTCGGACAGGGGTACCCTTGAAACACATTTAAGAGCAGCCTTGTTTGCTCCGCTTTGTATATATGAGTTAGGCAGGCACAGGATCATTTGGCTCATAAAAAAAAGTTCTTTGCACTTATATAAGAGTAGAATTCAATTTGTACATTCCATTCTCCAAATCGTTATTTATAAAGATACCTTGAATTTAATTGTTAAGCCAGGTCTGTGTGCAGAAATAAATTTCTGTTTTGTTTTTTTCTCTCATAAACTAGTTTCTATCACCTATTCGCAATATGGAGCGTCCACCAAGAAAATCAGAAAAACCTAGCCCTCAAGAGATTCTTCTTTCAAGTTCAGTGAACACAGTTGCCTATCCAATTGGTTTGGAGTCTATAGTTAAAGATAGAATCTCAAATATTCCAAAGTTGCAAAATCATAGGAGTAAAGTGAATGGAGGATTGGACTGGATTGTTCACGCTACAATTCCAGGCATTGTCATCATTCCTTCCTCAGAGAGCAGTATCTCAGATGGACATGAACAACTTGATATTGGTGATAAAAAAAGTGACAGAATAGAGGATGATGATGATTTCTTTGACTTTCATGTTGATACAACTTTGTTGGACCTTGAAGGACTATCTTCATCCACAGATCTTTATGAAGTAGTTGAGAAGTTCCTATCCTGAATAAAGTAGAAAATGACATAAAGTGTAACAGTGCACCTTTGCTATAAAGAAATCATATGCCATATATAGGGCACACAGTAATATATTTTACTATTTTAGCAAGTGTGAACACTATAATGATGGCAATTATATTTTTTGTATTAAAATTTACCTCTAGCTATTAAAATGCACATTTTGCATACAATTTATGTTAATTTCATGTAATTTAAAAAGCAATAGGCAATCATGATAAACGTGTAACCTCTATAACTTAAACATGTTGCAAATGTTAATTTTCTTATATGGTTATTTTACTTAGTTTGTGTTTCTCATCTGTTCTATAAATATAAATTGAATTGTGCTTCCTCCTAACATGGAGTAATTCAATTCTATGGGCCATACTAGTCAAATGGCTTAGACTCATTGAGGGCACATTATTAACCTTTGAGTACCAGATGGGTACGGTACAGAACACATTGCTTTGCAATGCATTTCATACCCCTCTGGCACTCAAAGGGTTAATGAAAAATATTGAAATCACAGTGATTTTTAAGCAGTTGCTTTACCTCTCTCTTGTCATTTTTGTGCACTGTATAGCTTTCACACCTTATATAAACACTACTAGTGTGCAGGCACAATGATGCTGACGTGTTAAGATAAACGGAAGTTATTACTGCGTAATCAAACTGCGGCACAGAAGACAAATAAAGCTTCCCAAAATTCCCAATGCAAATTTTATTTGTTTCTATGATAGAGTTAATTTGTATCAACATTGCCTCAGTTATAAGTACATGTGTCCCTGACCCATAAAACATACAAGCTAATTTTGATGCCTGACAAGCTTTGAGATAAAGATGCTGATAAATAAATCAAACCAAAATTCATTGTTTAGACTACGATTCAATTTAACTCATTACCACTCCATTGTTTGACTCACAAACCATCTCTTTGATCAGTATTACCACAGTTCTGTTTAGAAACAGTATCTCAGATTTGCTTATAGACCTTATATTTTTATGGTAATTCTGGTTATTCAACAAAAGTGTCAAGATTATTCTACTGTATAGGAGAATATTTAAAAACACCAGATATGACAACACTGTGCTCATCTCCTTACATTCTGTTGAGTGCACAAAAGCTGTGAAACTATAGCCTAGATTCATCAATGTGCAACAAATGTTAACTTCTTACTATGGTGCATATTATGAAAAATGCACAAAAGGAATCACACACCTATGGCTCTTTTCTTATCCACCTACTCTAACTTTGTTTCCTTATAGACCAAAATTTGATTTAATTATATGTTTATTGGACTTTACTATTTCCTTTTCAGGTTTCATGTTTACTCTGTAGGCAATGGGTTAATATGTTTCTCTTAAAGTGGAACTGTTACCATGTAATAATGTAAGTTGTTTTGAAAGATTGTGCAAAAACCCATGTATGTTATGTTAGAATTTTTATTTAGAACTCAAGATTGAGATATCTAGTTTACTTTATTTTACTTAATTTATTTCTCAGCTTATGCAAATTATACCGTACTGGCTGGCATACCAAGCAAAGACTAATATTCTGCAGTCCTCTCCTTTACACCTACTACTCCCTCTCTACCGGTACTAGCTAATTTTTCTAAAGTGACAAAAATCCTTTTAACCTATTGTTTTAAATAAAAAATGACTAACATCACATACATGTGATTTCAAAGGTGCTAGAAGCTGCTAGTGCCACTTTATCCTGTGCATACACTTCATAAATCCATACTAACCCTTGAAAAAAAAACATCCAAAACCCTAATAATTAGAACTCTTGTTGCAACTGATCGTATTTCAAACTTGCAAGACTTAGATTCTACCATTATGACTCTGGATTTCTCATGAGTTGCAATCTACCCAAATATGTAAGTAAGACCACAACCCTTTAGATCAGGAGCTCCAAACTCCATTCATCTGGAACACAGGTTTTCAATGTAAGACGTCAATCCCAATCAGCAGATAGAATTACATATCTACTTGTGCTCATCTGAGGAGATTCTTAAAACCGGTATGCTATATACAGGGCTCAAAGTTTCCACTCGCCACTAGCCAATGGTGAGTGAACATTTAGCCCTGGTGAGTAGAAATTCAGCCCTGGTGGTTATGTTATGGCTTGCAGTGGCGAGTAACTTTTCAGGTCTGGTTAGTAGCAAAGGACTTCAAATTTTAAGCCCTTCGGGTATATATATATATTTATAGTGAGAGAGAAAGAGAGACAGAGAGGGAGTTAACAATCCAAACATTTCTAATAACATCAGTCCTTTATTTCAATTTTATCCCTTAGGTATAACATAAATGTTCCTAGCTGAGTCACTCCTTCACGTTTCTCCGGTTCTTTATATCTCCCCCTTTCCCTTCAAAACTTCCTAGGTCAGACCAGTCTCATTCTCTCTCACAATTTATTGCAGTGACCTGGGCACACCAGTCATGAAGTCTACCTCCTTTACACTCACACTTCCAGCAATGCAGGGGTTACAGTTTATTTTTTAACTCTTAGAGTGCCAGAAGTATCTAATGCATTGCAGAACAATGCATTGCATACCTTTCTGACATTCAAAGGGTTAATACACACAAGTATTTCTGTGGGGACAAAGACACAGTCAAATCCTATATAATAATTCGCTAAAACGTGTGTAACGACAAAGTCATGCGCACTAGAGACTGCTGTGCGTACTGCAGTCATGCGCAGTAGAGACTACCCGCACCACGGCTGATACAGAGCTGGACGCTCCAAAGGAGCGTCCAGCTCTGTATCAGCTGCGGCGCGGGCAGACTCTACTGTGCAAGACTGCCCCGTGACTGGCCGGCAGTGGCACTGTGGCCCGTGTAACTGGCTCTTCAACTAGTTGTATATAAAGTAACAAAATATATTTTCAATGTGTTTGAATTAAAGGGATAGCAATACTTCATTTTCACTTTACTTCATATTGTTATGCTTAAAAAGTGAAATCAATCCATCCATGCCTCACTGCCTTAACTTGTATAGTTACATAGTAGTTTAGGTTGAAAAAAGATTTGTGTCCATCAGGTTCAACCCTTTTCCTATTCTTGTTTACTGCTGTTGATCCAAAAGAAGGCAAAAAAACCTTATTTCAGCAATTTCAAATTCAAATTCTGAAAGGGGGAAAAATTCCTTCTTGACTCCAAATGGCAATCCGATTTCTCCTTGGATCAACAAGCACTAAATAAATATTATTCCCAGTACTAACATACATAGACCTCTATGTTCTGCCCTTTTTAAAGGCATCTAATAGCCCCAACTCTTCAGGCAGTGAATTCCTTACCTTTATTTTCCTTACCATAAAGAATCCCTTCCACTGTTATGGATGAAATCACCTTTCCTCAGGTCTTAGCAGTTTTCCCCTTGTCCTTTGTACCATGCTGCTAATAAAGAGGTATTTAGCAGGGGTGGATGAAAAGTGTGAAAAATTTCTCACATGACTTTTCACGAAAACTTGCAGTATTTTTGCTTTTCCCGAAAAAAATTTCCCCCTATGAAAAAATGTCCTTCTTTTCGCCTATTTTAACACATTTTTGCCTATATATCCTATAGCTACTATATTTCCCTCTGTAATATTACTTCTTCTTAGGGCTGAAGTTTAGAAATAAGTGGCTGAAAGTCAAAGTTGTGAGTCCTACAGCAACATATGCCTTGAAAAATGTGTTAGCATGTAGAATGCATTTGTCCTTTGCCCACAACACTAACTTAAGTGACACTGGCACATATTCATGATGATGTCAAGTAATAAAAAAAAATAAAGTACAACCTACAATGTGGCAGATGTGTATAGTAGTGGTGGTGGAGGACTGGCATGGTGTGATTTTTGCATGTATATTGTTTTTACCATTGTCATATGCTATCCTCCTCAGGTTATTGACACACATTATTAATTGGTCATAGCAGTGGTCCCAAGTGGGGTAGATGGTGGCAACCTCTTCACATCCCTCTTCCACCTCCTCATCTGTGCTACTTTTAATATATTTGTCCTGACTTTCTCTGTCATGTGTGGTTTCTGCTACCTGATACTCAGATGGTATGAGATGTTGGTTAATTTTTAACAATGTTTTGTGCTTGTTTGTCTCAGTATCTGATGCATCAGGTGGTTCAGCTGCTCCACCTTCCTCTATTATGCTATTGCCAGCATCATCAACACTTGAATGTGACTTGTTGTCATCTTCAGTGTTCTTCTTATATGGTTCTTTATTTCTACTGGCACTGGTGGTGCTGGAACTAGTTGTGCTGGGAACTTGACAAACTGCATCCTCCCTTGGAGTAGAGGGATCATCATTCTCATTATCATTTACTCTCACATCCCTGCACTGCTACACCCCCTCCTCCCCTTCCCCTTGTGCGTTTGCTGGATATCACATTACTACACTGTGTTCTTTTACTGTACAGTACCCGACACAACTGATGGAGCTGTATGACACCTTGCCTAAGCCCAGTCAGTTGTCTGTCACTGTCACCTAATATATTTAGTTCTTGATTCTGTTTTACTTTATTTTATTTTATTTTTTTTTATCACAGTGTGTCCAAAAAAAAAAATTATAACTGAACAACAAAATCAACAAAGTCTTTACCCAGACTGCCCCACCCAGCACATAAACAATAACAGTAAGATCAGTAAGCAAATAGGACCCTAGCTGCCTGTGTCTTGCCAGTTAGTCACATGGAATTTTAGATTATTTAGGGTCAACATCCATCCTCCCTTCTTCTCCCCAGAGTGCCCCACTGACTCTCCTAACAGAACAAATGTCCTACCTAAAAGATTCCCTAAACTAAACTTCAATTCCCCTCTCTGTCTTCTCTAGCTCAAACAAGGTGCTGCTCTCATCTGTCACAAACACTGAGTGGCATGCTGTGAGAGCCTGGCAGCAGTTTATATGGCTCTAGAAAACTTTCGTGTGGTGTTGAAATATTTTTCTTACCATTGATTTCAATGGTCGAAAAAGGTGCAAAAAAGAGGAAAAATGCAACTTTTCGCAGGAAATTATTTGCCAATTGGAAAGTGCCATTATTCACCGATTTCAGTTTGAGGCGAAAATGCTCACCCATCCCTAGTATTTGGAGAGCTCTTTGTATGGGCCCTGAACATATTTATATAATGTTATCATTTATATAATGTATATCATTTCTCTAGTGTGTACAAATTTAAAGGGATAGTAATGTTTCAAAATAAAAGTAGTTCCAATTAATCTTCATAGTATTTGGGCCATGGAGAGTGTTATTTCAGTACAATTGTAGTTGTAGTTCAACAGTACTTGAATGATAAAGTATTCCCCTCCCACCCCTTTTACTGATGTAACACTGCTCACCTCAGACCAGATGGCTTGCAGAGAGGGACAATCTTCAATTAGCATAAGGGAAACACCTGAAAAATCTGTCAAGGGGGCAGGGTTTTAATTGTTCTCACAGTAAGAAGATTGTTCCTTGCTGTGAGCTGTCTGGTCTTAAGACCAGATTCCACATCTGAGGGGAGGTGGCTTACACTAGGTAAAGTATCCCCCTCGCTCCCATTTTATCATTCAATTACTCTTGAACTACAGCTCTGACAGTATTGAAATAACACTCTCCATGGCCCAACTACTATGAAGATTGGAGCTGCTTTTATTTTGAAACATTAGTATATTTTGAAACAATACTATCCCTTTAACGCTTTGAGTGCCAGAGGGGTACGGAACACATTGCAAAGCAATGCGCTCCGTACCCCTCTGGCACTCAAAGGGTTAACTTTTCTAGCCTTTTTCACAACTAAAACTTTCCATTCCCCTTATTAGTTTTGTAGCCCTCCTCTGCACTCTCTCCAGTTCCATAATGTCCTTCTTTGGAAAAGGTGCCCAGAATTGAACTGCATATTCACGGTGGGGTTTTACATGGACCTGTAAAAAGGCAGAATTATATCTTTCTCCCGTGAGTCAGTATCACTTTTAATACATGCCAATATCTTATTGGCCTTTGCATCCGCCAGCTGGCACTGTACACTACAGTTAAGGCTCTTGTCTTCCATCACTCCCATATTTCATTAGTAGATTTCTCCAAAGAAACACCATTTCAGCTATATGTTGCATTTTATTATTATACCCAAAATGCATAACTTTACACTTGTCTATATTGAATCTCATTTGCCATTTGACTGAGCAGTTACCAAACTTGTCCTCTTGTAATGAAAACACATACAGTTCAGACTGTATTACCCTATTTAATTTTGTGTCAATGTTTTCAAGATTAATTCTTGAATATATTCCCTTAGAAAACCTTCAAACAGTTTCCCCACCACAGATGTCAAGTTTACAGGTCTGTAATTGGCCGGCTTGGACTCTGATCCCTTTTTAAATATGGACACAACATCTGCTTTATGCCAATCTGTGGGCACCATACCTGAAATAAAAGAATCCCTGAAAATCAAAACTAACGGTCTGGGTAGGGCCCGGCTTAGCTCTTTAAGTACCCATGGGTGTATACCATCTGGCCCCGGGGCTTTGTCTACCTTAACACAATTTTAATTGTTTTAACACTTTTTCTTGTGCAGCCAATCCCATGCTTGCTGTGACTGCTCTGTAAAAGTAGCTTGCAGGTTCTTGTCCATCAGGTCTTCCTTGGTAAAAACAGAAGAAAACAGATGATTTAAAATATATGCTTTCTCTCTGTTTCCACTGACCATCTCACCCATTTCAGATAACAAAGACCCAACATTATCAGACTTTAATTCTTGAACAATAATGTATTTAAATAATTTTTGGGGGGATCTCTCAGCTTTATAATGTTTGAATGCTAGTTTCTTCTTATTATTGTCATTAATTATTTTACTAGTTAGCTACATTGGTTTTAATTTGCTTCTTTTGTATTTGTTTCCAAAGGGTTTACATTTATATATATATATATTTGTAATGTTATTACAAAGGTATTCCACTTATCTTCTGTGTATTTTTCCAGAAAATATTCCATCCCAGTCAACAAGACCAAGGGATGCATTAAACCTGTTCAAGTTGGCCTTTTTAAAATTCATTGTTTTGGTGGAACCCATACCAAATTGCTTTTTTGAATTAATCTCAAATGATACCATGTTAGGGTCACTATTCCCCAAGTGCTCCCTTACTTGGATGTTAGAGATAAGCTCTTCATTGTTAGTTATTACCAGATCCAGACACACATTCCTTCTGGTTGAGGTACGTACTAGTTGAGACAAAAAATTGTCAATCAACAAGTTCAGAAACTTACTGCTTCTAGCAGAATTAGCTGTTCCATTATTCCAGTCTATTTCTGGATAATTAAAATCCCCCATAATTATAGTTCTCCCTATTTTAGAAGCCTTTTCTACTTGCATTAGTAGCTGTGATTCTTCAGGGTCACCAATGTTTGGTGGTTTGTAATGGATACCCACTAATGTTTTCTGGGCAGTTTTACCCCATTGACTATTTCAACCCACAAGGATTCCACATGTTCACCTGTCGTTGCATATATCTTCCCGGAAATAACGCAATAATGCCGGTTTGACATACAGACAGACCCCTTCACTTTTTTTGTTTGAGCTATTATATTGCAATTGCCAGTTTTATTTTCCCCCTCTCTCCTCTTTTTACTACATCACCTCTCAAGCTCTCAGAACTGAAATCTTGAAGGAGGAGATTCCTCGGCTGTATTACTGTAAGCCATGCCCACTCAGTCTTGTCATCACCATACAAATAATCTACAACACAGCAATAGATTGGAATGGTTCTGCTCAGAAATTCAATGCAATGCACTATGGGTAGGGAAAGTCACACATGGCCTAGATGAAGATCCGAAAAAAGGGGAATTCAGTTTTCAAGTGGAACTCTTCACTTTTAAAAAAATGTTCATCTTAACAATGGTGTTCAATGACTGTGGTAGTAGATACCAACTAACTAGAAACTACATTAATAGCATCCCTCATAATCCGTGTAGAAAAAGTATCCAAATCCAGGGTCGCAGGGTTCGCACCTGTGAACGGGCCCATCAATCCAGGGGCCCGGGCCGCCCCCTGCAATCCCTCCGCCTGGCACCCGCAATCTCCCTACGGCGCTCTAGTAATGCAGAGCTCTGCAAGATGACATCATCTCCCAGCGCTTTGAATTCCTAAGAGGACTGCGCAGGAGCTCCAGGGAGGTATGAGATGGGGGCATTGTGAAGATTGATGGGCATTGTAGAGGGGGTCAGTGTGGTCGAGGGGGGCCAATGTGGAGGAGGGGTGGCACTTCTTGCACCAGGGCCCGGAGGCTTCTAGTTGCACCTCTGTAGACAGCTCTAAGGTACTGAGCTGTGTCGCAGTGATCTCCCTGTGACTTAAAGGGGAACTTTCACCCCTTAATAACTAAATCTCCCTTTACTGCTGACCTGGCGACTAGCTGCTTAGTAGCGCTAGTCGCCAGAAAACTTACCCCGTTCTCAAGATTTCGCCGTTTGAAAGGATCAGGAAGCACGGACGTCTCTTCACAGTGACGTCCGTGCGCCTGCGCTGTCAGTCCCTTGTCAGTCCCTTGTGCACCGTATGCACCGTACGGTGCACAAGGGACTGACAAGGGACTGACAGCGCAGGCGCACGGACGTCACTGTGAAGAGACGTCCGTGCTTCCTGATCCTTTCAAACGGCGAAATCTTGAGAACGGGGTAAGTTTTCTGGCGACTAGCGCTACTAAGCAGCTAGTCGCCAGGTCAGCAGTAAAGGGAGATTTAGTTATTAAGGGGTGAAAGTTCCCCTTTAAGCAAGCAAATCTTTAACAGCAAATATCTCCATGACCATAAATCATTTTAAAAACAAATTACGGATTGAAGGTTTATTGCAGTTGACAATTTAGATGGACATAACTTTTTGGAATTTAAAACAATGGAATTGCCTACTCTATTCAGTACTTTCTTCCAAACCAGAGAGTGTATGTGGTGATGTGTGAGTAACAACAGGCAGTGGAAGGAGGCTGGAGGGACAGACAGTTTATGTGGGGAGGGCAGAGGGGTATTATGATGACCAGTGCATACTGCCCAACATTTCAGATGGCCAAAGAAGGACACTTTTGTTTTAGGTGATGTTGCTGGGGGCATGACTGAAGTGTGGGGCATTACCAAGAATTTATATGTTATTTCATGACATATTACCACCTATTTATGTAACTGAATAAGCAATTTAGAGTAAGACCAAGTCATTTTATTTACACAGGATAAATTATAAACATATATACTTATGTTTAAACAAACAATGTGAGTTTTATTGCTGTGTAGCTATGTGACATATTTAGATACACAACACACAGTCTGGTCCCCTAAAAAGAGGGACACCAGGGTGGGAAAGAGGGACAAAGGGCTTTGGGTCTCAAAGAGGGATTATCTGTCACGCCCTCATCTCCTGTTTGGATCCTCTCTCTATTTAAGTGTAAGGAGCCTTACCTTGCACTGCCCGATTATTGTGGTTCCGTAGCTCTGCTTCCGGATTCTTGCCTGCATCCGTGGCTTCCGTTTGCTGGCGGTTCCCGCCGTGAGGTGTTTCATCAGTCTCAGCTTGGCGGGTTTCTGCCTGTTTGTCTCTCCGGCCTCCGACCGGCTGTGGCGGCTGTCCGGAGTTCTCGGGCTTGTTGTGGGCCTCCCCCTACCTCCTGGTTCCTGCCTACGGTGGGCTGGGGGCGCCTCATTGCTGTCGCAGTTGGGGGCCCCGGTACTTCCATTCCGATAGTGCCTTCTTCCGTGGTGGGCGTGTGGGTGCTTCCTCCCGGCGACCCTTTTGGCGTACCTCCCCTGGCTTCCTCCGGGGCACTTTGGGCCAGTCTTCTTCCAGTCCTGCAGAACTACAGCGGAGGCTGAGGTGGGGGTTCCGTCTGCTTCCTTCCCTTGTGGGGCGGCTCCGTCCTCAGTTCACCGCTGCCTTGTCCTGACTGGGTGAGGTGAGTCCCTGCCGTTTCAGCCTCCCGAGTTCTCCTTTCCAGGTCTCCTGGGGCCGTCTGCCTGCCGTCCACAGGCCTTTGGACAAGGCACTATTGGATAAGTAAGACACTTGCTGAGTTCTTCTCTGTCTCTCTATCTGTTAGGGGCTTTCAGGGTCTGGAGGTCTGGGGGGTACCTCCCTCTTGCTGGGTTCCCTGGGGTTGCAGCAATTGGTGTAAGTGCTCTGGCCTCTCCCTCTCTGTGGCCCCACCAGTAGGGACAGGGGCTTTTCTCCCTTCTGTTTCTTGCCCCCTCTCCTTCTGTTCTTTGAGGGGTCCTTGTTGGAATCCCACTGTCAGTGTGGCCTTCCGTTGGTCTTCCCTCTGTAGACTAAGGTGGGCCTCCCACTCCTCGGTGGCTTTTTCACTGCCTTTCCACCTTCGGCCTTGTCTCCTAGCGGGGGCAACCGTCGGTGGATTGGCACATCCCTTATTTGTGATCAAGCGACTTCTGCCTCATCTGCATCCTGGGGTCCAGGGGCTGGACCATTTCTGGTGACCTACCAGTCCACAAGTAACCCTTTCCGTGACAGAATAATCGGGCCAAGAGATGGATCCCGCAGAACTGGCGGAAAGAGTGGGCCATCAGGAACAAGTATTGGCATCACACGAGGCTCACCTCCAAAGTCTTGATTGCAAGCTGGATGCTATTTTGGAATTATTGAGGAGTTCAACTTTGGCCACTACCCCTACTTCATCTGTGAAACCAGCAGCGGTGGCACCATCAGCTTCAGGAGTTTCATGGACTGAATCCTCTACTCCCCCTATTCCGCCCAAGTTGCCTACTCCAGAAAAATACGCTGGCAAACCCTCTGAATGTAGGGGGTTCCTGAATCTTTGCTCTCTACATTTCAAATCAGCGCCTGCATCATTTGGCACCCATGCATCTAGGGTTGCATTTATTATTTCACTGTTAAAAGAGGAAGCATTGGCATGGGCATCGCCTCTGGTGGAGCAGAATTCCCCATTGTTAGAAGACTCTGAGGCATTTATTAAGACCTTCCGCCTAGTGTTTGATGTGCCTGGTCGAAGAGCCTCAGCGGAAGCCGCCCTTCTTGAAATCAAGCAGGGGAATCGCCCTTTGGGACAATATGCGGTGGAATTCCGCACTCTCGCTTATGAAACAACTTGGAATCCGGGAGCTTTGATAGCAGCATTCTGCAGGGGGCTTAATGAAAATCTAAAGGACGCCCTGACTTGTAAAGTAATTCCGGAAGACCTAGAGGAATTTATATCCCTGTGCTTAGAACTGGACACGCGCATACAGGAACGTCATCTAGAGAGGGAGCGCAATCGCCATTCTAGAGGATTCCTAAGTCCCACCCTCCCGCCCTCAGTTGTCCCTCCTCCGGAAGAACCTATGGAAGTAGGCTCCATCAACAAATTATCCGACGCGGAGAAACGCAGACGACGGTCGCAAGGCTTGTGCCTGTATTGTGGTGGCAAGGGTCACTTTTTGCGGCAGTGCCCTGTGCGGCCGGGAAACTCCAAAGCTTAGGGACTAAGGTAGGAGGATCCCTAAGCATGGAGAATGGTCAATCTCCTACTTCCTCTAGACTCTTGGTGCCCATACAGATTGCCTGGCCCTCGGGCACGGTTAGGACCCTGGCCTTCATTGATTCTGGAGCAGCAGGCATCTTCATTGATCTCCATTGGGCTCTCTCGATGGCCATCCCTCTCGTTCGGAAGAAAGCCCCGCTTTTAGTTTCCACGGTGGATAACAGACCTCTGGGCAGTGGATTAGTATTATGGGAAACTTCACCTGTCCTGATGCATACTGGCATTCTGCATTCGGAAAATATTGTTATGGATGCTATTTCAACACCTAAGGCTCCTATTATTCTTGGTCTCCCTTGGCTTCGGGAGCATAACCCCATCTTTGATTGGACATCTGGTCAACTGACTTCCTGGGGTATGGCTTGTAGGAACACATGTCTTCATCAAGTACTTCCTGTACTTTCTACTATCCATGCGGATACGGCCAAGACCACCATTATTCCTGACGCATACTTAGATTTTCAGGATGTTTTCTCTAAAAAATTGGCTGACACTCTACCTTCCCATCGCCCCTGCGATTGCCCTATAGACCTTGTCCCCGGCTCCATGCCTCCTAGGGGGAAGACCTATCTTTTGTCTGGACCTGAAAATCTGGCATTGGCTACCTACATCCAGGAGAATTTGACCAAGGGTTTTATTCGGCCCTCTTCCTCCTCTGCGGGGGCGGGTTTCTTTTTCATTACTAAAAAAGATGGCTCTCTCCGCCCATGTGTGGATTATAGGGGACTTAATCGCATTACTATCAAGAACCGGTACCCTCTGCCACTCATTCCTGAACTTCTTGAACAACTTCGGGGCGCAGCAATCTTCACGAAGCTGGATCTACGGGGAGCCTATAATTTAGTTCGGATCCGTCCCGGAGATGAGTGGAAAACAGCATTCAACACTCGTTATGGGCATTATGAATATTTAGTGATGCCCTTTGGACTCTGTAATGCCCCAGCGGTATTTCAAGGTTTTGTTAATGACATCTTTCGGGATATGCTGCTTTCTCATGTCCTTGTTTATCTGGATGACATCCTGATTTACTCCTCCAGCTTACAGCTACACAGGGATCATGTCCGAGCTGTTCTCCTTCGTCTTCGGGAAAATTCATTATATGTCAAACTGGAGAAATGTACATTTGAACAATCATCTGTTTCCTTTTTGGGTTACCTTATCTCCCCTTCAGGCCTGGTGATGGATCCAGCTAAGGTGGCGGCAGTTACTTCTTGGCCTATACCCACTGACGTCAAGGGTATTCAGCGTTTTGTGGGATTCTCCAACTATTATAGGCGCTTCATCAAAAACTTTTCCTCCATTATAGCGCCCATTACTGCCTTGACTAGGAAAGGAGCAGATCCACGTCATTGGTCCCCTGAAGCAGTATCAGCCTTCAACCACCTAAAAAAGGCATTTACTACAGCACCCATTCTGCGCTTTCCGGATCCTTCACGTCAGTTCATCTTGGAGGTAGATGCTTCTGAACAGGGGGCTGGTGCCATTCTGTCGCAGCGTGATTTGTCTTCCAACCAAATTCACCCGTGCTCCTTCTTTTCCAAACGCTTCACCCCTGCAGAACGCAACTATGATGTGGGGAACAGAGAGCTTCTGGCAATCAAACTTGCTCTTCAGGACTGGCGCCATCTTTTGGAGGGGTCTGTGGACCCTGTCCTCATATTGACTGACCATAAGAATTTGCAATTTCTGGAGTCTGCCCGCCGCCTTAACCCCAGGCAAGCCCGCTGGGCCCTGTTTTTCACCAGATTTAATTTTCTTATTTCATATCGGCCTGGTTCAAAGAACACTAAAGCAGATGCCCTGTCCCGCCAATTTGAGCCGGGAATTGAGTTAGCCCCTGAACCCATTATCCCGGCGGATAAGATTATCGCACCTATTTCCTCAACTACTTTGGAGAAGATTCAAAAGGCTCAAGGCACCCCTTCTGCTTCCCAACCTCCTCGGACGTGGTTCGTTCCTCCACGTTTTCGTCTGGAGATTCTTCAGTGGCTCCATTCCTCTCCTATGTCCGGCCATCCTGGAGTCCGCAAAACCATTGATCTTGTTTTACGCCAGTTCTGGTGGCCTTCTCTTCGACAGGATGTCTCTGAATTTGTCAAAGCGTGTGTTTCTTGTGCTCGACACAAGCCTTCTCTTCAGCATCCGGCAGGTCTGCTATGCCCTCTGTCCATTCCATCATCTCCTTGGACGCACTTGTCTATGGATTTTATTGTGGATTTACCGGTCTCCAAGGGGTGCGATACCATCCTGGTGATTGTTGATAGATTCTCCAAACAAGCCCATTTCATCAGCCTTTCTGGTTTGCCCACCGCACCTGCTTTGACAGAGATATTTCTTTCACATGTTTTCCGGATCCATGGCTGCCCCACGCATATTGTTTCTGACAGAGGATCTCAATTTGTTGCTCGCTTCTGGAAAGCCTTTTGTTCACGTCTCCAGATTTCCCTCCAGTTTTCCTCTGCATATCATCCTCAAACCAACGGCCTCTCGGAACGTACCAATCAATCATTAGAATTGTTGTTGCGTCATTTCATGGAACATGACCAGCATACTTGGATGGATATTTTGCCACTGGCGGAGTTTGCTTTCAATAATAGATACCACGACTCCCTCCGGTGCTCTCCATTTTTTGCTGCCCTTGGATACAACCCCAGGTTCTCTCCTTGTTCTTCGTTGTCAAATGTTCCAGCAGCAGATACGATGGTGGATGACCTGGTGCAAATTTGGTCTGGGATTCAATCTCGTCTTACGCTGGTGGCTCGGCTTCAAAAATCAGCCGCTGATAAGCGACGGTCTCCCAGCCCTACATACTCTATTGGGGACTTTGTGTGGCTTTCCACCAGGAACTTACATTTACTACTGCCATCTCCCAATTTTGGTCCCAGATTCATCGGTCCATTTCGGATTACTCGGCAATTGTCTCCTGTTACATTTGCATTAGCTCTTCCTTCTTCATTACGCATCCATAATGCATTCCATGTGTCCCTGTTGAAACCGGTCTGCCACAACAAGTTCACCCTGCGCTCTCCTCCTCCACCTCCTGTGCTGGTCGATGGTGAACCTGAATTCGAGGTGAATAAGATTCTGGATTCCCGTTTGATTCGTCGACGTCTGCAGTACCTCATTGACTGGAAAGGTTATGGTCCTGAGGACCATTCTTGGGTTCCGGCGGCTCATGTTCATGCTCCAGCTCTGGTGAAACGATTTCATGAGGATCATCCTGACAAGCCAGGTCGCCCAGAGGTCTCTCCTTAGTGGGGGGGCACTGTCACGCCCTCATCTCCTATTTGGATCCTCTCTCTATTTAAGTGTAAGGAGCCTTACCTTGCACTGCCCGATTATTGTGGTTCCGTAGCTCTGCTTCTGGATTCTTGCCTGCATCCGTGGCTTCCGTTTGCTGGCGGTTCCCGCCGTGAGGTGTTTCATCAGTCTCAGCTTGGCGGGTTTCTGCCTGTTTGTCTCTCCGGCCTCCGACCGGCTGTGGCGGCTGTCCGGAGTTCTCGGGCTTGTTGTGGGCCTCCCCCTACCTCCTGGTTCCTGCCTACGGTGGGCTGGGGGCGCCTCATTGCTGTCGCGGTTGGGGGCCCCGGTACTTCCATTCCGATAGTGCCTTCTTCCGTGGTGGGCGTGTGGGTGCTTCCTCCCGGCGACCCTTTTGGCGTACCTCCCCTGGCTTCCTCCGGTGCACTTTGGGCCAGTCTTCTTCCAGTCCTGCAGAACTACAGCGGAGGCTGAGGTGGGGGTTCCGTCTGCTTCCTTCCCTTGTGGGGCGGCTCCGTCCTCAGTTCACCGCTGCCTTGTCCTGATTGGGTGAGGTGAGTCCCTGCCGTTTCAGCCTCCCGAGTTCTCCTTTCCAGGTCTCCTGGGGCCGTCTGCCTGCCGTCCACAGGCCTTTGGACAAGGCACTATTGGGCAAGTAAGACACTTGCTGAGTTCTTCTCTGTCTCTCTATCTGTTAGGGGCTTTCAGGGTCTGGAGGTCTGGGGGGTACCTCCCTCTTGCTGGGTTCCCTGGGGTTGCAGCAATTGGTGTAAGTGCTCTGGCCTCTCCCTCTCTGTGGCCCCACCAGTAGGGACAGGGGCTTTTCTCCCTTCTGTTTCTTGCCCCCTCTCCTTCTGTTCTTTGAGGGGTCCTTGTTGGAATCCCACTGTCAGTGTGGCCTTCCGTTGGTCTTCCCTCTGTAGACTAAGGTGGGCCTCCCGCTCCTCGGTGGCTTTTTCACTGCCTTTCCACCTTCGGCCTTGTCTCCTAGCGGGGGCAACCGTCGGTGGATTGGCACATCCCTTATTTGTGATCAAGCGACTTCTGCCTCATCTGCATCCTGGGGTCCAGGGGCTGGACCATTTCTGGTGACCTACCAGTCCACAAGTAACCCTTTCCGTGACATTATCCCTCCTAAAGAAGGAAACTTGGGAGATATGACAGTGGACCCAGTGGAGCAGTAGGCTGGGTAAAAAGGGTGTGAATTCCAGAGGGGGTATCCAACACATTGCAAAGTAATGCTTGGACACCCCTCTGGCATATACTTAATTTTCTCATTTCATTTTCATTTCTCAGACCTCATTGGGGAGCCTCAAGATCCCTCCTGATGCTCCCAACTGTTGATCTCTCAGCCTAATGTCACAGGTGATGTGGGAGGATTTCCCCCAATCCCTCCTACTCCTACCCAGACATCTGGGTATAATTGGAAGCAGGGTAGGATGCTGCTACCCTGCAGTCACCTGAACAGATCTTCTTGCCTTCTCAGCTGAAAGATCAATCTCTGGGAGGACATCAGGAGGGGTCCGGATGACCTACAATAAGGTCTGTTTAACTGAATACATTTCAAAAAAGTGTGAAAGCTGAAGAGCCACTGTGCTCTGCAAAACCGTGAGTAATTATGTTCCAGCCTATCAACTGGAAGATCGATAGCTGGGCAGCATTAGGAGTGATCCTGATTCCCCCCAACAAGTTTTGATAGTTAGGGGGTCAGAACATGGAGATGCTATTTTTTACATTGCAGCCACTGCAATACTGGCTTACACAGTGGCTGTATTGAGGCAGTACCTTGTAAAAACTTGGCATATAGTGTCCATCCATACAATGTACAGCCTTGGCCTAATAATTCTTGTGGACAGTGTTACCAAATTTAAAAGAGAAGTTTTCAAATAACTGGATTCTTTCCCAGTACACATTAACATCATTCAGACATTTCTTTGAACCTTTCAGATGTTTCATTTGTGTATTGTATCCCCTGGTGGATTCAAGTAAAGACTGCAGTCTAAAATATACCTTTACTGTGTTGGTTATTGTTGGAATGTTGTGCTGTTCATAGTGCAACTTTAGTTAGGCTGCATGCATTTACATTATGTTTTATTATGTTTAAGTTTACTCCTGAGCATCAGATTGTCAGGTCCCTCTCTTCTTCTCTCTCTCTCTCTATCTCTCTATAAATATATATATATATATATATATATATATATATATATATATATTTACTAGTTTTAAAGCTAGAGTACACAGGCCAACACTGGCGGGGCTGCAGTCATGCGCAGTACTGACTTCCCGAACATGCCGTGGCTGATACGGAGCGGGGCACACTGAATTCAGACCGGAGTCCTCTCTGCGCACCTCTGCAGCATGCTCAGCCGTCTCTACTGCGCATGACGGCTTCAGACAAACATCCTTAGCGAATTATAATATATGATATACTTAAAGGGATAGTAATACTTCGTTTTATCTTTATTTTATTTTATAGGCATTAAAAAAACATGAAGAATGATATAAGTCTTATCTCTCAAACCTTGATGGTTTAAGAGATATTCACAAGCAAAGTATCCCCCCCCCGTTCAGCCAGATCAGAAGGGAGGTGCCCAGGTAGACTGCAGAGAGGGACAATCTTCAATTAAGATAAGGGAAAAACCTGAAAAACTTGTCAAGGGGGGCAGGGCCTTCATTGTTCTCATAGGAATAAGAGTGTCCCCTGCTGTTATCTGTCTGGTCTATGGACTGCATTCCACATCTGAGAAGAGATGGCTTACAGTAGGTAAAAGGGGCGGGAGGGGGAAATTTTGCTTGTGAATATCTCATAAACCATAAAGGTTTGAGAGATAAGACTTATATCATTCTTCATGTTTTTTTAATGCCTACAAAATAAAATAAAGATAAAACGAAGTATTACCATCCCTTTAAATTTTATTGAGGTTTTTCAGAATATGATGGGGGGGGTTATAGAAAGGAAAAGGGGAATACATGGGTACAATGGGGAGAGCAAATGTGCAACAGAGATAATAAGTCTAATATATAGGAGGGGAGAAACGACACCTCTTTGTGTACCTAAATAAATGATTTAGAGCAAGACCAGAGTATTCTACTTACACAGACTAATTTATTACAGCATATACTGAAGTTTAAAGGATAGTAGTGTTTCAAAATAAATGCAGCCCCAATTATTCATTATAGTTGTTGGGCCATGTAGAGCCGTACTATCATTCTCTGCAACGTGTAGTTCCAGAGTAATTGAATTATAAAGTGTTACCCTCCCACCCCCCTTACCTATTGGAAGCCAACTCCCCTCAGATGTAGAATCCGGTCTCTTAACCAGACAGCTCACAGTGAGGCTGTCCAGCTGTGCGCATAAGAAAATTCCTGCCGTCTTTGAAGGAGGAGAGAAGGCTTTTCCTTATGCTAACAGAAGAATGTCCCTTGCTGTGATCCATCCGGGTGGTCTTGCTGTGCAGCTTTACTCTGGAACTAGACATAGTAGAGAATGATAATAATGATAATAATAATAATGATAATAATGGCTCAAAAACTATAAAGAATAATCAGAGCTGCATTTATTTTGAAACATTACTATCCCTTTAGACAAACATTAATGTGAGTTTAGTTGTTGTGAAGCAATGTGATACACCTATATACACAACACAGTCTGATCTTCTAAAAAAAGGAACACCAGGGTGGGAAAGAGGGACAGGGGGATTTGGGTCTCAAATAGGGACTGTCCCTCTTAAAGAAGTACACTTGGGAGTATGCAGAATCGTAGTGGTTTACTTGGTCAAAGTTTAAATCCATACTTTCATCTTTTAAAGGGATAGTAATACTTAAAATGTAAAAAATATATGTTGTAGGGTTTATCACCCTGAGTAAAACAAGGGCACTCCCACTGCTGAGAAATATTTTATTAAAGAATTATAACAGCTCAAACTTGAATTTTTTAATGCGATATCACAGTGGCCTGAAAATTTACAGTGGCACTGTTGCTATACCATCCTATGGACAGCTCTGGTCTGTAGACCATAAATCTTCATAGGATGGTGTAGTAACAGCGCCACTGTAAATTTTCAGGCCACTGTGATATTCCACCTAAAAAATTCAAGTTTGGAGTTCCTTGTTTTGTTCAGGGACATAAACCCTATAACATATATTTTTTTACTTCTTAAGTATTACTATTCCTTTAAGTTTTACTTTTCTATATGAATTTTATTGTTCAGTTTTCAGTCTGACGTCACATAGTCTCCTATGGTGCAGCTGGTTTCCTCAGGACTGTTCCATTTCTTCTCAGTATGTCAGGCTTACATTTTTTTTTTTTTAGAAACT
This sequence comes from Rhinophrynus dorsalis, assembly GCA_037306005.1. Taxonomy (NCBI): domain Eukaryota; kingdom Metazoa; phylum Chordata; class Amphibia; order Anura; family Rhinophrynidae; genus Rhinophrynus; species Rhinophrynus dorsalis. The sequence continues at coordinate 222,399,059 of CM074718.1, read as the reverse complement.
GGGATGATGCTCAGTCTTTTTTCATTTGTTTTCCAAAGTACATGAAGTAGAAAAAAAAACAAGAAAAAAAAAAACAAAGCAGCTGTGTTATATTTTGTTTTCTTTACTCTGTACTAATATTGACATGTTTCCTTTTGTCATCTTTTAAACTATTTTTATTGTGGATATGAAAAACAGTACATTCCTATGAGAGATACCACTAGGTGTCCTGGATGAGCTATCATATATCCATGTGCAGGAAATTAGACAACTCCTATAGACAAATGTATTTCCTCTCACAGTGAGGCTGGAGCAATTTTGGAACAAGCCAACAAATAAACATTCCCCAAATCCTCATTAACGCTAACAAGGTCTGCAAAGTATTATGAGGTAAAGCACTGGAGACCACTCTTGCATTCAAAAGGTTAACCCCTTCAGTGTTGGAGGCTTGGGGATTTTTTGGTACCCTGTAGACAAGTCACATTTTCATAATTTTTCTATCCATCTGTTTAGGAATGATTCCTGTAGGAACAAAGAAAATGATATATGTATTTTTTTCAGAACAAATTCAGCTTATTCATGGTGCCATATGGTGCAGTCATGTGATAAGCTATGATGTCATAAATAGAAAAATATATATTTGCTAATATCATACACTACAGTATATATCAAAACTATTTATTTTGGTTTAAAAGCCCTGAATCCATTTCATACACAGATACCAAATATGTATAGTTTTTAACTACATGCATGACCTCCACAGATCACTACTTAATAACAATGCAAACATATATTTTTAACTTCATGAACTGATATGCACATTGCATTGGTTAAATGGAAAAATGACTAAAATAATAATTATATTTATATAAAGCATACATTTCATGAAAGTAGACTAACTTACAAATCAGAAAATGGCTGACGTTTCTTCCTACATAAATTCCTAAAGCAAGGACAGTTCATTAAAATTGGAGTTTTCAGAAAGGCTTCAGAATTATACACTTTTCTGGAAAAAATACTATAAGACAACAAAAAAAACTTAGCGTAACAAAAAAGTATGCAATATGAATGCCACACTGTATATATATGCATAGGTACAAAAATGTATGTAATTCCTTGGAGCCCAAAATTGGTAACAGCAAATAAAAGAATTTTCAAACTTTTCAGGAAATAACTATAATCCACATAACTTCAGAGTAACCCCATGCATTTCCTGAAAGTAGATATCCATCTACATCAAATGAGGGGTCACTTGCCGGTAAAGGAAAAAAAATTAACCCTTTGAGTGTCAGATGGGTATCCTATACATTGCAAACAATGGAATTGAAATCCTTAAACACTATGAAATGTCCAACTGTATTCATTATCTAATGTGCTTCTGAGAAAAATGGCACCCCTTTGGTATCAGGTGACCTACTGTACGGAAGCAAGAAGCACAAGACTAGACAAACTAAATTCTTGCATTTTTCATCCTTTTTCAAATATGCTTTGTTTGTAAATGTATGTAGCCACTACAGAAAACTAGACAAAGCATAACATTTTGCAAAGCAGACAACCAGTCACATCAAATGAGATGTCATTTGGATTTCCACCTCTTGGTTAGTGTGCACAACTATTTCCAGAAGGTAATGCAACAAATGATATCCTCATCAAAACAGGCCAAAAATCTTGCCTTAGCTGACCTTACACTTACAAGTTAAACAGTTTCAAGCCTGAAACATTGGGGCACTTCAGTAATGCAAATCAGGTGGAATTAGGAATATTTCCCATTTTTCTTAGGTTTTTCATAACTGCTTTCAGATTAAATAAACATCTTCACAGTAACAGAGGGTCATCTAAGTTAACCAGCACTTCATCATCAGCTTCATTATTATCTCCAGCTGACCGTCCTCCTGCTCTACCATAGTATTCCAGTCTTTTAATGGGGTGTACATATTTCTAGTGTCCACCACTGGAGAGGCACCATGGTTATTGCCAGATATCAGGCCATGCTATCAGATTCTCATTACTTTCATTATTACATACAGTATTTTTACCGGAGAACATTTTTCCCTTTTTTTGTAGCTGGTTTATTTTCCTCTTCCCAAACCCATCTCACTTCCCACCTCTTTTCTCCATTCTTGGTGCCTAGTATCAATTCTCTAGATCTATGTATGGTACAAAATCCCCCTCTATCTGAGCTATCAGTCAAGGGTACCTATATTCATTATTGTTCACAGAAAGATTGACCCCTGCAAGGCATCCTGATCACCAGAATTCCATGCAAGCCATAAACTTTTGATATTGTGCAGTGCCTCTGGGCATGCTCTATCTGCTACAGAGTTTGAATCTCATCTTGACACATGCAATACTTATGACCAGTTTCCCCCTGAGGGAAAACTTGACAACTTCTTATGCAAAACTAAGATGCCTGTGAGACTTGCATTTATGACACACTTTTGCCCCCCTCCTGCATAAAAACCGTACAGTCTGTCCCACCATATAATAAAAGAGTTTGCGATATGTCACATGACATTGGCATCTGCTGTAGGCCTTAATCTGTGGATAGGAACTAGGGATAGCATAAACAATTCTGCCATGCCTCATTAGATCTTACTTTCCCAAAAAGAGACCAGAACTGTTCAAGACCCTGGGAGGTCACAAAGCTACAATCATATTCATTTAAGTATGAGGTGTGTGTAAATGTGAAAAGTTCTGTCATACAGAGCACCAGACCCTTAACATCCTTACCACTCCTCTCAGGGGCAGTGTCTTAGTAACATATCTAATGTCATGTCCTTCTAGCTCCTACCTCCATGTCCCAGCCATCCGCCGCTGCTGGGGGTTTCCCGGATGCTCCGCAATCGCTGAGTGGGCCGAAGCCGCGGCCTCGAGTATCAGCATCTGTCCGCGGTTGCGGACACGGTCGTGATTGCGTGGTAGGCCTAAGTCATGGCCTAAAGTTGAAGGAGTCTCCAGGGAAGGTATCCACAGGGTGCCCAGATCAAACCATGGTGTTGTACACCTGTAGGGGGGAGGTGAAGCCTGCCTCTCTCATCAACTGTCCACCAATAGTGTGCCTCCAGGTAAACAGTGAGGCAGGTGCTGAGGTTGCACACCCCCTCTGTTGGCCAATCCAGTGGGAGGTTTGTTCAGCAGAGGGGAGGGGTGAAAACCCATGACACTATAAAAACCCCTCAGGCTGTGTCCACTTTGCTTCAGTGTTCCAGAACTTTGGTTCCTGTGTGCTCTAAGCTTCCAGTGCTCAGTGCCTCCTTCCTTGCTTTGCTTCAGACCCTCTGCTGGATTTCCCATTGCCTGACCTTCTGCTTGCCTTCTGGACTTCCCTGCGCATGCCTTGTCCCGTCTACATGGACCCCATGCAGATACAGATACGGATACTAACCTCCAACCTGGTCATTTCTTGGCTACTCACTCCTCGCTATTAGAAGCTTTGCAGACCCATTCTCAAGCAGATTCCTACCTGTCTCAATATCCTTGCCTTACCAAAAAACATGGGCTGCTGTACAAAGACACTTTTCTTTTCGTTCCTCCTGAGGTTTGTACCAATGTACTTCATACGGTACATGACCACCCATTAGCAGGCCATGGAGGTGTTAAGAAAACCACAGAACTCACCCAACGGTCATTCTGGTGGCCTGGTATAAAAAAAGACATTGAACAATACATACAATCATGTGATGTGTGTGGGCGAGCCAAAGATACTAATTCAAGACCCGCTGGGTTACTACAACCGTTACCAGTACTAACAAGTCCTTGGGCTGACATAACTGTGGACTTCATTGTGGAACTCCCACCATCACAATGTTACATCACTATAATGGTGGTTGTAGACCGCCTAACCAAGATGGCACATTTTGTCCCCATTATCAGATTACCCACAGCTGCCGAGACCGCAGACATGTTTATCAAAGAAATTTTCTGCCTTCATGGTATTCCACAAACTATCCTCTCTGACCATGGTGTCCAATTTACCTCTCATTTCTGGTCTGCGTTTTGTCATGGTTTGTGTATACAAAGACTCTTGTCATCCGCATACCATCCTCAAACTGATGGTCAGACAGAGAGAACAAACCAAACGCTTGAACAATATCTACGTTGTTAAGTCACCCATCTTCAGAATGACTGGTTGTCCCTGCTACCAACAGCAGAATTTGCTTATAACAATCATCTACACAGTTCTATAGGCATGTCCCCCTTCAAGGCCAATTATAGTTATCATCCACCTTATATTCCTCAACTACCTGTTACTACCATGGTCCCTCAGGCTACAGACCGTCTTCAACTACTGAACCAAGGTTTTACTCTATTACAGGAAACATTAAAAAAGGCACAACAATCTTATAAGAACCAAGCTGACCGGCGACGTAAACCTTCCCCCTTATACCAGGTTGGGGATAAGGTATGGCTGTCCTCAGCACATGTTAAGATGTCTTGCCCTACCAGGAAATTGGGACCCAAATTCTTGGGGCCTTTCCCCATCACAAAAATCATTAGCCCTGCTGCAGTTTCCTTACAATTACCTACTACATGGTGCACCCATCCTACATTTCATGTGTCGCTTCTCAATAGATGGATACCTGACACCACTCAAAGGAGACCACCTACTCCTCCTCTTCCAATAGTGGTGAACGATGTAGAAGAATTCGAGGTTCAAGAAATCATGGACTCACTTATACGTCGAGGAAGACAAGAGTATCTAATACACTGGAAGGGGTATGGACCTGAGGAGCGATCCTGGCAACCATTCGCCAATATCCATGCCCCAGCATACCTTAGGGCATTCCACTGAGCCCATCCTGAACGTCCGGCACCTAGACATGCCCAGAGGTCGCTCGTAGGAGGGGGGTACTGTCATGCCCCTCTAGCTCCTACCTCCATGTCCCAGCCATCCGCCGCTGCTGGGGGTTTCCCGGATGCTCCACGATCGCTGAGTGGGCCAGAGCCGCGGCCTCGAGTAGCAGCGTCTGTCCGCGGTTGCGGTCGCGATTGCGTGGTAGGCCTAAGCCATGGCCTAAAGTTGAAGGAGTTTCCAGGGAAGGTATCCACAGGGTGCCCAGATCAAACCATGGTGTTGTACACCTGTAGGGGGGAGGTGAAGCCTGCCTCTCTCATCAACTGTCCACCAATAGTGTGCCTCCAGGTAAACAGTGAGGCAGGTGCTGAGGTTGCACACCCCTCTGTTGGCCAATCCAGTGAGAGGTTTGTTCAGCAGATGGGAGGGGTGAAAACCCATGACACTATAAAAACCCCTCAGGCTGTGTCCACTTTGTTTCAGTGTTCCAGAACTTTGGTTCCTGTGTGCTCTAAGCTTCCAGTGCTCAGTGCCTCCTTCCTTGCTTTGCTTCAGACCCTCCCATTGCCTGACCTTCTTCTTGCCTTCTGGACTTCCCTGCTTGCCTGTTTCCTGACCTTGACTAGTTTTACCGATTCTGCTTGATTGCCGCCTGCCCTGATCTTCTGAACTGTTCCTGACTATGCTTTGCTTAACACTTGCACTCCCGTGCTGTCATTCTTACCTAGGTGTTCTACCTGTATCCCTCTGTGGATCACCTGGTAAGGTCGTTGGGCAAGAGATAGCATTCCCTGCTCCTACGCTCCAATCATAACAAGCCTGACATCTAAGTATTTCTACATTAATTTTTCTGATAGGACTCACACTCACAGGTTGCCCACTCCTAGCTATTTGGCACCCCCACATTCCAAGCACAAAAGATGAAAGGCATCCACTGGGCTCTGGGGCACATGACAGAAGAGATGATGAAGTGTCAGAGAGAGTGCCAATATTTCCTTCATTTGAAATAGCACCTATGGCTCTGCTGCATAGGTAAATAACTCATAGTATGTTGTAGGAGATGACAACAGTCATAGAGTGCCTAAACATGCCACTGCCTCCACAAGTCAAGTTCTTAAAGCAATAGAGTTATGCAAATCTTCTGCCACATACTGCCAACTCACACTTTCTGAGTTCTTGGGAAGGAGTTAAAAAGTCACAAATATAATCTCAAAGTAAGCCTGTGGAATGGCAAAGTTGCCAAGATGTTAACAGTTGACATGTTGTCTTATTAATTTGTATAAAACCGAGGTTTTAAAGAACTGAGATGTCTGCATTGTGCTGTATTTGGAGCTTCTGCCTTTTCTGGTCAGTAGCTTCCTGTTTGTCACCCTTCCTCAGTTGTCAGGTGTCATGGGGGAAGTTCCTTCCTTGCTGACACAGATGTTTCTCCAGTTCTACTCAGTGTTTCTGTTACCTGCTGGCCTGTCCTGCGGTCTGAACCTTTGCCTCCATCTTCCCAGGACATCAGTCCCTTCCAGCTTGCTACCCTCTTCTTCCTTCCAGGTATACCGCTTCAATCCTGTGATTCCCAACATCTCTCCTCAAGTGTCCAGTCACCTTAAAGTCACAATTTCCATTTAGAGGTCTCCTTTTTTGAGGCTATTCCTAGGCAGCCACAGTATTACCTATTTCAAACTTTACTATCAATTGTCAGTCCTTTCTTTATACCAGACTGGTGTCATAACTCGGATGCTAAACTTTGGGCTCATATGGAATGCTCCCTTGTAGCTGGTGGCAATGTCCTTACTAAACTTTTTCCTTCCTGATCAATGCTGACACACAGTATTGAAATCACAACCGATTATTACGCCACTGTTGAATACTTGGAACTGATGGAATTCAACGAGGCAACCTGCATCCCTTCCTTCCCCCCTATTCTAGGCCCACCTTCTTCACCCACCCTACGGTATATTTTCCACACTAGTCTGCCCATTCTAGTTTGAGATGGGGATATTTTTTATAAACCTCTGAGACCTATCCATTCTCATATTTTCAAGATAAACTCTCTCCCTCCAAGTGAAATTTGGAGGTATCTCAGAAGTAAACATTTTTTAGACAAGCTAAATATCCGCAAGGGGGGGCTCTCACTTTGACTCACTTCAAATCCATTTGTTCCCCCTCAGGCCCACAATTTGTTCCCCCTTGGGCCTCCCTGAGATTTCCTCCCTGAAGATGTGTCCTGTTAATACGAAACATGTTGGAAAAGGACTGTGTCTAAAGAGAGATCTGCACTAATTTTGCACAGAGACTCTGAATTGTATCTCCAGCTACTTTAATTCTGCCTGCTTCATGGAGAAAGGAAATACTGATCACCGCCAATTTCACATCTCATAGCAGTGAGTCTCTTTGAAGAGTGAGTTCACTGCTTTTAGGAGATCCAGCTCTGCCCACGTTTCTGTCTCCATTTGGGACAGCCTCCAATGAAAGTTTGGGCAAGGAATCCCTAATCACCCAAACTAATACCATCTATTGCGGGGAGTTATTATATTTTGCCATCCTTGTGAGGACAAGGACGGGAGAGCTTGGATGACAACATAATTCTTTATACAGTTGGGAGAGCATTTAGGAGCATATTTTAAAATAGCATATTTACATGGCCTATGGTTCTATCAGTACTCTGTTCTAAATAAATTATCCTTTATATGTATACATGATTTCATGTTTATATATGTTTTATTATTAAATATTGAATTTACATTTATTGTTGTGATTTTTATTGTGGATCTGTGCTATGGGGGTAATTATCTTTTTCTTTTCTTTTATTTTATATCCATATTTATAGGTATATGTGTCATAGTATCAGTAAGTTTCATTAAGTGCTCTCTCATTAATAGATTCACTGCTATACTTAATAAAAATCTAAATCTAAAAAAAATTAAAAAAAAATGAAAAGAGAACTTTCTTTTGGTGGGGCTACTTTGACATAATGCATCTTTGCTGAACAACCAGTAATAGGTTATTCTTTACACTAAGTTAAAAGGTTTTATCTAATGTTGTTAAGACTTAACTATGCCATTTAAATTCATTGCCACTTTAGCGTACATGTGGTTTATAAGCTTGATTCATTAATAATCTTTTTGTAACTTTTGTCCTTTCCGTTTGTATGTTATTTAACTGTAATTTGCCTCGTTATTGACAAACTATTCTTGCACGTCTTTTTTTTTTACTTTAACTTGCCTGATTTTCATATGATCTTTGTGCGGATTGGGTATGTGTGTGTTTGTATACAGTGTATTTATAGTATGACTGTTTAAGTATTTTGAGGTCTTGGTATAACTTTGGACGTATGGGTATAAATGAAATCAGGGATGGATTTCTAAGTACCCTATTGGATTGTATTAGGCTTCCACAATTTACAGTGTAAACAATGAAAGCTGCTTTACAGTATGCTATGAGTGCTTTATTATTCATCCATTAACCTTATATACAACGTGTTTTTCGATTTACAAGCGCTAGCGTATATGATTTCTAATATAGCAATAATTTTCTAATGTACAGAACACGCTTGTTATCTCTCTTATTGTCATGATTCTCCAGGTTTTCCTGTCCTTACCAGGTATTCTGGTCCTCTTACCTTTCTCTTGCTTTCCCTGCCTCGTTCTAGTGACGCCCTTGTTTGGGCCTATATCAAGTAATGACACCTCTGTGTCAGTGCACGATCAAAGCGTTCTGAGTATCGAGTCTTTGAAGTTTGTGCCTAGTGTTTCCAGTGTTTGACCTGGCTTTCCTCAGCTACAGCTCTTGTCTCCTGATTGTGCTATGACTGTGTTGGTTTTGATCTTGGCCTGTTATTCGACGATTCTTCTGCCTGCTGATTTTGTACCGTGCAGCTATACTTCTGGTAGGTTTAATACATTAATTCCTGACCTGGTGAGTAGCTGTCTTTGTCCTTGGTGGTTATCCTGCTATCAAGCTTTGCAGCCTGCACCTCTACCTGGCTTCGGCCACAGCAAGACCTCCTGAGAGCAGCCACTGACTGTTAGCACCATTCTCAAACCTGCGAACTGCAGCTCCTGGCTCACTGGGGCCTACCTAGTAAGTATTCCATATTGTTTCCTGTCATTGTACATTCTATTTATATCAAATTAGCATTTTCATATAAATACTGCTTTAAAGTTTTTAATAGTGTTCCTAAGAGATTTTGTTTGTATGGATGAGCATTCGTTGATCACACTGACACCAAAGATAGCCCTTTTGACTGTCTTTTAAATGACCTTCAGGTACATCTCCATGATCTTGATTAAGTATTACATGTCCTTTTTTGGCTTAGTTAATTGGCTGCATTTTTCTTTATATGTAACCTCACCAAAAGATATCCAAAATCCCCTGACGAAGCCAGCATACTGGTGATATCGTTAGTTTACGGATTAGAGGCCAGGTGCTTTATTCCCTCTGTGTTACCATGCATTTATTACTGTGATGGATAAGTATACTATTTTGTATTTTCTTATTGTATAAATTGTTATGCATTTATGCACAGAACTTTAAATTGTATGTACAGCACTTTATTATTGTCTGTTTTTGGCACTATATTACACTTGTGTGTGTATATTGATTGTGTTTTGTGTGGATACTTGGATGTTACATCCTGTATAAACTTCAGAGCTTGGAGCATGGTGACAGTTGGGATTTATACTATGTACTTATAACTCTTTTTTGCACAAACTGGCATCAGTTTATATTGGCATCAATATATGAGGGTTAGGCAAAAAGTCAGAAAAATTTTCCCGCGAGACATTTCACAAATAAACAACAATTTTTTCTATAGCTGCAACATTTCCCACCACAATATTACTTCTTCTGAGGGCTGAAGTGGAGAAATAAATAGCTGAAAGTAAACATTATGTGTCCTGCAGCAACATATGCCTTGAAAAGTTTATTATCAGACAGAGTGTGTTTGTCCTTTGCCCACAGAACTAACTTCCTGCTTATGTAACATTGGAACAACCATCCTTGAAAAACAACTGTAGCTTGGGATATTCCAGCAGGGTGCAACACATGACGTCAGTTCTTTAAAGCATCTGTTTTCAAGAAAATAAAAGGGCAGCATGTCAATCACCAAAATTTGTTTACTATTTCATTAGCAAATGTTTGCATTATTTTTGTGCAGGTTTTGACTTCTTTGTAAGAAGTTAGTAAGTGTAGGATGGTAGTACATAGTAGAAGAACTGTGTAACTTTATTGTTTTAATGACATGATGTAGTGGTGGTGGCTATGGTATGTGCGGGCACTCTATGACTCTTGTCATCTCCAAAAACAAACTCAGTGTCATATTTCACTGCAGCAGGAGCAGAAAATCTTGGCATACTCTCTAACACATCAACATAACTTCTATTATATATCCCAGAGCCCTGGGAACATGCAGGAGTAATTCTGCTGCTGCTAGTTGTGGCACTTCTGACCTGTTCATTGATGGTGTGTCTCCCAGACAGATCAGTCATTCTGCTACAGGTAGCAACTCATTGAGGAGGTGCCTAGGTGAGAGTCTGCTTTCTTTCTGCTCACATGCCTCTTACACAGGAAACATATAGCAACATATTTAGCTTTTGGATTCTGAGTGAAGTATCTCCATACTGTGTACATCAAAGACTGTGAGATTCCTGAGAAGCTGCTGCTACTTTTGGGGCTAGATGTTGCTGAAATTGTATGACTAATAAGTGTCGCAGGTGCTGCACTTCCAACAGCAGCAGAAGCACTCAAAGCTAAGGCTGTATATGCTGATAACCTGAGTTGTTGCTGGTTACTCAACTCTATTAGTGTTTGTGTAGCTGAGTGGAACTTGGACTTGGAAGCAGCGATGATGCTGATGATGACTGACAGGATGTGTACTTTTTGCCAACTTTGCTTGCCAGGGTCAGACTTTCCAATTGTTTCCTCAAACTGTTTACAGACAGGCGCTGTGCTCCTTTTCAGTTGTAGAAGATTGAGCATTTGCCTTTTTGCTAACTTTCTAGCCATGTCATCATCTCTCTCACTCACAATGTCATCTGTATCTGAAGAAGAGGAGGATGCTGGAGGGTTATATTCTAGATCTACATCATCATCATCAGTCATTTGGTCATCCTCAGCATTGTCCATTGTCTTCCCTACTACTTTAATATTTCTCTAGGCTTTTAAGACATCTCAACAATTGTTTTTACTTTTCCCCTTGGAGGGATTTTCACAACATTCAAACAGGTGTTTTTATGCTTGTTTATCTCACTCTCAGATGCAGTAGTTGGTTGAGCTGCTACACCTTCTTCCACTATGCCATTGACACTGGAATGTGACTCATTGTCATTTTCAGAGCATATAGATGGTTAATAGTACTGGTGCTGGTAGAACTTTTGAGAACTAGACAAACTACATCTTCTTCGGGAGGAGAGGGATCCCTATTATTTACTCCACACGCTGCAGTAACCATGACTGCAGTCAGTTCTTGTCCTGCCATTTAAGACACACATCTCTTCACTGCTCCTAATCCTTTCACCCTCCCCCTGTCCTTTGTAGTTGACATTACTCAACTACTGTGTGTGTTTTTACTGTAAAGTATACTATAGAACTTATTGTGTATGATATCTTGCCTTGGATCTCTACAAAATACTCATCTAGTATCAGTCTGCCTTAAGCACAGATCACATCAGGGTCCCTGCCTCTGTCAATTATCTTTATAGATTTTATTTATTTATTTATTTATTTATTTATTTATTTATTTATTTATTTATGTATTTATTTTAATTAAATGCCCCCTTCCTCATCATTATCACTGTCAACAAAAAACTTCCTGTTCAACTGCATCTGTATCCCCTAGGACAGATATAACAGCCAGATCAGGAACAAATTTGGGTCATGGTTGCTTGTGTCTTCCCAGTCAGACTCAGAATTTTGGGACATTATGCTTTGCTCCCTTCTCACACCCTCAGACTCCACTGACAGAGAAAATAGCAAGATTGAAAAGGAATTTGGATCATAGCTTACTGAGTGTATTTGATCACACATTTTAGGAGTATTTGGGTTAAAATATATTTGCTCCCTCCTCACACCCCTAGGCTCCCTTAGCACAGAGATAACAGCCAGATCAGAAAGAAACTTGGAACACTGAAGTTTGGGGTATTTGGGGTCAAACCCCTCTCTTCCTTCCTGTCCTCCAGAGTCCCCCAGACTCCCCTATTACTGAGAGCAGATTTCCTGCCTACTAGACTCCCTAAACTAAGCTTCAATTCAACTTTATTATCTTGTCTTCTCTAGCTCAAACATGTGCTGCTTTCGCATCTCACAAACATGTAAAAGCATGCTGTGAGAGCCCTTTTATATAACTGTTGGAAAAGAGAAAATTGCCATGCGTTGGGAGAAAATCTGTCTTTCCAGTGATTTCAACGCAGAGAGTGAGGTGCAAAAAGTGGGAAAACTGCACTTTTTGCATAAAATATCCCCGTCGGTGAAAAGTGGCATTTTTTCCTGTTCCTTATTTGAGGCGAAAACTTTCATCCATCCCTAGATTTGATTATATTTGAGTGGGTCTGCTCGTGTGTTTTTAACTGTTGTTAAATCTATCACTATAATATTTTCTTAGTAAAGTTTCTTTAAATTTTCTGTGATGTACCTTATTGCGTGCTTCAACGTATTTGACTGTCTTTTTTAGGCGGTTACGCCAGCTTTTTTTATTGTAGTGGTTACCTTTATAAGCAATCACCACATATGGCAATGTGGTAGAGACCAGTAGAAAGCTTGGGAAAAGAGAGCCTCTGCCACTTTCTATCCTGCAGGAGAGGGTACATTTTTTTATTGAGCCATGTTAAGTGTCAGTCACCTACCACTACCACCAGTGACTTATATTTTGTAGAACAGACAAAAGTCATAGTGACTGACCAAGCACCATCTGATTTCTTGGGGGCTGGTTTAACATTGTCAGCATAAACCTCAAAGTGGTGGTAATACTTGCACTTAATATGAGAGGATATGTGCAAAGTGTCATACCAGTCCTTCTATTCCTTCACAGTGTTTTCACAAACTGTGCCCATTGTAGTTGTTGATGATAATTGCTGAGATCTTTCCAGTGCAGGAGAAGAAATATCATTGGGTAGCTTCTCAACAGATTCACCTGAAATGGTAGTATAGTTTTGTTGTAGTGCTGGTTCTGCAGCAATAACCATTACCACCACATGTCTCATGTCACTGCTGCTGCTGCTGCCGGTCCACCACAGTCTCTAGAGATACCGTAATGATCCCAGTCCTGTATAGCAGCCCAATACTGATACATGGATGACTTAGCAGCAAGAAGTATATTAGCAAACACCATAATAACACTGGTGAATATGTGCTGCTGGAAGACATCATGTTTCTGATGGTGGCTTGTTTCTGTAACGGTTTTTCAGACACTCAGACAGTGGATTAGAATAAAACACAGTTTTATTAGAGAAAAAATAAGAACAAGTTGGCCCTCTATAGGCAACACAGTAAATAGCAGTATATAGGCTACATATGCCTTCACAGGACCAGTATACAGAAGCAAGGATAATACATATACTGTCACAGGCTAAGAATAGCGAATGGCAAGCAATAGTTAAATACAAGGAATCGTCAGTCTCATTTGTGGTGTTTGGCACGCCCAAGGTGAATAAGAGACAGCTATAGGTGCTAGATTACACAACACCTTAAGTGTAGAGAGCTGCTTAGGTAGTGCAGAGACTGATGCAGAACACTGCAGGGTAGTTGGAAGATAGCCCCCACGGGCGTATAACGGAGACCAAATGTATTGTGATAGCTTGAGCCAATAGCCCCCACGGGCATAGAACGGAGAATACTGTACTGCAAGAGCGTGAGCCAATAGCCCCCACGGGCGTATAACAGAGACCAACTGTACAGTGATAGCTTGAGCAAATAACCCCCACGGGTGTATAAGGAGACAACCTGCACTGCTAGAGCGTGAGCCAGGAGCCCTCCAGGCGTAACATCGGACACTGGGTACTGCAAGAGCTTAGTCGATAGCCCCCACGGGCGTATTAATGGAAACCACCTGTTGTTGCAAGTGTTTGAACCAATTGCCCCACCGGGTCGTATGGGAGAGAACTCTGAAGGAGCTAGAGCCACTAGCACCTCCCACGGGCGCGTTAACGGAGACCGACCACTCTGCTTAGTTGACAATATAAGCCGCCATCTAACCAAGGCCCACAACGCAGCCGGCTCAGCAGGAGCAGCAGATAACTGCAACAGCTCTGCAAGAGTTAACAACAGCAGCAGTGGTAAAAGATGTAGCTCTGCAAGTACAATCGGAGGCTCAGTGAGTAAAGGAATTGCTCTGCAAGTGCCAAGGAGACCCAGCTTAAGATAGTACAGCTCTGCAAGTGTAACGGGAGACTCAGCTCAGGAGACACGGCTCAGCAGGAGTTAATGGTAGCAGTCTCGATCAGCACAGACACCCACGCGGCAGCGATCAGAATGTCGCCGGGGCGACAACAGCAGCTGTGAACAGGAACAGTAGCAAGCTGGTACAGGTCACGGAGCAGGAAGTCAGCCAGGCCGGGTCAAATCATGGAGGAGATACTCAGACAAGCCAGATCAGCAATGAGCAGGAACATCAGCCAGGCCGGGTCAGATCACGGAGGAGATTCTCAGACAAGCCAGATCAGCAACGAGCAGGAACGTCAGCCAGGCCGGGTCAGATCACGGAGCAGGAACACAGGAGCGTAGTCAGAACAGGCCAATTCGGTACACAGGAAATCAGGAACGCAGGAACACAGCAACAGCAACACTGGCTCTGGAACACCACGAAAGGGCACCTGACAGGTGCCAATGGACAGGTATAAAACGGTCACCAGGGGCGGGCCAAACAAGCTCAACCAATAGGGAAGCAGCACAAGCGAGAGTGACAGAGAGAGATCACGGGGACCGTGATAGTTTCTCTATAAGCCTGCAACAGTTATTCTGAAAACTTGTCTTTATGTAAGCCTGCTTTTAAGGCTTGGTTTTCTGTAAGTCTGCTCCTAACCATCATTAAAAAAACTTTGAGTTTAACACAGCGGGTGTTGAGAATCTGGATCACTTTACCCAGGCTTTGCAGACTCTCTTCACAAACGCCAAATCCTCTGAACTGGGTCTCTAGGTTCTGATGCAACAATCCTCTACCATGGAATAAGTGGCTGCCACATCACTTAGTCCGCATTCTCTGCCACGTTATAGAGACTGCTGCTGATCATGCCTTGGCACAAATTTAGAAATGTTATTTTTAAAGTGGGGGTGCAGCAATGTAATGAGAATGTATTCCTCAGTACTTTTTAATGAACACTATGCAAGGATACTGACCAAACAATGCCAATATGTAATTCACCATCCAGTTAATGTCTGTGCTGTTGTTAGTGTAAGAATCACACATCACATAATAGCTGCCAATGATCAGTTGACAAAGATGCCCCCTCCAAAACCTTCCAGTTATGCATTGTATTCTCACTAATGGCCTTATCCTACACGTTTTGTAACACAACAACCAGAACATTTAGAGAAGTATATTATATTGGTTTATCAGATCAGTTAAAAAAATATATATATATATATTGTTAGTTATCCTGCTTCCCTACCCACCCCACTCAAATCCCTCAGACACAAAAATATATCAAAATAATAAATACAAAAGGCACAAAACAAAAATGTACATAAAAATTAAAACATTAAAGAAGGATATTTTAAAGTATACTGAATAAATATACAACCATATTATGTAACCTAAACCCCTTGTGCAAATACACAGGTAATCCATAAATATACTTCAATGCAGGTAAAACACTTATTGAGAAACGTATAGGGTATTTGTTTATGCACAGCTGTATTAACGTCCACTGATTCAGTAGATAGGGATTTTTTTTTTTTGGGAGGGGTTGTTGACTGGGATTGGACAGACAGTAAATACAATTAAAAAAAAATAAGACATGGTATAAAGGGTCTGAGGTGGGTGCATGTGTTGGTGTGTAGAGTCTGGGGAAAGAATCAGGTGAACACAGAATTTTTTGGGGGGAGTTGTTGACTGGTATTGGGGGACATTTAATAAAAAAATAAATAAATAAAAATAAAATAAAATAAAAAATTGGTACGTAATGTGACAGAGAAAGGGACGTCCTGATGTAAGCTGTGACTGATACTCATGGAATAGAGTATTTTGTAGAGGATGATTTGTAAGACTTGTTAGAAGCCCAAGCCCCGAGGAAACATTGCTTTGTAGGACTTAAACTTAGACTTATTACAACTCCTTAAAGGGATAGTAATACTTAAAATGTAAAAAAAAATATGTTGTATGGTTTATCCCCCTGAGTTAAACAAGAGTACTCCCACTGCTGAAAGGTGTTTCATTCAAAAGTTATTAATTTTCAAAGTTGAATTTTTTAGGTGCAATATCACAGTGGCCTGAAATTGTACAGTGGCGCTGTTGCTACACGATCCTATGGATAGTTCTGGTCAGTTGACCATAAATCTCCATAGGATGGTGTAGCAACAGCGTCAACATAATATGTTTAATGTTAAAGTTAATTGAAAACTACTTATATGTTGTACTAGCCATGTGTGTAATATAGCTAGATTTTGAGAAATTGACCTTTATTTGTTACTGGCACAGTGTGGCACATTAGGGTAACTAGTTTCTCTTCTGGGTCAATATTACCATACAATGTGCTATGCATGAATCTAGGCACAGCTCACGCATTTTGGCCATTTCTAATAGCACATGAGATGGTAAGTTGTCCTTGAACAGTAGTAATTACCATACCATGCAGAGAATTAGCATAATGTGTCATATTGTGCCATCAGAATTCAGATTAGTTTCTCAAAATTATTTACTATACATAAAAATGGCTAATTCAACTTTTACAAGCCAAAAAGATGTGAGAGACTCTGAGAATGAACACAAGCAATGTTCCTGTTCTATGGCTAATCACCTCTCAAGAGCATCACATTTTAGCTTTCTAGAGCCATTACAGAGGAGTAATTATCACACAGGGCTCAAAATTTCCACTCGCCACTAGCCAATGGCGAATGAAAATTTAGCCCTGGCGAGTAGAAATTCAGGGAGACAAAAAGAGTTGTGAGGAGTCCAGCTCCGAAACGTCAGGCAAATCCTCTCTGCACGAGAGAAACGGCAAAACCACAGACGTACGTTTCGGCCTATGTGAGCCTCGTCAGTGTGGTGCAACCGAATCCCTCTAGGCACATGGAAGCAAGGGCCCATGCCTGGGATGCCCTTAAACTTAGGGAGACAAAAAGAGTTGTGAGGAGCACACATCAAGACGAACAAGATTAAGTGTCTTGTTCTAAGGCATGGTAGCCTCTCAATGGTGCTACAACTCACGTTTTTCACTCCCATGTGCCATTGCAGAGAGAAATCTCCATGTCCATATCAGACTGGTCCCGCCCACAGACAGTCCAGCTCCGAAATGTCAGGCAAATCCTCTCTGCACGAGAGAAACGGCAAAACCACAGACGTACGTTTCTGCCTATGTGAGCCTCGTCAGTGTGGTGCAGCCGAATCCCTCTAGGCACATGGAAGCAAGGGCCCATGTCTGGGATGCCCTTAAACTTAGGGAGACAAAAAGAGTTGTGAGGAGCACACATCAAGACGAACAAGATTAAGTGTCTTGTTCTAAGGCATGGTAGCCTCTCAATGGTGCTACAACTCACGTTTTTCACTCCCATGTGCCATTGCAGAGAGGAAATCTCCATGTCCATATCAGACTGGTCCCGCCCACAGACAGTCCAGCTCCGAAATGTCAGGCAAATCCTCTCTGCACGAGAGAAACGGCAAAACCACAGACGTACGTTTCGGCCTATGTGAGCCTCGTCAGTGTGGTGCAGCCGAATCCCTCTAGGCACATGGAAGCAAGGGCCCATGCCTGGGATGCCCTTAAACTTAGGGAGACAAAAAGAGTTGTGAGGAGCACACATCAAGACGAACAAGATTAAGTGCCTTGTTCTAAGGCATGGTAGCCTCTCAATGGTGCTACAACTCACGTTTTTCACTCCCATGTGCCATTGCAGAGAGGAAATCTCCATGTCCATATCAGACTGGTCCCGCCCACAGACAGTCCAGCTCCGAAATGTCAGGCAAATCCTCTCTGCACGAGAGAAACGGCAAAACCACAGACGTACGTTTCGGCCTATGTGAGCCTCGTCAGTGTGGTGCAGCCGAATCCCTCTAGGCACATGGAAGCAAGGGCCCATGCCTGGGATGCCCTTAAACTTAGGGAGACAAAAAGAGTTGTGAGGAGCACACATCAAGACGAACAAGATTAAGTGTCTTGTTCTAAGGCATGGTAGCCTCTCAATGGTGCTACAACTCACGTTTTTCACTCCCATGTGCCATTGCAGAGAGGAAATCTCCATGTCCATATCAGACTGGTCCCGCCCACAGACAGTCCAGCTCCGAAATGTCAGGCAAATCCTCTCTGCACGAGAGAAACGGCAAAACCACAGATGTACGTTTCGGCCTATGTGAGCCTCGTCAGTGTGGTGCAGCCGAATCCCTCTAGGCACATGGAAGCAAGGGCCCATGCCTGGGATGCCCTTAAACTTAGGGAGACAAAAAGAGTTGTGAGGAGCACACACCAAGACGAACAAGATTAAGTGTCTTGTTCTAAGGCATGGTAGCCTCTCAATGGTGCTACAACTCACGTTTTTCACTCCCATGTGCCATTGCAGAGAGGAAATCTCCATGTCCATATCAGACTGGTCCCGCCCACAGACAGTCCAGCTCCGAAATGTCAGGCAAATCCTCTCTGCACGAGAGAAACGGCAAAACCACAGACGTACGTTTCGGCCTATGTGAGCCTCGTCAGTGTGGTGCAGCCGAATCCCTCTAGGCACATGGAAGCAAGGGCCCATGCCTGGGATGCCCTTAAACTTAGGGAGACAAAAAGAGTTGTGAGGAGCACACATCAAGACGAACAAGATTAAGTGTCTTGTTCTAAGGCATGGTAGCCTCTCAATGGTGCTACAACTCACGTTTTTCACTCCCATGTGCCATTGCAGAGAGGAAATCTCCATGTCCATATCAGACTGGTCCCGCCCACAGACAGTCCAGCTCCGAAATGTCAGGCAAATGCTCTCTGCACGAGAGAAACGGCAAAACCACAGACGTACGTTTCGGCCTATGTGAGCCTCATCAGTGTGGTGCAGCCGAATCCCTCTAGGCACATGGAAGCAAGGGCCCATGCCTGGGATGCCCTTAAACTTAGGGAGACAAAAAGAGTTTTGAGGAGCACACATCAAGACGAACAAGATTAAGTGTCTTGTTCTAAGGCATGGTAGCCTCTCAATGGTGCTACAACTCACGTTTTTCACTCCCATGTGCCATTGCAGAGAGGAAATCTCCTTGTCCATATCAGACTGGTCCCGCCCACAGACAGTCCAGCTCCGAAATGTCAGGCAAATCCTCTCTGCACGAGAGAAACGGCAAAACCACAGACGTACGTTTCGGCCTATGTGAGCCTCGTCAGTGTGGTGCAGCCGAATCCCTCTAGGCACATGGAAGCAAGGGCCCATGTCTGGGATGCCCTTAAACTTAGGGAGACAAAAAGAGTTGTGAGGAGCACACATCAAGACGAACAAGATTAAGTGTCTTGTTCTAAGGCATGGTAGCCTCTCAATGGTGCTACAACTCACGTTTTTCACTCCCATGTGTCATTGCAGAGAGGAAATCTCCATGTCCATATCAGACTGGTCCCGCCCACAGACAGTCCAGCTCCGAAATGTCAGGCAAATCCTCTCTGCACAAGAGAAACGGCAAAACCACAGACGTACGTTTCGGCCTATGTGAGCCTCGTCAGTGTGGTGCAGCCGAATCCCTCTAGGCACATGGAAGCAAGGGCCCATGCCTGGGATGCCCTTAAACTTAGGGAGACAAAAAGAGTTGTGAGGAGCACACATCAAGACGAACAAGATTAAGTGTCTTGTTCTAAGGCATGGTAGCCTCTCAATGGTGCTACAACTCACGTTTTTCACTCCCATGTGCCATTGCAGAGAGGAAATCTCCATGTCCATATCAGACTGGTCCCGCCCACAGACAGTCCAGCTCCGAAATGTCAGGCAAATCCTCTCTGCACGAGAGAAACGGCAAAACCACAGACGTACGTTTCGGCCTATGTGAGCCTCGTCAGTGTGGTGCAGCCGAATCCCTTTAGGCACATGGAAGCAAGGGCCCATGCCTGGGATGCCCTTAAACTTAGGGAGACAAAAAGAGTTGTGAGGAGCACACATCAAGACGAACAAGATTAAGTGCCTTGTTCTAAGGCATGGTAGCCTCTCAATGGTGCTACAACTCACGTTTTTCACTCCCATGTGCCATTGCAGAGAGGAAATCTCCATGTCCATATCAGACTGGTCCCGCCCACAGACAGTCCAGCTCCGAAATGTCAGGCAAATCCTCTCTGCACGAGAGAAACGGCAAAACCACAGACGTACGTTTCGGCCTACGTGAGCCTCGTCAGTATGGTGCAGCCGAATCCCTCTAGGCACATGGAAGCAAGGGCCCATGCCTGGGATGCCCTTAAACTTAGGGAGACAAAAAGAGTTGTGAGGAGCACACATCAAGACGAACAAGATTAAGTGTCTTGTTCTAAGGCATGGTAGCCTCTCAATGGTGCTACAACTCACGTTTTTCACTCCCATGTGCCATTGCAGAGAGGAAATCTCCATGTCCATATCAGACTGGTCCCGCCCACAGACAGTCCAGCTCCGAAATGTCAGGCAAATCCTCTCTGCACGAGAGAAACGGCAAAACCACAGACGTACGTTTCGGCCTATGTGAGCCTCGTCAGTGTGGTGCAGCCGAACCCCTCTAGGCACATGGAAGCAAGGGCCCATGCCTGGGATGCCCTTAAACTTAGGGAGACAAAAAGAGTTGTGAGGAGCACACATCAAGACGAACAAGATTAAGTGTCTTGTTCTAAGGCATGGTAGCCTCTCAATGGTGCTACAACTCACGTTTTTCACTCCCATGTGCCATTGCAGAGAGGAAATCTCCATGTCCATATCAGACTGGTCCCGCCCACAGACAGTCCAGCTCCGAAATGTCAGGCAAATTCTCTCTGCACGAGAGAAACGGCAAAACCACAGACGTACGTTTCGGCCTATGTGAGCCTCGTCAGTGTGGTGCAGCCGAATCCCTCTAGGCACATGGAAGCAAGGGCCCATGCCTGGGATGCCCTTAAACTTAGGGAGACAAAAAGAGTTGTGAGGAGCACACATCAAGACGAACAAGATTAAGTGTCTTGTTCTAAGGCATGGTAGCCTCTCAATGGTGCTACAACTCACGTTTTTCACTCCCATGTGCCATTGCAGAGAGGAAACCTCCATATCCATATCAGACTGGTCCCGCCCACAGACAGTCCAGCTCCGAAATGTCAGGCAAATCCTCTCTTCACGAGAGAAACGGCAAAACCACAGACGTACGTTTCGGCCTATGTGAGCCTCGTCAGTGTGGTGCAGCCGAATCCCTCTAGGCACATGGAAGCAAGGGCCCATGCCTGGGATGCCCTTAAACTTAGGGAGACAAAAAGAGTTGTGAGGAGCACACATCAAGACGAACAAGATTAAGTGCCTTGTTCTAAGGCATGGTAGCCTCTCAATGGTGCTACAACTCACGTTTTTCACTCCCATGTGCCATTGCAGAGAGGAAATCTACATGTCCATATCAGACTGGTCCCGCCCACAGACAGTCCAGCTCCGAAATGTCAGGCAAATCCTCTCTGCACGAGAGAAACGGCAAAACCACAGACGTACGTTTCGGCCTATGTGAGCCTCGTCAGTGTGGTGCAGCCGAATCCCTCTAGGCACATGG
Organism: Rhinophrynus dorsalis; assembly: GCA_037306005.1. Lineage (NCBI taxonomy): Eukaryota > Metazoa > Chordata > Amphibia > Anura > Rhinophrynidae > Rhinophrynus > Rhinophrynus dorsalis. The sequence continues at coordinate 222,377,448 of CM074718.1, read as the reverse complement.
AAGCAAGGGCCCATGCCTGGGATGCCCTTAAACTTAGGGAGACAAAAAGAGTTGTGAGGAGCACACATCAAGACGAACAAGATTAAATGTCTTGTTCTAAGGCATGGTAGCCTCTCAATGGTGCTACAACTCACGTTTTTCACTCCCATGTGCCATTGCAGAGAGGAAATCTCCATGTCCATATCAGACTGGTCCCGCCCACAGACAGTCCAGCTCCGAAATGTCAGGCAAATCCTCTCTGCACGAGAGAAACGGCAAAACCACAGACGTACGTTTCGGCCTATGTGAGCCTCGTCAGTGTGGTGCAGCCGAATCCCTCTAGGCACATGGAAGCAAGGGCCCATGCCTGGGATGCCCTTAAACTTAGGGAGACAAAAAGAGTTGTGAGGAGCACACACCAAGACGAACAAGATTAAGTGTCTTGTTCTAAGGCATGGTAGCCTCTCAATGGTGCTACAACTCACGTTTTTCACTCCCATGTGCCATTGCAGAGAGGAAATCTCCATGTCCATATCAGACTGGTCCCGCCCACAGACAGTCCAGCTCCGAAATGTCAGGCAAATCCTCTCTGCACGAGAGAAACGGCAAAACCACAGACGTACGTTTCGGCCTATGTGAGCCTCGTCAGTGTGGTGCAGCCGAATCCCTCTAGGCACATGGAAGCAAGGGCCCATGCCTGGGATGCCCTTAAACTTAGGGAGACAAAAAGAGTTGTGAGGAGCACACATCAAGACGAACAAGATTAAGTGTCTTGTTCTAAGGCATGGTAGCCTCTCAATGGTGCTACAACTCACGTTTTTCACTCCCATGTGCCATTGCAGAGAGGAAATCTCCATGTCCATATCAGACTGGTCCCGCCCACAGACAGTCCAGCTCCGAAATGTCAGGCAAATCCTCTCTGCACGAGAGAAACGGCAAAACCACAGACGTACGTTTCGGCCTATGTGAGCCTCGTCAGTGTGGTGCAGCCAAATCCCTCTAGGCACATGGAAGCAAGGGCCCATGCCTGGGATGCCCTTAAACTTAGGGAGACAAAAAGAGTTTTGAGGAGCACACATCAAGACGAACAAGATTAAGTGTCTTGTTCTAAGGCATGGTAGCCTCTCAATGGTGCTACAACTCACGTTTTTCACTCCCATGTGCCATTGCAGAGAGGAAATCTCCTTGTCCATATCAGACTGGTCCCGCCCACAGACAGTCCAGCTCCGAAATGTCAGGCAAATCCTCTCTGCACGAGAGAAACGGCAAAACCACAGACGTACGTTTCGGCCTATGTGAGCCTCGTCAGTGTGGTGCAGCCGAATCCCTCTAGGCACATGGAAGCAAGGGCCCATGTCTGGGATGCCCTTAAACTTAGGGAGACAAAAAGAGTTGTGAGGAGCACACATCAAGACGAACAAGATTAAGTGTCTTGTTCTAAGGCATGGTAGCCTCTCAATGGTGCTACAACTCACGTTTTTCACTCCCATGTGTCATTGCAGAGAGGAAATCTCCATGTCCATATCAGACTGGTCCCGCCCACAGACAGTCCAGCTCCGAAATGTCAGGCAAATCCTCTCTGCACAAGAGAAACGGCAAAACCACAGACGTACGTTTCGGCCTATGTGAGCCTCGTCAGTGTGGTGCAGCCGAATCCCTCTAGGCACATGGAAGCAAGGGCCCATGCCTGGGATGCCCTTAAACTTAGGGAGACAAAAAGAGTTGTGAGGAGCACACATCAAGACGAACAAGATTAAGTGTCTTGTTCTAAGGCATGGTAGCCTCTCAATGGTGCTACAACTCACGTTTTTCACTCCCATGTGCCATTGCAGAGAGGAAATCTCCATGTCCATATCAGACTGGTCCCGCCCACAGACAGTCCAGCTCCGAAATGTCAGGCAAATCCTCTCTGCACAAGAGAAACGGCAAAACCACAGACGTACGTTTCGGCCTATGTGAGCCTCGTCAGTGTGGTGCAGCCGAATCCCTCTAGGCACATGGAAGCAAGGGCCCATGCCTGGGATGCCCTTAAACTTAGGGAGACAAAAAGAGTTGTGAGGAGCACACATCAAGACGAACAAGATTAAGTGCCTTGTTCTAAGGCATGGTAGCCTCTCAATGGTGCTACAACTCACGTTTTTCACTCCCATGTGCCATTGCAGAGAGGAAATCTCCATGTCCATATCAGACTGGTCCCGCCCACAGACAGTCCAGCTCCGAAATGTCAGGCAAATCCTCTCTGCACGAGAGAAACGGCAAAACCACAGACGTACGTTTCGGCCTATGTGAGCCTCGTCAGTGTGGTGCAGCCGAATCCCTCTAGGCACATGGAAGCAAGGGCCCATGCCTGGGATGCCCTTAAACTTAGGGAGACAAAAAGAGTTGTGAGGAGCACACATCAAGACGAACAAGATTAAGTGTCTTGTTCTAAGGCATGGTAGCCTCTCAATGGTGCTACAACTCACATTTTTCACTCCCATGTGCCATTGCAGAGAGGAAATCTCCATGTCCATATCAGACTGGTCCCGCCCACAGACAGTCCAGCTCCGAAATGTCAGGCAAATCCTCTCTGCACGAGAGAAACGGCAAAACCACAGACGTACGTTTCGGCCTATGTGAGCCTCGTCAGTGTGGTGCAGCCGAATCCCTCTAGGCACATGGAAGCAAGGGCCCATGCCTGGGATGCCCTTAAACTTAGGGAGACAAAAAGAGTTGTGAGGAGCACACATCAAGACGAACAAGATTAAGTGTCTTGTTCTAAGGCATGGTAGCCTCTCAATGGTGCTACAACTCACGTTTTTCACTCCCATGTGCCATTGCAGAGAGGAAATCTCCATGTCCATATCAGACTGGTCCCGCCCACAGACAGTCCAGCTCCGAAATGTCAGGCAAATTCTCTCTGCACGAGAGAAACGGCAAAACCACAGACGTACGTTTCGGCCTATGTGAGCCTCGTCAGTGTGGTGCAGCCGAATCCCTCTAGGCACATGGAAGCAAGGGCCCATGCCTGGGATGCCCTTAAACTTAGGGAGACAAAAAGAGTTGTGAGGAGCACACATCAAGACGAACAAGATTAAGTGTCTTGTTCTAAGGCATGGTAGCCTCTCAATGGTGCTACAACTCACGTTTTTCACTCCCATGTGCCATTGCAGAGAGGAAATCTCCATATCCATATCAGACTGGTCCCGCCCACAGACAGTCCAGCTCCGAAATGTCAGGCAAATCCTCTCTTCACGAGAGAAACGGCAAAACCACAGACGTACGTTTCGGCCTATGTGAGCCTCGTCAGTGTGGTGCAGCCGAATCCCTCTAGGCACATGGAAGCAAGGGCCCATGCCTGGGATGCCCTTAAACTTAGGGAGACAAAAAGAGTTGTGAGGAGCACACATCAAGACGAACAAGATTAAGTGCCTTGTTCTAAGGCATGGTAGCCTCTCAATGGTGCTACAACTCACGTTTTTCACTCCCATGTGCCATTGCAGAGAGAAAATCTCCATGTCCATATCAGACTGGTCCCGCCCACAGACAGTCCAGCTCCGAAATGTCAGGCAAATCCTCTCTGCACGAGAGAAACGGCAAAACCACAGACGTACGTTTCGGCCTATGTGAGCCTCGTCAGTGTGGTGCAGCCAAATCCCTCTAGGCACATGGAAGCAAGGGCCCATGCCTGGGATGCCCTTAAACTTAGGGAGACAAAAAGAGTTGTGAGGAGCACACATCAAGACGAACAAGATTAAATGTCTTGTTCTAAGGCATGGTAGCCTCTCAATGGTGCTACAACTCACGTTTTTCACTCCCATGTGCCATTGCAGAGAGGAAATCTCCATGTCCATATCAGACTGGTCCCGCCCACAGACAGTCCAGCTCCGAAATGTCAGGCAAATCCTCTCTGCACGAGAGAAACGGCAAAACCACAGACGTACGTTTCGGCCTATGTGAGCCTCGTCAGTGTGGTGCAGCCGAATCCCTCTAGGCACATGGAAGCAAGGGCCCATGCCTGGGATGCCCTTAAACTTAGGGAGACAAAAAGAGTTGTGAGGAGCACACATCAAGACGAACAAGATTAAGTGTCTTGTTCTAAGGCATGGTAGCCTCTCAATGGTGCTACAACTCACGTTTTTCACTCCCATGTGCCATTGCAGAGAGGAAATCTCCATGTCCATATCAGACTGGTCCCGCCCACAGACAGTCCAGCTCCGAAATGTCAGGCAAATCCTCTCTGCACGAGAGAAACGGCAAAACCACAGACGTACGTTTCGGCCTATGTGAGCCTCGTCAGTGTGGTGCAGCCGAATCCCTCTAGGCACATGGAAGCAAGGGCCCATGCCTGGGATGCCCTTAAACTTAGGGAGACAAAAAGAGTTGTGAGGAGCACACATCAAGACGAACAAGATTAAGTGTCTTGTTCTAAGGCATGGTAGCCTCTCAATGGTGCTACAACTCACGTTTTTCACTCCCATGTGCCATTGCAGAGAGGAAATCTCCATGTCCATATCAGACTGGTCCCGCCCACAGACAGTCCAGCTCCGAAATGTCAGGCAAATCCTCTCTGCACGAGAGAAACGGCAAAACCACAGACGTACGTTTCGGCCTATGTGAGCCTCGTCAGTGTGGTGCAGCCGAATCCCTCTAGGCACATGGAAGCAAGGGCCCATGCCTGGGATGCCCTTAAACTTAGGGAGACAAAAAGAGTTGTGAGGAGCACACATCAAGACGAACAAGATTAAGTGTCTTGTTCTAAGGCATGGTAGCCTCTCAATGGTGCTACAACTCACGTTTTTCACTCCCATGTGCCATTGCAGAGAGGAAATCTCCATGTTCATATCAGACTGGTCCCGCCCACAGACAGTCCAGCTCCGAAATGTCAGGCAAATCCTCTCTGCACGAGAGAAACGGCAAAACCACAGACGTACGTTTCGGCCTATGTGAGCCTCGTCAGTGTGGTGCAGCCGAATCCCTCTAGGCACATGGAAGCAAGGGCCCATGCCTGGGATGCCCTTAAACTTAGGGAGACAAAAAGAGTTGTGAGGAGCACACATCAAGACGAACAAGATTAAGTGTCTTGTTCTAAGGCATGGTAGCCTCTCAATGGTGCTACAACTCACGTTTTTCACTCCCATGTGCCATTGCAGAGAGGAAATCTCCATGTCCATATCAGACTGGTCCCGCCACAGACAGTCCAGCTCCGAAATGTCAGGCAAATCCTCTCTGCACGAGAGAAACGGCAAAACCACAGACGTACATTTCAGCCTATGTGAGCCTCGTCAGTGTGGTGCAGCCGAATCCCTCTAGGCACATGGAAGCAAGGGCCCATGCCTGGGATGCCCTTAAACTTAGGGAGACAAAAAGAGTTGTGAGGAGCACACATCAAGACGAACAAGATTAAGTGGAAATTCAGCCCTGGTGGGTATGCTATGGCTTGCAGTGGTGAGTAACTTTTCAGGTCTGGCTAGTAGCAAAGGACTTAAAATTTTAAGCCCTGTATCGCATACATATTAGACTAATACCACCAATAAGGGCAGTTCAGTTACAAAATGATGGGCAAGTCCCCTTGGCATGGGAAATGTTAGTTAACCCCAGACATACATTTCAGCCTTGTTTGGGCCTTGTAGGTGAGGTGCAGCTGGTTTCAAAAGGCACTGAGAGCAACAAGTTCATATCTGGATTACACTTACCCTTATGGAGAGAGCCTAAGAGTTTTTCAGAAACAAGTCAAAAAATCGTGAGAGGCTCTGAGCATGAACAAAAGCAATGTTTCCTCTTCTATGGCTAATCACCACTCAAGAGCATCACATTTTAGCTTTTCAGTGCCATTACAGAGGAGAAATTTCCACATGCATATTAGACTAATCCCCCATAAGGTGGGTCCAGTTCCAAAATGGTGGGCAAGTCCCCTCTGCATGGGAAATACCAGCTAATCCCATACATATGTTTTGGAGGTGACTAACGTAGAACAGGCAATATTGTTTCTGTTCGTGCTCAGAGCCTCTCACATCCTTTGGCTTGTAGTTCAACTTTTTGGCAGATTTTATCTGTAGAACTACTAAAATTGTCTACAATTTTATAAAATTGTCTTAGGTGACATGTCCATTTAATTGTCAGTTCTGTTTTAGATAACAGGTTACAGTGACACATGTTTAATATGGCTTTGATTAAAATATTAGGTTGAAATTTCACAGGTAGTAGTTACCAGGTAAATTGTTTTCTTACAGTATAGTACAGAGAAATCTAACAAATAGAATTACTTTGTGAAATGTTTAAATCTTTACCATATCCATTAGTATTCACAAAACTTCCTATACAATGTCTGTCACCCCTAACACTGTCTAGCATTACTAACATCTGGTCCAGGCTACCACTTGTTCTACTTCAGGGAATTCTGGGGTTCCATGAAACATAGTTTGAGAATCACTGTGATATGGCAGTAGTAAGTTATTTGTCTAGATTTCAGAGGCATTTTACAACTGAGCAGTCCCACCAAGTATGCATAAAAATTCCAGTGTCAATATATCTATGGAAACCATCAAGATGCATTGTTAATGTATGTAGGGTTCTAATTCGGAAGTAAAGGTATGGTAACATGCATTGTTGGATTTCCTTAATGCAGACCCGGAATTGAGAGCTATTTTTATGTTTATGTTGTAAGATTGTACTGTTTATTTCTATTTCCTATGCAGGTCCATGCTGTGCTAGTAAAAATAGACAGCAGATAAACAGCTCAAGTCACACACATGTTCAGAAGCAATAAACACTTTCTGTGCTGTGTGGCTTATCAAACGTGGTGATGGTGATGAAAGTACAGAGAGGCTGTAATGCAAAAAAGAAAAAAAAATAGTGGCTGACTAGCACTTCAGAAGGCTGCACATTGATGTAAATGGCAATCTAATATGTCTCTATCCAACTAGTGCTTAACCGGGATACCATGGCTTTTTGGTGTGCCACAGACATGGACTTAGGTTGCCCCTTCTTTTCAATTGAGACTTTAACAAGAATGTGAATGTTGAGACTCAAAGTTATATTTATTTAAGCGATTATACACATAATGTTTGTTTTTGTTATTTTTATTGTAATACTTAAAAATGATTATATTTATGTATTTGTACCATTCATTACATGTTTGATAGATATCATATAAAATGTTAGGTGTGCACCAAGAATTCCAAACTGAATGTTAGTGGGTACCTTGACCTAAAAAAAGATTAATAACCACCGCTCTATCTCTTTAACTGTAAATGTTTCTATGCTAAAAGAATATCAATACCCGTGCATTATTTATATTCTGTACAGGGCTGGGTTTACATTCCAGGAGCCCCTAGCAAGGTGCCCTAGGTGCCCTTAGTTCTGCCCAAATTCACACCCCACTCCTCACATGACTCCGCCCACAACCATGGCATAGAAAGTACAAACACAAAAAAAGCCTCAGGGGTGTCTCACAGCTGCGGAACCCATGGTTGCTAGAAGGAATTCCAACACATTGCTTAACCAACAAAAGAGTATATAAATTGGTGCATTGACAATGAAATTGCACTTAACACACCCAAAACTCAAAATATGGGTGTGCCCATCACAGCTCAGGAACCTCTCAAAATTAGAGCTCTATCCAGTTGCCTAGTCTACTCAATGGGAAATATGGCCCTGTTTCTGCATAGCTATTCCTGTTGAGTAAAGTCATGGCACCCCTACTCTCACATGGAGGCTGATGTAGTGTTAGAACTGGAGCAATTCTGGAGAAAACCAACTGCACCATGGGGGACAACTAAGAGTCCCCAATGATTTATATGAGGCATCTAATCCACTGAATGTCAGAGAGTTCTTCAACACAATGTGAAGCAATGTGTTAGAGACCTCTTTAGCATTCAAGGGGTTAAAAGCACCACTTAACTCAATAAGAATTTGTTGAATTGTTATTCATCCTCTGGGGTGCAGTTAGTTTTCTCCAGAATTACTCAATTTCTGCTTAATACAGCAACTCTACTGACCATAGACCACAGTAGCAACAACACACGATAAAATCTAGACGTCACAGTAATAATTTTGAATGAGTTACCTGCCAGCAGACAATGCACCTTTGTAGGTAAAGCCCCTTATCATATAGATTTTTCATAGTATTACAATCCTTTATCTCATAAATGTTCAAACCAGTGCCCATGGGACATTGGAAACCCTCAGACAAGGCAAAGCCAGCCTTTCTTGCAAAGTATATTAAACAATAAAAATATGAGCTGATACAAAACTTAATAGTAGTACGGGGAAAAACACACTCATCAGAAAAACCATTTTAAAAGTAAAAAAACAATTTATTGAGGATTTCATAAAAATATGTTCATGTGGAAACGGAGACAATATTGTACATGTTTTTATGAAATCTTTCAATAAATTTTTTTTTACTTTACCCATGGTTTTTCTGATATGAGTATGTCTTTTTACTACTACTATTGCAGCAAACTGCACCAGGTGAACAGCTGTCGGGGGTGGGGAGCTCATTAATTACTTTTATGTACTTTATTCATCATGCACCAATAGTGCCACCACTTGCATAATTTTTTGGGACAAAGCATAATAGACCATTCCACAGTGATTCACAACATTTGTCCTCAGGGGAAACTACAGAGTGTGATATCCATGCTTGATCACAGGTGGTTAATAAGTAGGTCATTGATTCTGATTAATCACTTGTCCTTAAGAAGGGCTATCCTCAAAACCTGACCTCCTAGTTTTCCACGGGGTGTGGAGTTGAGAATCTGATTGTTATTTCTAATTGTTAGGACAAAGATAGACATTTAGGGCTCGATCCAAATGTTGGCGTCGGCAGAAAAAACTGTCAACGGTGGTTTTGAAAGCCAAATGTCCCCCCAAAACTAAGAACTAACGGCAGTTTTGAAAACACGATGCTCATCAAAATATCGCTCATTGAGGACAATGTAAAAGCTAGCCCCAAAGCCATTTAAATGTTTGTGGTAGGGATAACAAGATTTAAATTGCAACATGTACCTCCAGAAATCTAATACCCATTTTTTTAGCTGCACACCACAGTAGAAAGCCACCGTAGAGGAAACAAAACAGAGAAGCAGTTCATTCAAGTACATAACCCAAGAATAGAGAGGTCAAATATCAACCCCTGCAATGCCAAGCAAATACACCAACAAAGCCTAGACCAGTGGTTCACAATCCTTCCATCCAATGCACCCCTAGCATGCAATCTGGATATCTCAGACTACCCCTTGAAGTTAGAAAGGGCTCAGTGAAAGGAACAATGAATGGATACATAGTTAGTAGGTCTTACAGTGGGAATGACAAGAAGGAGATAATTGTGCAGAAACCACTAGAAACATACATCAGTGAATACATGTCATCAAAGCAGTTGATATATGTATGGGAATAGCCAGGCACACCGAGCTCGCGCTCTTAGAACACTAGAGAGCCACGGCACAATGGTGGCGAAACACTGGCCTAAACCATACAAACAAGTCACAGACAAACAACAAGAACCCCGCAACCCCACAGGGACAAGGGGAACACAAAGCAGCACAACATAAGCCATCCCAACACACCTTAGAACAACAGAGGTTAACACACAACACAACATGCACACCTGTCACTCCAAGAACAAATCAAGATCACCTATGTAACCTCAGCAGTCAATGGAGACAAAACACACACCTGACAGGTACATACCAATTACAAATAATCACACCACTAACCACAGACACACCATCAAACAATTACCTGGATAACACACACCTTACCATTAGTCCATTATGATCACATGACTACTCATGGACAACACCTCACTGCTGTTTAAAATTGACAGTCCACCCTCCTCAGATGTAGTGTGAGAGAGAGACTGACAGGGAGACAGAACAACACTAGTATGCTCAAATACTCAGCGGAGGTGAAGGCGTGAGAGGGCTAGGGCACACCATCCTCCTCCAAGCACCACTGTCCAACAGCCGTCACCTGCTGCAACTGTTGATGCTCCGGCTGAAAAGCCATGTAGAAGACTATCTCCACCTGGAGGACAGAACCTGACAGCAGCACCCCAGCTGCCACAACAGGACGCCCCTCAGCTGTCACAGGGACCTGTGGAGCAGCAGAGGGATTGAAGACAACTGGCAATGGCCAGGATATACCGCACAAGGGTCAGTCTGCTGGGAATGACAGATGCTTAAGTCAGAGCCCGCTACAGATTGACAACAGAGAGCATCATAAACCTATATAAGGTCATAAAGGATGACATAGACTCCATTTACAGTGCAAACCATGCCATAACTGGATTGCAGAAACTAATGTGTGCCATCCATTTCATGTCAAGTGGATCATTCCAATCCACAGAAGGATACGTGTCTGGCATGTCCCAGTCCACCTGCTCCAGGGCACTGACACAGGTGTTGACAGCACTCAAGAGGAAGGCAAGTGCCCTTCCCCACAACAGACATTGAGTGGGCACGGGTTAAACAGGCCTTCTACGCTAGGGGTGGAATGCCCAGGGTCATAGGTGCCATTGACTGCACACACATGCGATTAAGATCCCCAGCACAAGAGCCACATCAATACATGAACAGGAATAGTTATCACTAGATAAATGTTCAGATTGTGTGTGATGCCAGGATGAAGATCACTAATATGTGTGCCAGATTTCCTGGGAGTTGCCACGACTCATATATCCTCAGGCGTCATGACATTATGAGGTGTTTATCAAGGGGATGGCAAGCAGATATATGTATGTGTGTTGTGCGGACCCTGAGCACACACCTCATCAGTATGTAGATTGAGATCCATGAAATAGCTCCTCTGTTTCTTGGGTCTTGCTTTACACACTATGATGCGTGCACCCACTCACATATACATATGTCTGCTTGCCATCCCCTTGATCCAAAACTCATAAGGCTAGACAACCCACTGACAAGCAATGTATTGTTCAGTCCGTGTCAAATAGCAAAGCTTTACCCGTGGAATGCCAGGAAGGTCTCCAAAGCATTGATGAGCAATGTGTTGTGTACCCCACTGGCACTCAAGGGTATGATGAAGGTTCAGCAATAGCATGACTGTTGTGTTCATAGTGCAGTCTTGTTTTCACTCTCTGCAAGTATCTATGGCATGACGCCTCATGGGCCAGAAGTTTGTCCCAGTGACACATTGAATCCACATCCATGAGGATCACCTGTTAGTGTCGATGTCAATTAAACATATGAGCATATATGACTATCTTGTGTCATTAATTACCTCTCCCTCGTCAGGGTTTTAAAGGGATAGTAATACTTAAAATGTTTTAGAAATATATGTAGTAGGGTTTATCCCCTAGTAAAACTAGGAAACTCCCACTTCTGAAAGTTATTACAGTTCAAAGTTTAATTTGTTAGATGCAATATCACAGTGGCCTGAAATTGTACAGTAGCGCCGTTGTTACACCATCCTATGGACAGGTCTGGTCCCGGCACCATTATTCTCCATAGGATGGTATAGCAACAGGGCCCATTTTACAAATTCAGGCCATTGTGATATTTCATCTAAAAAAACTTTGAGCTGAAATAACTTTTGAATAAAACACCTTTCAGCAATGGGAGTTCCCTTGTTTTACTCAGGGGTATAAACCCTACTACATATTTTTTAAAGATTTTAAGTATTACTATCCCTTTAATTGTGATCATATTTTTGATCCGTTGATCTATCTAATGTGTTCATGTTGTTAAAGGGATAGTAATACTTCGTTTTATCTTTATTTTATTTTGTAGGCATTAAAAAAACATGAAGAACGTCTTATCTCTCAAACCTTTATGGTTTAACCCCTTAAGGACCGGGAAAATCTGAGTTAGATTTGACTTAAGGAGCAATTTTGACTTTTTTGACTATGTCTTTGTTCAACCATATTTTCTCTTTAATTCCTTTTGTGCACCCACATAAATTATATACTGTTTTTTTAAGCACAAGTAGGGCTTTCTTTTGATACCACAATTATATGAATACCTCATTGTTTAATTTGATTAAAATAGAAAAAAAGAGGAAAAAAATTGAAAAAAAACAACATTTTGCTTATATTTTCGTGTCAGGATTTGCATACAATTAGTTTATGACAAAAAAATACCCCTAAATATATTCATTTGCTTCTCCTGAATACAGGAATACCCCATATGCCTAGTATTTCAATCACTTCCTCACATTTACAAGGTAAATATTACAAGATGGATGCCATTATTTCCAACTTGTAATTTCTCAACAATTGGCATGTGAGCATCATAGCTTAGCTGACGGTGCCACAAAGGTATATGTTTCTGAAAACTACACAACATAAAGTAAATAATCAGGAGAATTTTGGAGTTTTTCATGCAGCTATTTTTCCAGAAAAAAATTTCAAAATTGTGGTAATATTTTCTTTTTTAGCAGTTTTCACACTTACATTTCAATACTACTGTTGATATCAAGCACATGATAGGTGAAGATTTTTAAAAATGCATTGTTTAGTGTTCAGCTCCTTCTTCTGAGTACGGCAATACCCCATATGCATAGGTTTCTCAAGGTTTGGGAGAGCTACGGGGCCCAAATTGGAACATGCGCGTTTCCAGTTTCACACTTTGAATTTTCACAGCTTGCATCACTGGTGCCATGTCTCATTTGGGGCTGTGTAACAGTGCTCCACTCTAAGATTTCCCCCCAAAAGTATATATTTTTGGAAAGTAGACACCCCAGGCTTTCATTTTATGTATGTTTTCAATTTTTTTACGCAGCCATTTTACCATCAATCGCTGGTAAATCTTGACGTAAGTTAAAAAAACAGCGTTTTTCACACTTGCACTTCAATGTTGATGTGAATTTCAAGCACAGGATAGGTGAAGATTTTTAAAAATGCATTGTTTAGTGTTCAGCTCCTTCTTCTGAGTACGGCAATACCCCATATGCATAGGTTATTCAAGGTTTGCGGGAGCTATGGGGCCCAAATTGGAACATGCGCGTTTCCAGTTTCACACTTTGAATTTTCACAGCTTGCATCACTGGTGCCATGTCTCATTTGGGGCTGTGTAACAGTGCTCCACTCTAAGATTTCCCCCCAAAAGTATATATTTTTGGAAAGTAGACACCCCAGGCTTTCATTTTATGTATGTTTTAATTTTTTTTACGCAGCCATTTTACCATCAATCGCTGGTAAATCTTGACGTAAGTTAAAAAAACAGCGTTTTTCACACTTGCACTTCAATGTTGATGTGAATTTCAAGCACAGGATAGGTGAAGATTTTTAAAAATCCATTGTTTAGTGTTCAGCTCCTTCTTCTGAGTATGGCAATACCCCATATGCATAGGTTTCTCAAGGTTTGGGGGAGCTACGGGGCCCAATTTTGAACAAATATTGAATTTTCACATCTTGGTTAACTGGTGCCATTACTCATTTTGGGCTATGTTCCAGTGCTGCACTTTAGAATTTCCCCCCAAAAGTGTATATTTTTGGAATGTAGACACCCCCAGCTTTCATTTTAGGTGTGTTTTCAAATTTTTTACACAGCCATTTTACCACCACTTTCTCGTAAACTTGACGTAAGTAAAAAAAACAGCGTTTTTCACACTTTGCCTTCAATGTTGATGTGAATTTCAAGCACAGAATAGGTGAAGATTTTATAAACTTAATTGATTAGTGTTCAGCTCCTCCTTCTGAGTACAGCAATACCCCATATGCATAGCTTTCTCATGGTTTGGGGGAGCTACGGGGGCCAAATTGGAACATGCGTGTTTCCAGGTTCACACTTTGAATCTTCACAGCTTGCATTACTGGTGCCATGTCTCATTTGGGGCTGTGTAACAGTGCTCTTTTTTTAGATTTCCCCACAAAAGTGTATATTTTTGGAAAGTAGACACCCCAGGCTCTCGTTTTAGGTGTGTTTTCCAATTTTATACACAGCCATTTTACCACCAATCCCTCGTAAACCATGACGTAAGTAAAAAAAAAAAAAACAGCGTTTTTCACACTTAGGGTTGGCGGCAGTATACTGGGCTGCATACAAATTGGTTTGGGACACAATTTCACCTAAAATTTCTTCCCCCAAAAACAAATCAAAAAAATGATCATGGGTAAATCCTTCCACATCAATTTGAATCCCTGGGTTGCCTGTGAATTCTGAGATTTTTGGCCATAAATTGATACCCATTCATTAGGATCCGGAGTGGCAGGTGTTGGGGCATTTCTTTGGGCAGGTCTTTTGGCAGGTCTTTGGGCAGATCTTTTGGCAGGTGCTGGGGCAGTTGCCAGGGAAGCTCTTGGGGCAGCACTTGGGGCATTTCTTTGGTAGGTCTTTGGGCAGATCTTTTGGCAGGTGCTGGGGCAGTTGCCAGGGCAGCTCTTGGGGCAGCACTTGGGGCATTTCTTTGGGCAGGTATTTTGGTAGGTCTTTGGGCAGATCTTTTGGCAGGTGCTGGGGCAGTTGCCAGGGCAGCTCTTGGGACAGCACTTGGGGCATTTCTTTGGGCAGGTATTTTGGTAGGTCTTTGGGCAGTTCTTTTGGCAGGTGCTGGGGCAGTTGCCAGAGCAGCTCTTGGGGCAGTGCGTCTTTTCTTGACAGAAGGCCCAGCATCATCACTAGAGCTGCTCTCACTTTCTGAAAACTGCGCTATGTCAAAATCTGACGCAGTGTCTGTTGCCTCAGAGTTAGACGCCAAAAAGGCATATGCCTCTTCAACGCTGTACCTGCGCTGAATTTTGCCCACTAAAAAAACTTTTTTTTTTTTCTTACGCTATCCCTAAACCTAAATCTAACCCTAAAACTTACCCTAGCCTACGTATATCCTGAACCTACCTAACCCAAGTGAACTACCTATCTAAACTGCACTTATTATATATATTTTTTTTTTTGGGGGGGGGTTTCTTACGCTATCCCTAAACCTAAATCTAACCCTAAAACTTACCCTAACCTACGTATGTCCTGAACCTACCTAACCCAAGTGAACTACCTATCTAAACTGCACTTATTATATATATATTTTTTGGGGGGGGGGTTGGGGTTTTTTGGGGTTTTTTTTTTCTTACGCTATCCCTAAACCTAAATCTAACCCTAAAACTTACCCTAACCTACGTATATCCTGAACCTACCTAACCCAATTGAACTACCTATCTAAACTGCGCTTTATATATTTTTTTTTTTTTGGGGGGGGTTGGGGTTTTTTGGGTTTTTTTTTTTTCTTACGCTATCCCTAAACCTAAATCTAACCCTAAAACTTACCCTAACCTACGTATATCCTGAACCTACCTAACCCAATTGAACTACCTATCTAAACTGCGGTTATTATTATATATACATTTTTTTTGGGGGGGGGGGTTGGTTTTTTTTTTTTTTTTTTCCCCAAAACCTAAATCTATCCCTAAAACTTTCCCTAACACACGTCTACACTAAACCTACCCAACTACCTACCAAAATACCTAAACTATATTTACTATTTAAAAAAAAAATTAAAAAAAATTTAAAAAATTTTTTAAAAATTGTAAAAAAATCTAAAAAAATTCAAGGGGGATGGGGGGTGTCTCACAGATCAGAAAACACTGATCTGCAGCAAATTGATCACTCCAAGGGTGATCAGATGGGGGGGGACTTATTGATCACTGCAGAACAGTGATCAAAGGGTTAATTTTCTTTATTTAAACTTTTTTTTTACTTTTTTTTTTTTACAGGTACACTGGAACACCATGTCTCTCTGTCTCTCTCCACCTCAGCAGTATGCAAGGTGGAGGGAGGCAGAGAGATCTGACAGGGACAGTATTTACAAATACTGTCCCTGTCATTCAGGTTTTGCAACATGTGATTCGCTTTTGAACCGAATCGCATGTTGCAACAATGTTTCTACCGCTTGTTACTAAGTGTCCCGATACCGGGACACTTAGTAACAAGCGGCTTGAACTCTTCCATCGCTCCGTGCAGCCGCGATGGAAGAGTTTAACCCTTGACGTACCGGGACCGTCAAGGGTCGTTAGAGCACATTTACCCTTGACGGTCCTGGTACGTCAAGGGTCCTTAAGGGGTTAAGAGATATTCACAAGCAAAGTATCCCCCCCCCTGTTCATCCAAATCAGAAGGGAAGTGCCCAGGTAGACTGCAGAGAGGGACAATCTTCAATTAAGATAAGGGAAAAAGCTGAAAAACTTGTCAAGGGGGAAGGGCTTTCATTCTTTTCATACAAAGAAGATTGTCTCCTGCTGTTATCTGTATTGTCTTACAACCAGATTCACATCTGAGAAGAGATGGCTTACACTAGGAAAAAGGGGCGGGAGGGGGAAACTTTGCTTGTGAATATCTCTTAAACCATAAAGGTTTGAGAGATAAGACTTATATCGTTCTTCATGTTTTTTTAATGCCTACAAAATAAAATAAAGTTAAAACGAAGTATTACTATCCCTTTAAAGTTCAAGTCACATCATGGAACAACACCCTGATGTTGTTTGGCTTTGATATGTGGTCTGTGAGTTTCTGTATGTGATGTGTGTGCTCACCCCTGCTGTAAAAGCTTGTGATGTCATTCATCGTGCATGAGTTGTGTTCACTGTATAGCTTTGCAATGCATTGGAGACAACTCTACCACAGTGAAAGCTGAATGTGCTCCCTCCCATTGTTCAATATTTCATACTCAAGGTAGATATACATGAGCTGTGTTCACTCTATAGCTTTGCCAGGGCTCAAAATTTCCACTCGCCACTAGCCAATGACGAGTGAAAATTTAACCCTGGCAAGAAGAAATTCAGCCCTGGTGGGTATGTTATGGCTTGCAGTGGCGAGTAACTTTTCAGGTCTGGCTAGTAGCAAAGGACTTCCAATTTTAAGCTGGCTTTACAATGAATTGGAGACAACTCTGCCACTAACCGGTTCAGATGACAAACAGACATGTACGTGAGTAGTATCAACAAGTGCCCATTTATTTAGGGAACAATGGGATCTGGATTTTTTTTTTTGGGGGGTGCTTTGAGCGAGGCTGCAGGGGTGGCCTCCTGCACTCTATGGCGTGAGGCCCTAGTGGGTCTGGAGGCTAAGTGTTGCAGTGGGGGTGGTGGAGTGCTAGCAGGGTTTGTGGCATTGGAAGCTTCATTGAGGCCTGAGCCTGGAGCAGGGTCTCCAGCCTGTCGGACTCCCACAGTTTGACTACCACCTGGCCCATCATGTCTGCCATCCAGTTGGTATGGGTGACCAGGTGGGTAGTCATCGTCAACTGCTGGGCCTCCATTGATATCATGCAAGCCAGGATGTGGGAAACATTGGTCTCCATCTTGTGCAGGGACCAAGCACACCTCCTGGCCACCCGGAGTTTCCTCCTCTGTAGTGCCACACACTCCTGATCCAGGACCACTGTATTTCCAGGAGTGTGTGGTCTGGAGGGAGGATGGAACAGAGGTGGGGATGCCCTCTGGATGTCCTGTAGCTCCACCTCAGGTGGTGGGGGAGATCATGTGGATCCATGTGCACCACTGTGGAGGGAGCATGGGGACATTAATGCTTCATCCCCAGATGAACCACCCCCTGGGGATGTCACACCCTCTGGCTGGGTGGCTGGCATGGATGGTGGGGATGTTGTTGTGGGTTGGGGTGGTGGTGGCAGGGTGAACACCTCCAGGGCCTGGGGACATTGTGGCTGTCCAAATAGGCCAAGATGTTTGTCGTCTAATGGCCACAGGCTACTGTCCTGTGGCTGTGGTCTGGTGGCTGCCTGCACTGGCCCATGGTGTGTCATCTACATTGTGTCGGGCATCCTGGGGCCACTGCTGCAGCTGCTGTAGTGGAGGCAGGGGACCCTGGGGGCCATTGAGGGGCCACTGCTGCTGCTGTAGTGGAGGCAGGGGATCCTGGGGGCCATGGAGGGGCCACTGCTGATGCTGCTGTAGTGGAGGCAGGGGATCCTGGGGGCCATGGTGGGGCCATTGCTGATGCTGATGCTGCTGTTGCAGTGGTTGTGGTGGTGGCAGCCCCTTGGAGGTGGTGGCATTGTAAGAGGAATTTCCTCCGGAGTCCTTCGCATGGGATGGCATGTATGCTGTGTGGGCAAACGACATGATGTAATTAGTGATGTGAGTTATGACAGGCATGCTGCAAGACTATTAGACTGGCATGTGAACTGTTGGGTGGCAGGATGGAATCCATTGCATTGGTTACCATCCTGACCCACATTGCTAAGCTTCACATGTTTCCCATACAATGATTTTACCAACCTACAGTGGTGTAGCTTTGATAATCATGTGTATCCTGAGCAGTGTGGATGGCAAGGCTTACCTCCTTGCTATCCCCATTCATCAGGATCCATGTGGTGACCAAAACTGAACTATCACACCTTGAGTGACACAAACCCATTGTGTGTCATACACTTAGGCCTCAACAGCAAACACACTATGACCTCTAAACACAGCAATGCACCAGTGATGACCAATGACTACAGAGTCCAACAAATGATGTCAGCAACAGTAACAGACACACCAAGCACACCAACAAACATGATGTGTGGAACCAAACAACCCACTCAGCCAAGGACCCACGAATACACACCCTAGGACAGCTAAAATCCTAACATACAGCAAACATGTGCATGGTTATACAGTACTATAGGAGGATACTTCTACCTTTTCCTATGTTATGCTATGGATCCTAAGCACTGATATGTAACGAGTTGCTTATATCTCAGTGCATTATCTCCACAGAATAACACAGGGATTGCAGGTGTGATGACACTGTAGTTGTCATGTACACATTGTCACCTCTTTCTGATACCCTAGTGAATGTTCCGCCGTTATGGTTGAACCTTGCTAATCACATATGCCCTGCGCAGTGGTGATGGCGGTGAATGCCCCTTGGCCATCCACACTCTGCAGGCTACATTTGATGCAGAAAACTGAAACTTGACTATTCCACTAATTACCTACATGTACAACTCCTATCCTTGACATGCAGTAACAATACTCCACAACAAATGTCATTTCCCCGTCTTGCTATCTTCCATAACCCTTTGATTGCCAGGGGACTAGCCAATATATTGTCAAACAATGCATTGCTTACCCCTGTGGCACTCATGGGGTTAAGTGCTGACCTTTTTGTCACTCTATATATGACATTGTGATGCACATAACAGTTATATCTTTGACTGACACATGATGGCATGCAGTGTTTTTGTGCTGTGCATGATGTGGTTGTAGACAGCAAGAAGGGGGTTCAACAGGGACTTGACCATTACCATTCAGGCTGGGTTTGTCAAGTATTCCGTCCTTGTTTGAAGTTCCTCCAAGCTGTGTTACTGAATTTGTGGTGTGAAATACTGGCCATTTGTTCAGGTGTCGCTGTGTTGGCCTATGTATGGTAGGTGTCAAATTTTGTGTGATATGTATGTAGGCCTTGATGCACTTACCAGTGGTCTGGAGGCTCCTTTCATCCCAGGTGTCTCTCCATCCCAGGATCCACTGCACTGCTGTTGCAGATATGGTCCTGCGTACTTCCTCCTCCTACTCGGTGTAGTCCAGGGGCAGACCAACCCCTGTGCCGACAGCATGCAGGGCCTCCTGTCCCATCTTCCTCTTGACCTTGGCCTTGCAGTCTGTCCACCTCTTTTTTATGGAGTCCAGTGAACGGCTGCAGCTGGACACTGCATTTACAGCAGCCAGGACCTCCCTCCGTGCTGCTTTTTTCTTGGACCCCATGCCAACGACATTCCCCCTGAGGAACAGGATCCTCTCCCTCATAATGATAGCCTCAACCAGGACCAGGTTCTCCTCCTCTGTACATTTGGGGTCTCTCACACTGTCCTCCTGCTCACCCCCAGAGGTTCTTTGGGAGCCTTGGCTTTGGCTCTCCAGCCCTGCCTGTGATGGCCCTGGATGTGTTGGGTGCTCCCCCAGATGTACTCCTCATCCCACTCTCTCCTCTGTCCATGTACTATATGTCTGGCATAGCTCCCCCTCTTCCCCAGGGATCTCCCTCCCCTACCCTGTCCAGGGATGCCCACCTGCTCCTCTCCCTCCTCTTCTCTTACTCTTCCCCTCCTTCTTTCCTGTCCTCCTCCCCTCTCCATTTTTCTCACCCACTCACACACAGGCACTCACTCAGGTCCTTACACACACACTCACTCACTCTCTGTCACTCACTTGCACTCACAGACTCACACTGTCAAAAAAATATAAAAGTGTAGGTGTGATATAAAAACAAAATAGCTATGTGCATTTGTGTCTTATGGGTATGTGCAAAAGTGCTTTATGTGTAGCTTAATGGTGTGCAACTCTCCAACTCCTTCTAACTGATGTGCTCTGCTCCTCTCTACCTCACTGTCTTTTACTAGCCTCTACTCCTGGGCCCTGTGCTCTAGTTCAAGGAACACAATGCACAGACAAAGGTGCATCTGTTAATTTGGGTCTATATATAGTCTATTCGAAAGAGCTTGATACTTTGGGGTACTGTGATTGGCTGGGGCACTAGATAACGTCGGACGTTTGCTTCTTTCTTTGATTGGGATGTATCGCACGTTATTTATTGCGTGTTTTGTGACGGGATGAGGTCAGATTTTAGGCGACACAGGTTTTGTAGTTTCCGTGTGTTTTGGAGGCCGTCGCCCATTAGCCTTTCTAGGTAACGGAGATTTGAATATCTTGTTACTCAGTCTTGGTTAACTTGCAACAGCTTTTTTTTCATCACGTTGGTTTTAACGCCAACATTTGGATCAAGCCCTTAATAAGGAGGATGTTAAGTTCCCTCAGCAAAATTTAAGGTAGTTTATTACCCTAAAAATTATTGCATATAATAACATAAATTATTATATTCTGCATGCTTGTCTTTAACACCTTGGGGACCAGAAGTGTGTACAATGAGTCATACACCCCACTTACCTCAAGTGGTTAATGAAATTACATCATTTAGTAGTATCTTGCCCTCAATTTCTTTTGGACCTTCAAAAAAAGGGTTATACACTCCTGCATTAACCACATGAATGTTAGAGATGACACAAAAGCATTGCATTGCAATGCATTGGAGGCATATCTAGTTATCCCAGGGGTTAAGCAGACATAACCTACATTTTAGACTGCACAATGGCCAGGAATCTTTGGTATAAAAACCCAGCATCCCACAGTGCAGGTCAATAGTTAACTCCATAAGAACCAACCCCTTAAGAACCAATGTGTTGCACACCACTCTGGTCCTTAAAGGGTTAACATCTGCCAGCCATCTGTCACTTATGAAGTCTACCCTGTATCTTCCCATCCTATCACTTGGTTGGTCAGGTCTCCGATGCTGCACAGAATTCAAAGAGGAGACCTGGCAGGGCAGGTAATTCAAAGTTGCTATAACTTGGAATATAAGCACAGTATCAGAGTTGCCGTGATCACTCGCTCATTTGTTGGCTCTGGATGACTACCGCTCCGTGTCTTTCCTTTGGCTCTGTCTGACTATCCACAATGGTCTAACATGCTCCTGACCAGTTTCCCATTCCGTATAGCCTCCTGGCTAGCAGTACTTCTCAGTGCTACCTGCATTACCGACCCTCTCTCGCTCCTGTGGCTTGGTACCCTAGCGTTCTAGGGACCTGTCTATCCTACTCAGCTACCCTATCGCATTCTCAGGGTATCTGCAGCCTATCTAGAACCATAGGCTAGGTTCTTATCCAGGGTGCAGATTGTGGGTCATGGTGATCAGGTTCTGGCTCACTGTTAGTTCCTGGGCAGTGGACTGTGCACGCCTGTTCCAGGGGAAGGTTGGAGAAGTGCTTACACCTGTATTGTTTATTTAATAAATTGGTTGAACTTACTGTACCTGTGTTGTGTGCTGATTTACTTTGGGTTACTGTGGCACACAGCCAGCAAGAGATAGGACAGACAAGTAATATCACAATGTTGTGACCAATCACATGATACAGGCCATCAATTTTGAATTGAGAGCAAAAGAGGCTGCATGAAGCTGCCAAAGCAGTGGGCCCTCCCAGAAGCTGGGCTCTGCCACATCTGCACCCTCTGCACCCCCAGTAGTTTCACCACTGGTGCTAGGTGCAGACAGAGACTCTCTACAACTACAAATCTGCAAATACTGACATCACAAATTATTTTTTCTACACCTACATGGAAAGAGTCTCTGACAGGAGATGATTAAAAAAGTACAAATTTCTGCACCATTAGCCATAACTAGTGTCAAAAATAATGAGCAATTCTGCTGAAAACAGCCTACACTATAAGAGCAAATAATAGTTCCTTGTGATTTAAATGGGGTTTCTAACCCAATCCTTTGAATACAAAGCAATGCATTTGGAGACGTCTCTAGCATTCAAGAGGTTAAAATCCCCATTTAAGTCAAAGGGAATTAGGGGAACCACAACGAGCGTGACTTGTGGTTCAACATACGTCTTAATTTTTTCAGTCCCATATTTCACGCTACATAGTGTGTAAATGATAACATCAATGGAAACCCGCTAACTCTCAATGTCTGACACAGTGTCAAACACAGAGCATGAGCTAAAGCACACAGTCGCCCTCCCAAACACTAACCCTCCCATTGGCCCTACATTACCCCTAACATAAAGTGGACCCATACTAGCCCTAACACTATTCTATCACCCATAGCTTCACACTGGACTTCCCCTTTAATTCTTCTTTAAGCTTCTATCTACTTCATCTATCATCCTCATCTTCCTTCTTCATCTGTTATCTTCATCTGTCATCTCCATCTTCATCTGTCATCTTCTTTTCTTCATCTCTGCTCTTTTTCATTCTTCTTCTGTGAACATAGTGTTTAACCTGTAATGGAAGAATATAGTTATTAAAATCAATTGATCCTTAAAGTGCCACTGCCACCACTGTTGCTGGCAGAGGCAGCAGTAAAAAAGAGAAAGAACCCCCCTCCTTGTACCTTTCGGGGAGTTGCCCGATGCCAACTGAGTGAAATTTGAACAGTGACTGCCTTTTATATGTCCATGTACATGTTTCTTGGTGAAGAAACCAACAAGAACTAGATACACCACAAAGCTGAAATGGAATACAGTACAGAACTGTATGTTTTGCAGGAAAGTAAATCACAGCATTTTAGAACTGCACACTTTACCAAGTTACTTTTCCTTTGTCAAATTGTTAAATGGCTTAGGACAACGCCAACTAGTTAAGGAATGTCAATTTAATCTTAATTGAGGTCAGAATGTTCTTTGAAACTTCTGGAATCTGAAGAACTTCGAATGGCCCATTCACATCACATCCAGTGTTAGTGGAGCCTCTGACAGCTTAAAAAAACATGATACATAAATTATCTCTTGATTCTTCTCATACTTCAATAACACACTTGACTGAGCATGTTATCAAATAAACCTTGTGATTCCTGATCATTAACCTTTCAAGGACCAGTGAGATGAGTTACACATTGCCAACTCCTCGGGTCCTTAAAGGGATAGTAAAGTTTCACAATAAAAGCAGCTCTAATTAATCATCATAGTATTTGGACCTTGGCGAGTGTTATTTCAGTTATGTCAGAGTTGAAGTTCAGGAGTGATTCAATGACAAAGTATCCCCCTCCTTCCCCTTTTAGTGAAGTAACACTGTTCAGCCAGATCAGAAGGGAGGTGCCCAGGCAGACTGCAGAGAGGGACAATTTTCAATTAAAATAAGGGAAAAACCTGAAAAACTTGTCAAGGGGGGGCAGGGCTTTCATTGTTCTCATAGGAAGAAGATTGTCCCCTTCTGTTATCTGTCTGGTCTTACAACCAGATTCCACATCTGAAAAGAGGTGGCTTACACTAGGTAAAAAGGGGGGAGGGGGAAATGTTATCATTCAATTACTCTTGAACTACAACTCTGACAGTGTTGATATAACACTCTCCATGGCCCAAATACTATGAAGATTAATTGGAGCTGCTGTTTTTGTGAAACATTACTATCCCTTTAAAGGGTTAATGTAGCCTTTAACCCTTGAGTGCCAGTGCTTTGTACACCTGTCTGGCAGTGAAATGATTAACAGATCATAATTAAGGAGTCTGTTCATTTCCCTAAAAAGGAAACTGTTACTGATAGAAAACAGTGTGTTTCTGCTGACATAAATCACACTGATATAATTCATTGGTTAGAAGAGGCGTGTGCATATATTGTACATTGTATATGTAATCTGTTGCCAGAATCAGAGAATTTAAGGTTGGCTAGCTTGACGATGCACACAAGGCTAAAATGATCTTATAAGGTTACATCTTTTCCTATCTTGCATATATTGTTGTTGCCATATGAAATATATCACCAAATACCAAAGTAATTATTTATATTACTTATACTTCTCATCTTTAAACTGGCTAGGAACATTTTCTATGCATTTCCTGAAATAAATAAACAATATACAAAAAGAATTCCTAAAAGGAAACATTTTTGTTTTGAAGAAGCCAGCTTTTTGCTTGTCTAGGATTATCATATCTTAAATCAAATTTTCCATACATTTTTTCTGGAGTTGAAACTGTATAGCAATGACCTTGGTGTCTTCACAAGAAGGAGCATAAATGTTGTTAGAAAAAGAAACAGGCCTTTAAATATATTTATTTATTTGCTACTGAACAAAACTAAATCATTACACTTTTAATTTAAAAATCAATCATTTTTAATTTAATGAGCAATAGTCAATGACTAAAACTGACAAAGGATATACAATATTTGTAAAATGGCAATGAGGTAAAATTTCAATGATAAAATCCTCTCTGGTGAATTCAAGGAAGCGGACTAGCAGCAACATACTTACACTTTCCTCTCGTAGTGATATGACTAAAGAATGGAAGATGCATATTTGGAAGTAAAAAAGGTCACAAGTTGTAATCCAATTGAAAACATGTAGGATAGGCGTACGTGGTATTTATTTATAACACCTAAACAGCTGTTCTAAACACATATTAGATTAATGTTTGTGATTAAGACAGGAATGCCAGAACAAAATGGTGTATAAAGTTTGACTGCCGTTAGAAAACAATTTGAATTAACACAACTCTCACAGTGGTTTCAGTTAAAAATAATCTGGTATTTATTCAATATAGTGAATAGACTGTGCCAGCAGTAGACAAGGATGTAGTATGTAATACTTGAAATTAGTGCCATTCTGCTACAAATCAACTGCACCATAGAGAAGTAATAAAAATTCCCTATGGTTCAAAATTGGCTTTTAACCCGTTGAGTAACAGATAGGTGTCCAGTACATACCCCTATGGTGCCATTGGTTTGACCCATAATTGCTCATTTTCTACTTAGTATATCAGCCTCAGGCTAAGCCTTTATCTACATTATCACTTTAGCTCGCACCTAGCAGCATTACAACAATACAGTACTTAGGGCAAGATGTTCAAGAAATTGTGGAAGCTAAAAATTGTATGTAATCAGAATGAAAATGTTCTTATAGTATGGTCTGTCAGTTCTCAGCCATATTACTGTTATTGTTTGCATCCAATTCCACAACTGTTAAAGTGTGTGTGTGTGGGGGGGGGTTTAATTTACCATCATATTGTAAGGTTTTTTTTAGAAAAAAATATTCTTTTAGCCATCACTTTTTCTCTGATAAACATAATTTTTTTGAAACTTGGAGAAGACAAATTAAAGTACACTAGCAGAAGCATAAAGCAGTAGTATGGAGATAACTGGTAAAAAGTCTGTGGTAGTTTAAAAATGTGTCATTTTAAAGCCAAAAAAGCCTTTGTTTCTTTGAAGATTAAAGACATTTTTAACATTAACATTTTTAAGGGCAATTTCATCCTGCTCATCTTGTCACCATTTTTAATTCTTTATGATACATTTTCAAATGTAGCGGATTTACTTTTGAAAATATTTTTCTTCTTCTCCTACAATTTTTTTCATTGTGATGACTTTTTAAACATTGCATCAATTGTATATAGGGCCCTCATGGCCTCTCTGCCCCAGAGCTCTTGCCCTGATCTCTTGAGATGTATCTGTTGATTTCTTTTGGATGGTGTGATGTCACACTCACCTGCCTAACCACTAGGAACGAGCCAGCCAGTAGCAGCTTCAACTTTTGCAGACGTGTGACAAGCTTAAAGTGCTCCCTTTCAATTGGAAGGCTTTACAATGCTGCTGCTGCTCCCAAAGAAGAGAAGTGGTGATTAATTAAAAAAAATGCAATACAGTATAAATATATATATTTGTTGTGTGTGTGTGTGTGTGTTTATGTATATACTTTTTAGAATCATACCTTGTTCAGTTGCCAATAACTTCAATAATTTTGAGAGAGAAAAAGTAATCCATCTGAAATTCTAGACTTCAGGCTGCATTGTCAGTGCCAACAAAGCTGTTTAAATTTTGCTCAGTAGTTTTTCTGTACAAAAGGCATAAACTTTGCACCTCTAGATTGTAAGCTCTGTGGGGCAGGTACTCCTTTCCTACTGTATGCTCACCTGGTGTTCCCCTTATGATTGTCTATATAACCATTTAATTACTGAACTTATAGTATCCCTTCTATACTAAATGCAGACTGTAAAGTGCTAAGTACACCTGTTGGCGACATAATCACTCTGTGCACAATTATTAGGCAAGTTGTATTTTTGAGGATTCATTTTATTATTGAACAACTACAGTGCTCTCCGTCAATCCAAAATGTTAAGAAACCTTAAACCTGAATATTTAAGAAAATTAACGTGAGATTTTGGCTTTCTTAGGAGAATATCTATGTGTTCACAATTATTGGGCAACTATTAGTGTGCAGAATTATTATGCAACTAAATGAATAACAATATTTTTGCCATCTTACGTGTTTATTTTCATCTATTACATTGAGAATACTAAACAAACAACTCAAAATTTACAAATAAATATTTGTGACATTTCCAAAAAAAAAATCAGTGACCAATATAGTCACCCTTCTTTTCAATAACAGTCATAACCCTTCCATTCATGGAGTCTGTCAATTTCTTGATCTGTTGACAATCAACGTTTTGTGCAGCAGCAACCACAGCCTCCCAGACACTGTTCAGAGAGGTGTACTGTTTTCCTTCAGCGTTTAAGAAGGGCCCACAAGTTCTCAATACGGTTTAGGTCAGGTGAGGAATGGGGCCATGTCATTATTTTATCATCTTTAAGGCCTTTACTGGCTAGCCACACAGTGGAGTACTCCGATGCATGCAAAGGAGCATTGTCCTGCATATAAATCATGTCTTCTTGAAAGATGCAGATATTTTTCCTGTACCACTGCTTGAAGAAAGTGTCTTCTAAAAACTGTCAGCAGGTTTGTGAGTTGAGTTTGAGTCCATCTTCAACCCGAAAAGGTCCAGCTAGCTTATCTTTGATAATACCAGCCCATACCAGTACCCCTCCTCCACCTTGCTGGCATCTGAGTGGAAGTGGAGCTCTGTGCCTGTTACTGATCCAGCCATGGGATCATTCATCTAGACCGTCAAGAGTCACTCTCCTCGCATCAGTCCATAAAACCTTTGAAAAATCTGTCTTCAGATATTTCTTGGCCCAGTCTTGACGTTTCAAATTATGTGTCTTGTTCAGTGGTGGTCGGGTTTCAGCCTTCCTTACTGTGGCCATGTCTCTGAGCACTGAACACCTAGTACTTCTGGACGCTCCAGGTAGGTTGCAGTTCTGTAATATCACAGCACTGGAAGAGAATGGGTTCCTGGTAGCTTCATGTTTGATTACTCTCAAATCTCTGACAGTTAATCTGCATCTTTTTTTCTCAACATGTTTCTTGTGAACCTGTTGACTATTTGCAACAAAATGTTTGATGGTTCTGTGATCAAACTCCAATATCTTACCAATTTCAAGAGTTCTGCATCCCTCTGAAATACTTTTTACAATTTTTGACTTTTCAGAGTCAGTTATATCACTTTTTCTGTCCATTTTGCCTGAGGAAATGAAGCTGCCTAGTAATTATGCACACCTTGACATAGGGTGTTCATCTCCTTAGGCCACACCCTCTCTCATTACACAAATACACATCACCTGATATGCTTAATTGCAATAAACATTCAAGTTTATACAGCTTGGAGTTGGAAAATATGCATAAAAATGATGATAAGATCAAAATACTTGCTTTCCTAATAATTGTGCACAGTGTAAATAAAAATATACATACATACATCTCTAAATGTATTTATTTTCATTTTTATCTCATTTATTTTGCCTGAATGCTTTTTTTCATCAGATCCAAACAAAATTAGTAACCCCACTGGAGTCAATGAAATAAAAATAAATAACTATGCCCCCATTCCAGAGATATATGGGGATAAATAAATACTCTGCATGCACAATATGTCGTGACACAAAACTATCATACTACATGAACATGAGCAGCATTGACATGATCAAGCAAATGTAACAGAATACAATATTTTCAATCAACTGCTTTATTTGTATATGATCTTGGAATTACCTGATCTCCCTGCTTGCTGAGGGATCCCCCTGTCCTCAGTATGACCTCCTTTCCTCCTATGCTGGTAGTACTGGAGTCTTAACTATACAAGCATTAACCCTTTACATGCCAGAGGGGTACACAACACATTGCAAAGCAAAGCAATGCATTGCAAAGCAATGCTTTGAGTACCCCCCTGGCACTCAGAAGGTTAACCCTTCCACAATGCTTTGAAGATCTCTCTAGAATTCAGGGAAATAAAAAGCCCTTTTATCTCACTGGAAATTTTATGAACATTTATTTATCACAAGTGGTGCATTGATTTGCTCCATAAATTGTTCCAGCTCTAATTCTGTAACTTTAATGCCTTTATTGTAAATAAATCCCTGTCTTTGTTTTAGCTCTTTTAGTTTTTGCTTTAGTCCTTTCCTCTAGTCTTAATGAATGCGCTCTTGTGTTTTTTTTGCTCAGCTCTTTGAGTAAATAGCTCCTTACAGAGTTGTCTGTATTGACATTGTGGAAAACTCCCATTAACATATTTTTATTATGTATGTACCCAGTGTATATTTCAACCCAGAGAGCTTCAAAATTCTCATTGGACCTTTCATTATGATCTTCCCTTTTAACTAGTTTTTAAGGCATGCTTTACATATAGGTATAACCCCACCTTTTTTTAACTGTATCCCTCCTAAAAAGTGAATAACCCTCTAGATTGACTGCCCAGACATGTGTATCATCTAACCAGGATTCAATCACTAAACTAGATTATAAAGCTCATTGATTGCAATCAGTTTCAGTTCCCCCAACTTACCAGCCAGAGTACAACCAATTAAATGCATACATTTGATGTTACTACTATTCAGAAACATTGTATTCTTTGATACTGTATATTTCCTTGCACTTTTTATTAGGCTGTAACATAGGGATCACCTTATTAGATGAACTAGCTCTCCTACTCTCCAACCCCCATGTTCCTTCTCTAATCTCAGTTTCTCCTTTACAGTGCTTACCCAATCAATCCAATGTGTATCACCCTCTCCCTTTTCCTAGTTTAAAGTCTCCTCCAACCCTCTAACCATCCTAGCCCATAGCACATTATCCCCCTTTCAACTAAGGTGCATTAGTCCAGCTTTCTAGAAACCAAAATCCCTCTTTCTTACACCAAGATTTTAGTCACCCATATAACTCCCTAATATCCAATTGCCTTTCTGGTGTAGTGAGTGGCATAGTTAGTATTTAAGAAAACACTACCTTAGAGGTCCTTTGCTCAAGCTTGTAAGCTAAATCCCTGAAATCCTTTCTAATGGACCTCCATCTCCCTCTGGATTTTTCATTGGTACCAACATGTATCTTAAACCAACCTCCACAGAGGCAAACTTCAACATGATATTCTTCATCACTTTTCTATACTAATCTAATGGACCTCCATCTCCCTCTAGCTTTTTTATTGGTACCAACATGTATCTTAAACCAACCTCCACAGTGTCAAACTTCAAAATGACATTCTTCATCAGTTTTCTATACTAAGATAAATCTAATCGTGTAACAATCCCTGTTTTTAATTTATTACTGCTACTTGATTCCTTGCACTTTTGATCTTACAGTGATAAAACATTAAACAGGAGTCAGTTTCACTACAACCACAGTGACCAGGATGTCTGTGTAATAGGTTCCCACTAACGGTAATGCATGTCTAACATTTAATACAGCCATAAAACATTTTAGTTTAGGTATATATTCAGTTAACTTGTTTCAGATAGCAAGAATTGATTTACAAATGTATTATAAATACTGGAACATATGCTGTTTATTAGTGATTATGTAATGCAAACTTTCATTGAACCTTTTCATTACCAAGAACAGTTCCTGACGGCCAGACCAAATACATTTTCTAGTTTTTTTCTTTTTTTTGGGGGGGGGGGTGGAGGGAGAGTTGATGGAGCTATATTATTTATGATGTCACTGTGATATGATGTCATGTGTCTATATGGCTAATAAAATAGATGATTACCTAAATGTTAAACTAGCTGCACTATGTCATGGGGGAAAAAAAACTATTGATTTAACACACTGAGTAACAGAAAGGTATCCAATGTATTGCATTAAGGACCCATAATGGCCCATGCCCATTATGAAATTCAGGGGTCCCCTGTGGTCTTTACCTGCTGGTCACAGTATTTAATGGGTTAAACTTATTTTTAAAATTATGTACTTGCTTGGTATACGTATTTAATATGCATAAAAAACCCTCTTTTCAATCATTTCATAATGAAGGAGTGTTTTTTCCCACTCCTTCCAGTTTTCCCCAAATTGTATTTCCTGTTTGAGGGCATTTTGTTTAACCATTTAAGGAACAGGAAAATCTGAAGTGGATTGCACTGAAGGACCAAAGCAATTCAGACCTATTTGGCTATGTCTTTGTTCAATAGTGTTTTCCCTCTAAGTATTTTATTCAAGCCACATAAATTATATACCATTTTTTCACACAGAATTAAGGGTTTGTTTTGATACCACATTTATATTTATTTTATTGGAATTATAGAAAACTGTTAAAAAAATTAAAAAAACACAATTTGTCTTTGTGATCATTTGGGCGGAATGGGTTGAATTTTTATGGAGACTGCATGAAAGGTATGACCGATCATTCACACCTACAAAATGGGCAGTTTTAAGTGGGCACTGTCCCTCTGGGGTGAAAATCCCCATGTCCCTCTTTCCTTCCCTATTTTGGCACTTTTTGCTTGATCAGACATTGTGTTGTGTATAAGTGTATTAAATTGCTCCACAACAATAAAAGTGGCATTAACTTTTATTTAAACTACAGCATAAATGTTTATAAGTTAAACTGTGCAAATAAAATGGGTTAATCTTGCTCAGATTTATTTCTAAAATTTACAGACTGCTGTCAGTAGGCCATTAAAGGACCTACATTTATCCAAGCCCCAGCTCCAGCGCTGAAGGGTCTAATACCCACAACTCTGGCCTCTATTTCTTCCTTTGTGTGTCTGCTCTCTGATTCACTCTCCTTTACTTTCATAGTTAGGAAGAGAGAGGCAGAGAACAGTCACAAAAGCAATGTGTAATACACTTTGCCTTTGTGAATGAAAAAGTCGGAACATGACCGCTGTAGTAGCGATCACATGAACCAGCAGAACAGGGAAGGACTGAAACTGAGTGCTCTGGTCCTGGAGCACTCAGTTTCAGCCTGTGTAGCATGATAGCAGAGTGTGAGGTGCGCTGCCATAATTTAACCCTTGACGTGTCATGATCGTCATGGGTCCTAATGGGAAGTTAAGCCATGACGGTCCTGGCACGTCATGGGTCGTTAAGGGGTTAAAGGAACATTGACACTTCCTAAAAATAACAACATCCCACTTCCTTTACAATGACCAGAACAAATATTAATGGATTCTTTTATATTAATGGATTCTATTATATTTTCCCTGTCTAAGGGATGATATTTTCAGTTAGTCCGGATGTTATGCCCATGGAGTCAGACATGACAGTTGATAGCTGGACCCCAGGGCTTCAGACTACACTCACTGCACATGGTAAATTTAACCCTGGTCTGTAAAATGTTTAGTAGACTCATGCACCCTGCTTGATTTAAGTTTGAAAAAACTTCAGGAAGCTGTCATGGTTGCTTCCATGGACATGACATTCAGGACTGATTAAACAACACAAGAGCAAAATTCATAGGGTGTTTTGATATTTTCTGACCATATTAAGTGGGGATTTATTATTAAGAGATGCATTTTCTTCATTGAGTAAGTAGATGTTATTTTCTTTTGCTTACAAGTAAATGTCCATAGATACTTTAGACACATTTCTCTACCATATATGAAATCATATGGAATGCATGTTATGTGATCATACATGAGAATACAGGCATGGATTATTCTATTACCCCAGAGTAAAGATTGCACACAACCATATGTGAAGTAGACTGCTTTCATTGAACATTGCCTTAAAGGTTAAAGTGACAGTCAGAGGAGGGCTGGCACATTTTGACCAGGAGGGCAAGAACAATCAAGTCACCTACTTCTACTATTACTCCAGCCCAATGTACCAGTGCACCAGCTTTTATTAATTTTATAACTGACATTAATGTTATGAATTAAGGCATGTCATACCACAGAGCTTACAGTTGAAATGCTTGTACACTAGTGATATCATGGAGATTACAACTGAAATGGAGCTACACTCATCATACCACAGAGCTTATTGCTAAAAAGGATCTACACTAATGTCCACAGAGCTTAAAATTGAAATGGAGTTACACTCTTGGTAGCACAGAGCTTTCAATTGAAATGGAGCAACATTAGTGATACCACGGAGCTTACAATTGAAATTAAGCTACACTTGTGATACCACAGAGTTTACAATTGAAACTGAGCTACACTAATGATACCACAGAGCTTATAGTTGAAACCGGCTACACTAATAGTGTAGTTCCATAAACTCCGTTTACTCCATTTACAGCAGAAAGTGGCAAATTGAGCAAGGCAGTTGCCTTCCAGCCCTGACTTGTGACCAGCCTGTGAATATTGCCCCTCCCCTGGTGACAGTTAGCTGCTTTTTTGTCTATACATATTCTACAAGTGGATAGTATATGAAGTCTAACTGATTATATTTTTTTTCATTCTCAACTATTTTCTTTTACTTCCCTGACAGTGAGTTCACTGAATTTCTGTTTCCAGAAAGTTTTCTGTCATAGACTGAGAAAACAGGGGTTCTGGTAAAATGTAACACTATCCCTGCAGCACTAAATGCACTGAGGCTGAAGTGGGGGCATGCTTTTTCTGCTAATTGTCAACACATCTGGAAATTGCATTTTTATTGTTTTATATTTTATTTTATTTTTATTTTATGTTTCCTTATTATATTATAAATATTTTGACTATTAATTTAGTGTAAGTGGGAGAGGTGTTGATTAGCACAAAATAACTGTGCCAAAAAGAATCATTAAGGGAGGAGAAGGACAACGCACAGCATCTCTCTAAGTGTAGTATATGCTGATTGTTTACAAACGTAGAATGAGAGATAATAATACATGCACACACACACAATATTACACCATGAATTTTATATAGATAGATAGATAGATAGATAGATAGATAGATAGATAGATAGATAGATAGATATAAAATGAAAAATCAAATCCAATACAAAGGTAGCGCTACTGCAAAATATGCCATGAATAAGGCCCATAGATGGTGTGGCATGCAACTATAGGGAAAGTAGTGTCAATATTGCTACAATGAGATGCATAGCAAGTCCTACAGGAGTGATAGTTCAAGCTAGGTGTGAGGGGATCACCAATGAATGGGAAAGTAGTGCATTAAAGAGTCCAGCTGCTTATAAATGAACTTTTTTGACTGCTCAGTCAAA
This sequence comes from Rhinophrynus dorsalis, assembly GCA_037306005.1. NCBI lineage: Eukaryota > Metazoa > Chordata > Amphibia > Anura > Rhinophrynidae > Rhinophrynus > Rhinophrynus dorsalis. The sequence continues at coordinate 222,343,786 of CM074718.1, read as the reverse complement.
TAAACATGGGATTCCAGCAGAGGTCCCTGTAGTGTAGATGTTCATTTACTTGATTACAGTGATGTTTGAGCCCATCAGCCAGAAAATCCCATCCTCAGAGGCAGATTACATTGCATGCTTATTAACTGAAACAAATGTCAACTGCAACTGCAACCCCTTCAAAGACAGACCACTGTACACAAATATCTTTCTATTTTAGACAAGGGGTTGGGGCTCCTGGAACAGAAGGCAGCTCACCCAAGGTAATAATGTTGCTGCCCCTGACACTAAGCTAGATTTACTCTATATCAGGATCTACCCCAAGCCAGTCAGAGAATAGAACAGCCAAAGTAATAGTGTCACAGTCTGGAGCACAGGCTGCTTGTCCTGGTATCCTTTTGAAAGGTCGCACGCAGAAGAGTATGCGACCATTTAACTCTTTCACCATGTCACCTGGATAAAAATAGCGCTGTCCTGCACTGTGAGATTGTCACGTCGCCTTGTCAATGGTCACATTTAATAGTTATACAGCCGGTGATTCTCTTCAATCACCTTCCATTTCAGCTTTAACAGTTTGTCTCCTTTTTTTTTTTCTTTTTTTTTTTTACCTTTGTGCCGGGGCAGCCTCCTTCCACAGCTTTATGAAGAGGCTATTATAACAAAACCCCTACACAATCAGTATGTGAGCCGATCCTGCCTCTCCCCTTCTCTGTGTGCAGAATGACAGGGAGAAGCGGAGCACAGAGAAGGGGAGAGGCAGGTTCGGCTGACATACTGATTGTGTAAGGATTTTGTTATAATAGCCTCTTCATAAAGCTGCGGAAGAAGGCTGCCCCGGCACAAAGGTAACAAAAAAGAGCCAAACTGTTAAAGCTGAAACGGAGGGTGATTGAAGAGATTCACCGGCTTTATAACTATTAAACGCTGCCATTGACTAGGAGACGTGACAATCTAGCGCTGTCATGCACTGCGAGATTGTCACAGGTGACATGGTGAAAGAGTTAAATGGTCGCATGCTCTTCTGCATGCAACCATTCAAAAGTGAACCCTTGTTCTAGAACTTAGGAGCCATTCCTATAATTTGTTTTAAGTATATATTTAAACTGCCTATGTGCTTTTTGTTTTGCCAGCAGATTAATAGATTTAGAGATTAAATTCCTCAACTACTAAATCTCAGCAGATCTTTGTTCTCTAACGTGGTTGGATAAAAGCTGCATAAGTATTTACATGTCCAGAAAATTAAATTACAAAAATCACCTCTTGCCACCATCTTGGGGTGCTAAAAACTATCAATTCCAACAAAAGGGTATTGCTCCATTTCTTAGCTATTTTTTCACTAATTTTGCACTAATTTTGTTACATTTTTGTACAATTTTTTGCTCCAATTTTGTATCATTTTGGCACCCCTTTGCTCCAATTTTGTCTTAATTTTGGGCTAATTTTTCTCCAATTGTGAACCATTTTTGTGCCCATTTTGCTCCTATTTTGGGTTCGTTTTGCTCTGTTTTGCTCCTTTATTTGCTGTTTTGTTTCTCCATATTTTGCACTAATATATCATACATTGGAGAAATCTTAATACATTGGCTCTATAGAAGAACACATGACTTGGAGCTCCTTTTTTTTCACTAATGCACTAAGACCTCTAATTTTGGGGAAATCTTTAGGCATCGGATCCATAAAATAACAAAGGGCTTGGATCACCATTTTTTGCACCATTTTTGTGCTCCATTTTTGGTCCTTTCTCTTGTTCCTTTTTTTCTCCATTTTCTTGCTCTGTTTTTTTGCTTTGGTTTTTTATGATGCCGTTTCCTTGAACTAAGATCTCTAAAGAAATACATTTGCTCCATACAATAACAAAGGACTTAGAATTCCCTTTCCTTTACTCTAAGACCTTTAAAGCTGGAGAAATCTTTAGGCATTAGATCCATGCAACATAGTACCTGGAGCACAGTTTTTGCACCATTTTCATGCTACAGAATTTGTACCATTTTTTTGCTCCAGTGTGCACCAGTTTTCACACCATTTTCTTGCTCCTTTTTTTTTTTGCTCCATTTTTTTGCACTCTTTTCTTGTACTAAGTTGGAGAAATCATAATACATTGGCTCCGTAGAATAATATGGCTCCCTTTTATTTACTCTATGGAGCCAATACATCCATCTAAAGTTGGAAAAATCTATGGTATTGTTATACGACTTGGAGCTCTATTTTTTTCCACCATTTTCTTGCTCACTTTGCACAAGTATGAGCCTAGAATACATATAGTGCATATTTAAGGCCCTCAAAAAATGATCACCAGTAATTCGTTTCCTGAGACACAATTAATTTCTGTGACTGCTTATCAGAATGAAGAGATTCAGAGGTGTAACTAGAAGCCTCCGGGCCCTGGTACAAGAAGTGCCATGGGCCCCCCTGACCACAATGCCACCATCTCCTACCTGGAGCTCCTGCGCGGTCCCCTTCCGTAATGCAGAGCGCTGAGAGATGATGTCATCTCGGCGGGAGATTGCGGGCGCCAGGCGGAGGGGTCACAGGGTCGCGACCCCTGTGACCCCTATAGTTACGTTACTGAAGAGATTACATCATGTAAAATAAAGCAAAATCCATTTTCAAAAGGCATTTCACAATACAAAAGAAAAACATGATTATAAGGATATCCTGGTTGATGGAGTGAATTGTCAGCAGCAGGTTATTGCTAATTCCAGGCATATACCTTTTAGAGTCTTCATTAAGATTTTTATAATTTTTTAAGTTATTTTATTAGGTATTTTTATAGTATTACTTATTTTTGGGCTACTTTTTTAGAAGTGGCGTGCTGGATTAAGATCTAATCCCTTTTTTTCCTTATATAAATGTAAAGCCTCCTTGGAGCTATTTTTTAGATTGGATGCTTTATTGTAAAAGCAGACTTATAAGCGTTTATTTTAAATGAAGGGCATTGAGTACAATTGGTAGTATAACGGTAACCCAGGTATCCGGAAAGCCCTGGGCCATCGCTACCGAATTCCCTGCTCTCGAAGGCGGCTAACTTTCCTCGAACAACCCGGTTGGAGCGAAACCCTTCGCGGCACTCTCGAACCCGTTGAATGCCAACACCGGTTCGGACGCCGGGTCCCGTCGAGTATCGAGACGGGGAGGTTCAGGAGGACCGGGAATCGCAGTTCAAGACGGGTTCGCAGGAACGTGAATTAGCTCTAAGTCGCCTCGGAGGATGGGGATCAGAGTGGATCCTTTAGACCATCCGAACACATCGACACAGGAGACTTTCTGTAGCCACACGAACACCCTTTATTGAACTCAACACATGTTTTTATACACTCTACCACAGGGTCACAATGTGACAGGAGGGGCTAGGTATTAAAATAAGGGCTTGGGCTAGGGACCAATTGAACACATTCTACAGGGGACACTGGTGACAAAAGGGACCAATGGCCGATGGAGCAGAAGGGCCAAAGGTACGCAGAGAAAAGAGGCCAATGGCATTTGTCCTAGTTAGCATATTGCTCAACCTCTGCAGTACAGACAGTGTAATTAGGTTAAGGCAGCGAAAAAAGGTTTGATGAGGGGGAATACACATTTGGGTTATACCAGGGCTGACGCACGTACCCACCAAGGTGAATATGCAGCTCCAACCCTGGCCAACCAGTGTGCGCAGTGAGTCGTACGTCGGCCAATCCGGCGTCGACTCACTGCCTCCGGTTCCCGCGTTCGCGGCAGCATCAATGTCTCGAACAAAGGAACCAGGAAACTCCCGGCTGCGGTGTTCGCATATCCCCCTCGCACATCTAACATACGAAACTGTTCGACAGTCCATAGTCCTATAACCTAGCCCAAGGGGACAGGGTGACCAGTTCATGTCCAAGTTCTTAGTAACGGCCTAAGGCCCGTTACATCACTCCCCCTTTTTGGTGCCCCTCCTGGGGAAAGAAACATAAAAGAAAAACTCCACAAAATATAATAGTCCACTGGGGTAATCCTCTACTGGTCCTCTTGCTGTGACAGCCCATCTGCATTGCGGTTGTCTTTTCCAGGGTGATATTTGATGGTAAAATTAAAAGTCTGCAGAGCCAGGCTCCATCTCAGTAGCCGTCCGTTATCCCCTGAGACCCGGTTCAGCCAAACCAAAGGGTTATGGTCCGTTAACACTGTGAACTCCCTCCCAAACAAATAAGGTTGCAACTTCTTGAGCGCCCAGACCAGGGCCAGGCATTCTTTTTCCACAGCTGCGTAGGCCGCCTCTCTGGGTAACAGTTTTCTGCTTAGGTACACAACGGGGTGCTCCTCTCCGTCGGCATTGACTTGGCTGAGAACTGCTCCTAGTCCGCAATCGGAGGCGTCATCTGACGCTGTGCGGCGGCTCTGGTGATGGCGTGGCAGTCCCCGACAGTATCCAGAGAACCGAAGCGACTCTGTAGATTCCCTAAGTCGTTTCCCAAAAGAATGTCCGCAGGTAAATCCGGCATAACTCCCACAAGGCGTTCCTCAGGCCCTGTCCCCCAGTTCAGCTGAACCTTGGCCATAGGTAATTGGTACACCTTTCCTCCTGCTACCCGCACTTCCACCACTTGCTCAGTCCGGCAGCAAGGGGTCACGCAGGAGGGTTGAACCAGGGTGATAGTGGCTCCTGAGTCCCGCATTCCTGTGGCTGGCATACCGTTAATAAGTACCGGCTGTAGGTGCTGCCGGCGATTGTCTGGACTATCCCCTTGTGCCATAGCCACCTCCTGGTATGTGCCCCATTCGCAGTAATCCTTAGGGGAACATGAAACTTCTAGAGGGACCGGCCATTCTGGGGCCACAACTTCCTTAGTGGGGCTCCAGGCCTCTGCCCTGGAGACGCAAAGTGTGGGTTTAGGGGTTGGCCGGGAGAAGGGGTTGGCTGGAACTGCTCTCACAGGGGCTGAATACCTGGCGGGGGGCCCTCTTTGGTCCTGGGGCTTGCCAGAGCCCCCCCGATTCACTGGGCAGTTGTACTGTAGATGCCCCCGCTGGTTGCAACTGTAGCACTGGGGACCGGACTGAGGGACTCTCCTGGGAGGGGAAGGTGCCCTGGCGGGCCGTGGGGGATAGAAGCTTTGCGGGCCCCGGTTACCCCCTCCACCTAGGGGTCGCTGAGCCCTGGACCCCATTTTCCTTGTGTCCTCGTACTGGTCCGCCAGCTGGGCTGCTTGATCCACAGTGCTGGGCTCACGGTCTCGAACCCAGTCTCGAACAGGTTCGACTATGTTTAAAAAGAAATGTTCCAGCAGGACCAGTTGAAGAAAAGCTTCCAGAGTTTGCGCCCCACAGCCCTGCATCCAATTGCGAGCTGCCCTTTCGAACCCCTGAGCCCACTCCAAGTAAGAGTCTTGGGGTTTCTTTTGTAATTCCCTAAACTGCCGACGATACGTGTCTGGGGTAATCGCGTACCGAGCCAGCAGTCGAGCTTTCACTCTGTCATAATCTAAGATGTCCTGATCAGGCACGGCTCGATACGCGTCCATAGCCCGACCAGTAAGCTTCCCGACTAAGATGGCAGTCCACTGAGATTGGTCGACCTGCAGCAGTCGACACATCCACTCAAAGTTCCTCAGGAAACCGTCGATATACCCCTTTGTGTCGTCGAAGGTCGGGAAAGTCTGATGCGTTACGGGCAGCCCCACCTTGACCGCTTCGGGGCGCCCGTCTGTTGTCGGAGCTGCCTCTCGGATACTCCTAGCCCAGTCTTCCCTAGCCTGCGCCATGACGCGGTCGATCAGTTCGATCGATGGATTAGGTCCATACAGTGGTAACCGCTGTGCGACTATCCGGGCCACTGGATCATCTCCTTCGAAACTCCTCCGTGCGACCCCGTCTTCGATTGCCGTACGAGGCGCCCAGTAGTCCGCACCCCGCCGTGTCCCCCCGGGGGTTCCGGAAAGCTCCGGCCAATGAGTGGAGTGGTCCTCCAAAGGCAAGTCCGTTTGCCGAGCCAACTCCGCAGTCTCTGCGTCCATATCCAATAAAATTTGCACCAAATCCTGCTTCCTCAGCCCCGTGATGTTATGCCCACGTTGGGCCACCAAGTGCTGTAGTGTAGCCAACGGGGCATGTTTGTATAAATCCGCCATTTCTCTGGTAGCCGTGCTTCCGAGCTAGATTTTGGATTTCTAGAGAGCAGGAAATTTGTTGCTGAAACCGGGGTCAAGTCAACGGCTGTATCTCCCCCTGGATGCTGGTTTCAGTTGGTTCGAACGATCCCGTCGTCTGCCACCAGTATAACGGTAACCAAGGTATCCGGAAAAAAGCCCTGGGCCGTCGCTACCGAATTCCCTGCTCTCGAAGGCGGCTAACTTTCCTCGAACAACCCGGTTGGAGCGAAACCCTTCGCGGCACTCTCGAACCCGTCGAATGCCAACACCGGTTCGGACACCGGGTCCCGTCGAGTATCGAGACGGGGAGGTTCAGGAGGACCGGGAATCGCAGTTCGAGACGGGTTCACAGGAACGTGAATTAGCTCTAAGTCGCCTCGGAGGATGGGGATCAGAGTGGATCCTTTAGACCATCCGAACACATCGACACAGGAGACTTTCTGTAGCCACACGAACACCCTTTATTGAACTCAACACATGTTTTTATACACTCTACCACAGGGTCACAATGTGACAGGAGGGGCTAGGTATTAAAATAAGGGCTTGGGCTAGGGACCAATTGAACACATTCTACAGGGGACACTGGTGACAAAAGGGACCAATGGCCGATGGAGCAGAAGGGCCAATGGTACGCAGAGAAAAGAGGCCAATGGCATTTGTCCTAGTTAGCATATTGCTCAACCTCTGCAGTACAGACAGTGTAATTAGGTTAAGGCAGCGAAAAAAGGTTTGATGAGGGGGAATACACATTTGGGTTATACCAGGGCTGACGCACGTACCCACCAAGGTGAATATGCAGCTCCAACCCTGGCCAACCAGTGTGCGCAGTGAGTCGTACGTCGGCCAATCCGGCGTCGACTCACTGCCTCTGGTTCCCGCGTTCGCGGCAGCCTCAATGTCTCAAACAAAGGAACCGGGAAACTCCCGGCTGCGGTGTTCGCATATCCCCCTCGCACATCTAACATACGAAACTGTTCGACAGTCCATAGTCCTATAACCTAGCCCAAGGGGACAGGGTGACCAGTTCATGTCCAAGTTCTTAGTAACGGCCTAAGGCCCGTTACAGGTAGTCCCAAAGTATTGTCTTTCAGGAATTAGAACTATAGTACACAATATATGATACAATGTGTGTGCCACAGTGGTTGGTGCTGTGAATGAGTAAGTGAAAATAATACTTGATACAGAATTCCAGTAAGTTTAGGTAGAAAAAACTCCAGAGAGCATACAGTACTCAGATATTGTAGCTGTCAGCGATCTACACTGTATAATTTAGTACTCACTGCTTGATTTTTTAGCATTGGTTTGATCTTTGGTACCCATACCTTCCCATTACATGGGTCCTAAACATGAGGAAAGGACAGGCTACATATGTAGTAAAAGTCACTTATGGTTACTGTATGTGTGCTGTGTATAACACATCCCTATTTATAATATTTTCATCCACCTCTGGAAAATTGCCATATTAATGTGAAGAATAAATCTAAAAATGAGGAGGTGTGGTTAGGAATGGGATGAAGGCGGGGCTAATTGCACCAGAAGGTGCTGTGCCTAGGAGCGCTTGAGATGTAAACCCGGTCCTATTTGTCCCTAATTGTATAATGGTTTGCTTCAGAATCCTTTCAGGTCTTTTTAGCACATCAACCCCTTGATCACACCAGTATTTAAAAGAATATCTATTTTTTTCATTAAAAAAGAGAGTGTAATATCATCAAAAAAGCGGTCTCTATGATCTAATAATATCTAAGACAGGCATAGCAAACCCTGTCCCTAAAGAGTTACTAAATGTGCATGTTTTCAGGATACCTCAGCAGCTTGATCAAAGGTAGACAAATGAATGTGACTGAGCCACTGATTGATCCTCCTATTCTCAAATAGAATGTGACTATATACACTGTTTTCAGTGAGACTCAAGAACTTAGCTTGATGTCCTAAGTAAAAAGTGGTGCAATACTGGAACTGCATCATAGAGAACAAATTAAAATTCCTAAATTTCTGTTCATTTAAATGAGAAATGTAACCACTTGAATGCCAGAAATCTAGCAATGCATTACATACATCTCTCACAATCAATTGTTTAAAAGCCCTATGTAAATCAATAGGGATTTGTGTTTGTTCCCTATGATGTGGTCGGTAACAAGGTCTGCTTTAAACCTGCCGAACCCATATCATAATCATAAACTGTAAACCATGGGAAGTTAACATGCAATAGGGCTAATTAAATGTGACAAGTTCTAATTTCCATATAAATCCATTATTTAACATATTGGTACAACTTGTTTAGCCACTTGGATGTATTGTAACATGTAACGTATATTTCTCTAGCGAAGTTTAATTACCACTTTTAGATAGATTTCTTAGAAAAGATCCTTTTCCTGTTAACATTACTAATAGGTATCTATTCTTATATACAAATAGTTCTTATAACACAATTATTCATTTACAGAATTTGAAGGTCATTAATCTGTCTAAAAGAATGACACCATACATCTGTTTTCTATAATGCATGTTCTAGAAGTGTATTCCTAAGGAATGTAGATAGTGTCCAGAAAAGAGAGATATGCTCAAGATGTTTAAACTCTATCAACACAAACCAGTTTTTAATGGCACAGCAGATAAATCTTTCAAATAATGTTATATAAAGCTTATTTAGTCCCTTGGATACAATTTTTAAGTATTTCTACTAATTGGATTTGATTAGACATTTTATCGACCCTGTGTCATTCCATATGAAGGTCATACAATGACCTTGCATTATTGATGGAAAGGTTCTCACTGTTGTAGTAATAAATCATGTTCATCAGACCAGAAAATCACAGGAACGTTTACAGTGGGGATAAAAATATAATGTGAGGGCTATGTTCTATGGACAAAAAAGGGCAAAGGTAGTGTTTGGTGGTAAGAGGTGATATCATACACAAAGAAAGGGAGTCAGAGTGAGAAATATAGTGTGCTTGAATATAAACAGCTGAGAGATTCTTTTCATTTCAATATTATTAAAGCTCAATCTTATTTTCTTTTTAAATCAAATTGTTACCAACACAACACCAAAATGAGTCCATAAAGCAGATTTTTTAAATAATGCACTCTGTGGGAGACTGTGGCTCTATATTTGAAGTGATATGAATAGAATGAAAAGTGGTTTGTTATTTAAAAAAAAGAAAAAACATACTGTTGAGCTGTATTAACCGTTTGAGAGTCAGTTGGGTATACAAAACCCCTCTAGCACTCAGTGTTAAATATTGGATAACATTGAATAAGGCACATCCCAGCAACTGGAGTGACTTACCTATCATAACACTATTTTAACTATTTCTTTACTCAAATTTGTTCATCTTAGTGGGAACGTTGCCCACCAATGCAAATTTAGCAACCATTATTAACCCTTTGAGTGCCATGCACTGAAATAAAGGGTTAAACATACCACTTAGATTGAAATGGGGCATTTGCTGGAGACATCGCTAGCATGCAATTATTTAAAATCCTCATTTCAATCAAAGAAATTATTTTTTTTTATTATTTCTCCCCTATGGCAGAGTTGGATTGTCCCAAAACGACTCTACTTTTCTTTTGATCATAAGGCTTTTTAGTTGCCAGGTGGCATGAAAATCTGCAGGGGAAAATGCATTGATGTTCTTGGTAATGGCGAGTGTGTCTGGTGATGTACGGAGATCACTTTGTCTTAGAGTATAAGACATAATTTGTTGTGTGCAATAAAACGTAAGTATGAGAGGGGAGTGGGAGAGATATTGATGATTAGAGCATGACAGTGGAAAAGCTGCAGATGTGTTGGGGATGGTAAGGAGGGAGCAGAGAGAATAAATCAACTCTGCCACTTAACCTTTTGTGTGCCATAGAGGTATCCTACACATTACAAAGCAATATGATGGATACCCCCCATCACTCAAAGGGTTAACAACCAAGAAGAAAAGCAGCAGCAGCCCTCCCTTTAAAATTCTGAGTGCCAGAGCGATGAGTAATGCATTGTTCACTCCTGTGGCACCCAAAAGGTTAAGTTACTACCTGTCCCACTGAGCCTCCTCTGTGACAATTAAACAGGATACAAGAAGGTTCATGCGCAACACCTAGTGCATTATTTATTGATTTAATATGCTTTGTTTTATTTCATGTTTAGTCATGAAATAACGCTCTAGGTGTTAAGTCTTTCTCTTCATGAGCTCAATTTAATACACCCCAGTAAAAAATAAAACTACCATCACAGTCTGGTATGCAATTACCTTTGCTGTGACAAATTACCAAAGGAAAAAAAAAAAATACGTTGGGTGCTACGTTTTTGAATTTGTGATTCAATTCCATGTGTTGGGTGGTAACATGCATTAAAGGACTACAAAAAGTAGATTTTGAGTCCCTTTTATGATTAAAAACCACTGACACTGTAATTGAAGTTGAAAAAAGCTAAGAAAACAAAACAAGTGACCAGTGGATGTACTGATATGGGGCCCTAAGCCCCAAAGTACTGAAAAGATGTGTGTAATGTAAGAAAAATTAACCCTTTGAGTCCCAGTAGGGTATGCAATGCATTGCAGAGCCCCCTAAAGCATCATCCCATGAAAATAAACTCTTTCCTGTAATCCTGATGTCCAGCATGGTCTTCAGTACCCTGGCTATCCTCTATAAGTCTTCATCTGTAATCTTCTATCCTCTTCATCTGTGATCGACTTTCTTATCTTCTTTTTTCATTTGTTCCTTCTTCTTAGTCTTCAAAAAATATTGTGCCTCACTGTAAAGATAAATAAAAAAGGGTTAAACCTCTTCAGTCCTGTTATTAGCAAAGGGATCTTGAGTCCCAGCAGTCATGAGTTCCTTAAAAGTCACTAAATCAGCATAAATAAAACCTCCACAGTCTGCAGGACACCTGCTAGAAGCTGATGGGCTGGAAACTGCATAACTCCACATCCCAGCCAATGGCGGCATGGCAACCATTTAAATAGAGACTGGCCATATAAAATTCAGTCTCTATTCAAATTTCCTTCACTGTGGCTTGGGCAATGGCCCGAAAGGTATATAGGGAGTTTTCATCTGTTTTTTCGCCGCTGCTAGCAGAGCTATGGATGGGGAATATAAAATTTTACTTTTTATTTATCTTTACAGTAAGGAACAATATTTTTATGAAGATGAAGAAGAAAGAACATAAGAAGAAAGAACATCACAGATGAAGAGAATAGAAGATTACAGAAGACTTACTGTCATGTTCCCCCAGATTTTCCTGCTTTCCCTTTCCGTATATTCTGGTTTCCTCACTTTGTTTCGTTTCTCTGCCTTGTTTGAGGCACACCCTTGTTCATGATGTATATCCTCAGTGCGCAATCAAAGCGTTCTGTACTCTGTAGTTTTGTGATCTTGTTCAAGTGTTTCCTGTTTTCAACCCGGCTTTCCACGACTCTTCTATTGTCTCCTGATTCTGGCATCCGTTCCTGTGACATTCGACCCTGGCCTGTCCTCGACTCTTCTCTAGTTTTCCTGATTCGGTACCGTGTTTCTTCGACTGGCTTTCGACTCTGGCTTGCCCGACTTCTCTTCTTGTCTCTCCCTCAGGTTTTGTTGCCGCCTGTGTGTTACCGACTCTGGTTTGTCGACTATTTTTACTTGAATCCCTCAGTGTCGAGTCACCGACGTGGTCAACGTCGTGTTGAGTAGTCCGTGGTGTTGTCGTCTTCCAGTTGCGGGCATCTATCCGACTCCCAGTCGAACACCTTTCTTACAACTCCCACAGTGCTCTCAATATTCGACAAAGCATCTATACCACAGGTGGGTCATTCCAAGTTGTTTCCTGACCTGGTGAGTAACTGTCTGTCTCCAAGGAGGTCATCCAGCCATCAGGCTTCGTGGCCTGCTACCCCACCCAGCGCCTGCCACAGCAAGGCCTCCTGGGAGCAGCCACTGACAGCCAGCCCTGCTCTCTACTCTGCGCTCTCTAGCTTCTGGCTCACAGAGGTCTACCTGGTGAGTAACTGATTTCCTTTGTCTGAACATCATTGTTATTTGAGCATAGTAGCAGCCTGTTACTTCTTTTTGGGTTACCTTCCCTCAAGGGGTTCTCTGGCGGCTCACATTGGGCGCTTCGGTCAGATCGCGGTAATTTATTACACGTACAGTGGATGACAGGTAAGTGTTACAGCTATAGGGTATGGGTGATAGGATAGTGGTAGGGCTGGTATTGTTCCACTTAATTTTTTTTCTTTAGGGCTAGTGTAGGGTTAATGTTTAGGAGGGTGTCTGTGTTTGAACTCACTCTCGATGTTTGACACTGTTTCAAACACCAAGTGTTAGCTGTTTTCCATTGATGTTCCCATTTCTCACACTATTTAGCGTGAGTTTTGGGTACAAAAACACATGAACGGTGGTCCACAAGTTGGATTCTGTGTTACAATGCTCATTGTGGTTCCTGTTGGTAGGGTTATTAGACTCCAACAGTACCACTGTGTGTGTACCATTCAGTATCCATTTTTGCCCTGCCGTTTTACCAGGGTTTATTAAATCGTGCCCCTTGTATCCTGGTTAGTTGTCAGATGGGAAGCCGACAAGGCAGCTAGCAACTTAGCCCTTTGAGTGCGGGGATACTTACTGCACAGACAACTGTGGCAAAATCCTCAATTCTCCAATCTCAGACAGGTGAATTTGTTTCTTTGAGCTCTGACAGCATAGCCAACTATTGTCACATTAAGCCAATTTCAATATACAAATGAGCAATAGGTGTAGGAGACACTGTAACATCATAAATTCAGTGAAGACATAGTGAATGGATGGTGATATAGGTTTATTTGAGGCATATTGACAAGGATAAAATGCATACCATGAGATGACTTTGAGTCCAATACACCACACCATCACCAGACTGGTGTGGTGTTAAATAGGTGTTAATAGGTTAAATAGTTTCATTATATTTTGTGTCCCACTTTAAAAGGTTAACATTTTCAGTCAGTTAAGAGCAAGTTCTAAGAAATCAATGGATAGCAATAAATATTAGCACCACTCCAGGAATCAACAGTTGACAGATATTTGTGAAACTATGAATAATATATAGATATAGATATATATACAGAGTGGCTGTTTTGATTGCAGAATAATGCTGCTTGTCATTTTAGCCAAAAGACCAGCAGATACATAGTTTAGTTTAGTAGATATTGATACTGTTATTTCTGAAAAAGTAAAAGTGAAAGTTTCTCTCGATGAAGTTTCATTCATATACTAATTAACCTTTGGCTGCATTTCATTAGTATAAAATAGCACGTGTCCCTGCACTCCGTAAGCTCACCTTACAGAAATAAAAGTATGACAATTTCCTCAACTATACTTCTGTTGGTCTTTTAGCTAACGTGATACATATTTTTTAAAGCTGTTTTGAAATATGCAGACTTATAATGAAAGTGAAAGGTCTATTTTAAATAATACAAGTAACTACATTTAACTCAAACTACTTGTCAGTGTGTAACAGAATTTTAGTAGTAAGTATATAACTACTTAAATTTAGTGTAGTTCACTTGGGCATCTGTTTGGCAACAACAATGTGCCCAGAATAAATATAATTGTTTTCTATGATGTAAATCATGTGGCTGATACAGCTGCTTTCATTTTCAGTATCAATGTTGCATTAAATCTTGCAACAAATTGGCTACAGCAAAATGACTAATGTGAACTATGCCTTAAAGTAGGTACATCAAACTCAAATATAGCCAAGAGCAGCATACTCAACATTTCCCTCCAAGGAGGGCCACAACTTTGTCTGCTATATCTAAAAGAGAGGCAACAGCTCATGTTGTAACCTAATATTTGTCTTACATTCCACAGATGATCTCAGCATGGAGTGGGAGGGTCTGACGGTCTGCACTGGTCAGTCATTCACTAGTGGTTACGATTAGCATTACAATTTCCAACATCAGTCACTTCCTTGCTGCATCTTTACCACATTCCTGTATAAAAGCAGTAAAGATGCAGCTTTCTGGACTTTTGTGCATTCACATGAGACAAGAGTCATTCATGAGAAATGCACCATAGCCCAGAATAGTACATTTTACAATGGGTAGAATCACCAAAGGAGATGCCTTTTAGCGCTATAATGTAGCAAGGTTTTCCTGCATTCCATTCTATCACCATAAATAAAAGTGACAAAATCATAAGGAAAGCATCTCAGGCTGGTAGCATAATGGTTTATCAAGGAAAATTAAACAGAGGGGTTCTCTCAGTGAGTAAATTCACTTCAGGATTTGTCTTCTTGTTATTTTGAACAGGGTACCCCAAGAAAGGAACTCAACTCTGATTTTATAATAAAGATCAAATTTTATTAGAAATAATATTGCAAAATATAGCACATATAGACACTGATGAAGTAGCATGCAGCTATGAAACATTACAAGTGTTCAGTCTTTCTTATATTCTTTCTTATATGACCAGCAGAGAAGCTGTATGGACTCTGCTGCTGATTCTGATACAGAGGTAGTCCACATTCTCCTGACCCAATGTACCCCAGTCCCCCTGAGATTGCACCTTGGGATGTAGGGAACTATATTAAAAATCTAGAACTATATTGCAGTATGAGCAGCACACATCAGCTGCCTGTGCCTGCTGCTACAGCTGCCAGTGTGCCTTCTTCTGAGGAGATGGCAGATATGACAGCAGGGAACCCTCTGCCACTCTTGTCATCCTTAACCAGTCCCATAGAGCAGCAAGAGACTAGTGGTGGTGATGAGAAAGAGGGTGATATTGGAAACCTGGTGTGGAGGAGAGTATGAGGGCATTTTTCGCAAAAAGCAACAAGGAATGGAAAAATGGGAGATGCAAATAGGGATGGGCATCACCGCCACGAGCAGCAGTAACATTCTGGAGTTTGCTACTGCTGTCATTAATGCTGCTGAGTCATAACAGTCAGATGTTCAGACCACAGTGGCCACCATGGGCAGATGTGTGCTTTAGTGGTGAAATGATGTTGTATGATTGATGTATATAGTTATGGTCAATATTCTAGGCACACTTAAATATTTTGTATATTATGTACAATATTTTGATCTGGTTACACTCATACATTTTATACAGAACAGCACAGGATAAAACAATAACAATAAAAATAGAAATGGGAGGAAATAGTATAAAAATGGAAACATTGCCATGACATGATTATTGGCACCCACTTGAAGAATTCAATGCAGTTTGAAAGAAGAACTAGAATGTCATTGCTGTGAAATTAGACTTACCTGTGATAAATTGTCAGTGCTCACATGTTTTAAATTAACCAATCAATAATGGCTTTAATGCTTAAAATGGCCACTTTTATTATTTGTTCCTTTTTCACAATGGTGAAGATAAGATAGCTGTCTGAGAGCATCAGAAATGCTATTATCACGAAACATAAGAATTCTAAAGGGTACAAAGCCATCTCCAAAGACCTTGGCATCCCTGTTTCAACAGTTTGCAATGTTATTAAGACATATGCTGCTCATGGAACTATCAAGAACCTACCAGGTTCTAGTGGCAAGAGGAAAATTGATCAGAGAACTCTTCGAAGGTTGGTGCGAACTGTGGAAAAAACACCAGGTAAGACATCAACACAGTTTAAGCCTGACGTTGAGCAATTCTGGGGTGATGGTTTCAACCCATACCATATGCCGCATACTAAATCAAGAAGGGCTTTAAGGGTGAAGGCCAAAGAAAACCTCATTGCTGAAAGCAAAACATAAAAAGGCACGAATGATCTTTTCCAAAACCTACCTAGTGAAACCTCAATCATTTTGGGAAAATGTTCCATGGACAGACGAAACCAAAGTAGAGCTCTTTGGCAATGCAGACCAGTGATATGTTTATAGACAATAAAGTGAAGCTTATAAGGAACACCCTACCTACAATTGAATATGGCAGCAGATCTGTAATGTTGTGGGGCTGCTTTGCTGCCTCTGGTACTGAAGGTCTTGAACTTTTTAAGGGAATCAGGAAATCAGAGGATTACCAAGGAATTTTAGAGTGAAATGTGCTGCCCAGTGTTAGAAAACTAGGTATGTGTCGAAGATCATGGGTCCTCCAGCAGGACAATGATCCAAAGCACACATTCAAAAGCACACTGAAAGCCTTTGGAGAGAGCTGTAATCTGCCATTGGGAAACGGAACCATGCAAAGATTCAAGACCTTGAACAAATTGCATGATTCATAGGGCTGAAAGCTAAACCAATTATTTGTATTAAAATATTTGGGTCTAATTTAAGCTTGCTTTGGTGGTAGATGGTAGCAACCTTTCAAATCCCTCCTTCTCAACCTCGGTACTGCTGTTAATAGTACATGTGCCAACTGTTTCCCGGTCATGTGTAGGTTTTTGTACACTTCTGCTAGCTAATTACTCAGATGATAGCAGATGTTGGTTCGTCTACCAACACTGCTGCTTGATAGCCGTATCCTATAGTAATTTACAATATACCCAGCTGCACTGAAAATACAGACTGCATGCTTACTGGTGAGCAGCTAAGGGTTTGCACAACAATATGCATCAGTGCTGGGCACATACACTGTTTTGTTTGCTAGTAGTCGATGGGGTAATTGTTTCTTCCTAGAAGGTAGCTAATCTTCAAGTATGCTATGGCCATCTCACATGCATTGGGACCACACCTAGGAGTTTGGGTGTTCAATTACCAACCCATGTTCTGAGAGCAAGCCCCATAGAGATGTGCCACCACCAGCACCACTACCACCACCACAAATGTGACATTGAAGCCCCAGAGACACATTAATTTTTTTGTCATATGATGATGACGACATGTGTTTGGAAATATGTTGGGATGTTCTTGTTGATGTCATTGCTGCTGTTCTTTTTCACTTTGATTCCTTCCAGTTTTTTTGGCTTCAACTTTCTCTCTCTTATCTTCCAAAATGTAACCCTTCGCTCAGTCTTTAAGCTTATCATTATATTCTCTGACAGAATCCAATTCCTCAGAGAGGGAGGCTGCTGCTCCTAATGCCTTGTCACAAATTGATCACACTATGGCAGAATGTTTTTTAAAGCCAGGGTCCAGCAAAGTAGCAAGACTGTATTCCAAATTGCTTTTAATGGACACTATGCAAAGATTCTGTTCAAAGCATGGTAACATGTAATTTCATATCTGTGTTATTGTAAGATTCATCAGCCATGCTCTTTACTTTTTTATGCAGTAAATATAAAAGTATGATAATCTTACTAATTCCTGCTCATACACAACTAATCAGCAAGGTGGTCTCCTCCTATAGTTCAGTGGCTCAAATAGGTCATACATTAATTTCCATTACCCAGGTGACAAAGATGCTTCTTCCAAAGTCTTCCAGTTTTGCATTGTATACTCACTAATGGTGTTATTTTGCACAACAAACACTCTAGCATGTACACTGTGGAATTCCACCTGGAAGTGACCACCATTTTCAGTTGGTGACGGGGCAGGTTGTGACATACTTGTATGGAATATGATTCATTGTGAGCAATGTAGGACTGGTTAAAATGGTCCCAGATTTTCCAGGTGATATTCAGCATCTCTCTGAGGGTTCCAGATTCTGAGAGGAATCTAGTCACAACTAACTTTAAGACATTGGCAAAGCAGGGTGTGTGCACCAAATCATCTATTCTTAAGACAGCTATTGTGTGAGCAACTATCAGCAGACAGAAAAACAGCTTTCAAGGAGCAGGATACAAGCCATTTCTCTATCACCTGCTCAAATTTATTTAACACATCAATGACTTGTTGAATTGTCTCTCCAAACAATGCATGCACAAAGTGGTGTGTCAAAGGCATGGGCTACCCTGAAACTGTCCTTTTATAACACTACTAGAACTATAGACAAGCTTACAGCTGTGGTCTGATGCTGCAAGTTAATTTGTGCCCACTTGTGGGATGGAAACCAGTGAGCAGTAGCAGTCATGTAGTCTGTACTCTGCCCACTTGTCCACATTTCTGTTGTCAGTTGAATTTATTTTTACATGTGAGGTTTCCAGCCCTTTTCCCGCCATACCAAACACCTGCTTGTACAATTCTGGCACAGCTGTCATTGGAAAATAACTACAGGATGGACCATGCCATCAGAGTACAATACATGACATCAGTTCTTTAAAACCTCAGTTTTCTATAAAATAGTAAGGCAGCATTTCACTTGCTTGGCAACTTTCCCATTCCACAGGTGTACTTTGGTATTATTTTTGTGACATTTTTGGCCCCATCCCAATAACTCAGCAAGCGTGAGTTGGCAGTACATGGCAGGGGAACTATCTAACGTCATTCCTTTTACAATATGATTTGTGGACTGGGTGGGGGTGGCGGTATGTGTCGGCACTCTATGATTATTATCATCTCCTATAACTAACTCAGAGTCATACTCCTCTACAGCAAGAGCTATAGGTGTTATTTCAAATGTATGAAATCTTGGCACACTCTCTGACACATCAGCATCACTTCTATTATGTTTCCTGGAGCCCTGGAACTTTTATGAGTGTTTCTGAAGCTGTGGTACCTCTGACATGTTAATGGTGTGTATTCCAGTCAGTCCTGTGGTTGTGCTTCAGGTGAGATCTCAGTAAGGAAGTGCCTTTGTGTAAGCCTGGTTGTGTAATAAACATACGCATATACACAGCTAAAACAGTATACGGAGAAATTACTACCATCTCTGTTCGGTTTGATATAGATGCAGTCACTTTTCAATCCAGGAACAAAAATCTCCAAAAACTGCAAGCTTGATTTTCATCCAAGATATTCTAATAATTAATTAAAAAATAGGATTTTAGTCTTACCTGTTAAATCCTTTTCACTTAGTCCATACAGGTTACTGGTACACTGGGAGGCGATCCGCCCCTTTAAGTAGGCAGGAACATTCTCTAAATGAATGCAGGGGGCGGAGCCTCCCCTCCCTCTTAGGCTGCACCTCAGTCAGAACAAGCCAGAATGATTTGAGACACTAACACTGACCAGAGATAGGAGAGAAGAAGAAGACCCCTGTGAGCATGCCCCAAAGGACTCGCACAGAATGCCACAGGAGAGCCAAGCATGGTCCCTTGACAGGGTGGGAGACCAGTAACCTGTATGGACTAAGTGAAAAGGATTCAACAGGTAAGACTAAAATCCTATTTTCACTGTCGTCCAATACAGGTTACTGATACACTGGGATGTCCAAACATTGAGTTTTCCAGAGGCGGGAAGAAGGCAAGGACCAGTCACAAGGCCCCCAGAGTCACCAGAACCTCTATGAACCCACCGGTCATAGATCCCAACAATCAGAAGTGTCAACGGACACCAACTAGGGGCAAGAACAGACCCCAAGAACAAAACACAGCACACTGAACCAGAGCCAACAGGGCTCAACAGTAAGGAAGCACTGAGAATCTCAGAAGAAGAAGATCCTAGACAGGCAAAACTGCCTCCAGGACCTTTCTCCCAAAGCTGGCATCAGCCTAGGCCAGCACATCCACACGGTAGTGCTTTGAAAACGTGTGCACAGAGGACCAAGTGGCCGCCCGGCACAGCTGATCAGCAGACGCTTGATTCTTATAGGCCCAAGAGGCCCCAATTGATCTGGTAGAATGAGCAGTGACCCGAAAGGGCACATGTTTATTCCGCAATTCGTAAACCTTACGAATAGTAGATTTTATTCAAGATGCAATTGTCACCTTGGATGCCGGTCTCCCTGCCCTATGCCCCTCAGGAATTACAAACAGAGCGTCAGACTTCCTGATAGACTCAGTGCGATGAACATAAAATTTGAGACAACGCACTACATCCAATAAATGGAGATCCCTCTCCTTATCAGAGGAAGGGTTAGGGCAGAAGGAGGGCACCACAATCTCCTGATTGATGTGAAATTCAGAGACAACCTTAGGCAAAAATTCCTTGGAAGTGCGAAGCACAGCCTTCTCATTGGGGAACACCAGATAAGGTGGTTTGCAAGGCAAGGCTTGTAATTCTGCCACCCGGCGAACTGATACAATATCCAAAAGGAAGGCCATCTTCCATGTCATAAGGTGCAAAGGAATAGTAGCCAAGGACTCAAAGGGGGATCGTTGGAGAACCCCCAGAAGTAGATTAAGGTCCCACTGAGGAGCCGGACTCTTGAAAGCGGGACGAACATGAGCCACACCTTGGAAGAAAACTTTGACGTCAGGAATAACGGCAATGCGCTCCTGGAAAAAGACAGAGAGCGCTGAAGTCTGAACCTTGAGAGAACTCAAACTGAGTCCATTATCAACACCATCCAGTAAAAAGGCCAGGACAGTAGGAAGATGAAAATCATGCGATAGATCCCTATCAGCACACCATGCAACAAAAGTCGACCAATCTCGGTGATTGATCTTAGAAGATACAGGCTTATGAGCGCGTAGCATCGTAGACACCACAGAAGAGGAAAAACCCTTTTTCCTCAAAATTGAGGATTCAACCTCCAAGCCATCAAATGAAGACGATGAACATCCTCCTTCCACAGGTAGCCTTGTAGCAGAAGATCTGGACGAGACGGAAGCGGAAAGGGCTCCGCTACGGACATTGCCATCAGATCCGGATACCAGGACTGACAAGGCCAATATGGAGCTATTAGAATAACTGGACAACGCTCCATCTTCAGCTTCTGAATGACTCTGATCAACAGTGGAAGAGGAGGGAAGATGTAGGCTAGGGAGAATTCCCAAGGGTTTGACAAGGCGTCCACTGCCAGGGCCAGTGGATCCCTCCACCAAGAGCAGAACACTGAAACCTTCCTGTTGTGTCTGGTTGCCATCAGATCCACCACAGGAACCCCCCACATCTGAGTTAGAAGGTGAAACACCTCTGGATGAAGAGCCCACTCTCCGCTGTCGACTGTGTGACGACTGAGAAAGTCTGCCATGACGTTGTCTACGCCTGGAATGTGTACCGCTGAAATGATGGGAACATGAGCTTCCGCCCAAGACAAAATGGCCTTGACCTCTAACCAGGCGGCGAGACTTCTTGTTCCGCCTTGCTTGTTGATGTAAGCCCCTGCGGTGGCGTTGTCGGACTCTACTCTGACTGGACAACCCTCCAGTTGAGATTCCCAATGTCTCAGGGCAAGGAAGATGGTACGTAGTTCCAGAATGTTGATGGAGAGGAGAGATTCCTCCAATCCCCACTTCCCCTGGGCACTGAAGCGACCCAACACTGCCCCCCATCCCAGGAGGCTGGCATCCGTCGTGACAGTGGTCCAATAAGGGATCTGGAAGGATCTCCCTTTCAGGAGATGAGACAGATCCAACCACCATTCCAAGCTCAACTCGACATGAGGAGGTAGAGAGACGGATAGCTGCAGATGGTCTGGACGATTCCTGCACGTCTGGATCACGAACCTCTGAAGTTCCCTGGTGTGTGCCATAGCAAATGGCACCGCCTCTATTGTGGAAATGAATTTCCCCACCAGAGAAGTCAATTTCGGCACTGGAATCCGCTCGAGAGCCAGAATCTTTGATACTCGGAGAGCAATCTGATGAGCCACCTCCTCTGGTAGAAACACCATGCACCGCTGAGTGTCGAACAGGAGACCCAGGAAGATTATCTGTTGAGATGGAACCAAGTCTGACTTGTCCAGATTCACAATCCATCCATGGCGAGTGAGTGTCTGAATGCAAGCCTGAACCTGCTGGTGAAGGATCTCCGCTGATGAAGCTTTCAAGAGTAAGTCGTCCATGTAGGGAGTCACTCTGATGCCATCCCGATGGATTACTGCTATTAAAGCTCCCAAGACTCGCTGAAAAACCTGCGGAGCTGTTGTCAGTCCAAAGGGAAGAGCCGGGAACTGAAAATGACCTCTGTGGCAGGCAAACCTGAGATACCACCTGCTCTCTAGATGGATAGGGATGTGCAGATATGCATCCTGAAGATCCAGGGAGGCAAGGAATTCCCCCGGAGACATAGCAGCTATCACAGTTCGCAGAGATTCCTGTCGATAGTGGGTACTCACAACAAAGGAATTGAGATCTTGAGGTCCAAAATAGGACAAGCTCCACCGTCCTTTTTGGCCACAACGAACAGGTTGGAATAAAATCCTGAACCTGTGTCCTCTGGAGAAACTGGTTCCAGGACTTCTTTGTCCAAAAGATCCTGAATCGCGTCGTCGAATAGACGCCTTTTTGAGGGGTCCTGAGAAGGACGAGTAAAATGGAATCGAAAGGGAGGAAGAGAAAAGAAAGGGATCCTGTATCCCTCTGACACCACCTGAAGAACCCAAGGGTCCGACACTGACTCCTCCCAAATCCGGCGAAAGATGTGAAGACGCCCACCTACAGCCAGATGCGGACCCGGGTTCGGCGAGTCATGCCGAAGCGGTCTTGGAAGCCTTGGCCTTGGGGGCAACTTTGGGCTTCCAGGACTGTTTGGGCTTGGAGGAGGTGCACGGAGCAGGCGGAACCGCCTGGGACGCGGGGCGTCTCAGTTTGGAAGGAACGAAAGGACCGATAGCATTTAGCTGGGAATTTCTTTTTAAAGACTGAGGGTAGAAGAATACTTTTACCTCCAGTAGCCTCGCTAATCAGTTCCTTTAGCTCAGATCCAAACAGGGAAGTCCCTTGAAAGGGCAAAGAAAGCAAAACTTTCTTGGAAGCGGTGTCAGCAGACCAAATTTCTAGCCAAAGAGCGCGTCTAGCCACCACAGAAGAAGTGGAGGCCCTCACCATCATGCGAACTGCGTCAAAAGGAGCGTCAGAAACATAATTCTGAGCTTCAGAAATATTAGCAAGGAGTTGCAACTGCTCTGACACTGGCGCATCTTGGCGAACCGCCACAGTAAGCTGTTCAGTCCAGACCGCAATGGCCCGGTTAACCCATGCCACAGCAAAGGTTGGACGCATGGCAGTACCAATAGAGACAAAAATAAACTTAAGACAAGTCTCTAACTTTTTGTCCATCCAATCCTGTAAAGCAGAAGCATCAGATACAGCCAAAGCAGTAGATTTAGACAACCTAGAAACTGGAGCATCCACCTTAGGAGGATGAACCCATTTAGCCAGTTCAGTCTCAGGAAAAGGATAAAGTTTGACAAACTTTTTTGAGACTGAAGAGTTCTTATCAGGATTTTTCCACGCATCAGAGACTAAGCGTTCAAGAGTAGGATTAGTAGGAAAACATGTAACAGCCTTAGAAGGTTTCTGAAACACGTCCGTTGGGTCAAGAGTAGATTCCTGACACAAGGGAAGATTGAGGGTGGTCAGCACAGTCCTGATCAAACCCTCAGCAGAGAGTTCAGGATCACATTCAAAAGGGTCCCCAGCCGATCTGGTAGACTCAATGACTGTACCATCCTCAACATCAGAATCCTGCAACAATTCTTCCTCAGAAGAATCAGAGATGTCAGGAGCTCCCTGTGGCTTGGGCAGGGAGGTCCTGACAGTGGAGAGGGTCTGCCATACTTGAAGAGCCCCCTAAACCTGAGAGGGAAAGAGCTGAAGAGTGGATCTGAGATCCCTAGTTGCAGCCTTGATCTCTTTCACCCATGTTGGCTCAATAGTGTGACTGGAAGGCCCTGGGTTGCTGCCATGACCTTCCGCTCAAGTTGGGCATAAATAACCAGAAAATTCTCTAGGTAGCCCTGAGTGACAGGAGGAGCAAAACGCAATGGGGGAGACAGATACCCCAGCCTCCTTCGTCTTAGGTCTAGTCCCAGGCTCAAGTGGAGTAGACATGCTCACAGCGTCAGATATACCCCACAGATAGGAATCACCCAATTAAAGTGTGAAAGATTAAATATTCACCCCAGAAACATTTAAAACTAAACTTATCTGGCAAGCGAAGGGTTAATCAGCAGAGGAGAGAGAGAAGGTCCAGTCCCTGCGTAGTATACTCGATGAGAAGAACTCACAAAATGGCTGCTGCGACGGGAGCCAATCAGAAAAAGGGCGCGAACCGAGCGCTCAAAACAGTGCCCGAAGCCCCCCGAGTCCCCCAACACACTCAAACATACAACCGGATGATAGAGCAAGGGAAGACAAATAAAATGAGCCCTCTCTGAAATCGCTATGTGAAGCGGTTCCAGAGATACGTCCCACACAATGTAAGCCCATAGAGAGTAAAGGAGCAATGGCATCTATGCGGGAAAAGCGCGCTTAAAGGCGCGGAACATTATTTCTATTAAAATTTTCTCTTAAAGTAAAAGTTCCATAACACATAGCAAACATATGTACTATGAAAGCAAACATTACCCAACCAAGGCAAAAGTTGAAAATGCCCATAAAACTGGAAAACCCAGCAGAGAAAGGGTTAAATCACACATAAACTGCTCCAAAACGCAGACATACACATATACAATGCATTAGCAAGATATATAAAAACACCCAATGAGTGCTGGAGTGCACAATGAGAACTCCCAAGTACAAGCCCAATGAAGGGACCTTCGGCACTGAAAGGGTGGCTCACCTTTCTGCAGGAATTCTGTCTTCAGGTTACCAAGATAAGAAAAGAATTACCACAGAGGATAATCCCCAGGGAAATACTTGAAATCAAGTTATTCCCTCATCAGGGCAAAAGGTCCACCAGAAGTACCCTGGAAGCTGTGCTATCCACTTTAAAGAGGGCATTTGACAGCCTTGGTAACCCGCCTAATGGTGGTATTCCATATTTGTAAAAATAACAAAGAAACTAAAACTTGAAGAGAGCTGTTCTCTGCCTGGTGTGAACACACCGAGGAACAAATCATTTTGGCTTGTTCTGACTGAGGTGCAGCCTAAGAGGGAGGGGAGGCTCCGCCCCCTGCATACATTTAGAGAATGTTCCTGCCTACTTAATGGGGCAGATCGCCTCCCAGTGTACCAGTAACCTGTATTAGACGACAGTGAAACAATTATAATATATTCCACTGGCACTGCTAAACATTACACAGCTAAACACTGCTTCCTCAGGCTTTGTTACCTCTTCTTCTGACTGTTGAAGTAGACAGTGTCAGATGAACTTGTCTGTCTGTTGAGTGTCACTCTGCTAAACATTATGTCAGTCAGTGACAGAGACTCAGACAGACCAGGAAGGAACTTTGATCACAGCTGATCAGTAACACAAGATTTTGGTGTATTTTGGGTAAACCCCCTTTCTCCCTTCACACTCCACAGAGCCCCCCAGACTCCCGTAACAAAGAGAATAAATTGCCTGCCCACAAAATTCTCTGAACTACACTCCAACTTCACCTTATTTGCCTATCCTAACTATCTCAAAAATGGTGATGCTTTCTCTACCTCTCACAAATACAGAATGACATGCTGTGGGAACCTAACACCCATTTTGTTTTTTTAGAAAATGAAGGAAATCATACAATGTGTATGGTGGGAGGAATTCAGTCTTACCATTGATTTCAAAGCAATGAGCTAGGTGTGAAAAACCTTGGGGAGAAGTGCCATTTTTCACCTGTTTTGCTTTTGAGGCAAAAAAATGTGCCCATCCTGACCTATTTCCTAATATGTCATTGTGACACCAACTTGTGGTTAAAGCCAGGGCCTGACATTATATACTATAAACTCATACTATATGTTAGTATTACAACCTTTGATTTGAACTATTGGTGAGGGAAACAAAATGTCTGATCCTAGAATATTCACTCTTACTATATGCCCTGTCTTTATTTGTACTTTAACCCCTTAATGCCCGCTTGACCATCACATTGTTTTTGCATTAAGGACCGGTGACAGTCACAGCATGTCACATACATTTTACTTAGAGCGCTCCTCCGGGAGCACTGTAAGTAAAAATGGGGAGTGAAACTGATTTGGAGCGGTCTCTCTCAGTCCCCAGCGTGGCACAGGTCACGTGTGTACGTCAGAAACATCAAAGTGGTCCTTAAGGTAATGTTAGTTACCAGGACCGTAGACCTTAAGGGGTTAATTGGAAGATAAGCACTGCAGCTTGGGTATTAGAGCAGAAGACAATCATCCAGTCTGCCCATTTCCAGTTCTAATTAAAATATACATTTCACATACATCTCTTTATAGACATGTACTATATATCATGAATTTCTGAATTTCCATACAGTATTAGTCTTTAACGCCTATGCTGAGAAGCTATTCATTGCTTCTATCAACTATTCTGTAAATTAGTACTTAAGTATATTATTTTTGAGTTTTTCTCCCTCTAACTTTAGATCATGTCCTCTTGTTCTAGGATTCCTGTTTTCCTTAAATATCCTGGTGCAATTTGTCATGAAGACCCTGCACCATATTAGTGGCTCTTCTTTGAACTGACTCCAAATTACGAAAATGAAATTAATTAAAATTTCCCCTGATGAATTCTTATACGGAAATGTGTTTGATTTAAAATCACCTGGTTAAAAACAAAATGTTTTTGCCTAATCAGGTGACTTGGAAAATCCCCTTATTCCCTTCTGCTCTCTATACCTTATTCATTTGGGTTCTTATTTTGAATTTATACATTATATGATATATTCTATCACTGCAAGCTTCTTTTCGTCTTCGCTTTTCCAATTTATTAATTTCCTTTTAGAGATGTGGCTTCTGGTGAGGCAATACCACTCATCTATAGAATGGCATTAGCACTTTTCTCTTTCTGCAGCAATTTGTCTCTTCCTATACATTCCAGTATCTGGTTACCTTTTCCCACAGCTTTTCTTCATTGCTTGCCTACCTTTGTGTTATCTGAAATAATAACTTCCAAGTCCCTCTCCTCATGTGTTTGTCAGCAAACTACCATTAAACTTGTTTTCCACCGCTGGCTCTCTGTATCCTAAATGCACTTTTCAACATTACTATTTAGTTCCCTATCTCTTGTCCATTACTCCAATTTTCCTAAATGATTGTGCATTTGTTCTATTACTCCTCTCGAGTAAACCATATTTTTGCATCATCTAAAAAATGGCAAACCTTTCACACCTAGTATAAATTTTAGATTGAAGAGGTCCTAGCACTGACACTTGTGGCTCTAGTAATGAGTCTTTCAATTAAATGCATTCCTTTGACTATGATATACTGTCATCTGTCCTTCATCCAATTTCTTACACAAACAGCTACATTTGAGTGTGATCCAAGCTATGCATCTTATTAATCAGACTCTGGGATAGTGTCAAAAGCTTTGCTAAATTCCAATGATGCTACATTTATTGCTCCACCCCTGTCTATCAATGATTACTATAATAAATACATTATTCTAGAATTGCTTGGCAAGATATTCCTGTCCTAAAACCATGTCATCCCAGATCTTGCATATAATTAGATTTCAAATATGCAACAATTCTTCCTTTCAGTAACATTTCTATTATTTTCCCAACTACATATATTAGACTTATAGGCCTGTAATTGCTAGAGTCCTCCTTACTGCCTGTTTTTGTGTAGAGGCACTATATTGGCAATTTTCCCATCATCCAAAACCATTCCTGTCAACAGAGAAAGTCTGTATGGATCATAATTGTAAATGTGTTAGGCAATTTTAATATAGTATTTTGAGTCATACAGATTTTCTTGTGTGTTGAATACACATATTAGGAATCCATCCCGACTCACTATTTGGTTAATCCAGTGGCTTCCTGGGAAGCTGGAAACCAGTGTACCTGAGACACACCAGCACTGGGGTATTGTCTATTGTCTGCCCTCACGTTGTGGAGGCCAGTTTTAAGCCTATGAATATTGTGAGTACTATTTTTATCACTGTGGTGTTTGGTGAAGGCACAAGAGAAAATGAGAAATATTACTCATAGACTGTGTGTGCATCTTCTCTTCTTTTTTTACTTTGTGGTGATTTAGTGGGATTAACCTAACCATCAGAGGTTCAGCTGACCCAGGCTGTGGAAAAAGTCAAGGCACTAATGTTTTCAAGATTCTGGACTAATTACAAGAGTGGTGACTATTATTTTAATTTTATTTTTAATTATCATAAAATTTTTATATATTTTCTATCACACATTGTATCTATAATCAAAAGGAAGCACAAAAGAGAACTATCTAAAAGAAGTGTTTATTCAGAGCTTTGTACACAACAAATACAGAATAAAACTTACAGTGTTCCTGTATACAAAGAGCACTTATCTCTCTCCCTTTATAGACCGCCTCCTCTATTTAGTCCCAGTCCTCTCTCTCATCATAGATGATTTTCTTGATGCACCAGCCCTTCTGCTCCATGGTACTGTTTCATCCAAGGTAACAAATCACAGGATGGCAATGGGGCACAAGGACAATCTCAGCTAACCTCCAGACCCTCCACACAGATGTCCTTGGTGGTTAATACTGCTCCAGTGCACCAGGTAGCTGCAAGGTGTGTTCTGTGAATGCCAAAGGGACATGTAGGAGGTGTGACCTGTAGAGAACTACTCACTATCAGAAGACTGGATTTTCTCATTAAGTATAGTACACTTGTTTATTAATCTTTACTTTTACAGCTGCAATCATTCTAAATTGCATCCCTTTCCTACTGCAACATTGTGCAACAAAGTTTCTGCCACAGTCACCCATGTAAACTCAGCCTAATACTACAGACATGTTCAATGTTACCGCTGTAACATCATGCAATAAAGTAACTTAAAAAAGCACTCATGTGAACCAAAAACAACCCATTTGGAATTCAGAAAAAAAAGTAAATTAAGCAACAGCTTTCATGCATACGTTGCACACACTCAAATCAAATAGCACATGTGTTCAGCATACAATACACACTAACAAACACCTAATACTATAATTTATCAAACATTCCTAGAGCAGAAGTTCACAGCTCAGCCCAGAAGGGCCACTGACATGTCACAGTTTAGGAATTTCTTTTATTAACACTTTTAGATTAGCTTTGTTCTCTAGTTTCTCAACTCCAGTCTTTAGAAACCAGTAGTTTCACTTCAGGTTTTAAAGAAATACTAACACTACCTCACCCTGTGCAGATAATCCATATGGCCTTTAAGAATAAGTTCCGAGTTGATTGGTTCTGCTAAATTAATTTTTAATTAGCATGTGATCTCATGCTCACTGAGGAACACATGAATTCTATACGACTGAAGGAACCCAAACGTCTCTCACCGAAGAGGAAGCTTTCTGCGGAAGGAGTTGAGTCCTGCAAGAAAGGACCATGTCTGCTTCCATGGACATGATATCCAATGTTAATTATAGAGCCAATTCACATAACTATTCATAGCAAACAGGAATTTCTAGTCAAATTAAGGTAAGTGGGGGTTTATTATTAGGAGGCATTATTATTTGTTTAAGGAAAACTCTGCCTGAGCACAGGTTTATTAATGTGTCTCATTCATTTAGCTAAGTTCACATGTACTTTCAGGCAGATATATTCCTTTGGCAGAGGTCAGTGATGCCATTAGGAATCTAGGGCCCAGTAAAAGCATGAAACCAAGCCCCACCCCACCCCATGTGTTTGCACTGCAGCCTGGAAGTATATGTAAAGACACACTACTTGGAACTGCTCCTCTATTAATTATGATAAGAACAGAGAACGCCAGAGGTGTGCTCCAGTTCTCTGCTACACTACCTACAGAATATACTTTGAATTGGGTACACCAGGAGATCCTCCAAAATCGCGATCGGCCAGCTTCATCATGTGGGGGCCCCTTTTGATACAGCCCCACTAGATCATCCAAATGGATTCTAATGGAACATGTTTCTAAATATATTGAATAATGCATAAGATGGCCCTTAAATAAAGCTGCCAAGAGTAAGTTACAGGTGGAATGCCCAAGACATTCTATACAAAGCAAAATGTGTACTTCACACCCTCATTGTCCAGTATTTGAGTAAATTGGGGAAGGATACTAAAAAAAGGAATAGACAGCTCCTTTAAGGCATGCTAGGTAAAATTATTAGACATTTTGGATCTTTAGCAAAAATGTTTGATTTGACTGAAATGGCAGTATCCACTAATTCACATATTGCAGTGCTGCACTGGTTCCTAAATAAGCCTGCAATAAGAAAATGTAACAAGTGTCCAGTCTTAAAATGGCATTCTAGTGAAAAAAGTGCTAGAGAAACCTCTAACACATAGCTTCATAACGCACCTGAGACAACTCTAGCATCCAAGGAAACAGTGATAGGCAAAATATGGGCCTCAGACCAGATCTGGCTTGCAAGCCAATTTTATCTAGCCTGTAGGTCTGGCTGGCTGCACACATACAGAAGAGTTGCTATACTAAGAAAATACAACCTCTAACTTTTTCTGATATATTTTACCACAAAGCACAAAACTGATATGATGTATCATTCTAATAGTGCAGAGATCCAGAAATGACACATACTTTGTGATCAGTGGTACATGGCACTGCCAGACTTAACCCTCTGTGAGTTTCATTCCTAACACACAGACACACAACTAGCCATGCATACCCCCCTCCAAATATATTTTGAAAGGATATGTGGCCCTTAGGTTAAAATAATTGCAGACCCCTGGGTTAATGGGATAGAGTAAGTTACATGAGCAATGTACAAAGGTCTTTTTAGCAGTACAATTCTTCGTGTTCCTGCAGTATCTTGTTATAAAATTTCTCTTGAAAACTAGGACTAAATCTTGACCTGCTAGAGATTTATCACTGTGAAAAATGTATAGCTCTGTCTTACCCTGAATACCTGACATTTCTAGAGCTATTCTTGGCACATTTCCCCATTCTTTCATTTAATTTCAATATCCCCTATGTTACATCCAGGGGCTGTCTTCTGGGGGGCAAAACAACCCATAAGAATATGATATCCCTTTTATTATCATTATTATTATTTAAAGAAATGTACCATACAGGTTAACTGCATACCAAAAGGTATTACAGCTCACAATTGCATTTTTTAGGGTCAGTTTCTTTTTTTTGCCATTCAAAAGTGGTGCTTTTGTAACAGCAGCAGTCTATAGAGCCGAGGCCTATCGTCAGTGACAAAATTGTCCATAGAAAAAGGAACATCACTACCCTTAAATGTCAGGCCATAAAAATACTGTAATCAAAAAAATGTATGTTTCAGCTGTAAACACTTTGGAATGAAGCAGCACCCAGCAGTGGGATTTTCCTTGTTTTAGTTACCCTTTGAGTGCAGTGGGTTGCGTACCCCTCAGGCACTCAAAGGGTTAATACAGTGGTTCTCAATCTTTATTGTTCGGGGCACCCTTAACACATAATCTAGAACATTCAGAGCACCCCTAACATATTTAATGTACTTTATCAAGGGCATAATGAAGGGTACAATACATAAATATACAGTTATTATTAGGTCTTACAATCATAGTAACAAAACTAAAGATATTGTACAGAACAATTTATTTTAACCCCTTAGTGACGGCCGCGTGCAGACGCGGCCGTCACTTAACGTCCGTCTAACATTTTTTTTTATTTTTTTTAAATAATCCGGAGTCCCCGAACGGCGCGCAGCCGCGCGGGGAGCCGGATTTCCGGGACGTACATGTACGTCCTCTGTCACTAAGTGACAGCCACACAGGACGTACATGTACGTCCTGTGTCATTAAGGGGTTAATCTTTATTAAAAAGTCAATTTTTGTTAGTCTTCATAGAAAATGTGGGGCACCCTAAGATGATGTCCCTGGCACACCAAAGTGCCACAGCACCCTGGTTGAGAATCACTGGGTTAATATAAAAAGTGAATATCTTATAGAGGAGATTAGCATAATTTTCTCTCTTTCATCCTGCAGAATACATTGTTCGTCTTGATCTAGAAGGATTTCTTTATAAGCTTTGATAGAATCTGTTCCAAGAGAGAAATGCTGATCATGTCTTGGTACACATAGATCATGCTTTGGCATAAGTCAGACATTTTATACTTAAAGTCAGAGTCTTGAAATGTAGCAAGAATGTGTTCCTCAATGCTTTTTATAGGTACTATTCTAGGATCCTGCTCAAATCATGCTAACATTTCTGTCTCCAGTTGGTTCATATTTGTGTTGCCATTATGAACGGAATTGTCAGCCATGCTCTTTAGTTTTTTCTATCATAAATAAGTGGAAGAACCAGCACAACTAACCAACAAGGTGGCCTCCCTAAAAGGCTTCAGTAGCTCACAGAGGTCTGGCATAACCTGCCATTGACCAGTTGATAAAAAAAAACCTCCAAAGCCTCCCAGTTAAGCATTGTATATTTGATGATGGTCTAGTTTTGCTCAAACAGGTATTCTAGCATGTATGTGAAATTCCATCCAGTAGGGACCTTCATTTTCAACTGGTGATTTCACAGGTGGTTACAGACTTGTATGGAATGTAATAAACTGCAAACACTGTAGAATCGGCTAAAAGGTGCACAGATTTGTGGGTGATATTAAACATTGCCCTGAAGTTCTGGGATTTTAACAGGAAGCAAGTGACTTAGATTGAGAACATGCACCATGTCTGCTATTCTCAGGGCAGCTCTGATGTTGGAGCCATTGGCAGCAGAACCAAAGCCATCTTTCAAGCAGTGGGATACTAGCATTTGTCTGTCAATTTATGCTGTTTCTTTAAGACATCTACAGCTTTGTGGGGCTGTCTTTCAAAGCTCTCCATCTAAACTGAATGGGAGATGGTGGTCACATATCAATGAAAAGCCCAAAAACAAACCTACATAAGTATGTACTACAGCTCTTATGTAAGATAAGGGACATATAGCCCACATACAGTATCAGCAATGCTTACATAATGGTCTTAAAGTTAACTGCAATATAAAACCTCATATTGTAAACCTTGGAGGACCCCACCCTGGAGAGCCTGAACGCTCATAGAAAATGGCATAAACTAACATATAATCTGGACCTTCACGGTAAATGTAAAGCACTTTCAAAATATTGAGCTGTATTAATTAGTTATTAAAGGGATAGTAACCCTCCCCAACAACTTGACGTGAAAATACAGCGAGCATACAAACATACCGAATGCACTTAGTCCCATCTCTCAAACCGTTATGGTTTGAGAGATGTAAGGCAAGACAGACCTCCGCTCCCTCCCCCTTCTCATACGTCCGCTGTATAGCGGACGTCATGAGATCCGGTTTCCAGCACCAGACGGCGGCTCTGCAGGAGCGCTGTCATCTAGATACCTGCGTATTATTATTTCATAGGTATGGTCTAAAACATGTGCCTGGCTTGCAAGCACATGTTGTAGACCATTCCTATGAAGTAATTATACAGAGGTATCTAGATGTCAGAGCTCCTGCAGAACCGCTGAAAGTTGGCCGACCGGATTCTGCTTCTGACAGCTTTACAGCTCATCAGGCAGAAGGGGGAGGGACCAGAGGACTGTCTTGCCTTACATCTCTCAAACCATAACGGTTTGAGAGATGGGACTAAGTGCATTCGGTATGTTTGTATGCTCACTGTATTTTCGCGTGAAGTTGTTGGAGGGGTTACTATCCCTTTAAGATGTTTACTAGACGCTTAGTGGATGAGGCCAACAGCATGTCATCTAAGCACAAAACCCACTCAAATCTCTCAAATAATGAAAGAATGGCTTTAAAAACCTTGGTGAATGATGATCAGATAGCTATTAGGCCAGCAGATAAAGGCAGAATGGTTGTTATTCTGAACTATAATAATTGCAGGAAAGAGATTTTACATCAACTGGCTGATACTAGCACATATGCTAAACTACCCTCTGGTCCAACATCAGCACTATAGGTTTTGCTCTAGGACAAGGCTGGATAGACAATTGACGATCGTTATTCTGAACTATAATAATTGCAGGAAAGAGATTTTACGTCAACTGGCTGATACTAACACATATGCTAAACTACCCTCTGATCCAACATCAGCACTCTAGGTTTTTCTCTAGGACAAGGCTGTATGACAATTCTTTGACACAATATCTTACTGTCAGTACCCAGTATGCCCTATTATCTACATCCTCTCTAAAATCTATAAGTCTCTCATAAATCCTCCAGGGAGGCCTATAATTTCTGCATGTGGCACACTACTCCAACCAACATCCACCTTTCTTGATGTCCTTCTGCAACCTTGTGTTTACAGTATGGATTCATATTTGTGTGAAATAACACTTTTTTTACAGCTCATTCTGCCTATTGGTCACCTCACTGAAACTGACTTGCTGGTGACCATGGATGTTGACATTGTCATTCCTCATGAAGCGGGGTGGAGGCTGTGAGACAGGCCATCATCAACTCAGAAACAAAACCTGATGTCGCTATTGAATTCCTGGGTGAATTACTCTCACAAAAACTTTTTTTCTCTTTGAAAGTATCTTTTATATTCAACTTACTGGTACTTTAATGGGCTCTAATATGGCCCCTGAATATGCCAATTTATACATGCTCTTATATGATCAGACTCATTTGCAACCTGAGCATATCATCTTTTGCAAACTCTACATAGATGACTTATTTCTCATCTGGCGCCGGGGCGGAGTAGCACACATTGAATGGACCAGTAAGCTTAACTCTTCGACTTCACCCATACGCCTTAAAATGACCTATAGTGCTACTATGGTTGACTTCTTAGATTTGAGAATATAATGTCAGGGCTCTAGGCTCATTTGCACATTTTATAGCAACCCTACAGACCATAACTCAATCCTGCATGCTAAAAGCTGCCATCTGACATCACTCAAAAGGGGTGTCCCATATGCCCAGTTTCTCAGGGTCATCAGAAATAATTCTGATGACACTGGCAAATAGACACAGCTGCAAGCTATGAAAAACTGATATATACAGAGAGGCTACAGTCCAAGAGAATTGGATCTTCAACTTATTCGTCACAACAGACTCTACTACAGAACGCCAGGGATAAATCCAAGGAAAACAGAATTACATTTGTCACTAATTTCTTCCCTAATAGCTAGAGACTATGCAGAACAATCCAGAACTACTGGCCTTTACTGGATATGGATCACACTTTACCGTTTAACAACATGCCCCCTCCTGTGATGGCATTCAGAAGGGGTAGGACTCTATGTGACATTCTTATGAAGCCTGATCAGGCCCACAAAAGGAACACCCTAAAGGATGCACATGGCTTAAGAAATACCAACAACATCAATAGCTTAAACTGGGATGCTTTAGATGCCTTAGTTGCACCACCTGTAACAGTTTGTTAGCTGGCACTCATTTCAAACATCCACACATAAACGAGAGCATAGGCAACAGGCATAGGTTTACCTGCACCACAGATCATGTGGTATATATTCTTATTTGTCCTTATGGTTTTTACTATCTTGGTAAAACCACAACCACTTTTAGGGAAAGAATGGCCAATCACCAGCCCAGCATCAGCTCTGCTCTTGAACACAAACATTTTGACAAGCCTGTTGCGCGTCACTTCCTGGAAATGAATTATACATTACCCCCATTACAGTCCATAATTATAGACCACATACCACCTTTACCAAGAGGGGGTAATAGAAATGTACTTCTCCTCAGAAAGGAGGCTGTATGGATACATAGACTGAAAACTCTTGCACCGTTGGAACTAAATGAACAGTTGAATTTTAGCTTTTTTTTATTAAGAGGTTTTCTTTTGCATATCATGAACTTTGAGCACAATCTATGAGGTTGAGGGGCTTGTACTGGTGGGTCATGTGCCTAATGGGCATTCAATCAGCGCATTTTCTACACTCCCTTCCCTCCACCTGGATCACCATAAACATTGCATGGTTTGTACATAACCTTTTTGGGTATCATTTAACCAATGCAGGGCTGGTGTTGGGATAGCTATCAGTGGGTTGATTGTTCTTTTGTCAGCATGGTTTGACCCCTAGCGTTTTTACTCTAATGCACATATCTGTTGGTGCTGGTGATGTCTTGCCCTGAGAGGCGTAAGTCACTCCTTACCACACTATCATTATGGTTGGCTAATGAGCATGTTTATATACTTTTTCCACCTCGTATCATACTCTTATCCTCTTGAATACTACAAAGGTCTCTAACATGGTGCTTCACAATGTTTCTGAGACCTCTTTAGCATCCAAGGGGTTAACAAAGTATCAATGTCAAATGTATCAGCATGCTTGCTGTTATTGAGTATCACAACTTTCAGATCATCAATGTGAGCAAATATCATTCCATTGCCCCCCTCTACTAGCTTTAATGCCCGTTAACAAAACTTCTGAATCACTTGCTGGGAACCTCTGTTCAATCTGAGAAAGATGCAAGCCATCCTTTTTCTACAATTCTGTGCAGGGGCGGATTGTAGGGGAATACCAGCCCGGGCATTTTTTTTTTTTTTTTAAAGCAGCCCACTAGCTGCACCAACGTCCCTATCAACACCCCCTTGTGGTCCCTGTGCAGCATGGGAGAGCAGGCGCCAGAATATTATGTCATATCCTGGTGCTCTGCATTAACCCTTTGAGTGCCAGAGGGGTACGCAACGCATCCCTCACCAGCCCATGATCTAGTGGCCCACCGTGGGATGCCCGATCTCCCAATAGGATAATCCACCCATGATTCTGTGTTACACCAAATAGGACTGGTGTGAGAAACAAAGCCAAATTCATGTTCTTGTCCCCATTTCCCTAGCCATGAAATAAAGTATCTAATTTGCTGCATCCTACTATTATCTTCCTTATACACTGGCAGAAACTCTGAGACAGATACAGTAGAAGTAACTTGCTGCAGATCTTTACATAGCTTCTTAAAAGATCTTTTACCACACTCATCTCATTGCAAACCAAATAATTTAGCCCTAATTGGAGTATGATATCCAACTCTCCATTCTGTCTTGCTTCCTTAGCAATTTTTAAAATGTGTCTTCTATCTCTATGAGCCGTAGCAACAGGAAGAGATATGACTTCAGTGCAACCGCCAAGACTATCCTCCAGAGTCACACCTCTTAATATAGAATTGCCCAATAATAGTTGCTTCCTCTCAAAGTAGTTTGCAGTTCTTACCTTTGTCAGTTTGTCAGTGGTTGCAGTGTAATTTATCTATGGATTAGAAGTTGATAGAGATAGTAGCATCTGCTTCCGGAGTTGTCCCAATAGTAAGGCAGTAGTCTGAAAGTGCAGCAATTATGAAGAGGCACAGACTGTGGGACATGGCTCTTGTCCACAACTCTTACCCTTCCAGAACCAACTGTAGTCCATCTACCATTTCTTGGAAGTCTCTGAGGCAGTGGCACTTGTTTCTTTTGCATCTGTGTGGAGCTCACAGACACTGTGTACATCTAGCCTTCAAATTTTCAAACTGCTGCTGTAAAACAGAAAATTGCTGACAAATTCAGCTCTGCTGAACTTTCCTGTATTCAATGCAGGAAAGTTGTAGCAAGCTGTCTTCCCTTGCGGCATGCAACTTACTCCAATTTGAACAGTTCAATTGGGACAAATGGTTTGAGTCCTCTAAGTACAGCATTACAAAACTCTGAGCTTGACTATGCCTTACAAATATTTGTTCCATGGAACCCTACCTTCAGGAAACCATGGAGGTTCCATGGAACAAGGTTTTAGACCAAAGTTTCTTAACCAATGTCCTCAAGTATCCTCTGAATTTCCTTTCCTGAGCACAAGGAACACTAACAGGGAATCCTCAAAACCAGCACTGTTTAACATTGTATCTACCACCCATGAAATTCAGGTGGAAGGGGTTTTCATTCACTTTTTTTCCCACCATAACCTTTTCAGTTTGTGCTCCACATGTGCACCAAGCCTCATTAGCAAGCCAGTAAAAACAACCTCATGCTGACGAGTTGCATTAACAACAAAACGGCCGTCCATGAGTGGTCAACTGGCTTTGTATCTCTTCCTGAGTTGTGTCTTAAAGCTGTTGCTCAGCATACACATACTCTAAGGAATCCATGTATAAAGTGGAATTTGAGGCAAAAAGGTGATTCCTTGTTAAACTTATTTGCATATGCCTACCCAGAATCTCTTACAGTAGTAACAACACTGCAAATGTGAGATTTCTGTGGGAAAAGCAAGTCTTACGGCTTGACTGATGTGTCTATATTTTGTTTAACATTGTATCTACCACCCACCAAATTCAGGTGAATACAAAAGATAGAATCCATGGAAGTATTTCTCGATGTTAGTCCTCATAACACTCCAGCAGGTCAGGTTTTGAGGCTATCCTTTACTGATTACACATGGGTAATCAGTGGATCTGTTATTGAGATTGATCTACTGCTGCTTAAGCAGGTATATCCTTAAAACTTGACCTGTCGGAATACCCTAAAGAAGGGAGAAGGCTTAAAGGAGACTTTTTTAACTAATATATGTTATAGGGCTTCCCTCCTGAGTACAACATGTGTACTCCCACTGCTGGCTTTTCCACAAAGTATCTTATGACAAAACATTTTGTCTTTTTGACACTAGTTGGTGATGTTGCTAACAGTTTGATATAAAAAAAAGGTCTTAGGTCTAATAACTTGTGAATGAAAAATGGTCAGAGATAGTAACCTTGTTTTATTCAGCAAGAAAAGCCCTATCACATTGTTATCTTTAAAGGGTGATGTATCACCCCTGTACAAGTTATCCTGGATCATTAGATTATACACCAAATATATGTAAAAGTGTAATAATGTTTTTTTAAAGCTCCTGTAGGTCTAAAATGAAGTTTTGAACTCTGCCCTGCAACTACTTCCAGAGTAACTGCAGTTACCTGCTTTGTAACCGCAGTCCGTCACTCTGCCTCTGCTCCCCTCCCTCTATCCATCCTCCTCTGATGATGGAGGCTTTCTGTATGTAAGCTGGAGCGGTCTCATTGGCCAGATATCGATCTCTACCAATGAGACCACTCCAGCTTACAGGCAGAAAGCCCCCGCCATCAGAGCAGGCTGGATAGAGATGGGAGCAGAGGCAAAGTGACGGAATGCGGTTATAGAGCAGGTAACCACAATCTGTCTGCAGAGTTTATAACTTCATTTTAGACCAACAGGAGCTTTTTAAAAAAAATAAAATGAATACACTTTTACTTATATTCGGTGTATAATCTAGCGATCCAGGCTAACTTGGATAGAGATAATACATCCCCTTTAAATCTAAAAACTGCACTTTTTTAGGCAAAACACTGCAAAAATAGAAAACAAAGATTAATTTGTCTTTTGTTCCTAACAACTCATATCTCCATATAGAAATGTTGAATTATAACTTTTTCCCCGAGGCCAAAAGGTTTGGTGTTTAAATAGAACACATTTATTTTTTCACATATTCTAAATGAATGCTTTTCATTCCTGAAATTATTTATCAGTTATCTTATCAAAACAGAAAGAATTATGTTTGTTAAGATACCTTCTAGTTAAAATCTGGGAGTAACTAATACCAAAGTAATCTTCATTGTCCTTGAAACTTAGTTACAAAGGGCAAACAAACAGAAAATATGTCACTACATATATATGTTGATGCCAAACATTGTTTCTCTAGGGAGCTGATTAATCAGGATAAAGGACAGCTGGAATATAAAGATAGATAAAAGTGGATTATCTGTACTAAGATATCCATTCTAATTCTTTAAATAATTCATTACACTCTGCTAATTGTGTTTCATATTGACATATTACTTACTTAACCCTTTGAGCACCAGAGGGGTATGCACCGCATTGCTCTACAATGCGGTGCATACCCCTCTGGCACTCAAGGGGTTAATAAGATTTTTATCAATTCCATAAAATGAAGAAAATGCAGTAATGCGTTAGAGCTCTCTCTAGAATTCAAGGGGTTAACAACCCAAGTCAAATGAATGGGAACTTTATTGCTCAAGATAAAGACATGCAATTCTGGAACAGAACAACTTCCACATTATCCAAATTATTATTTATGTAAATTGACTTTTCACCTCTTAAGCCTCAACACGTTGTGAGGCAATGTGTTTGAGACAAAAATGTTTCCACCTTACATGGGAATTCCATCATGCATATATTGAACCCCAGCCTCCCCCCATTGTAGCCATGCACCACAAATACTGACCCCCACCAGCAATGGCAGCCATAGAACCACATATACTGATCCCCAGGCTTGTCCCACAGTAGCCACAGAACCAGACTTACTAACCCCCACTAGCCCTGTCCCATGGTAGCCAAAAAAACATAAATACTGACCACCCTCAGCACCCAGCCCTGTCCCATGGTAGCCATAGCACCACAAATACTGACCCCCACTCCCAGCTTTGTCCCAGTGTAGCTTTACAACAACACTTGCTAACCCCCAACCTTGTCCCACTTCACTGGTAGCTATAGAACCACACATACTAACACCCCTAGCTTGTCCCAGAGTAGCCACAGATCCATACATACTAACCTTGTCCCGTTGCACTGGTAGCTTTAGAGATGGGCAATTTGAGTCTCTCAAGCTGCTACCACACTATAACTCCCATGATTTCCCATCAGCCACCAGCTCTGGTAGCAACATAAACCATCATACTGAGTTTCACTCCATATCGCAGGAATTCAAAGAAATGCCTGGACATTTACAAATTTATTGGGAACAGGAAAAAGGTAGACATTTTATGACTTTTTTCCAGTGGAATATTCATGGAAAAACAACTTCAGGAACAAAACGGGTTAATTGTCCCATTAAAGTCACTGGAAATTGTTATTTTCCCTCTGGGGTGCAGTTGGTTTGCTTCAGATTTGCACCTCTTCAGCTTGATGAATAATGCCGTTTGTGGATGAATATTGCCCTCTGTGCATCATATGGTTTACCTGAGACTTACTCCAGTTCTGTTTAGTGTATGAGCCTCTTAGTATTTCCTTTAGGGGTGCAGCTATAGGCATGCATAGCATTGCTACATGACTATGATCGTTGATGCAAAGCACCTCCTTAAATGGGGGATAGGCTAACCAGTTTAAATGACTGGAAAATAATTTTGGTGATAAAGTCATACTATACCTGTAATAGCAGTTTGTTATATTATTTAGTAAACAAAAGAAAACAGTAACTCTAGTTAACTTGCAGGGGACGGCTGGCAACTTTTGGCCAGGGGGGCAAGTACAATTAAGTGGTCTATTTCTATTACCGCTCCAGCCCAATGTCCCAGCCCACCCCCTTTTGTTAATGTTATAGCTGGCATTAATGTTATGGATTAAGTCAAGTGATACCTCAGAGCTTATAACTGAAACGGTAGTACACAATTGATACCACAGATCTTATAACTGAAATGGATCTACACTAGTGATACCACAGATATTATAACTGAAATGGATCTACACTAGTGATTCCACAGAGCTTATAACTGAAATGGTAGTACACAATTCATATCACAGAGATGACAATTGAAATGGATCTACACTAGTGATACCACAGATCTTATAACTGAAATGGATCTATACTAGTGATACCACAGAGCTTATAACTGAAATGGATCTACACTAGTGATACCACAGAGCTTACAACTGAAATGGAGCTACAATACTCGTGTAGCTCCTTGAATTCTGTTTACTCTATGTACAGCAGCAAATGGGAAATTGAGGGAGGCAGTGGCCCACTGGCCCTTATTCATGACCAGCCTGGGGGGCAATTGCCCCCTTGCCCCCCAGGCCAGCCCTCCCCTGTTAACTAGAACACTAGCAGTTGATCACATATCTAGTTTATCTAGTTGAGAATTAGATAAAATAAGACAGTATGTGGGAGATTCACTAAGCGATGATAAAGAGGTGATAAAGTGGAGATGGCTTCTCCAGTTTATCACTCATCTGGTTCCTATGTTATACTATGCTCTAAGATCTCCAAAGCTGAAGGAAGGAATTGGAGAAGTGATAAACTGGACAGGGGGAAATTCACTAAGCAGTGATAAAGAGGGGATAAAGTGGAGATGACTTCTCCAGTTTATCACTTCTCCAATCCCAATGTTATTCTATGGAGCCTATGCGCTAACATTTATTCAGCTTTGGAGATCTTAGTGCATAGGCTCTATAGAATAGCATAGAAAATGGAGAAGTCATCTCTACTTTATCGCCTCTTAGTGAATCTCCCCCTTGAGGTTTTACATTAGCTTTGGGATCCAAGGAAAGATTAAAGGGGTCACTGGATAACTGTAAGCATTTCATGAACTCAGGAAGATGTCTGACATAGCAGGATACAGGTCTCCACCCACCTTTAAATAACTTTCTATGCACTTTGAACTTTTCATAGTTGAAGTTTTATGCACTTAAGGTGATGTACTAAGAATAGATTGAGAAATTGTGAGGAAAACCAAGTACAATACATTGGAGACATCTCAATAGCACTCAGTGGGTTAAATTCATTTGAATTTTGGGGAATTATTTGTCCCCTATGTTTCAGTTGGTTTGCTCCAAAATTACTCAAATTCTTCTTAGAACGTCAACCCTTGGTGCCCATATATTAAAGCACCCACTGTTAAGGGTGAGTAAAAAGAAAGGATTCAAAACCTACAGAAAAACAGCAGAGATCGCTGCCTGACTGGGATATATTTAGCTGATAGATAAACCCTGCTCCACAGCCAGGGAACACAGTGTGACTGCTAACCTAACAAAATCTAAAGTATTCTGGGGCAAGCCATCTGCACTACAGGGG
The DNA here is from genome assembly GCA_037306005.1 of Rhinophrynus dorsalis. Taxonomy (NCBI): domain Eukaryota; kingdom Metazoa; phylum Chordata; class Amphibia; order Anura; family Rhinophrynidae; genus Rhinophrynus; species Rhinophrynus dorsalis. The sequence goes on along the minus strand of CM074718.1, from coordinate 222,301,407 downwards.
GCAAACAAGATTTCTTCAGATTGATTTAGACCTGACATGTAACTACAAGAGATGTATAGGGTGCAGTTGTGATGGAGAACGGCATTCAAGCAGCCCATTCGCTTCACACTATCCTGCAAACTTTAGCAATGACATAATTATTTAATGTTGGTTTACAGGCTCTGACATCATCAAACATGGCAGCTGGCAGCCAATAAGAATAGAACCTTTATTCATTAAACCTTTGCGCACCATAAATATTCAATACATACCTAAGCAATGTATTGGACATCCCACATGCCATAATCTTACCCAGTCTCAGATTTTGCCCCAGGGCCCAGGAAATTATAGTTATGCAACTCTATTAACTTTCTGAATGCCTCAAAAGTATTGTGAAGAACTGGAGGACTGAGGTGAATATTAACCCTATGAGTGCCAGAGAGGTGCGCAACACATTGCTCTGCAATGCACTGCGTACCCCTCTGGCATACCCTCTGGGTATGATATTAACCCTTACCATCACAATATCATCTGTCTCTCTGCACCCCTGCTAACATCTAAACTCCTGTTTACTGGGTATGATATTAACCCTTACCATCACAATATCATCTGTCTCTCTGCACCCCTGCTAACATCTAAACTCCTGTTTACTGGGTATGATATTAACCCTTACCATCACAATATCATCTGTCTCTCTGCACCCCTGCTAACATCTAAACTCCTGTTTACTGGGTATGATATTAACCCTTACCATCCCACATCTGTTTGTCTGCAACTATTGTTATTAATCTCATTTCTGTTTGATCAACCACCTTCCCCTTTCATCCTGTGTTCCTACTGAGGTCTGATTTTGGTCATTTCTTTCACATGGGTGTGAAATAACTTGCTTATCAGCTCTGATAGTCATTTGGTCAGCCTTTGATTGGTAATTAAGCCAAATAAGCCCCATGTGTATAAGACTGCTATATAATACCTCCAGTATAGGGTGACAGCCCTCCAGGGTGACACTAAGGGGCTCCCCATGTGAAGTGACCCATCTTAAGTGATGATAAGAAGACTTAAGCAGGACTTGAGCAGGAGTGGAGCAAGAGACAGAACTGGTTACACTGGAAAAAGAACACCCCCTAAACAAAGCTACAAAGGACGTGAAGCAAACACCTAAATGAAAGTTCTCCAATTCTACTAAACTTCAAGATTCTCTGTACAACACCAGCTTGTGGACAAAAGAAACTCTTCCATCATGAGAAGGTGCACTCGGCCCATTTGGACTGTTTCAACACTATGTCCTCTGCAAAGAGTATCTAAATACCTAATATTCCTTCTCTCCATAGCTGCAGTTCTCACTAAAATATCTGGTTCCTTCTACCCTCCACCATCTCCTCCACCCTATATTTATATCTCTCCTTCACTTCTACCATCCACACTCACCTCTACACACCAACTCATTACTCTTCTCTGCTCCAACACTCCTCCACACCACACAATCCATAAACCAAATACACACAAATCACTCTCTCATCTCCTGTCTCTCTCTCTTCTTCTTTTATTGGCAGCTGGAGATATCTCTCCAAATCCTGGCCCTATCTCCATTCACAAACACTCTACCTCCAGTCAGCATAGGAACAATTCAAATCTAATCACCATTCCCTGCCTTCAACCTCAGTTTCTTCCCTTTTCCTGTGCTTTGTGGAATGCTCGCTCCATTACTAACAAATATAACACTGTGCATGATCTCTTTTTCTCTCGCTCCCTCAGTTTACTTGCTATTACTGAAACTTGGCTCTCTCAATCTGACACTGCTTTAGAGGCAACAATCTCCTATGGTGGTCTCTCCTTCTCTCACACTCCACGCCCAGCTGGACGTGGGGGAGGAGTGGGTTTGCTGCTCTCCGAACATTGTCATTACAAACCAATTTCTCCCCCATCTTCACTCCGCTTCTCCTTTGAACTGCATGCTGTCCGTATCTTTGCTCCAGTCTCTCTACAAGTTGCAGTCATCTATCGTCCACCTACCACTACACCTTCAGACTTCCTTTCTGACTTTGAATCATGGCTCTCCTTCTTCCTCTCATCAGACACACCTTCACTTCTTCTGGGGGACTTCAACTGTCATGTGGACGATCCCTCCATCTCCTGGGCATCCCGTTTTCTCTCTTTAACATCTGCATTTGGACTAACCCAGTGGACGAATGCTAGTACTCACAAGGACGGTCACTTCTTAGACCTTGTGTTTACTAGAAGCTGTGCACTCTCGGATTTTAGTATCTCTCCTCTTCCTCTATCAGATCACCATCTTCTAACTTTTAGCACTACATATACACCTTCCGCAATCCCTGCTTCCTCTCCCCGCTTCACGCGTAACCTCAAATCCCTTAATCTAACGGCTCTCCAGTCCTCCCTGGCTAATGGACTTTCATCTATTCCCATTAATTCTGACACTAACAGCCTTGTCAAAATATACAACTCAGTCCTATCCTCCTCTTTGAACCTGCATGCGCCTCTGTCTCTCCGATCGGCTCGCAGAACTAACCCGCGGCCATGGCTTAATAAAGACACCAGCTTCCTCCGCTCCTGTACTCGTTCAGCTGAACGACTGTGGAGAAAGTCTGGCTCTCTGGCAGACTTTCTCCACTACAGGTTCCTCCTTTCCTGCTTTAACTCTGTTCTGTCCCTTGCAAAAAAACATTACTTCTCACAACTAATCAACAATCATAAATCCAACCCCGACGACTTTTCTCTTCCTTTGACTCCCTCCTTCACCCTCCATCTGCTTCCCCTGCTAACTCCATACAACCACAAGACTTTGCTGACTACTTCAAAACCAAGGTGGACTCCATCCGGGATAATATACCACCTTGTATATCTCCTCCTAGCCTCCCTCGTTCCCCTCCTGGCACTCTGGACTCTTTTTCACTAGTCACGGAGGAGGAACTGACTAACCTACTATCCTCCGCTCCGTCCACTACATGCGCACTTGATCCGCTCCCCTCTCACCTCATCCAATCCCTCTCCCCCACACTAATCCCTATCCTGTTACAAATCTTCAACTCCTCCTTTGCCACCGCTACCTTTCCTTATGACTTAAACATGCCTTAGTAAAACCTATCCTTAAGAACAACTCTTCTGACAGTAACACACCCTCTAGCTATCGACCAGTTTCTCTTCTGCCTTTTGCCTCTAAACACCTGGAACGCTTAGCCTACTCACGCCTGCTTGACTTCCTCAATGCATACAACCTGCTTGACCCTTTACAATCTGGATTTCGTAATGCTCACTCCACTGAAACTGCTCTTACAAGAGTTGTCAATGATCTTCACATTGCCAAATCTCAAGGTCACTATTCAATTCTTATCCTGCTTGATCTCTCAGCAGCTTTCGATACTGTTGATCATGCACTCCTCCTCCGCATTCTTCACTCCTTAGGAATCCGCAACACAGCACTGGACTGGCTCTCCTCTTATCTATCTAACAGATCCTTCAGTGTCTCCTCTGCCACCTCTTCATCCTCCCCCATCCAACTCTCTGTTGGGGTTCCTCAAGGTTCTGTTCTAGGACCGCTTCTGTTTTCTCTTTACACAATAACACTTGGCGATCTTATTAACTCATTTGGTCTCAAATATCACCTCTATGCAGATGACACCCAGATTTACTTATCTGTACCTCAACTCACTTCTGATATCCAGGCTAAAGTCACAGATTGCCTCTCGGCTATCTCAGACTGGATGGCTCATAGACACCTCAAACTCAATATGTCCAAAACTGAACTGCTCCTCATTCCACCTAGACCTGGCCCTGTAGCGCCCTTCCAGGTGACTGTAAATGGCACTACCATAAATCCAGTATCAGAAGCACGGTGTCTAGGGGTGATAATTGACAACTCTCTCTCATTTTCCTCTCATATTAATGCCATTACTAAATCCTGTCGCTTTCTTTTGCGTAACATTGCAAAAATCTGTCCCTTCCTCTGTTCCTCCACAGCCAAAATTCTTATACATGCAATCATCCTCTCCCGCATGGACTATTGCAACATTCTTCTGTCTGGCATTCCTGCTTCCCATCTCCAACCACTTCAATCTATACAGAATGCGGCAGCACGAATTACTCTTCTGTCACCTAGGTTTGTCCCTGCCCCACTCCTCCTCAAAACTCTCCATTGGCTGCCTATCAAACTCCGGATATCATACAAAATCTTACTTCTCTCTTTCAAGACACTTCTCTCCTTTACTCCTTCTTACATTTCCACTCTCATCTCCCGTTATACCCCATCCCAACACTTACGGTCAGCCAATGACTGTCTTCTCGCAGCTCCTTTTGTCTCTACAGCCCTGTCACGGATCAAACCTTTTTCTCTCATTGCTCCGTATCTATGGAATGCTCTACCATCCAACCTGCGCCACTGCACCTCTCTGACAACCTTCAAATCTCACTTGAAAATGCACCTCTTGGATAAAATCTCAACATGCTAGAAGGCACTGATGTTGTACAATGAATGCTCTTATAAATTATTTACATTACTGATGTCCTCTATTATCATGAAAACTAGCACAGTATTCAGCACTTGACCCTAATGTACTCTGTATGTCTCCCATTACCACTTTAGATTGTAAGCTTTCGGGCAGGGACCTCGCACCCAATGTTTCACTCTACAAAAAGCACCTGTAACCCTGTATTGTTTAAACTCTGAGATTGTAAAGCGCTGCGTACACTTGTGGCGCTATATAAATAAACATATTCATTCATTCATTCATTCACTCAAGGGGTTAAAGGTATAGTAATACTTAATATGTAAAAAAATATATATTTTACTGCTTATCCCCTTGAATAAAACAAGGGTACTCCCACTGCTGAAAAGTGTGCCTTTCAAAAGTTATTATAGCTCAACCTTGAATTTTTTTCTAGGTGCAATATCACAGTGACCTGAAAATGTACAGTGGTGCTGTTGCTACACCATCCTATGGAAATGTATGGTAAACTGACCAGAGCTGTTCATAGGATGCTGTAATGATGGCACCAGTGTACAATTTCAGGCTACTGTGATACTGCACCTAAAAAATTCAAATTTGAGCTGTAACAACTTTTGAAAAAGGCATCTTTCAGCAGTGTGAGTACTCTTATTTTACTCAAAGGGATAAACCCTACAACATACAGTAATGTGCAAAAGTTTTAGGAAGGTGTGAAAAAAATGCTGTACCTAGAACTGATGCTGTTTTGAAGGCAAAAGGGTGGTCACACCAAATATTGATTTGATTTAGATTTTCTTCTGTTCGCTCACTTTGCATTTTGTTAATTGATAAAAATAAACTATTAACTTGTCTATTTTTGAAAGCATTCTTACTTCACCTAATTTTTTCACACTTGCCGAAAACTGTTGCACATTACTATGTATGTATGAGAAATCATGACCCTAATAAGTGTTCCCTCTAAGGCAGACAGGTAAAGCTACAATATCAACATTTCCCTCTTATGAGGGCCAGAAAAATGGTTGCCAGTGTTTGCTGTCTGAATTACATTTTTGACCAATTTTAGGCAGATATCAATACTTAAAGACAAATATTCAAATGAAAAAGTAGAGCAATCCTGTTGAAAAAACTGTTCCATAATGGGCAAATCTAAACTCACATTTATTTAAAAGAGGACTTTTAACCCTAGAAAGTTCTCAAAAAATGCCAAGAGGTTAAATCTTCTTTTAAATCAATGGACATTTTTATTTGTCCACCCTGATGAAGTTTGTTTGCCCCAGACTCCACTGAAAAATACTTCTGTAAATATTGATATTTGCCCAGCAATGTTCCAAAACAGGAAATCAGTATTTGTCACCCATGGTGCAGTTGGTTACACACACACAAAGACACACACAAACACACACCCATACCTGAACACGCACACACATACCCATACACACACACATACCCTCACACACACACATACCCATACACACTCACATACCTATACACTCACATGCCCATACACACACACTCATACACACACATACACACCCATACACACATAAACAAACAGCCACACCCACACCTAAATACGCACACAAATACCCTCACACACACACATACACACACATACCTATACACACTCACATGTCCATACACACACACTCATACACACACACATACACACCCATACACGCATAAACAAACACACACACCTACACCTAAATACACACACACATACCCTCACACACACATATACACACACACATACCCATACACACTCACACTCATACACGCACACACACACACACACACAGAAATACACACATACCCATACCTGAACAACCACAAACATACCCATACACACACACACACACACACACACACATACCCATACACTCACATTCATACACACACACACACACACACATACCTGTACATACATACCCCCAAACACATACCCATATCAACACACACACATAGCCATATACATACACTCACATATCCACGCACACACTAACATACCCATACACACATACATGCACACCCATACCCAGACACACACATACCCAGATGCAATCCTGCCACTGCTGAATGAGAGAATAGCCAAGGCATAAGAACACTCTCTGATTTCCATGTGTATATAAGCCATTCATGGATTGATGAATCCCATCTTTCTTCATTATCAAGTACATTTTCTTAATAATAAGCATGCGTTTTATGTATTTTATCATATGAAATTAACCCTTTAAGTGTCATAGGGGTACCTCACTGGATACCCCTCTGGCACTCAATGGGGTAAAGGCCATATCTTCCAAGAAGAAGTGGAAAAAGTGGGGAAAACCAAATGAATTGTAAGGGAGAACTACTGTAAGGAAGAACTAGAAATTCCCATTGATTTAAATGGGGTCTTCAACCTTTCGAATGGAAGAGAGGTCTCCAAAGCATTCAGAAATTGAAATTCTGGAGTCCTACCTAGCATTTAATGTGTTAATCCCTTAAAGGGATAGTAATACTTCATTTTAACTTTATTTTATTTTGTAGGCATTAAAAAAACATGAAGAACGATATAAGTCTTATCTCTCAAACCTTTATGGTTTAAGAGATATTCACAAGCAAAGTTTCCCCCTCCCGCCCCTTTTTCCTAGTGTAAGCCATCTCTTCTCAGATGTGAATCTGGTTGTAAGACCAGACAGATAACAGCAGGGGACAATCTTCTTGGTATGAAAACAATGAAAGCCCTTCCCCCCTTGACAAGTTTTTCAGCTTTTTCCCTTATCTTAATTGAAGATTGTCCCTCTCTGCAGTCTACCTGGGCACCTCCCTTCTGATCTGACTGAACAGGGGGGGAGATACTTTGCTTGTGAATATTTCTTAAACCATAAAGGTTTGAGAGATAAGACTTATATCGTTCTTCATGTTTTTTTAATGCCTACAAAATAAAATAAAGATAAAATGAAGTATTACTATCCCTTTAAGAACAAAAATATGCAATGGGTGGATTACCCCTCTGGTCCTTAAGGAGTTAAAATCTATTTTTAACCCTTTCAGTGCCAAGCAGATATGGAACACTTCTTCAGAAAGATGTTTACTCCATCCTACAGACTTATTCCATATGTGGTTGTGGGTGGGACGTGTCTGTTTCACCCTACCCATGCTCCAAAAAACAAATAGCCAGCGGTTGGTTTTAACCATTGTGTATATTACTGATTTTATTTACATATTATTTTTCATTGTTTTCTTGTTATAGCTCTGGTGACATGAACGCATTCACATATGAGGTCAGACAGTAATGTATCCCTATATTCATGTATATATTACTAGTGTAAAAGACCGTGTACCGAAGCATATCCTATCCTATAATATATAAGGCCAGTGCAGTGGAGACTGGCCGAATGCAGCACTACACCTCCCAGCATTCTGTGCGTTCGGGCAGTGTCTTCTGCGCACGACTGCCTGCGTTCGGGCAGTCTCTACTGTGCATGACCGCATCGGACAAACACACATCTGGTCTTTTATATTATAGGATGATAGATAGTGCCGTTACAATATTATACTAGTTTTATTTAGATTATTATTATAGATTGTTTTAGTTGTTGCTATATAAATAAATAATAATAATAATAATAATAATCTACAAGGGACTACCCCCAAGGGGTGTGGTTTTGATCAATTTTGTCAGTTATGTGTGCTATATATATGTAACAAGCACAACTGTATTTTGCTATTTCCTGATGAAGACACCAGAAAATCATTACAGTACCCTGAGTTTTTGTAGACTTGTAGCAAGCGCTGAATACAGATGGAAACTGAAATCCAGAAACAGAATTTGACAGCAGATAACCATTTGGCACATCTAGTCTTCCCATTTTCCTACTGCAAAAACCTCAAACCTTATTTTGTCCTTGGTCTTGTCTAATGTTCAGGATAGCCTTATGCCTATTATATGCATATTACATTTTCTCTCTGTATTAACCACTGTATTAATTATATAGTTTTCAAAGATGTTAATATCATTGAAGTGGTGGAAAAGTAGTTTTAACCAAGTTTAACCATTGATTATTTTAGTGCAGCCAAATTCACAAATGATTAGAGGCAGGTATAGTTTAATGTTCCTGTCACTTCCTAGGGTATGACAAGCCATTTTCTTGGGTTAGATTTAGGTGCTGAATACAGTAGGAAATCCCACAGTTTTCAAACATTTCAGTTACAAATAATAATTCTAATAATAATAATAGTCTGGACATCTACACATAAAACATGTAGGAATAAGCTTTTCAGTGTCTATGACCATCATAAAACAGCAGCTAATAACCTCCTACTTATCCTCCTGCCACGCCAGCTAATGGTATGTAATTTGGGAAACTTCTAGAGCAAGATAGGTGAAGAAAGAGTTAATTAAATCTGGCATTTCTCCAAAGTTAGATATAATTTCAAAAGCAATGGAAATGGGGCCCTCTATAGCACAATCTGGAATTGTAACCATTATTCTCATTTTCCCCTGAGAAAATGATGCAAGCTTAAGGATCATATGGTTTTGAACTCAAAATTCATAAGCCTTAGAACTAGTATTCACTGTATTCCCAACAGAGACCAATAGAAAATTATTCATGTGGTAAGTTAGTTTGTAACCTAAACTACAGGGACAAGAGACTATAATCTAAACTACAATACAAAATAAGGATAGAGGGGAATTATTAGAAACAGAGAGCTGACTGATTTTCCAATTAGACAGCTAACACAGTGTGGTGTTATTAAAAACATAAAACATCTGGGAACTGTAGTCAAACTTTAACCACTACTTATTTTTAAGAACATGTTTAGGAGAGTTTTTTTTAGAGGTGCAATCTAGAGTTCTAACATTACTTCTCCCCATTGGTGCAGAATGTTTTTCCCAGAGCTTCTCCTTCTTTTGATTTGTACAGGTGGCCCTTTGCAATATTTTACTTGGGCTGTATTTGATACACCGCTAAACGTTTAGAAAAAAGAGGTGAACAAAGCATTGTGTATGTGTGTGCATGTGTGTGCAAGTGTGTGTGTGTCTGTTCTCCTCTCTTTATTGCCAAATTAAACAGGGTTCTAAAAATAAAAAGCCCCCCTGTCACCCCAGAAAAAATGAAAAACAGCTAACTTTAAAAAGATGTATTTCCCAGTGGGACCTTTTAGTCTTTTTACTACCTTTATTCTATCCTATCAAAGCTGTGATTAGCCGTGCCTAGCTCTGTGACTGTTTCACCTTAATTGCTCGGCTAATCATTGGTGAATCAAAATTAAATCAGCCAGTCAAATCTGACAATGTCCCAGCCTGTCATTGGCTGGCATATATTCTCATTGAGTTCCACAGAGGAACTATTCTTAAAATAGTTAGTCAATTACAGACTTTATTTTTATGTTTATGCTATGAATTCCACAGATACAAATTAATTGAATTCTATGTCTTCATTTTACTTCTTATCATTTTGTCTCAAAAAAATTCACTGGTGCTTGCAGGAGAGTTTATACGTTCCAGCCTCATATGCCAGTATCCATTAACAGCCATTGTTGCTTGCATACTTTTATGACAATCTATAAGAATCGGACCATGAAGAACTAAATAATGAATCCCCCAAAACAAAGACTTAATATTGATTAAAAAAATATCCCTGTTAAAATAAAGTTAAAATTGGAGATATAGCCTACAAATAAGAGGGTCATGTTTTGTTCAGCAGAAAGAATTAAAATGGTAGAAGTCCCTGATATAGAAGTAAGGTATATCTATATATTTTTTTCATTTTATCTGTTCTGTAGAGTTTTGCTAGTTACTTTGAGGCGTTATCCATATGACATCCAGGTATGTCTATTTATATACAGTGAGGGAAAAAATTATTTGATCCCCTGTTGATTTTGTACCTTTGCCCACTGACGAAGAAATGATCAGTCTATAATTTTAATGGTAGGTTTATTTGAACAGTGAGAGACAGAATAACAACAAGAAATCCAGAAAAACACATTTCAAAAAAGTTATAAATTGATTTATATTTATAAATAAGTATTCAACCCCCTATGAATCAGCAAGATTTCTGGCTTCCTGGTGTCTTTTATACAGGTAACAAGATGAGATTAGGAGCACTCTCTTAAAATTAGTGCTTCTAATCTCAGCATGTTACCTGTATAAAAGACACCTGTCCACAGAAGCAATCAATCAGATTCCAAACTCTCCACAATGACCAAGACCAAAGAGCTGTCCGAGGATGTCAAGGACAAGATTGTAGACCTACACAAGACTGGAATGGGCTACAAGACCATCGCCAATCAGCTTGGTGAGAAGGTGACAACAGTTGGTACGATTATTCTCAAATGGACGAAACACAAAATAATTGTCAATCTCCCTCGGTCTGGGGCTCCATGCAAGATCTCACCTCGTGGAGTTTCAATGATCATGAGAACGGTGACAAATCAGCCCAGAACTACACTGGAGGATCTTGTCAATGATGTCAATGCAGCTGGGACCATAGTCACCAAGAAAACAATTGGTAACACACTACACCGTGAAGGACTGAAATCCTGCAGCGCCCGCAAAGTCCCTCTGCTCAAGAAAACATATGTACAGGCCCATCTAAAGTTTGCCATTGAACATCTGAATGATTCAGAGGAGAACTGGGTGAAAGTGTTGTGGTCAGATGAGACCAAAATTGAGCTCTTTGGCATCAACTCGCCGTGTTTGGAGGAGGAGGAATGCTGCCTATGACCCCAAGAACACCATCCCCACCGTCAAACATGGAAGTGGAAACATTATGCTTTATGTGAGTTTTTCCGCTAAGGAGACAGGACAACTTCAACACATCAAAGGGACAATGGACGGGGGCCATGTACCTTCAAATCTTGGGTGAGAACCTCCTTCCCTCAGCAAGGGCATTGAAAATGGGTCATGTATGGGTATTCCAGCATGACAATGACCCAAAACACACGGCCAAGGCAACAAAGGAGCAGCTCAAGAAGAAACACATTAAGGTCCTGGAGTGGCCTAGCCAGTCTCCAGACCTTAATCCCATAGTATATCTGTGGAGGGAGCTGAATGTTCGAGTTGCCAGACATTAGCCTCGAAACCTTTATGACTTGGAGAGGATCTGCAAAGAGGAGTGGAACAAAATCCCTCCTGAGATGTGTGCTAACCTGGTGGCCAACTACAAGAAACGTCTGACCTCTGTGATTGCCACAAGGGTTTTGCCACCAAATACTAAGTCATGTTTTGCAAGGGGTCAAATATGTAATGCGTTTTTCTGGATTTATTTATAGTTATTCTGTCTCTCATTGTTCAAATAAACCTACATTTAAAATTATAGACTGATCATTTCTTTGTCAGTGGGCAAACATACAAAATCAGCAGGGGATCAAATATTTTTTTCCCTAACTGTATGTTGTGTATTGTGTCTGCAATCTGCCTTTAGTTCATATTTTCTCACAAGAAGCAATGGGCATCAATAGTCCCAAATGTTAATGTAAGACTTTGAGCAAAACAAATAAAGAGTCACTTATTCATAGGACAAATTTACAGATTAACAGAAAAACTTTGGTAGGAGTCTATCATACAACAGTCCAGTGTAATCTATATATCTAAAACAGACATCACATGATGTGATTCTGTGTCTTGGCCAAACCCAGGGGTGGAAGTTGAGTGTAGTGGAAATGTATGCATTCTGCAATTTGTAGTCCTGATTCAATAGGCATTGCTTTGTTTCATGCAGCTGTAAACTATATATCACAACTTAAAATGTAATAATTTGTTTCTGAAACTTGGCCCTGTGCCCAGAATAAATAAAAAAACAATTACTTAATCTTCAGAGATCAACAAGACTGTTAGTACAACATCAGAATCTACAAAGTATACAGGCTAAAACAGGAATGGACAAACTCTGGCTTTCCATCTGTTATATCTCAGCTCCCATCATCCTCACACTGAGACAGAGAAAGAGAGACATACACTGGCAGACAGACAGGCACAAAAAGATAGGTAGACACAGAAGAAACAAGGAGACAGACATGCACAGAGAAAGCCAGGAACAGAGAGAAAACACAAAAAAGAGCCCTCAAGAGAAAAAAAGGTAAAGAGTGTGCACAATTTAGCAGTAGCACATGCAAGAAAGAGAGCAGCAAGAGAGGAAGCATATGCAAGAAAGAGCACACACAAGAAAAAGAAAGCATTGAAAAGAGAGAGAGCAGAGAGAGAGAACACAGGAAGAGAGAATGCAGGGAGGGAGAACATGCAAAAGTGAGAGTGTGCACAGAAGAGAGTCCATGTAAGAGAGAGGACAGACAAGCCTCATTGTCTTGCTGTCATCATGACAGTCTTGCTGTCACTTTTTTGCTCTGTACCTACAGACAGGTGAAGATAATACAAAGCCATGGGTGGTGACAGGTGACTCTGGTTCATATCAAGGTCTTAGCTAAGGGTCAGCACAGAAGGCACAGGATCAAGATATTACAGGAATTGATACATAGGTCACAATCCATAATTCTAGTGCACTCAGATCAGGAGAATAACCTCGTTGCAAGAGCAAAGGTAAAGGTAACTGGTAGGGTATAAATATCTCTTGCAACAAAACTGTGCATATGCACGAAGAGACACATTTCTGCTGCATGTGCATGCATTGCTGCTAGAACAGAGCTTAACCAGTGCCACAGCCAGATGATGGAGGAGGCCATGGATGAAGTGGATAGGTATGTATACTATCTTATGTGTAAGACTTTTGTGTGGTCTGTCTTACTGTTCTCTCACTTCGATTATCTATCTTATATATCTATCTTGCTGTTGTCTCTCTCTTGTGTGTACTCTCTCGTATGCATTCTTTTGCATGCTCTTTATTTCACAAAATAATGCTCCCTTATACTCTCTTGAGTGTTCTCTCTCTCACTCTCTTGAGTATACTCTCTTTTGCGTTGTCATCTGACTCTTACTCAGGAAACTCTTACTCACACACTTTTGAATATTCTATCTCTGTAGCTCAATCACTTTCAAACTCTGGTGCTCTCTCTGTCTTACACACTCTGTTTCTATGTTTCTTTTTCTTTAGGTGTCTGTCTCTTTCTGTGCCTGCCTGTCAGTTTCTGTGCTTGCCTCAGTCTGAGGATGATGGGAGAAGAAATACAATAAATAGAGAGCCACAGTTGGTTTACTTCACACTTCACACCACTCTGTCTTTATTTTAGTTTGAATTTTCAGGTTTAGTAACAACCTGGGTGATCTCTGAAGTAGAACTAATTGTTTCTTTACTACAGGCATAGTGGCTTGAGTACAGGTTAGTCAGAGGCTTAGTCATTCTGATTACCACACCTGTGCTCAAGATGGGAAATGTTCAAATCTTGGCCTGTTAGTGGGCCTTGAGGACATGGATTGAGAACCATTGATTTAACCCCTTAACGACCAGCGGTCACGGGGTCTGTCGTCATATAAGGACCCGATAGGGACGGCACACCGTGGGGAGGCACGCCGAACTGAGGGACTGAAAGAGATCGCTCCGGTCTTGGAGCGATTAAATTCAGTCCCCGGTATCCTGCAGGAGCGTGGTGAGTAATAGTACGTGACGTACCAGGACCGTCATTGGTCCTTAACTGCCGGACCAGCGTGACGGTCCGGGTACGTCACCGGACACGAAGGGGTTAAAGAAACAAATACCTAGGTGTGTCCTTCTGCTTAACAAATTAAAAGTCACACTTATTCCTAAGTTTTAATTTCCTTTAAAAATGATTAAGAATCACTTAGTCTTGTCCGTAAAATTTCCCTTTAAATGCTATTTTTTTGTCTTTAGTCTGTGCTCTCCTGTCAGTTTTGTAAGATAAACTGCATCAGGTTGTCAGTCATCATCACATATTGCTAAACTAATTTTCTCTGATTTGTCCACTTCATAATTCACCACTGTTTCTGTGTCCAAGGTAGTGTGATGTTTGAAGGGGTAGCTTGAGCTGTGAATCAGTGACAATACAATGTGATCCAGCATGGTCTTATCTCTTTGCCTTCCAGATACTAAAAATAGTATTGTCAACACATTGAAGTTGTGATTATGCTTACCACACACAGTAAATCAAACAGAATTACAGCAAACATTTTAAGTAGCACTATCAAGAAGCAATACAAATGAGCTTTGCAGGACCGTCTGTGTTGTGAACATAATACAGTGGATTCAGAAAATTGAAATGAGAACATACATAGCAATATATAACAAACAAAAAATAGGCTGATATATTTAGAAGAACTGGAGCAATTCTGTGACAAACTAAATGCATCATACAGGGCTTTTAACTCCTTGAATGCTTTGGAGACATACAGTATGTAGCATACAAATGGACAAAAGGCCCAATTTAAATCAGTGGGATACTCATCGATTGTTCTGTTCTCCCTAATATGTGGTTGGTTTTCTCCAGAATTTCTCCAGACCTTCTTAATACATACATTTTAATACACCATTCTCATGAAACAGCAGTGTAAAGAGCCCTTTCAAAATCTCCTGTGTGTTATGTCATTTTTTTTATTTTAGGAACTGTATTGTTTAGCTTTACGTATGTGTGCTATGGTATGTATTTATACTAACCGATCAGCTCTGGATAGCATACCAGCCATATACTAACTGTGCTTCACCACTCCTATTCATTCCCATTTATCTCCCACTACGTGCAGTAAATAACAATTTAATAACTGGGGATAGGAGATACACCAATTCCCCTGAAGTGTATTAAAATGATATATTTTCAAATTTTATAGAAATAGGGTGATTCTCCTTTGTTACACTGGCTTGAATCACTTCATACACAGACAATACAAGCTTGAACTTTTTAATCACTTTTGTGCTTTGATATTCTAAAGGGTGGCGGTGACTCCTCTAGTCCCCCTTATCATTTTGTATGTGTATGAATATCTTTATTTATATGGCACCACACAGAGTATGCAGCGCCTTGCAGCAGAAGTATGTTACAATTAATAAATTGAGATAAAATAAGTATTGCATTCATGGAAACAATAGGAGAGTAATCCCTGCCCCAAGAAGCTTAGAGTTTAAATTCCCCGGGACAGATATTATGGATCCCCATCTCCCTGTTTTGAAAGTGTGTTTGGGAAGCCATCACATGGCAGTGACATTAAACTCTATTGAAATGATGTCCCCATTGATAACTTTTGGTGAAGCAGTTCCAGTAGAACTGAATGCTGATTGTATGTAACAGCAACTCACTTTTGCTCTCAGAGTAGAGAGAAGGGACACATTTACATCAAAAAAGACCCTAGGAAGGTACTCTAGGGACCCTTAGCATTGGATTTTCACTCCTTAACTTATCCTAATCCACCTCCATTTGCTGTTAATTGGCACCCAGAATATACCCTAAGAATATAACAGACAAACACAAAAGAGAGTATTAAACACCTTGGTCGATATAGACTCCTCCAATACATTACTTCTCAAAGTGTTGCAGACCACTCTGGAATTGAGAGGTTGTTTGGTGCAGAGGTACTGGGATTGCTCTGATACATCAACAACTCAGAATATGAGGCAGTTGTCTACTCTGCTCAATTTAAAATCCAGCCCAGAGTAGAGAGATCTATGATCCCTGCCTTTCTGAAAAAAGTAAAACATCCAAAACCTCAGGGGACAAACTGAGGGTGGTACACCCAGTTAAGTGATATAGCTCCAGATTTACTTAATATTTGCCGTTATGCATACACCGCAAAGTCTTGATCATTCTTACTTCAGCACAGTTGTTGTTTTTCTGTTATTTTATAGAGTAATTTGTGCACATAGGATTCCCTATATGAAAAGATGGTAATCTTTGCTTGTCTGTTTCTCTAGTCTGGGATACTCTGTATTATGTGCAATATTTTTAATTAATATCTACACACAAAATTAATTAATTGACTTGTAGAGAGATCTCCAAAACATTGTGAAGCAATATATTATAGTTCTATCCGATATTCAAGGGGTTAACAGTTTCATGAAAATTTAAGGAACTCCTATTTATTCCCAATGTTGCAGATGGTTTACACCAGAATTGTTCCTCGTTTCATTTGTGAATAAGTCCATTATGTATTTTTTAACCCTTTGAGTGCCAAATGGGTACTCTAAGCAATTTTTTTTTTAGGAAATATATTTTATTATCAGATCGCTCCATACATATCACATATACAGAAAAATACATGTAAAATCATTCAGATACAGCAAAAATATGTAGACAGATGTAACAATGAAAAGAACATATACATATCTATAGGGTGTACAGAGCCAACCTGAGGTTTTATTGTTATGTCAACCTCTAAAAACCAAAACTCCCAAAAACTAACCTAACTTAACTTTTGCTAAGCCACAAGATCTCAATAAGTACAGGGTTCAAACACAACGCCACGCATCGACCATGCATCACAGCCATCCACACAACCAGCAAGCATGACCTAAATCAATCAGCGCCTTCAAGTTGCACATTATCAAGTGCTACATTAACATCAGCTCTATGTGTCCACCAGTTCTGCCATCTTCCCCAGATCTTGTCAAACTTGTTTGGAGTGCCCCGATGTAAGTAGACCAATCTATAGTGTGTGATGCACTGTAAAACTAAATTAATCCAAGCCCTGCAATTGGGAGCTCCGTTTGTCATCCAGTTCAAGGCCACCACCTTTCTCACCAACACCAAGAATTCTCTCAGCAGGGATCTGTCGGCTACATCCTCAATCTCATCAGTGAAAACAGACAATAAACACATTTTTGGAGTCACAGGAACAGGTCTCCCCAGCACCAGGACCACAATATGCATTATTTCTTTCCAAAACCTCCCAACCCCAGGACAATCCCAGATCATATGGAAGTACGTGCCCGGACCATTATCACACTGGAGACAACTGTCGATACCAGAGTTCCCCATCCTATACAGTCTGACCGGCGTATAATAAATTCGATGTAGGATATTCAACTGTATCATCTGGTGTCTAGTCAACGTTGCCACCAGTGCTGGACCTGCCTTGGCCATATCCCATTCCCAGCTCTCTAATGGACCCACATCCATTTCCCATTTATTCCGTGAAGGGAGCTCCTGATACCCTACATGAGATTCCAGCCACTGGTAAATGAAGGAAAGAGGTCTCGAAGGCTTGAGAAGCATCAATCTGGTAAGAAGCGGGAATGTAGAAATCATCGGGGCCTGATCACCACCACTGAGCGCGAAGAGCATGTCTAATACACAAATACGAGTAAAAGAGATTATGTGGTACATGGTATTCGTCATGCAGTTGTGCAAAGGATTTCAGCCGATTATCCTGATATAAATGTCCAAGGTTAGTAATCCCAAATCTGGCTCATAAGGGGCCAAAGTCGCAATCAAATAAGTGACGTAGCCCCGCGGCGCCCCATAAGGGGGTATCAGGGTCCATTGCGATGTATCCCAACAGCCCTTTCACCTCCACCCACGCCTCTCTATGCAATTTAAAGCAATGTGTTGAGTACCCAACTGGCACTCAAAGGGTTAAGCATTGATGTATTTAATTATACAGAATTATTATGATTTTATTCATATTTTACATAGTACAGTGTTTTCACGGTTTGTTATGACTCTCAGACGTGAGGTTAGGTAAAAATAAAACTTTATTGAAAAATTTAAGACAATCCCATAGGGTATTATACACATACAAATAATATAAAGCAGAGGCAAATGTCCAGAACAATTGCAATGCAGGTTCTACCGGCCTTGCCAATATACCGGGCAAGGCAACCTGGGCGAAGACCAATAGGTGGCTCTACCGACCTTGCCAAATACCAGGCAAGACAGCCTAACGAAAACTGAGAACTAGGCTCTACCGGCCTTGTCAATATACCGGACAAGGCAGCCTGATAAATATATGTAGTTGGCTCTACCGACCCTGCCAATACCGGGTAAGGCAACCTTATGATGGAATAATAGGAGGTTCTACCGGCCTTACCAATATACCGGGCAGGGTAGACAAACGGAATACCAAGGTAGCAGGCTCTACCGGCCTTGCCAATACCGGGTAAGGCAACCTTGAGTTGAAATAGTAATAATAGGTTCTACCGGCCTTACCAATATACCGGGCAAGGCAGCCCCAAGAGGAGGGTGACAACCACAATGACTCCAGACACTGTCAGGTGGACAATAGACAGTAGAGCTGACTATAATGACTAATGGTCAGTGGTTTCACCAGAGTCTGACACTCAGTAACCGTGTATCGCAAAATGATAGCTGTCTAGGACTGGATAGCACACTGAGAGGCTTAAAGTGCAAGAGTAAGACACAAGGAGTAAACCAGTGTCCTTACATAGGGTAATATCAAGCATAGTAGGAACAGACCCACAGGTCTTGGAGCGAACCAACACCCGCGCGTTGGTGACCAACAATATCAATAGCACTAGGAAGTGGAGCAAACCAGTGTCCGCACACTGGCACCAAACAATGAGTAAAGCCACAGGCTAATGGAGCAAACCAGCGTCCGCACGCTGGAACCAACAGTATTGCAAATGGGCCGCAAGGCCAATGGAGCAAACCAGCGTCCGCACGCTGAGACCAACAGTCTTTTAAATGGGCCGTAAAGACAATGGAGCGAAACAGCACCCGTGCGCTGAACCCAACAGTATTGTAATCGGGCCATAGGCCAATGGAGCAAACCAGCATCCGCATGCTGGAACCAACAGTATTGTAACTGGGCCACAAGGCCAATGGAGCAAACAAGCGTCCGCATGCTGGAACCAACAGTATTGTAACTGGGCCACAAGGCCAATGGAGCAAACCAGCGTCCGCATGCTGGAACCAACAGTATTGTAACTGGGCCACAAGGCCAATGGAGCAAACCAGCGTCCGCATGCTGGAACCAACAGTATTGTAACTGGGCCGCAAGGCCAATGGAGCAAATCAGCGTTCGCACACTGGAACCAACAATATTGTAACTGGGCCGCAAGGCCAATGGAGCAAACCAGCGTCCGCACACTGGAAACCAGCAGGATAGCGACTGTCGCCTAGACGACTGATGACAATGTCACCAAGATAGCAGGAACTGGAAGCAGGAGCCGAGCAGGAACAGGCAGGCGTAGACAACCAGATCAGGAACGGCAGGGATAGACTGTCAGCAAGAACAGCAACCTCTCTTGATGACAACCGGAACCGGACTGGAACAGACACAGCAGGCAGGAACTCAGGAACTGGACGATACAGCAACACAGGAACACAGCAGCAGGCCCAAATATCAGCAGCAGTAAGGAGGAAGAGACTGCCGTCAGAGACAAACGAAAGGGCAACCAGAGGGTGCCCACACTGGGTTTAAAAAGGCAATGTGAGGCGGGCTGAAGGCCTACAGCCAATGGGAGCCCCCTACAGGTAATAGACATCTGAATGCAGCAATCACGGGCACCGTGATAAGTGTAGATATAGGCAAGTTAACTCTTCAGGAATATTATCTTAAATTTTAAAATGTTTTAAAGTTTACTAGATGATACTTTCACTTTAACAAAGTTGAATCCAGAGATTGTCTTTGTCAGAATGCTTGTTAAAACAACTGACAAAATCTAAAACAGATGATATCTCTGAGATCCAAGCCTTACACTTTTATTTTCCCATGATTTTATTTTATATGTTTATTTGCACAAAAGAAAGCCCTAATCCCCTTGGTTGCTAAGGATGCTCCGTGAGCATTAAACGTATGTCTACATTTTGTGTTTTTTTCAATTAAATATATTTCGGATATTTTAATTTGGTAGTTAGGGAATCTAATCTTGACAATGCTTTTATCTGTGACCCATCTGATAAACCTGCATAATTAATTACTCTCTCCACTCTCTTACACTGATAAAACCATTGCTTTCCACTGGGGGTGAATAAATTATTGTTGAAGAATGATCATGAAAATCCTCTCAGTATGTAAGTTCCTTCTGTGGGGAGTATTAGGAAAGGTTAGGTGACAATTCCTCTTTAGTAAAACATAATAATAGTCAATCAACTTAAATGAACTTGTTTTAACTTTACTGTTCCTTTAACCCTTACACAACGAGTGCTGTACCAGGACTATTACACATTTCCTTCCTTTAAGTATAGGGTGATGGTCCTGACAAATCTAAGAGTTCCTGATCACAGAGTACCTCAGGGTTCACTGTGATCATATCAGGCAGGCTGTAATTGACTGCTCCAGAACTGAAGCATTCAATTTTAGTCTTTTCCTAGTGGTTTTGGTACATGTAATCACTGCTACAGTATTTACATGTGCCTGTTTAGCCAATGACAATGGCAATGTATAATATACATTGCCTTTGTTAGTGTGTTCTCTGCCTTTATCTTCCTCACAGTGACTGTGAGGAAGTGAGAAGCAGAAAACACACATCCCCTCAGGGGGAAATGTGTCACGGTTTGGCTAAACTGCTCTAACACTCTGCTGTTGTACACTAGCTGCCTTTCCTTCCCTGTGTCATGCTTACTCAGCTGTTGATTAACAAACTGCCTTTACCTCTCTGTTTCGATGATTCCACACCTGACTGTTATCAGCCAATCCCTTCCACGCTATTTAAAGCAGCTAGGCTCATTTCCTGCTTGCCCTTGTGTTGCACGTGCGTTCTCCTGTGTTCCTGATTATCTGTGCATGACCTGGCTTCCTCTGATGTCCCTTCTGGCACCTGACTCCTGGCTGGTTCCTGACATTGCTGACCTCCATATTCCTTTTCTGAGTACCTGTCTTGGTTCCTGACCCCAGCTTGTCTTTTGGTTTACGCTCCTGGATTACAATTTTGCTTTGTTTGCTTGCGTTATTTTAATAAAGGCGTTGCACTTCACATTTTTGTGACTGGTTCCTGGTCCCTAACAAAATGGCCACAATGGGAGACACTATTCATTAAAGTTTAGATGCTGGGGATAGAAATAGAGGCAGGGTAGGTTTGGTCACTTGATGACCTATTGCCACCTCTTTGTGTTACTGAATAAATTATTTAGAGCCAACCAAAAGTATTTTCCTTACACAGGCTAATTTATAAACACATATACTAATGTTTATTACTGTGGAGCAATATGATGCACCTATATAAACACCACATAATCTCATCCCCTAAAAGAGGGACACCAGGGAGGGAAGGAGGGACATAGGGATTTTTCAGAGGCACAGTACCCCGCCATAAAAAGGGATATTTGGGAGGTATGAATGACAGTTCATACCTTTTATCCAGTCCCTATTAAAATGAAGCAATTGAGCAGAAATTATGACAGGAAAACCGAAAAAAGTTTTATTTCTTCCTTTTTTCTCGTTTTTTTATCAAAAGAAATGGTGGATTATCCATATAATTGTGGTATTAGAATAAAGCCCAACTTATGCTTAAAAAAGTATATATAGTTTCTTCGGGTGGACTAAATGATTTAGAGGAAAAATATAGTTGAACAAAGGCACACTAAAAAAGCCACAATTGCTTTTGTCCTCTAATGTCAAAAAGCCCTCATCACTAAGGGGATCAGGCATTGATTCTGTAATGATTATTATATAGAAAGTTTACATATGCGCATTCCATTACCTCATCTATTTTATTTTGCACACTTTGATAGATATTATGAACTTGCTACTCCAGTTCCCAATGTCATCTCAGATACATTTATGAGATAACACAGGATCTGGGTGTGATTCTGTAGATTTCCTGATTCCTGAATGTTGATGCATCTTATAATGTGCGTTACCACATGTCATGATGACATAGGTAGGACAATTCAGAAAGGAAAGTCATATTAAATTTACTGGAAACTATTTTCAAAATTACAAAGCAACTTTTTGCCATTTCAAGTAAGTTGAAATGTTATATTTGAGATCACTGCACTTTCCTCTGTAGGGTTCATGAACTCATGAACTTGCTCAGGAACCAGATAATTCACTACTGAAACTTTTGGGTCATATTCACAGAACAGCTATTCTGGAATAAATGAGCTACAACATCATCGCCCTGATGAAGGTCCTGTAAGGGGACCGAAAACGTTTGGACTTATGGATTACTTGTTTTGATTAAACATCTTGACTCCTCCGTTTCTGGTGTGCCGTCTCGCTGTTTCGGCTCAGGCTGAGTACACTTTACATAATCCTTATGGGATGAGCACCCTTTTGAGATTATATGTTCTTTTTGAATAATTTTTTCTGGAGTGCCATTGCCTCTGCTGACTTGTTAAAAAAAAGAATATTTTATTAAATGCAAAAATGTGGATGTTTTGACCCAAACAAGGGCCTTTTTTAAGACAATGTAAGTGAAATGAGCTGACCCTAACCTTAAAATACCCTAATAACCACGTGCTAATAAAAAAACGCTAAAGCTGTGGCTAGTCTTAATGACGTCACAATTGATATATACATTAGTACAGTATTGGGATGAAAAACATATTATTAAACTAAGAAAAAATTTATTATTATCAAAATGTGTATTAAAGCACAACATATGCTGTAAACAGTAAAAAAACGTTCTTTTGAATAAGTGGGTTACTGTTACAAGCCGACAGTCTGAAAGATAATGCACGATCCTATGCTTTAAACAGTGGAGCCTCTAACAGTCTTAGTCCCAGCCTTAAATGTCATTTTAATCTTATGGCAGGCAAAATACTCCATGAGGACAAGCTTTGCTACATGCAAGATTAACCACAAATTGGGGATTCTTCTCATCTACCGCTAGGAGTGGATGTGCTCATCTACATGCATTGTACAGCACATGAAGGCTCTTCAACAGTAAGTGAAATTTTAAAACGTTTCACTGTGTGGACATAATATGGACATAATATGGACTCAAAATGCATGGGAACATTATTTCACAGTCTTGGACTATCTAAGCATTTAATTACATCACGGCAGAACAGATCATGGTATCCACTACTACTGCTATTCTGATACAATTTTAAGGTATTCTTAAATGTATTTTGCCTGCCACATGATCAAAATGACAGTTAAGGCTGGGACTAAGACTGTTAGAGGCTCCGCTGTTTAAAGCATTGGATTGTGCATTATCTTTCAGACTGTCGGCTTTTAACAGTAACCCGCTTATTCAAAATAATGTTTTTTTACTATTTACAGCATATGTTGTGCTTTAATACACATTTTAATAATAACACATTTTTTGTTAGTTTAATAATATGTTTTTCATCAAAATACTGTACTACTGTATATATCAATTGTGACGTCATTAAGACTAGCCACAGCATTAGCGTTTTTTCATTAGCACGTTGTTATTAGGGTATTTTAAGGTTAGGGTCAGCTCATTTCCCTTACATTGTCTTGAGAAAGGCCTTGTTCGGGTTGAAACGTCAACATTTTTGCATTTAATAAAATATTCTTTATTTTTAACAAGTCCTGTGAGTGCCTGCTTCTGCTATCATTCCCTATAATACAACTACTACATACTTCTACTACTTTAAGCAAGAGCACCAAGGCAAGAAAATTGAAGTTTTGGAGTGCCCATCACTACTCTCTCTCTTTTTTTTTTAAAGAGAAAGCATCATGTCTCCTCCCTACTGTCAGCCTGGAGATACAGGGGGAGTGATTTTCACAGTAGTGAGCAGGGGTCAAAGGCCCCTGCCGACTCCTGTGAAAATCTCAGCAAGGAGTTAGCCTTCTCTCAATTTCCAGCTGAAGATAATAAAAAACATGGAAAACACACACAAACACACACACATATATACACTCTCGCGCCTCACCCATCCATCTCCATTCTATGTGCCCCTCACTGCTGGCACTCCCACCCCCTGTCACCAGCTCCTGTCCTGACTGCATGAACTCCATCTCTCAGACTCCTTCCTGTCACCGGCTCCTGTCACCTCCGAAGTTACAGCAACCACCAGGGGGAGGTGGTTGCTGTAACTTCGGAGGTGACAGGAGCCGGTGACAGGAAGGAGCCCGGGATATGGAGTTCAGTCAGTGTCCTAGATGAGATAAGAATCAGTGGGGAGTGAGACTTTGGCAGCCTTTCACTGCACCATCATTGAAACACAATCAGAGTGCACACTGCAGGAGAAGAGCAAATCATCACACTTCCAGCACGGCCTCTACACTGCCCGCTACACAAAGGACTGCCCAACATGTCACTTAACCCTTTCACTTCCACAGAACTATGCAACACTGTCTGTTTAACCTCCTATATATTTAATTTGATTAGTACATCGCTGATACACTTTCAAACATCATCTTTCAGGATCAGTGTGTGTTACATTACAGTCAAACATCTCTATGTATATTGTATGCAGAAACATATGAATTTATACAAAATAGTATTTTACATTATGATTTTTTGCTTACATTTCTATTCTTGCAGATTGGTGTGTTTGTATATATATATATATATATATATATATATATATATATATATATATCCAATTATATAAAAGGCCGGCTGTATGTTTGTCAGATGCAGTCATGCACAGTAGAGACTGCCCGAACGGACAAAACGCGCCATCTTCCCAGTTGCTCTCCCAGCCCTGTGTGCCCGGTGTCTGTCCCGGGGTGTGAGGGAGCCCTGGCCCCGATCGAGCGGTGTCTAGCTGAGCCTGAAGGTGCAAAGCGCATTCACGAACCCCCTGCTCTAGGTCAAGGAGTGCTCCCTCACACACACCCATGACTGACGAGGTATATATATATATATATATATATATATATATATATATATATATATATTGGGCCAATTTGTAACAGCTATGAATACAAGCAGTTATTTATTTATTAAAACATATGTATTAATCCAAACCTAAAGCACAATTATGTACTTAATTGAATATAAAGACAAAGTAGGCATCTATTTAATACAAGGACATCTGTACAAGGCGCTCAGTACAAATCAATGGATAAAAGGTATGTTAACCCATTGACTGCCAGAGAGGTATCAAATGCATTTCATGCACCTACACTTCCCCATTTCCCTTAATCAGAGACAAACCCTTTCAGTCCCACAGGGATATTCACCATATTGCAAAGCAATACCTTGCACGTCCCGATGGTACGTAAAGGGTCAACAACAGCAATTTTGCTATTTCCCTCTGGGGGAATTTGGGCAATTTTGTGCTAATTTTGTGCCAAATCAACTTTTTCTTAGGGAATAAATGCAATGTACCCCTGATTTATATTGAGTTTTCAACCACTTTAAATGCTACAGAGGTCTCCATGGCATTCTGAAGCATTGCATTGGAGACCTCTCTAGTATTTAATAGGTTAATAAACCCCATTTAACCCCTTAACGACCAGCCGCGGAATCATGCAGCTGGAAGTTACGGACTACAAGTGGTTTTTTTTCATTCAATTCCGGGGTACCTGAGCAGTGCGCAGCCTCGCAGGGACCCTGGAATTCCATGACATTCCAGGACCGTCACTGTTGTGACAGTCCTGGCACATCAAGGCTCATTAAGGAGTTAAATTAATAGGAATGCTTAAACGTTCTATTTGTCCTCTATGGTGCAAAAGGTTTGCTCCAGAATTGCTCCACTTATTTTACATTTATAAGTTCCCCCTTAGTTGGACCTTCCATCTTAAAATGATCTACATGATTATTCCTCTTATTCATTTATTCCACCCCTCTGGTGGAGACGGGTGATTTTCTGTCAATAATTAATTATACAACTTTATCTGACCATGACAGAGAACAAAGCTCTGCTGAGATTAAGATTTCTTAAACCTGTTTGTATAACAAAATGCCCAAAGAACAGGACTTTTTTCTAAAACACTGCTGTTGGTAAAACAAAGAGCACAAAGTATAGGAAATGTAAATTAGTTACATTTAATGAGGCTAAAAAGCTGTGTAGGAAACAGGTCCACTTTACATTTGCTCTGTTGTGGAATATTGTTCTAAAATGTTGGAGGAAGAAAGATTACAAACACGGCTACCAATCTGTTCCAGCTATGGATTCCTTATCTTGCCTAAACGATCAACTTCCCCCCAAGGGGAGGAATATATGTCAATCACTTAGCAGTGGGGTAGCTAGAAAAGCTGCTGTGAAACTCATTTGAAACCAAAAAAGGAACTTCTATACAACATGATCTGTCTAAATGTTGGCGGAAATGGTAGATCAGTGGAAAATACCATCAGGGGCCCCTTTTTCTTACTCGAGGTTGACACTGGATTCTCCTTTCCTTTCAGTCTTTCAGTCTGACAGCTCGGGAGGAGCCCGTTGACAGATCTGACACTGAACACAAATTGAGCATTTCATGTGTTATGTGTAAGATGGGTTATAATGGGTTCCAGAATGTAACTTAAGTACACGGCTGTATAAGTTATGTAGGAAGTGATTTTTTTTCTTTTGCAAAAAAAAACGTCGATTTTTTTCTCTTGCAGTTATACAAAGTGTAAATTATCACAAAGGAAAAAAAGAGAACATACTGACATTAAGGGTTTATTTACAAAAGAAGGAATTGAATCTATGCAGGGTTTTCCTCCATTTTTATGATCCACATAAAAATATGTATAAAAAATAAAAGGAATTTCTATCTGCACACCAGTCACTAAATCAGGAGTGGGAAACCTGCATCCCTCCAGCTGTTTTTGGACTACCACTCCCATCATTATCCCCAAAGGCTGGCTGGGGGAATGATGGCAGATGTAGTACACAGGGATGGATTTACATCCAAGGCTCCCCTAGGCAAGACAAAGTATGTGCTCTTGGCTCCACCCATGACCACATCCCTGCTCCTCACATGACCCAACTCCCAGACCTATTCACTATTTCCTGGCAGAGTAAATACCTGGGCCTATAGGGCTGCTACAGAGATCTCCAACGCAATGCTTCATAATACACTGGAGATCTCAATAGAAACCAAGGGGTTAAATAATAGCATGTAAAGGGGTATACAACTGATGCAGGGACAATGAGATTTATCTAGACACACCCACAATTCAGAAGGTGGGTGTGGCCAGCACAGTTGCTGCTCCCCTCAAAATGTGGAGCTCTAGGCAGATACCTCTGCCTATTGGGAAATCCGGGCCTAGTAGTACAACAATAGCTAGAGGGTTACATGTTGTCCATTCTCTAAACTAAATACTCCTTTCAGAAAAGGTGAAATTTACTAATTTCAAGAGGTATCTCACTTATTTGCTAAAGTGTTAATCTACACTGTTAAAACACAGGGCCTTATGTTCAAAGAAGTAGCAAAATAGCTTTTGTCATTTTTAACGACTTTTCAAAGCACGGTGTTGTTGAGCTCAGTAATATTTTCAGTGAGTATTGGTTGTGATCTGAAATATGTTGCTGAAGTAAGATTCCTGACTGAAATAAAATGCACAACATTTTATTGTTGTTGTAAAAGACACATTTTCTTTACCCCATACGATGATGGTGAACAGTTTAGCCATGCCCCTTGCCCCTCCCCTTTGCCCAGAAATTCTTGAGTTGTGTCGTACACAATGGATATTACTATTTTTTGTTGTATATATTCTATAGAAAAGATGTCTTTCATGCATACAATTACTTATTTTTGTTGACCATACAATATTTTTTTTTTCGTTATCCCTTCAACATATGGCTCACAGTGCATGTGTATTAGTTTTTTACAATTAAATATGGAGGGTAGGCTTGGAGAAGATAGAAGAGTTTAACGCTGAGGGTAGAAATTTAAATAATAAAGGGGTTAATGCAGAAGGCAAGGCTGGAAGACAAATGTAGGGGTTACTGCTAAGCCTACGATATGATGTGGCAGTGAACTTGTTTATAAGGGTGGGTTGGAAAGGCAGTCCTACTTACACTCATTTCTTGGTGTATTTTCTTGCTTTTCATTTACAAGCAAATTCTTTGTTTGAAACATTCTTGATAATGTATATATGCCCAAGAGTATTTATGAGTGATTTCACTATACAGCATACATTGCTATCCACACAGCTTCATAAACAGAGACCGGTGAGTTGACTTGTTATACCAAAGTTGAAAATCTCCATTCAAATCCAGATCCTGCAAGGGGAGGGGATGGGCTCATTAGTATGCATGGTTGGCATAATGTTAAGGTTTGTAATTGGGGTAGTGTAGAAGATGTGTTCAGACTTCAGAAACATAAACATCACCAGAGCTCCCTTAACCCTTTGAGTGTCAAAGTGATGTGCATTGCACACCCCTGTGGCACTAAAAGGATTACAACATTAATAACACCATGTTTCGCAGTGCGCTTAGAAACACAAGGAACTGGCAAAGCAGATGTTACATACAGAGCAGTCCATAAGTATTTGGACAGTGACACTAGTTTTGTTGTGTTGACTCTGTACTCCAGCACATTGTATTTGAAATGCTATGATGATCTAGAAAATAAAGTGCAGCTGTAATCTGAGGGTATTTACATCCATAAACCCTGAACCCCTTAGGAACTGCAGCCCTTTTTATACATTGTCCCTCCATTTTAGGGGACAAAAAATAATTGGACTATTGAATGCTGCCCTGTTTTTGGCCAGGTGTGTGTGTGTGACATTGCATCAATAGTTCATTCTAAAGAGAGATAACAAAAGGTCTGGAAGTGATTCTAGATGTGACATTTTAGATATGGAGTCTGTTGCTGTTGTCTCTCAACATGAGTAATGAACAAGTGCCAATGTCAGTAAAACAGGCCATCATGAGGCTAAAAAAATTATCAGAGACATGCCCAAAACATTTGGTGGGACAAAAATCAACTGAGTGCTACATTGTTAAGAAGCAAGGCGAGCTCAGCAATAACAAAATATGTGGCAGACCACAGAAGACCACTGTAGTGGATGACAAAATAATGTTTGCATTTGTGAAGAAAACCCCCTTTTCAACTGCTGAACTGACCAAGAACACTATCCTGGATGTAGGCATATAAGTGTCACAGAGTACCAAAAAGAGAAGACTTCACCAGTAAAACCACAGTGGGCTTACCACAAGCTGCAAACTGCTGGTAAGCCTCAAGAACAGAACGGGCTGGTTACAGAGTCTTTTGGACAGATGAGATGAAGATTAACCTGCACCAGAGTTCTGGAAAGAGGAAAGTGTGGATAAAGAAAGGAACTGCACATGATCCAAAGCATACCACCTACCTCATCTGTGAACATGGTGTTATGGCTTGAACACATATGGCTGCCACTAGAAATGGCTCAATTGTCTTATTTATGAGATGACTGCTGATGGCAGCAGCAGGATGAATTCTGACATGTACAGAAACATCTTATTTGCTCAGATCCAACCGAATGCCTGAAAACTCATTGGGAGGCACGTCACCTTGAAGCAGGACAATGATCCCGAACATACTGCTAAATTAACCAAGTAGTTTTTCAGGGCCAAAAAGTGGAAAGTTCTTGATTGGTCAAGTCAGTCACCTGACCTGAACATGTATTTCACCTTCTGAAGACAAAACTGAAAGGCAAATACCCCAAAGCAAGCAGGAACGGAAGATGACTGCAGTACAGGACCAGTAGAGCATCTCCAGGGAAGGCTGATGTCAATGGGTTGCAGACTTCAGGCAGACATTGAATGCAAAGGATTTGCAGTAAAGTACTAAATATGTTGATTTTGTTTAAGATTATGTAAATTGTCTAATTACTAAAATGGAGGGAATAAGATGGTTCATGGTTTATGCATTTTATAGCTGATGTGCTCGAGTACAGAGTGAAAACAAGAAAACTTGTGTCACTGTCCAAATACTTATGGTATAACAGCTTCTCTGCTGGCTCAGTATTTTCATAAAACAGCTAGTCTTTGTTTCTAGTCCACAATGGACTATCTGCTGATCAGCTGATCGATGTAAATTTAAGACTCACAAGGCACTCCATTTGCATACAGAGTGCCTTGTGAGTCTGTCTACAAGAATCAACTGATCAATGGAAACAGGTGATTAGCTGTTTTATGTAATAGCTACTCTATCAGTTCTCTGTATTTCTTAATGTCCTGTGAAGTGGGGCAGTGGATTCTTAATGTTCTAACCCTTTTAGTGCCACTGGGTTGTGCAATGCACATTACTATGGCACTTAAAGGTTTGAGAGAAGGCAGTTGTTGTCTCTGCTCTCCAGTAGAAGCAGCAAACTGTCCTGCGGCTCTACAGAAAACTAAGGGAGGATTCCAGATTTGACATGTCAGTTTGGAGTATTTGGGACTGTGAACTCTGACATCATAGGCAGCTATCGAACCTTAGTTCATGATAAATACACCCAGTGGAATATGCAATGGCTCATTAAGCTACATTTAAATATGCAAATGAGCAAAGTTCAAACTAGTCACTGCAAAAAAAGTAAACATGGAAAAGGCATGATGAGATCATGACCATGTTGCTGTATTTGTATTCACAGGAATATAATGGCAAAGACATATTAGTACATATGACAAGATGGGTTCTGTGTAAATATGCCACAATATGACCAACCTGGCCACTTGTCAAACCTTAGTGCATCTTAGTGACTATGTCTTGAGGAAAACTATGTTACCAACATTTAGGGTGTCTGTAGTTTTTCTTAGAATCAAGTATTGGGCATACGTTACAGAACTGAAGGGGTCTTATTCTCTGTTGGCTTCACGCCAATTGCTTTTCTGTCTTCTTCTTTTCTTGTATATTATATTGGTAATATTTAGATCTGCAATGCACTTTGTGTGATCTCATTCAGATATAGTACCATATTTATAAAAGAAAGGTTTAGTTATTCTGGAGTGAACCAACTGCACCACTGGAGACAGATAAACATTCTTAAAGTCATAGTAATATTTAACAAAAAAGCAACTCTGATTAATCTTCATAGTATTTGGCCCATGAAGAGTGTTATTTCAATACTGTCAGAGTTGTAGTTCAAGAGTAATTGAATGATAAAGTATCCCCCTCCCGCCCCTTTTACCTAGTGTAAGCCGCCTCCCCTCAGATGTGGAATTTGGTCCTGGGACCAGACAGCTCACAGCAAGAGACAATCTTCTTACTGTGTGCATAAGGAAAACCCTGCCCCCTTGACATGTTTTTCAGGATCCATCCAGACAGTCTTGCTGCTCTGAGGTGAGCAGTGTTACATCAGTAAAAGGTGTGAGAGGAGGATATTTTATCATTCATTACTCTTGAACAACAACTTTGACAGTATTGAAATAATATTCTCCATGGCCCAAATACTATGAAAATTAAAAATAGCTGCTTTTTTGTGAAACATTATTATCCCTTTAAATTCCCAGGCACTTGAATTGAGCTTTTTAACCCCTTGAATGCTAGCGAGGTCTCCAATGTATTGCTTCACAATGCATTGGATACCTCTGGTGTGCAAGGTGTTAAAAGCCCAATTTAATATAACAGACATGTTAATGTTTCCCCCATGTTGCAGCTGGTTTACCCCATAATAACTCCGGTTTACTTTTAAACATATGGGCCATATATGCTTAATGTACCATTCCCCTTGCTCCTGTCAAACAGGTGTAAATCATGGTGGAGACACCAACCTTCTAAGTCCTATGACTAACTACAAAATGATTCCATTACCCAAATCTCCTCCTCATTGCCTAAAATGACCCTCATGAACTTGCAGTATATTGGCAAGAGAGTGATTAACAAAAAATATATGTATTAAAAAATGAAACTGCAATGCCTCTCCTCCTATCCCTCATTACCCTACATTAATTTTTATGAAATCCTACATTGCATTTAAATTAATAACCCCACCTGCCTTTCCTCACTGCATTGGTTATTAACATCTTGATTTCTTCTGATTCTGGCAATGCATTGGAAATATTAGCAATGCTTTGGAGACATTCCAGCATTTTTTAAAGCCAGTGACTTGTCCCTTCAACCATAGTAAAAGCATTAGTTTTTCCCTGGAAAGAATTTCTAAACAATATGTTGCAGCCCCTAACTCAAAAGAAGAGTTAATATGTATTTACATAATAATAATAATATAAAAATAAGGCCCCAATTGCCTAAAAAATAAATGCAAAAAGTAATATTGTGTCCATAGGGTTCATAATTGAGCTCCCCTAAGGTTACCTTGGTGGTCTAATACCTGGTAATATATTTATATATTCTCCCTTCCCATGATCCCTTGACCTTGCCTAAATACTATTGTGTTATCTTGATCCTGCTCTTATTATCTGATTTTACTGCACTCCTTTCTCAGCATTCCTTCTGTGGTGTTTAAATTTACTTTTCAAAGTTTGTGTGATACAGAGCTTCCTGTGGCCGCACTGACAATAGTTATTGTTAGGAGATGATAACAAGGGCACAGAGAAACAATTCAAATTTTCAATTTGCGGCTTGCTAAATATTACATCTCCCATAAATTAATATATTCCTTATGCTCCTGGACACCTGATCAATCTTTTTCCCACAGGGTCTCTGCACTTCTGTTTAACATTAACTGACTGCAATCAAGGGTGTAACTACAGGGAATGCAGTTGTGATGGGGCCCTGCATCCATGCAGTCTCTTTAACCCTGCACTATCATTGGAGCCCTTACAATAAAACCAGTTTCCTGTCTTGGCTGGCAGCCATTGACATCATCAAATATGGCCACTACCAGCCAGTAGGATAAGAATAGCATTGATGACCCCATTCTATTTTCTTTATTAAACCTTTGAGCACCAAATAGGTACCTTAGAATGTGTTAAACACCTCTCTTGCACTAAAAGGATTAACTATAAGAATGTGGATCATGAATCTGGATACAGCAATTCCCTGGTGCCACAAACACTATTCATACTTGCTCCAGATCATGTAGTACATGTGTATATGTTTTGAGGGACAGACTGAGTTTTCATCCCAGGGCCCAACAGTTTCTAATTGTTCCCCTGATAGCGATCTCCAAGAAAACAGGGTGCACTGCCACTATGTGCATGCGAGTGAGGGATGCCAGTTGTTTATCCTTTCGAGGACCAAGGGGGGGGGGTGTAATGCCTTACATTAAAATGAGTTGCACACCCCTCTTATCATTAACCCATTGAGTGCCAGCAGGGTGTGCAACGCATTGCTATGCAGACTTTGACAGGGCACAGAAGAAATGGAATTTAATCAGGTCCTCAGGTGAACAAAAATGTGTCTTGTGTGAATGGAGCCTTCATGGATCTTTTTCATGTCCACATTCTTTTCATTCTGAATAATAAATGTTCTTATTAGTTCTACATAGTTTAAGCCTCCACATTCACCATGAACAGTACATAAAACACATGACCTAGTGCTCTCAGATGGCTGTCCCCGCAAAAAAAAACAAAACTTTTTTTCAACTCAAAACGTCCATCAATAAGAAAAGGAAACAGCACCCCATGGTTTGAGGGGTTAATCAAAACTTATATTTCAAGATCACATAGGATATTGACCACAATTGTGGATAAACTGCCAGGCAAGTATTAGTAATAAAATATCATCACCAGCAATTTCCAGCTATGTGCTATAACAGATGAGACAAAGTGCCCACGTGCCCTTCCAAAAGGAAGATAACCTTCACACCAATCCAAAATCCACAGAACCATTAACAGCTACCATTGGCAGAAATTGAAAAGAGGATCTTGATCTTCTCTTCATCCATCACCTTCATGTGTAATAACTGCCCTCAGCTGAAATCCACACAACCATGATCCCTCTGTAAACAGCCATCATTGGCAGAAATTGGAAAGAGTATCCTGAGCTTCTCATCATCCATCCCCTTCATGTGTAATAGACGCCATCGTCTGAAATTATTCTGCTATAACTTACTGGCCACTCCCCCCACTTATCATCTATGAACAGCTGTGACAAGAAAACAATGCAATATTCCCTGTTATAGAGCTAGATATAATGCACACTGCTTGTACATTTATTAAAATGTAAATATTATATCTGCAGGAAAAAAGCTAAATTAGGCTTGCACCAAGACTCACATAACTCATTCAGGAGTGGCCAAAAACCCATTTGTAGGAAACTTCATTGAAACACATTGAATACCTCTCTGGCGCTCAAAGGGTTAAAAGACTGACCTTTCCTCTGGGCAATAAGAGGTTATTGCAGAAAAAATGCATATTTTTTTTTCTCTCTCTCTCTCTTTTTTTATCATACATATACACATATTTTTAACATACATAAATAATAAAACAATGAACACATAAGAAACATTAAAGCTAAGCAATCAGAAGGTTAGGCACAGAAATGTCTCACAAATTGTACCCCCCTCAGCCTTGCCATAAAGCAATCATCTGCATGTAAACCACAACAGCGTCAAACAAAACTAACAAAACATACTCATTAGAATAACTAGCAGTAAGGGAAGGTGGGACTGAATCAGCAAGCAGCTCACATGTTTGTAGGCAAGTTGAAAGGGGGGGAAGAAAGATGGTGTGAAATGGATGTAGAGGTGGCTACGCAACCCAATCACATCATTCAAATGTCTTTACCACCACCAAACCATTCTCTTCCACAGAAGCCTCATGAAACACATTATATTGATTTTAATATGAACTATAAAATTAACCCATTGAGTGCCAGTAACGTATCCAATGCATTGGGCTGCAATGCCTTGGATACTTCTCTGGCACACAAAGGGTTAAAAGAAAAGTACAAAGACTCTCCAAGCTAACATCATGGTCTATTTTCTTACTCTATAAAGGGCTTCTTTTTGAGATGTATCTGCAGGACTGGATTTCCCATTAGAGTAAGTAACTGCTTAGCATGCCAGGTTTTGAGGGACACCTCAGCTGTGCTATTCTAACCACCATTCTAAGTTGTAGATGTGGCAAAAATAATCACAAAGCCATGCACCAGTCGTACATTCGTGAGTTATTTTTTTCATTTCTCACTCTGGCTGTATTTGATATTGATGGCATGTATATATACATGCATGTTTCCACAATTGCAGATCATTGAAGGATAATTTTTTAAAGGCATAGTAAGTACATGGCGTTATTTGAATATGATTTTCCATTACGTTAGCCTGTAACCACTTAAATGAAAAAGAAAGACACACTGGAAAGTTGTATTATTCAAGCAACATGCAGGTATTAGTACTGGGAGGGACAGAAATCTATAAAAATGGACTGTGGATGCACCCCAGGTTTTAAAGTCACCATCAACTCACTGTGGGCACTTCCTTCTGAAGGCAGACATTTAACTGTTTGAGTGCCTGAGTGGTATGCAGCTCATTGCTTTTGCAATGTGTTGCATACCCCTCTGGCAATCAAAGGGTTAAGCCATAGGGGCATTATATAGTGCCACTAATATAATGTATTTTTGTAAGCCATGTGATGTGGTGAGATGTATTATATAGTTTTTGCCTAAAATGTTACACCTTAACATAAAAAAAAAGTTTGGACATATTTATTTTACAGATTAAGCAACAAAACCTCAGATTGACATAAGTGAGTTAATATGTGAGAAATAATGCATGCTATGCACGGGATTCATATTTTTGTATTTTACATGGGACAGCACAAATATGGATTCTGTTTGTTTTGTTTTAAATTTGTGAATTGTGATTTGTCCCCTCATTCCCTTACTTATGCTTTCTATTCATGTATATTATGGTGGTTTAGAACTGTGATTTTTGTTTCTTCCACAGTCCTAATTTGCTTGTTTTACAGCTAATCACATCTCAGGAGCTTCGCATTTTAGCTCCCATGCCATTGCAGAACAGAAATTTCCATCTGCATATCAGGAAATAGAAGAGAAGAAAGAAAGGAGGAGCTCATAGGGTTAAATCTTCCTTATACTCATTAAGTATATTGGTAAAATATATAGATATTTCACTCACATTTATATATGGCCACCAAAATAAATCCATGGCAATCAGACTAGTGGGGGATATTACACTGCCCTCCACGCGATATACTCATTCAGAATAAGCTGCTCCCCGAGAAGACACCTTCAAAACAAGAAGGGAAAGAACCAGAAAAGAAACGACAAACAGATGAGGGCGCTTTTATATATCTTAATCCATGTTAGCAAATAACAAAATTCTTCTACTCACAACTTGTAGTTTACCGGCTGAACTGTGAACAACCGGTATATGGCAGCCAGGGATTTAAACCCACCCCTGTTCAGGCAACTCCGATAACAGCTTGCTGTATTATTGCACGGATTAAGATATATAAAAGCGCCCCCATCTGTTTGTCGTTTCTTATCTGCATATCAGACTAACCATCTCCAAAAGACTTGTCCAGATTCAAAATGAAAGGCAAGTTCCCCCAAACTTCCGTAAGACTCCTTAAGGGTTTTCAAATTCAAGACAAAAAGTTTGATATATTCACTGAAAATGAACAAAAATATAAATTGCTTCTTCTGTGGTTAGTCACTGCTCAGAAGCTTGACATTGTAACTATCTAGTGTCATTGCAAAAATACATTTCCATGTGTGTATCAGGTTAACCCTGACCCAAAAGGGCTGCCCTTCAGTATTCTCTCTAAGATAAGAAACCCAGCACTGAAAGAGCTAATCAGTTATTAATACTGGGCAGGGCTGTATGGTGCATTCAGAGCAGCCCTGCATAAATGGTTCTTTCTATGCTGGGGTACTCGCCTTTTAAGATACACTGTAAGGAAGACACCCAAAGGGTTTTCAAATACAAGCCAGAAATGTAAAATGTTCTCCATGAACGGAAAAAAGGCATGTTTAATTTTTACCATCATTCACCACTCAGGAGCTTCACACTTAGCTCCACTGCCAGAGAAGAAATTGACAGAATAGCCATGCTCAAAGGGACAACTGCATGCTGTAAAGAACGTCTTCTGTTGATGATGATAATAACAGCTATATGCAGACATTTGCTTCAGACTTAGGCCTTATTAGTGAGGTGAAACTTGTTTTCCTAAGCACTGAGAGCAAGGTATCCACATCTGGATAACCCATTCCCTCAAATAGAAATCTAAGGGTTTTCAAAATCAAGCCAAACGTGTTAAATACTGTCTGAAGGACTGAATTTGTGAGCAGTGTTTGAAAAACCATGGCTAAAGGGTGGTACCATGTTAGCCACAGAAAATGCGGGAGACTGGTAAAGTAAAAAGTAATACCTTTATTAACTAACTAAGTGTTAGTATCTTTCTTCCATAAGCTGTCTGTGTGCCTCTACTATCACTCAGCCAATAAAGATATAATTTTTACTCTACCAGTCTCCTGTAAAACCATGCTCTTGCAATCACCAGGAAAATTGGTAAGACACTGTTCTATGTGCTCACTGCCATAGATAGTTGTTACATATCACCCGCTTCTTTTTTTCGGGGCCCAGATCAAAGAGAGGTGCATAGAAAAGGCAGAGGCTGTGCTGAAGGAAATTTAGAAGGAATTTAATAGCGAATTAGATAACAAATTAGAAATCTGGACAGTAAGTAAAGGATTATACTTCTGTCTGTAATATTATTGACCTGGATGTTGACTTAGAAATATTCTTTATAAGTGTATATAGGTGTATTGCAACTAATAGTACCTGCAATGATAAGGCCACTCGTGAGTACTCTTTGTATCATGCTGACTGACCAGCCAAGGAGGGTAACCTGAAAAGTAGAGTAGGAATACAAAAGAACAACTAAACAATTTAGGTTCAGATTGTATTTGGGACCATAAAAGTTCCAGTATAACTTGTGACTGGAAGCGTACTGGCAACAAGAAAAGAGTAGTTAGAAGTCACTTACTTTTTTTAGTCCATGGTGGAGAACAAGATTGCCAACAGAAACCTGCAAGAATAAGACAAGCAAGACCGGTTGTCTGGCACCAGAGGAGTAAGCTGAATCAGAGTGTAGATGAAAGATGATCAAATCAAGTCAACCAAACAAACTCCTCTGTGAACACTAGAGTGCTCAGCAAGCTATCCCCTATGAGTAGGTCAAAAGCTGGAACTCTAGAGTGAAAAGGGAGCCTAACTGATGACTGCAAGCTCACTGGAACAATTCCAGGGAGCATGATTGACTGCATAGCATACAAATAAGCAATAGCATAGAATAAGACAGGGGACAATAGGTTGCAGTTGTAGGTCATGGCAGACAGCAGACAATAGTGGAGGCAAGGGATGTTTGCAGGAAACAGACAATAGCTGTGTTCATTTAAACAATTTTAGGATAGTAAACAGGAATCAGACATAAATACAAGGCTCAGGAATGCTAAGTAATTAAAATGCTTTGCACATGCACAGGAGTGTGGCCGGAGCTTCTTAGAAAGAAGGGCCATAGGCGAGTGTCAAGTCAGCACAAAGGAGTGCAAGTAAGTCAAGTGTAAGACTGAAAGGATAGGAAAAGAATCAAGGCACACTTCATCAGACAGAGATAATACTCAAAGAGGCAGCACAAATTACAGGTATAATGGGACAGCATGTGGAAAAAAAGACAGCATTTATTAAAAGGCTTACAAAAAGTAAAAAAGTATAAAACACAGTAAGATCCAGTACATATATCAAAAACAGATACAAGAAGGGAGGAACTGCCTTACTTACAGAAAGGGGTATTTTAAGAACTTTTGAGGCCCATGAAGAAATTGTGAATGGATATATACAATGCCTTTAGGTTTTGTGGTTATCTTCCTTAGGCCCATTAATATCTGTGGGAAAAGAAGCCACATCTGTGTATAGAGCATTCAGAAAACCTCTCTCCTTTATGATTATTGGATTAAGCTGCTCTGAATTGAAAGATTCACCAAGTTTCTATTCTGTTTATACATTTCTCTGGATCTCTTCCTCTGATAATTATATGTAAACATTCAATTTTTATGTTTTTGTATTTCTTTTCAATAACCACTGTTTTTTATTTTCTCACATTGCCTGTCAATTATTCACATAATTTCTACTGCCCCTTTTAGTATGCTCTGTCTTGCTCAGTGTGCCTTGTTTCTTTTTCTATGTATCCGGAAGGTCTTCACTACGCAGCATACTGAGAGAGAGAGTTAGGTTATGGGTTAGCACTGATCAGATGCCACTGGTACCTGAGCCTTATTACCTCTATGGCTTCTTTTGTATATCTTCCCAGAACTGCAAGTACCTACTTCTTATTATTTCCCCTAATAAGCATTTAGAAATTAGTATATTTGTGCCATTTACTAGAAGTCATATTGAGTGTTACATAGGTATGAAAGGAAACATCATTAAAATGTAAGGAAATATAAACAGGATGAAGGTGAAAGGAAACCATAATTTGAGTATTATTAAAGTGATAGTAATGCCCAATAATAATTTTATATACTATTGTAGATTTTAAATAATAATGTGCAGAAAATCCCATCTCTCAAACCTTTATGGTTTGAGAGATATTCATGTCTAAAGTTCCCCCACTCCCCTTCTCATGATGTCAGCTGTAAAGCCGACAGCAGGAGATTTGAGTCGGCCAACTTGAGGATGCTCTTCAGCAGAGCCGAAATCACGTTATTTAAAAAGAACTACTTAATTGGAATGTCTACAAAGTGTATTTGCAAACCAGGCACACTTTGTAGACCATTCCAATATAGTAATTCTTTTTAAATAACGTGATTTCAGCTCTGCTGAAGAGCCGCCAGCTGGTTTCAGGACTGGGATCTCCTGCTGTCAGTACACTGCTGACGTCAAGAGAAGGGGGGGAGGTAGGGAGGAACTTTAGCACCGAATATCTCTCAAACCTTTAGGATTTGTTGCAACTAATTTATTTTTTTTAATCTACAATACCAAATAAAATTATTATAGGACATTAGTATCCCTTTAAGAAACTAATTTATGGATGATCTCACCAGAAAGAATCATGTGTTGTTCAAAACTGGATATAAAAGGCTTAGTTTATTTTGGAGTGGTGATCTTAGAAAAGACATATTAAATCCATAGTAAATTGATTGATGAAAACACAAATAAAATGTCCCACTGTAGCAGATACTGAATCTGCATTTTAACGTTTGGTTATTTTGGTAGATAGGGTGTTTAAACAATTTGTCCTTATTTTATCCTTGAAATTTTAGATATGATGAAGAAATCTTCTGACTTGAGGGCTGCATAGACAGAATGTCTTTTTGATACCATAGCAGGCTTGTGTACATTTATTATATGTATAAAATATATACTATAGACCATAAAATGACAAGCGCAAAAACTAAAAACTCATACACAATATTCTCCTCATATAAAAATCCCAAGGGAGAAAATAAGGGGGTCTCTTTAGGACCACAAAACAATGTCACAGTATATAATAGTCCCAAGATACAAAACAGATAATCACTAATTGTAAATATAAAGAAGACAAATATATTAATAATACTTGTGGATCTTCAACAGTTAAATAACCGTAATCCAATAGTAACAGTTTGTCTTCTTATTATGAATCCTGTGTAGCAAATCCCAAACAGTAGTCCTGTACTCGACCACCAGAGCAACCATCCTTTCTACTGTGATAAAATATATACTGTAGGGTTTATCATCCTGCTGAGAGGTGGTTTATTCAAACATTATTGAAGCTCAAACTTTTATTTTTTAGGTGCAGTATCTCAATGGCCTGAAATGTTACAGTGGTGCTGTTGCTACACCATCCTATGGACACCTCTGGTCAATTGACCATAAAACTCCAGAGGATGGTGTAGCAACAGCCCACAGTAAGCGTTCATGCCACTGCAATACTGCACCTAAACAATTCAAGCTGAATCTGCAATAACTTTTAAGTAAAACACCTCTGAGCAGTGGCAGTACCCTTATTTTACTCAGGAGGATAAACCCTACAATATATATATTTCTTCATTATAAGAATTACTATCCCTTTAAGCATTGTATGTAATAAAATATTTTTTAAGGGTCATTAACTTAGGTAGCTCTTTATAGAACAAAATATGCCAGGGGTCCCTGCATATAGTAATGTCTATCGACTTCTCCATATGTGATATACAATGCTCCCAATATTTTATAACGGAGAGTAAAGTCCACCAAATATGTGCCAGTGTCCCTCGATGGAGGCTATCTCTTCAGCAGAGTGGTCTAAAACATGGAAGCTTCTTATGAAGTCATGGAGGGTTATAATACAAGTGAAATAGATATTTGCTTTACAATGCGTTGCACACCCCCCTGACACTCAAAGGGTAAGGATTTTTCTGGTGTTATCTAGTGCCTCCCTTTTGGGCATAAATCCAGCCTGATCTAAATGGATGCGAGAGAATCTTTTGGCAAGAATCTTAGAAAACAATTTACTATCTAATTTTATTAAAGAGATTGGTCTTAAGTTCTCAAAAATTGGGGATATATGCCTGATTTTGGAAGTAATATGGGCTTCAGATGTCATTGGGAATTGTGCAATGTCATAAGGAAGAAAAGATAATGAGTTATTAGTATAGTGGTCAGTAAATGCTTGAAGGTTTTATAACTGGCTTAACAATAGCAATCAGGGCCAGGGCTTTTACCCCCCCCCCCCCCGCGCCGCTCACCACTTACTGCAGAAGTAAAAAAAATGTACGTTTCTGTGCCGTCCCTTGGCTGGCTATTTTTTTAATGTAGCACAGCGATACCTGTTTCTCTCTCCCCTTCCGCTCCTTCAATCCTGGACCAGGATTGAAGGAGCGGAGGGGGAGAGAGAAACAGGCATCACTGTGCTACATTAACCCTTTCAGTGCCAGAGGGGTACGCAATGCATAGCTTTGCAATGCATTGTATACCCCTCTCTCACTGAAAAGGTTTCAAAAACAGCCAGCCAAGGGAGAGCACCGAAACATACTGACTGGGAGAGAGAGAGACGTGCACCGGGAAGAGTAAGTGGAAGGGGGGTCAAGAGGGGATAAATAGATGGGGAGAGAGAGAGAGTCAAAGGGGTGATCAGCAGTCAAGAGGGGGATCAAGAGTCAGAAGGGGGAGAGAGAGAGTCAAAGGGGGGATGAGCAGTCAAGAGGAGGGGATAAAGAGTCAGACTGGGAGAGAGAGAGTCAAATGGGGGTCAACAGTCAAAAGGGGGATCAAGAGTCAGACTGGGAGAGAGAGAGTCAAAGGGGAGATCAACAATCAAAAGGGGGGTCAAGAGTCAGATGGGGAGAGAGAGAGAGTCAAATGGGGGATCAGCAGTCAAGAGGGGGATCAAGAGTCAGACGGGGGAGAAGAGAGTCAGTGGGGGGATCAACAGTCAAGGACGGGAGAGAGTCAAAGGGGGGGAGAGTCACATATAGGGAACATACACTCTGTCACACTGATACACATATAGAGAAGAACACACACATACTTACACACTGATATCCTTACAGAGACTCACACACATTGACACACTTATATACATATAGGCAACAAACACTGACACACACATACACATACAGAGAACACACACACAAACTAACACATATAGGGAACACACTGACACTTAAACACATACAGAGGCGGGGCATAAATGGGACGGGCACAAGGGGTGGAGCCAAAGCACGGCAAAATTAGGTTTTGCCTAGGGTGGCAAAAATCCTTGCACCAGCCCTGCTCCTCAGATATTGGCAGGGGTGTACCTAGAGCATTTGGCACCCAGGGGCTGATCCTATACTTGGCACACACACCCAAGTTTAAAATGTAAAAAACACCAAAACACCCGCAAAATGTATTAATGTTTTCAAGAATATTTATTGCACAGACTTGCAAACTGTACAGTATATCAACTTAAAAAATAAGTTTAAAGCAGGCCCGGACTGGCCATTGGGCATACCGGGCATTTGCCCAGTGGGCCGGTCCGGGTAGTGCCAGCTCTTACATGACCTCTGCATTAATATTAACTTTCTGGGACTCCCCGCCAAAATTCTGTGCTCCCCACTCCCCACTTGCAGCCCAAGTCAGTGGCATAGCGGGAGAGCAGTGAGCACAGAAATGTATTGGCCAACCCAAGACTTTGACAGCAGCTGGGACCATGTCATGTGACACGCAGCTACGCAGACATGATGCATGCTTTGGTTTTGTTTCATCGGTCTGGATGCCACTTTTAAACTTGCACTGTCCTCAGAACAAGTTTGAAAAGTGGCACCCAGAAAGATGAAGAAACCCCAAGCATGCACCCCATCTGTTTCGCGCATGTCACATGGTTCCGGCTGCTGTCAATGCGGGCAGCGGAAGAAAAGACACTGGACTCAACAAGTCACTGCAGGCCTTCAGGTCAGGACTCAAGAGAACTTCACAAGTGACCAGCTCCCTTCCTCCTCGCATAAAGAGGTAAGGGTGGGGGTGAGGCACTGGGGGAAGAGGCAAAAGAGGAGTCAAGACTAGAAGGGGAGAGAAAGAAAAGGGGAGAGACTGCGTGAAAAAGGGGAGAGAAAGAAAAGGGGAGAGACTGTGTGGAAAGGGGAGAGACTGTAAAAAGGGGAGAGACTGAGTGAAAAGGGGGGAAATTGAGTGAAAAGGGAGAAGACTGAGTGAAAAGGGGAGAGACTGAGTGAAAAGGGAGAAGAATGAGTGAAAAGCGGGTGAGAAAGAAAAGGGGAGAGACTGCGTGAAAAAGGGGAGAGAAAGAAAAGGTGAGAGAAAGAAAAGGGGGAGAGACTGTGTGAAAAAGAGGAGAGACTGAATGAAAAAGAGGAGAAAAAGAAAAGGGGAGAGAAAGAAAAGGGGGAGAGACTAACTGTTTCACTGTATTGCACAATAAATCTATTTAAAATGTCCCACGGGTGCTGCCCAGCTTTTCTTCCTATATACCTACATCATTGGGATTGTGCACCTGGGCATTTCTACATTTTATATATATATATATATATATATATAAAACATATGGATGTGGGTGTGTTTTGGTGGGCATGGTTTCGGTGGAGGGGGGACAGCATTTCATCCATGGACCCAGGCAGCACAATGTTTTGAGCAGGCCCTGGGTCTGGGGCCGGTCCAGGCATTTAAAAAAAACTAACGAACGACCTCTAACGCCGTCCCCCCCCATGGGCTGCTCAAAAAATGAAAATGGGCTGCTTAGCCTTAAATG
The DNA here is from genome assembly GCA_037306005.1 of Rhinophrynus dorsalis. Lineage (NCBI taxonomy): Eukaryota > Metazoa > Chordata > Amphibia > Anura > Rhinophrynidae > Rhinophrynus > Rhinophrynus dorsalis. The sequence goes on along the minus strand of CM074718.1, from coordinate 222,257,287 downwards.
CCCGGGTCTATTTTTTGTCCCAGTCCGGGCCTGGTTTAAAGGGAAAGTAAAACTTTATTTTATGGAAGTTTAAATTGTACATAAATTGTATATATTACACACTGCCAACCTCCACCACACACTGCCCACACGACATTGTCTGCCTCCTCCACACACTGCCCACACAATATTGTCCTCCTCCTCTACACTGCCCACCTCCTCCACACACAGCCCACACAACATTGCCTGCCTCCTCCACACTGCCCACCTCCACCCTGTCCTCCTCCACACACTACCCACCTCCACATAGGCCCCTACAACATTGCCTGCCTCCTCCACACTGCCCACTTCCACCCTGCCCTCCTCCACACATTACCCACCTCCACATAGGCCCCCACTGTCCACATTGGCTGCCCATTGCCCACAATCCACATTGACCCCCATTGCCCACAATCCACATTGGCCCCCCACAACCCACATTGTCCCCACTGCCCACAATCCATATTGACCCCTAATGCCCACAATTAACATTGGCCCCCATATTGTCTGCATTGGCCCCCATATTGTCCACAATTCACAATGGGCCCCCAATTTCCACATTGGATCCCATCCCAACAGTCCACCTCTGCACTGGCCCATGTCCACATTGGCCCCCCACTGTCCACCTCCACGTCCCCATTGCCCACCTGCAAAATTGTTGTCCACCTCCTCACAGTCGATGTCCACCACTCTGTTCAGATTGGAAGCGAGATGCTGTTACAAGCAGAATAACAGCTGCAGCCAGCAAACATCTCACATCTCAATTTACAATTGCAAGGGCCAGTTCTGCACTGGCATGTACACAACTCAATAAATAATTGTAAAGTGCATTTGTGGCATTGGCATGGGTGCTACACATCAGTGGACTATTGGGACTGTTATAAGGGGTTATAGCATTATCATGAACTCTTCATGGCTGAATGTTGTATGCATCCATTTTGGGATTGGTAGATTCCACTGCAATGGAAAACTTTATCAACGATTGTAACTACAAGTGCCTCCATAGACTGTAAATGGAATCTGTGAGCCATAACAATTGATAACACCTATCAACTGAAAATTAATCTACGCAACATCTGTAAAATAAAATAAAAAATAAATAAAAAAGTCTCATGAGAGACCAAGGATCATGGGCCATATTCCATAAGCTAATGAGGAACAATCCATAAATAAGCCAACTGCAGAGTGGGGAGAATTGAGAATGAACAAAGCTTAACATGTTGTTAGTAACCACTTGATTGTTACAAGGTTCTGAAATAAATTCCAGTATATGTTATTTGAGATTTCTGCAGGTACTTCGGCTATGTGTATTTTGCAATATGCTATTTGTCCCTAGGCAGTACCTACCATATACACCCCACTGGCACTCATAGGGTTAATTTTACTAACATTTCACACACTTTTTCAGTACTTTGGATGTATTGATACAGGGCCCCATATCAATACTTCCACAGGTGACTTTTGTTTTTTTTTTCAGATTCAATTCCTGCGTCTGCACTTTTGAGATGTGTTAAAGGACTCTGCTCCCAGAAAAACTAGGTACAGATTTTCATATGTTAAAGTGGGTCCCTTAACGTATCTTAGTGCTAATGCATGGAACTGAGTGGCATTTTTTAAAATTTGCTCTGTGTCAATGGGTGCAAACAGACGGAAGATTAGTGTCCGAGGTGGTTTTATTTTAGCCGGTATTTCTTCATAGCACAGGTAATTGCATTGCTTTTTTTGGCATCGGAGACGTTTGGATTTAACTAAGGCTGCTGCTTCTGGGAGGAGGTTAAAGGGACAGTAATTCTTAATATTTAAAAAATAAATATTGTAATGTTTATCCCCCTGAGTAAAACAAGAGTACCCCCACCTCTGAAAGGTGTTTTATTCAAAAGATATTACGGCTCATATTTTTTAGGTGCAGTACCACAGTGGCCTGAAATTGTACAGTGGCGCTGTTGCAACACCATCCTACGGAGATTTATGGTCAATTGACCAGAGCTGTCCACAGGATGGTATAGCAACAGCGCCACTGTACAATTTCAGGCCACTGTGATACCGCACCTAAAAACATTAAACTTTGAGCCCTAATAACTTTTGAATTAAAGGGACAGTAATACTTTATTATTACTATACCCATATTGTACATATTTTCAAAATAATTTAATAGCCCCCAGGTTCATCTCTTAAACCTTTATGGTTTAAGAGATAACCAAAGGCAAAGTTCCCCCCTCCCTCTTCCCTGAAGTCAGAGTTGTGCTGACTGCAGGGATATCCGCATACCTGGGAACTCTCCGGATTTGCCCCGGAGACTCCGGTTCTGACAGAACTTTACCGGGTCTCCGGGACAGAGGCAGATTCCTCCAGAGGTGGAGAGTTTCTATTGAAACTCTGCCACATCTGCTTTTTCTCCCGCTGTTCCTCGGTCCCCAGCCTTCTGTGTGACACCTTTAACCCTCTGAGTGCCAGAGTGGTAAGGAATGCATTGTTTTGCATTCCTTACCACTCTGGCACTCAAAGGGTTAAGTCCCCCTCACTCGCGGCAAGCCCCACCCCTTTTTGACACGATTAGCGTCATTTTTGCAAACCAAGCACATGTAGAAGACCGTTTCAGTGAAATAATTATTTTTCACTAACGGGATCTCGGCTCTGCTGCAGAGCCACAAGCCTGTCGTACGACAGACTTCCCCTGCAGTCAGTCCAATGCTGACTTCAGGGAAGGGGGAGGGAGGGGGGAACTTTGTCTTCGGTTATCTCTCAAACCATAAAGGTTTGAGAGATGAACCTGGGGGCTATTAAATTATTTTACAAATATCTATAATACGGGGGATAGTAATAATAAAGTATTGCTATCCCTTTAAATATACTTTAGCGGTGGCTGTGCTCTTGATTTACTCAGCGGAATAAACTATACAACATATTTGTTTTTACATTTTAAGTTTTACTATCCCTTTAATTAGGGATGGTTTGCAGTTTCCTTCGCCAGAGAGCTTTGCCTGCAAGTGCCCTGCCTCCTATGACTGGAATGTCCCTCTGAACTGTGATGGATAGTAAAGCTCAAACAAACAGTAAACAAAGAACTATCAAAGGAACTATTTACTCAAATTGCTGAGCAAAAAGATAGTGGTAATCCAATAAACTAGAGGAAAAGTGCTTGTGACTAAAACAAAGGCAGGGATTTTTACAGTACCGGCAGTACAGTTATGGAATTGTTTGCCTTGTGAGGCAGTGCTTGCAGATACTTTTACTACTTTAAAAAAACTAATGGATACCTTTCTAGCTCAGAACAGCACTGAGAATCATGACAGTTAGTTTCAAGATACAAACATTAAGTAAAGTTGATACATTTATTGGCTAACTAAAGAGTTTTAGAATGCAAGCTTTCAAGACCTCTTAGGTCTCTTCCTCAGGGATGTTATACAGATAAATATGAAAACATCATAGTTCATATTTATCTGTATAACATCCCTGAGGAAGAGACCTAAGAGGTCTTGAAAGCTTGCATTCTAAATCTCTTTAGTTAGCCAATAAATGTATCAACTTTACTAAAATTTTGCCTCCTACAGCTAACACAGTACCAACTTTCATCTATAGTTAGTTTCAAAGCAGATAGGGACAGGGAAATATCTGACTGCTATTAGGAGTCAGGAAGGGCTTAATTGGAAATGGCTTCAATTTTTGTTTCTCTTTTAATCTGGATCAACAGCTGTGATATGGCATGGACTGAACTTGATGGACATGTCTTTTTTCAGCCTTACCATCAACTATGTAAAAGCAAGTTATTAAGTAAATGAAACAGTGTAGACATGCTCTCTCTCTTTCTATATATGTGTGTGCGTGTATAAATATGCCTACACTCCACCTGTTGAGTCATAATACTAACATGTCCCAGACTCAGATTTTTTTGGTCTATAAATCAGATTTATGAGGCACCTCATAATCAAATAAATCAAGCTGCCTCCACTGTTTTTTTATTACAGTTGACTAGTACAGGAAACTTGGCCACTTATATTTGTTATTTTAAATAACAAAAGTGCTGTTAGAAAGTTAGAGCTGGTGGGAGTTGTAAGGAAATTGAATTGTATTGAGGTTACAGCTCTTTCATTTCGCCTGAGCACCTTTCTCACAGCGCAATTGCCTGCACAGGTTTGTCTGTTTACCCTCCTTCTCTTTCATGGGAGTGACTGCACCCTGCCCCGTGTATGCAGCCCTCCTTCGTTGGGAGGGGCACGTAGGGGAAAGAGAGAGAGGCAGGGACACACACACAAACAGAGGTAAAGAGAGGAGGAGGACAGTTTGAACGTAGCTCTACACCCAGGAGAGCTCTCATATAAGGGAGAGGCGGAAGTAAAAGGCTAAGAGAAGGCAAGTGACAGACCCTGTGCACTGTAGCCTACTACAGACTGCTGACACTCCTGAGCTGCCCCGCCTGGCGCTGAGAGCTGCCCCTGACCTAGGTGGGTTTTTATATAGTGCTACAAATTGTCTATTGCCGACTCATTGCTGTTTCGCTCGAATTTTTGCTATACAGCAATGAAGTGTATTAGCTTCTAGTTTACTTAAAGTTTCGGATCATTAAGGGCGTAGCTTAACAAGTAGGCAGTGTATCTGCATCTGTGCCATTAGGCAACCCAACTTCCATGGCAGATAATATTTCCCATTGATGTCACCCCTTGGATTCTAGAACGGTATCCAATGTGACGCGAGACCGTTCTAGTACTGAAGGGGTTAAGACCCTCGTTAAATCAGAAGAAATCTGGGGGACTTTTATTTGTCCCCTATGTGGCTGCTGTTTTGCCCCCTCCAGTTAGTATCTATACATGTCTGCTGGCTACTCTTTATTATTTAGCTGTCCTTTTCTATACAGTGCAGGAGTGGTCACTCGTACGCCCACCATCTGTTGAGGGTTAAGTGTGCATCATCCCCATCCAGTGGCTGATTGGGATGATGGGAACCGTAGTTTTCAACAGCCCTAGGGTTTCCGATTACCAATCCCTGATATTGGTATCTCAATAAGTGGACAGTGAGAGAGGTAGGTAGGTGTGTATGTGTGTGTGTGTGTGTGTGTGTGTGTGTGTGTGTGTGTGTGTGTGTGTGTGTGTGTGTGTGTGTGTGTGTGTGTGTGTGTGTGTGTGTGTGTGTGTGTGTGTGTGTGTGTGTGTGTGTGTGTGTGTGTGTGTGTGTGTGTGTGTGTGTGTGTGTGTGTGTGTGATTACTCTGCTGTGTGGTAATACAGACGTTATGTGATTTCCTAGATACATGGTAGGCGTGTTGTTTGGACATGTAATGCTAGGAATGCCTTATCCTTAGGGTGTTTGGGTATTAGTGGGCACTCTGGTGCTTGATTTACCTGGAAAGTGATGATTGATTAGGTGTCTGTAACAGGGGCAAAGGTCTTATCTGCCTGTCTAAACACGATAAGAACTCTGGGAAACATCTGCACAGCTAAATACCGTCGGATTACCAGAAAGGCCTCCAACATTCACTGTCAATGAAACTAAATGACACACCTCTGGCTCTGCAATGGTTAACATTTTATTTTACATTACTATCTTTATTCATGAACACTCTGCAAACACCCGTTGGCCCTTAAAGGGTTAAAATAACGTTTTTCCAGCATTCAGACAAGTGGGTCTCCAATCTTATTTTGGAGTTTTGTACTACAATAATTAACATATATAACTTATAGGGTAAATATTATTGGAATGCTCTCTGATTCTTCTTTTACAAGTTTGATTAGGAATTCGGACTTTTTTTTTTCATTCAACTTTGCGAGGCATTCGTTAACAGCAATGTTAATTGCATTTTTCTTTATGCAGGAAGAGAGGGCAGACCCTGAATTCAGGCCAATATCTACTGATTTGCTTTATTCAATCAGCCTGTCACAGTCTCCGACGTTTACTTCATGACTTCCTGTCAGACTTAACTGTAGTGGCTCATTGCATTGTTGTGCTTGTACTGCTGAGCCGGTATTTTAGTAAGAAAAGGGAAGTCTCCTATTTGAATATCTTTCTAACAAGACACAGTTCCGTGATCTCTACCAGAAGGGAAATTTGTACTTATAATTGGCAACGTAATAAGCGGCCCATTAGCAAGAGCAAAGGGCAATATAATATGTATTAACTGAGTGAGTGCCAGAGGGATGAGCAATGCATTATTCACTTCTCTGCTGCCCAAGGGATCAAGAGACATAAAAGGCATGCATTTTAGCCCTTGAGTTGCACAGTCATGTGGTCCTTTTACAGGGTTGAGGGCCATATGCGCAAAAAAATGAGAAACCATTCTGGACAAAAACAGCTGTTTTATAGGGAACAACTTAAACTCCTATATACCTCTCTAGCATTCAAGAGGTTATATGCGTAATTTAGCCCTTTGGGTGCCAGACTGGTACCCAGCAACACCACTCTGGCACTCAAAGGGTTACATCCATAGGGGATTTTTTTGCCCCCTTTGATGCAATTGATTGCTCTTTTGTGCATGATGCACTAGATAGGATCTATGTTGATAATCAGAGAGCATGAAGAGAAGTGTTTTATTAACCTTTTGAGTGCCAGAGAGGTATCCACCATTCTAACACCAGTGGGGTTATGCACTTACGTGTGATTCTTTTTACTCTGTAGTGCTGTTTAAAATGCAGATCGGTACATGATATAAATGCACTGTGGTGATACACAGTATGGTAGGGCAGGTCCTGGGTGTGTTTATAGTTTCATAATCACAAGGTATAAAATTACTGAGCATGGAGAGAGCATTGTTTAGGCTTTGGTACAGTGGTTGCCAAGCTATGTTTTGTGATATCCCCAGGTTTCCATGCACAAATATAAGAAACTAGTGTAAAAGCCAGTGTACACGGGCCAAGGTCTGGGTAATGTTAACCCTTTGAGTGGCAGAGGGGTATGCAATGCATTGCTTTTGCATACCCTTCTGGCACTCAAAAGGTTAAGAGGCCGCTACCTCACTTCTCCACGGGATACAGTCTTGCGTCGCCTCACTCACGCGATGCAATCATGCGCAGTAGAGACCACCCGAACACGGGCAGTTTCTACTGTGCATGACTGCATCGTGACAAACATCCTAGCAAATTATTATATAGGATGAAGGGCAGTGGACTTAAAGTTGTCCTTTGCGCAAAACAGAAGAGGAGATAGTCTGGAGCAAATCAACTCCACTGCATGGGAGAAATGTCACTTCTCCAAATTCCCATTAATTTACATGGGCCTTTTAACCTCTTGAATGGGAGAGAGGTTTCGGGTGCATTGCTTTTATTACCTCTCCAGCATTCAAGAGGGATTAAAAGCCCTATTTTAAAACTTTGTATTTTTCCTCCCTATGTTGTGCAGTTTGGTTTTCTCCAGACTAGCACTAATTTTCTGTTGTACACGAGTCTTATTGTGTGTATGGTTCTGTGACTACAAGTTAACATACTGAGGACTGAAACAATTCAGTTTGTTTTCTGGTTAGTTTGTTCTTGTAATAAATTAAAGAAGGTATTAAATATTGTGTATGTGTGTGTATATTTGTAAGATTAGTTGATGTCTTTAGTTGCTATGATTATAACTTCAAAACCCACCATTTTTCATCACACATGAAACATCTCTAATCTTAAGTTACTGGCACTGGCTAATATTCTAATACATTTAGGGTTTTGGAACTCAATCAGTCAAACCTCTTGGGTGCATCACCATATGTTGTAGACCTCTCTAGCATCCAAGAGGATAACCCTTTGAGTGCCAGAGAGGTATCCAATACATTGGGTAACTCTCTGGCACTTAAAGGGTTAAGGGCTTTGCTTGTTAAGTTTATACAGAGATTATTGTTATTTTTTTTTTTTTTATGTTCTGCCAAAGCATAAAAGTGTGAGAAATTTAGTGACTTACTATGTAGATTGATTTACACACTAAAGTCCAGATCATAATCAATCCATTCACAAAAGACACACCTGGGGGAACATGGTGTTGTTTTGAAGGTGCGAAACCTGAGAAGATGATATTTACTTGTTGCCACCTGGCCACCCTTATGTACAGACTCTCTTGCTGTAGATTTCAGACTTGAGTGTAATAATGACAGTTACCACTGGCAGACATTGCCCATGTAGAGACTGATACAAAGGAGTGCATTTAGTAAACCTTTTTTTTTTTTTTTTAAACCAACAGAATCTTTGTTTGTTCCTTATAGTGCAGCTGATTTTGCTGCATGAGGCAAGTAAGATTATCTTCCCTATATCCTACTTGGCTGTATTTGCTTATGGGACAGTGGTCAGGACGTTAGGATTTTTAACTTTTTGGTGGTTACTCAGGCTCCCCTGATAACCCCATGTTATCCTACCTGTAGAAAAAATGTTGGTTGTGATTAAAGAGAAGCTATCACCAGGATATTTCCCTACAGGCACGTCTGCTTCCATCGGACCTAGGGTTGCCACCTTTTCTGCCAAAAAATACCGGCCAAGGCATTCCCTTCATAGACTTAACATTGGAAAGAAGCCAATATTTTACCGGCCTGCCGGTAAAATACCGGCTGGGTGGCAACCCTAATCGGAGCAAACCCACTGATTACAATGCTGATGGCTGAATTGTGGAGCCTGGCAGACCAATGGCTACAGTTCCCTGCTCTGAGCGATACAGTCCCACATAGACCTTCTGTATCAAGCATGAAAGCCTTACACAGGGGGCAAATGGGGCCTGCACATGAAACCTGTATAGTTTATGGCAGAGAGCCACATTCTTCTGGGTTGCATTTCAGCTGATGGGGACAGTTTCCTGATTTCCCTCCCGACAGCAGATAGGTGCAGTTTTGGGGAGTCCGAACTTTGGCTTTTTACTGCTTCCATGAAGCAGACTTGATAAAATGATATCATTGCCTTTATGTGGTGAAGTTCACTCCATAAGCTGCTTATGGCTTGTATTTTTAAATTGCATTCTAGCCAATAGCAATATAATAGACAGTAAAGAGAGGGCGCAACAGAAAGAAAAGAAGCGAGCAGGAAAATGCACATCAATTGCATTAACCTTGAGTGGCAAAAATGTCAAATACCAATCAGTTGTAAAAGTTTTTGTTACAGAATTTGTATGTCCAAGTGCATTTGAGAGTGGGAATTCCAACCAGCCACTCCCAGTTCTTCTCAGTTTTTCCATTGGAAGGGCTTAATTAACCTGGTTTAGCAGGTAGGTTAATGATAGGGGGTGGCACGTACAATTCAGAGCAATTGCTAGCTTAAATGGCATAAAAGAGAAAAAAATCATCTTCCTATGTGATCTTCTTCTTCTTTTGATTTTTCCACTACTGCTTTACTCCAAAACTTTTAAATAAGAAGGCACTGCCAAAGAAGGTGATACAGAGTGCAAGTACTGGCTGTACAACTGGAACAAAGATCACTGTGGAATCTACCCATCCTGTACAGTCTGGAAGGTTTTTACTAAGTTCTGTGAAGAATACACAATTGCCTTTTTTTTTTTTGTCAAGAGCTAATGACTGTTGAAAAACAACTGGATACGGTGTCCTTCCAGCCATGATGATTAAGCAGGACACGGTATACATTTGAAACATTTTGGTTTAGAGTCCACATTAACAGCAGATGATACAAATTGGGTATGGAATGTATGTCTCAATTAAATACAACAAAATAATAGGCTATAGGCGATGGAAAAATCTTCCTTAAGCTGATTAAAGACTTCGTTCTAGCACTATGACATTCAGATTTGATATTGCTGGCATTTTTATTTGTATAAATTGGTATGCAAAAAGTGTCCCCCCCCTTCTTCTTTTTTTTTTTTTTTTTTTTTTAAATAAAAATAAATGATGGCATACATCTTAATTATCAGTACCTAGCTGGCTTCCTAGCCTGACCTGGTAAATAGTGGCCTATACCTACAGAGAAGCTTAAACCAGCATGGCCATGCTCTACCAACTTCTATGACCCACACAGGGCCAAGTCTCCATCTAAACTGCCCAGACTGTTATTACACCAAGACTGTATGAAATAAACAGCATCAATTGAAAAACTGCGGTAGGAAATTGATGGTGGGGGAAAGGATTGTTTGTCTTTTTGGATATAAATAATATAGCACTTACCAAATTTTAACGGCTTTGTGTAGAAAAACAAGGTGCACCAATACTACAGCAATTCAACTGCACCATAGGGGCCAAATAAGAATGATACATGTGGCCAAATGGTCTTGGCATGTATTTATATTATGCTGAGTGAGATATGTAGTTTATTGCAAGCACATTATTTTTACTTACTATATTAATGTGAGACATTGGACATGGGAAACTTGTAAAGGGCAAGATTATTTAATGACATTGCATTTATAAATAGTCACTGTCCAGAGACTGCTAACAGAAAGGGCAGCATGTGTTTCAATGGCAACAAACTTCTTCACCTACTTTGATTATAGACCAGGCTGCTGGATATTAATCATACTCTTATATTCTAATATAATTAATGAAATAATATATTATATTCTTATATACTTACAACTTACTTGTGTCTGGACTTAAAGGGACCGTAATGTTCCATAAAAATGTTTTATAGAGTCTTAGAAAATAAGCAGAATTGTGCAAACCCTATCTCTCAAATTGCTATGGTTTGAGACATATAGGGATTCAAAGTTCCCCCCTCCCTCCCCTTCTCCTGATGTCAGCTGTAAAGCTGACTGCAGGAGAATCGAGTCATACGACTCAAGGAAGCTCTGCAGCAGAGCCGAGATTGTGTTCTCTATAAAGAATGAATTAATTAGAAAGATCTACAATGTGTGCTTGGTTTGCAAGTAGACATTTCCAGTGAATTAATTCTTTATAGATAATGCGATCTCGGCTCTGCTGCTGAGCCTCCTGCTGGTCCCTGGACCGGAATCTCCTGCTGTCAGCTAGACGCTGACATCAGGAGAAGGAGAGAGAGGGGCAAACTTTCAATGCCTATATCTCTCAAACCATAGAGGTTTGAGAGATAGGGTTTGCACAATTCTGCTTATTTTCTAAGGCACTATAAAAAGTTTTTATGGGACATTACAGTCCCTTTAAAGCCCTGGACATTGTTGCCTTCTTAAGGCATGTAGTGATGCTAGTTTACCTATTGGTGCAATAGGATTTCATGGTGCACCAATAATGCATTAAGTTAACCTAAAATCTGGGTCTTTAGGAATCCCATACACTCCTCTGATCCTGTCCTCCCACTTTTATTTAGTGTTTGGAATGTGTGTATTTGTGAATACACCAATTATTTTCTGCCACCTGCCGAGACAGGCTTTAATGAAAGCTAGTTTGGAATTTACAGAGGACAAGTCTGGAGTGATAGAGCCAGTACCCTTCCTTCCACCCCTCTAGTCTGGGTTAAAGGGATAGTAATGTTTCAAAATAAAAGCAGCTCCAATTAATCTTCATAGTATTTGGGCCATGGAGAATGTTATTGCAATAGTGTCAGAGCTGTAGTCCAAGTGCAATTGAATTATAAAGTATCCCCCTCATGCCCCTTTTGCCTAGTATAAGCCACCTCCCTTCAGATGTGGAATCTAGTCTTAAGACCAGACAGCTCACAGCAAGGGACAGTCTTCTTACTTTGAGCATAAGGAAAACCCTGCCCCCTTGACAGGTTTTTCAGGTTTTCCCTTATGCTGATTGATGATTGTCCCTCTCTGCGATCCATCCGGACAGCCTTGCTGCTGAGGTGAGCAGTGTTACATCTGTAAAAGGGGTGGGAGGGGGATATTTTATCATTCAGTTACTCTTGAACTATAAATCTGACAGTATTGAAATAACACTCTCCATGGCCCAAATACTATGAAGATTAATTGGAGCTGTTTTTATTATGAAACGTTACTATCCCTTTAACTATATAATCTATTTAGTGGTATTACTTGAGGTGTGTAACATCACACTAGTGTACACAGATATCATGCCATGTTCCATTCTCACTGTTGCTGTCCCAGTGTGTTTTTCATTTGTGCGCTTTCTGTCTCACACTCTGTCGTTGTATGTCTCTGGATGATGGGAGTTGATGTACAATAGCTGCAGAGTCACAGGCATTGACTTGTACAAATTATGGCTACAGGTGTTGCACTAATATTCTGGGACATCTGCCAAGTTGAATGTTTTCATACATTGGGCCTTACGTATAAAAGCAAACTTGAGAAATTCTGAAGCAAACCATCTGCATCATAAGGGACAAGTAAAACTTCCCACTGATTTTCAAATAAGATTTAACTCCTTGAATACTAGAGAGGTCTCCAGTGTATTGCTAAGTAATACGTTGGAGACCTCTGTAAGGAGGTTAAAAACAGCACTTAAACAATGTGAATTTTAGGAGGGTTTAGTTGTCCCCCTGTGGTTCAGATGGTTTGCTACAGAATTACTCCAGTTCGCTTTTATAAATATATATATATTCCTTGTCCTATACATAAAGCCAAGTGTCAGAAAATCTGTACTTGTGCTGGGAGGACTTGTAGTTGTAATAATTGCAGTTGCCATGACAAGCACTGGCCAATGAAATAGCACTCCAAGTGCCAAATCCAGCACAACAAAGAGGTGCAATTCTAAGGCAAACAAGTGAAACATTAGGGGACAAATACAAATCCCAAAATTCCAATTGATTTAAATGGTGTTTTTAATTCCCTTGAATGCTAGAGGTCTATCATAGTGTGAAGTAATGTACCGGAGACTGGTCTAGGCTTCAAAGTGTTAGAAGCTCCATTTAAACATTCACTTAAGATAAACTTTCGTGTAGTGGTTTTGACCACTACAACAAGACTAGTGGTATTTATTTATTTTTTTCTTACCTACTATGGCAGATCTCAAGCGTTAAAATGTGGCACTTCTGGGTTCCGCGGCACAGTGCTGGAGGACTTCCCACTTCACTCCAAGCTGACCCAGGGAGCACGTTCACGCTCCCCTTCGTGAGGGCATTTATGTGGGCTATTGTTAACCCCTTAAGGACCGGCCGGGCGCATACTTTGCAGTCCCTTAAGGACCACAGAGCATTTTTTTTTTTTTTTTTGTGCAAATCTATTCCGGATTCCCTGAACGGCGTGCAGCCGTGTGGAGAGCCCTGAATTCCTTAAGGGGTTAAATAAGCTCCGTTTACCATGCTACTGAGGTCGCAGGCTCAGTAGCATGGTAAACGGACCTTGCGTTACTCTCCCAGGCCAGGAGGATGAAATAATGACAGGAGGATGAAATAATTAATCTGTGCTGTGTCCAGAAAAATCCTAGCAACCAACATTGTAAATGGTAACAAATGAGAACCACGTTGTCTCTTTCCAAATGTTTTATCTGTGCTTCTCTCCTTACACTTCTATATTTACCCAGCCCTTAAAATATTTTGTCTTTATTTAGATGTCCACCTCGAACATTATATTGATAGCACTTGAGGAGATTATTTGGAGTACCTTTTTAGTATTGTTGGCAGTACATTCTAAATTTAGGAACACATTGCAAGTTTAGTTTAAGTTCCGTACCTGCTTTTACTTGTATTATATCAACTGGTGGTTTTTGGAAACAGCTGTGGGAGCCGCAAGATTGTCTATTGATGAGCAACTTTGAATTTAAAGAAAATACAAACACTTATTGTAAATGTGAATAATGCTTTTCAGTGTAGCTTCAGATTGGAGATGAAAGGCGGGGGATGTGTAACAGTAATTCAAAAGTTCAAAGCTTTGTAGAAAAGTTCTGTATCGGGGTGGGCAACATGGGTCTGTCCAGCCACTGATTTTTCTGAGGATATATTGTTTGTGGTAAAGAATTATATTAGTTTGTGATACTGAGTACCTCCACAAAAAGCCCTCCATACAACAGTGTGTCTGGTCTTTATTTTAACATTTGGATTCTAGAAACCGCTGTAGTAGAAGACATCCAAATGTGACGAAGATGTATTTAGGTTACAAAAGAGGATACATAAATAAACTGGCACATCCCGTTTTAGTCCTCCTAGGCTGGTATCCTCTGTCTTAACAAAAAGTGCCAAGGGTGGGACAACTACTTAGAGATGATGGTCTCTTAAGGCTATTATAAGGTGTTTTACATTAGTTTTTTTTCATAGAAATGATAATGATAAAAGAGAACATTTGCGGTTTAACCCTTGGTGTGCCAGAGGGGTATCCAACCCATTGCTTTGCACTCCATTGGCTACACTTGGGCACTCCAAAGAGTTAAATGTTGGTTTTGTTCCATGAATCTTCTGATTAATTGTAAGCAGTACAACTAGAAGACATTGCACTGTGGGTGCATGCAGAGAAATCTAACACTGAACTGCTTAACCCAGTTAAATCCTAGATGGGTGTCCAGTGCATTGCTGAGCAATACGTTGAACATCCCTCTGGCATTCAAAGGGTTAAGTTACTTTGCTGTCTTGGGCATAGTGACTTGTTTTCCTTTAATTTTAGATATTCCATTATGTATAATAATAATCCAGAGTTGCTAAAATATTAAGATTCATATGCCATTTACACAACACTGAGGCCAGTCTACTATGAAAGTGGTGTAATTCTGGAAAAAAACATCTGTATTTTAGGGAACTAATATAAATGTTCCATTGATGGAGCAAACCAACTGTACCGTAGGGACAAATATAAATAATCCATTGATTTGAATGGAGCTTTGCAGGGGACCTCTTAAGCATTCAAGTGGTTAAAAACCACAATTAAATCCATATAAATGTTGGAATATTTTATTTGTTCCCCGTGATGCAGTTGGTTTATTCCAAACTAAACTATTTTACTTAGTGCATCAGCCTCACTATGTAGTTGGGTTGGGGCCCACTGTGGGTTATTGCTTGATTTTTCTGGCCTCTGCTTCCATTTTCCATTTCCTGTAGATCGGGCTTAGACTTGGTCCTCCTAGATCTTGGGACTCCTAATAAATGTCAGTATTGCTGTATGTAGTCTTGTTAAAGTGTCCTAACTAATATTTTCAAAGGAACAGGATTTTATAAGCTATTCTACATAGTTGTCTGTTTTACTAATGTAGCCCTGTTACCTTAGGACACAGATGGGTTTTCAGCATATTGTTTTGCAATGTTTTGGATACCCCTCTGGTAACCATTATCTTTTATTAATGTGTTTTAACCCCTGGACCAGTGACGTATCAGGACCGTCATTGGTGACAGTCCTGAAACATCATGCATTTTATACTCTCAGCGCTCCTGTAGGGTTGCGGGGTCTGAAATTGACTGGTCCAAAACTGGAGTGGTCACCATCAGACCTCTTTTGGAGCGCCGGCACACATGCTCGGTCATGTGTGCCTGCTGGCCACATGTTCTTAACGGGACACCCCCCCCCCGGACTGCTGGGCCTTAAAGGGTTAAATATTTTACACTTTATTCCTGTATGATATCACTTCCTTGACTTGAACACAACATGCTGCTTTAGCTTTGTGAGGTAGGGGAGCTAATTTGGACCTGGCTGTCAGGCTAATTCCGTTAAATTCTCCCTTCTTTCCTGTCTAACACAGCAGCTGAGTAAGCCAGTGCCCCTTCTTTGGAGAAAGGGGCTTTCATAGTCACTTTCTAACCTTTTGGTCAGCTAAGTGGCTGACATTACATTATTTTGTTTAGCCCTTGGATTGCCAAAAAGGTATCCAATGCAATGCCACTCTGGCATTCAAAGAGTTAAAATGGGAAACATATCCTAGGAATAATTGTTTGCTTACTTGATCCCAAATAAGAGTAAAGTTCAGCAGGAGCATGTCTTCCCTCATTGAAGTTCAGCATTCATGTGAAAACGTAATTTGAGAGACCGTCATTTGGAAGTAGCATGAATCACTGGTATAAGAAATAAATGATGCAGAGGTGAAGGGCATCTTCCCCTTAGTAACATTATGCATGAGTGTGGGGAAGAAGACTCAATTTTTGCTAGTTACATCAATCTTGGGTCTCGTGTCAAAGCAGATAGAAATCTCCATGAGGCACCACAGTGACCATATACAATCAGTAAGTAAATAAAGACTCAATCCTTTTCTTAATCGGAACATTCAGACTCCATCTAGTCCCTCTTACATGGCCGACACTAATACAGGGATGCTGCAGTGGTGATGTTACCCACTGTGAAAGGGACAGTGCTTGGCTGTGGTGCCTTTCATGCAGGAGACTATTGCCTTGAGTGAACATCCAAAGTTCAGCATACTTCATATTTCCTGCATTCACACAGTAATGTAGTTAAGATGCTGCAAAGAAGATCTGCCTGATGCATAATGGGACAGCAGGCAGACTTTTCACATGAGCTGGCTAACGCTCACAAGGACCAGCTGTGTCTAGATTAGTGGTGGAACGTAGGAGAAGGGGAGTGAAATAATATGGGAAATGGAAACATAGCAGAAGGCCCTTAGACATAATTGTGCACACCTAACTTAATAGGTTACCAGCCAGAGCTAATTTCTAACTAGTGAAGTGCTTATAGCACAGCTAAAGTGAACAATATTTATCAGATGCTGTTTACAGACCTGTAAGGATAATAGAATATACAGAAGTTGATGCGGGTTTTTTTTATATAATATATAGGCTAGGCTTGTTTTTGTTTCTGCCTTGTTGGCAGGATGGAGGAGAGTTATACTAAATCCTCTTTTGTGGCCAATGGTGTGTCTTGGGAGGTTTCACAATCTGCAACGTTACAACATTGCTGTGACTGTTTAGGACAATTATTTGGTCGCATAAGAACATTAATTCTCTCCCTCCCTCATACCATCTTTCTTCTCTCTCATTCTCCCTGCATTCTGTCTCGTGCACATCAATCACTGCATCCCTCTCATTTGCCCTCTCACATACACCCTCTCTGCCTAGGGTAAAATACACCATTGTGCTTTTCAAGACTATTTTATAAAGGGTCCAGTACACTATACATCTATCCCATAAACACAGGAGAACCGTCCTGTATGTTCCCGTCTGTGCATTTGTCAGCAGTGATCAGCTCAGCTGTACACCAGGGGAACACACACAGCTGGCTCTCCTCCCTATAGGAATAGTGCATGCGGCGCTGCAGTTATAGTACAAAAACACTTGTGTATTTCTCTATAGAAAGTTATCTTGGAAATTATTGAATTTCACTCTGCTACTTTATTTTTCTCCCCATAATCGGTGCTCAAGGGTGTTTTATGTAATATCCAGCTGCACCTAGCAGAGTTTCTGACTTCCTCCTGATGTCACAATCTTCAGTGTGCTTGTACAGCATTCTGATCCTTATACGGTTAACATGCAGCTTTCATGTGAATGGTGACAGTCGTGCTAATTTCAAATGGCACAAACCAGCTTGGGGAGAGCAAATAATAATGCTAATGAATTTCAATGTCCTTGAACTCCATGAATGCCATGTAGACCTCAAAGGCATTGTAAACCAATGTGTAAGAGAAATGTAACATTCAATACCATATTTGCTAGTTTGTATTTACTAAAATGTTGCCTTATGGCAGTGGTTCTTAAGCAGGGTAGGGTTTATTTATGATTGACATAATCGTGAATCTTGAGTTCCAGATGTTTATGGAAATTGTTATGAACACTGTTTTTGAAAATTTTTTTTTGAAAATCACTTGTTTCAGATCCTCCCTCTGGGAGTTTCCATGTGAAAGGATTTGCATGATTATTCCTCCTTGTTAATTTATTTCAGCCCTTGAGTGGAAACTGGTTATAGCAGCCTAAGAATGAAAAGAGAGGTGATTTTTCTAGACATGTGAGTAGCTATTTATGCATGAGAACAAGGCACTACTGAGATTATATTCCTCCAACTACTAAATCAAATATCTCTAAAACTATCAACCTGTTTGTGAAACACAGCAGAAGTTATAGGCAGTTTAAAAGCTACATAGGTTTTATTCTCAATTAAATCTAAGTAATAGGTCCACTATAGGATGAAGGTTACTCCAGTAGTAGACTACTACTCCTTGATGCCTAGGGAAAGCAGCAGCACTTCACTTACCAGACCCAAAATAGGCCACAACCTGTGCTTGGGGTTAGCTGGAACAGGGAGCAGGAATAGGCAGCGGCATATTGGAGGCATCACTAAGCTCTGTGATCATGAGGAGGAGGATCGGGCACTTGCTGGGTTCTCCATCCAGTAAGACTCAGTTTTCATTTCTCTTTCGTGCAGCAAATGCTGGCTCCTTTTAATTAAATCCTTAAGGACCAGGCTAATCAGGGGGGTGGTTTGCCCTAAAGGGCCAGAACAATTTTGGCCTTTGTAATATGTCATTGTTCAGCCATATTTTTCCTCTCATTCCTTTAGTACTCCGACAAAAATTATATACTTTTTTTTTTTTTTTTTTTTTTTTTAAAGCATAAGTACGGCTTTCTTTTGATATTGCATTTATACAGAAACCCCATCATTTAGCTTGGTTAAAATATAAGAAAAGGGACCCACCCTCCAAGAAAACACAACATTTTGCATATGTTTTCCTGTCAGGTTTTGTACACAATTAGTCTATTTGAAAAACATACCCCCAAATATATTAATTTACTTCTCCTGAATACGCCTAGTATTTCAATCCCTTTTTCACGTTTCCGGGGTAAATATTACAAGATGAACACCGTTTGTTTCCAGGCTGTAACTTTTCAGTATTTGACACGTGAGGATCGTGGCTTAGTTGAAGGTGACAGAACCCAAAAAGAATTTTGGAGTTTTTAATGCAGCTATTTTTCCAGAAATCTGTACCAAAAATTGTGCAACTCTTACATATCCGTGGTCATAGAGGATGTGTTGCTGGCTCTATCATCCTCCATCAGTTCGGTGATCAGCGTGGCTTTAGACTTGTTGCTGGCTACCTGTCCTCTGGACTCCAGTATGTCCTTAAGGGTGCTTCATTTCAAGCTGTCGTACTGCTGCTCCATCCACTGCTTGCTATGTTGCTGAAAACGGGGTCAAGCCAGTGTCTATATCTCCCCCTGGATGCTGGTCTCCGTTTCAGTCCCTTGGAAGAAGTCAAATCCCACCGCTGCCACCAAATGTGACGGTACCAGCGGACACCCAGCCTTGATGTCCCTGTCCATTGTCACTTCTTCCACTACAGCCAGATGGAACGCCAACAGCATACCTCAATGTACCCCAATCGCCAGGCAAAACTAGTGTCAGGGTAACCAGAACTGTTTATTGGTAGAGAAACATACATTTTTATACAGTGTTGAACAAAAAAAGCAAACCATGGTGGGGGGATTATACAATGGTGGGTTGGGACCGGTGAATAAAAGGGGCAGACCTGATTAAGTTAGGGCACAATGAGAATGTTTGGGGGCAACAGTGCAACAAAAGGCCGGGGCGGGGATATATGCATGGGACAATGGGCAAGGGTAAACAGTAGCACAATGGGACTTCCAACCTGGCGGCGATGTGGAAACTAGCCGCTTCTGGATTTCAGCCAATGGGCTGTCGAGCTATCGGTTCCCTATGGTCAATCCGGTGGCCGCCGACATTTCCCCATGTTAAGTCAATGGAGTCCCTTTAAACTTGTCCCTTGGTCGGCGGCCAATCGGGAGGCGGCCGACGTTTTCTCATACTGCATCACAGTGCCCTTTAAACAGTGGGCCAATGGGAGAAGGGCCTACTTCTCCCCATGTTAAGTCAATGCAGGCCCTTTAACTCTCAATGACCAATCAGCGGCCGGCCGACACCTGAAACCCCGGCGGCTCAGTTTTGTAGTGAATGTCAGCTGCTTGGGGAAAACGTAGGGCTTTCTGCCCTCACAAAAGATCCTCCGTGGATTGGGAGTGTGGTATCCATCAGGGCAGTGATCCAGGGGTTGTCAAACACGGACACTTGGGCAGCTAAAAAAGCTGTAGCGATCTAATAATATACTTTTTAAAGCTTACCCACTCTTAGAATTTAGTTTTGGTCATATTTAATGTAGCTGAATATCGACTACTATTAGGCATGAAGTTGTATCCCAATTATCTCAGTAATCTATGTACCCATCACCTTGCTTCAGTTCAACAGTTACATTTCTTAGCTTTCAGAAACCCTTCAGTTAAAGGGATAGGAATGTTTTATGTAGTACAGTAAGATTGAGTCTTCTATATACATCTGTATATGATGTGTAACTTTATAACTATCTAACTTTGCCATTTTCATTTTATTATATAATAAAGTTTCCCACTCCTGCCCCTTTTACATACGTCAAGTAGCCTCTGCAAGCCTGTCCAGGGGGTAGGATTTCCCTTATACTGATAGAAAGAAGATTGTCCCTTGCTGCAATCAGTCTGGTCCGATGATCGGAATCCAGAACTGAGGGGGGAGGCTGCTTGACGTATGTAAAAGGGGTGGGAGGGGGAAACTTAGAGTAGAACAAAAAGAAAACTGCAAAGTTATAGATAGTTATAAAGTTACATATCATTATACAAGTGTATATAGAAGACTCGATCTTACTGTACTACCTAAACATTACTGTCCCTTTAAAGCATTTCTGCAGTATAAGCAGGAGGAAAATGCAGTTGATTGTATTCTTTACAGTGACTGCTCTATGAAGGAGCAGAGGTGATTGGCATCTCAATGATTAATCAGTCTGTGGTTTGACTTCCAGTTCCAAATTAATCTCACTTAATAGCTGATAGCTGTACCTCAGATTCCCCTATATTCTCCTGGAATGTCCAGCAGCACTTAATAAATTAGCCACTGACAGCTCTAGAGCTCCTGGGATTTTTTTCCTTCCTTGAAATACCCCTATCTCCCAATCTAAAAGGAAAACAAAATAGAAAGCAAAAAAAAAAAAAAAAAAAAAAAAAAAAAATGCATGTGTGTGTTGCCTTTCACACACACATTTATACTTGGTTTGTTTCACCTTTTTTGCTCCAAATAAAATCCTTGACACTTTACTTTTTTATTTTTTATTTACTTATTTATTTATTTTTTTTTGCAAGGGTAACTTACTAATATGGGTAATTTCATCTCACTTTATCCATATAATAATAATACATTTTTGATATTCCACTTTCTAATTTTGTATATCTCTAATTTTCCAAGGCATATTTACTTGGTACAGAAAGTACTAATTGGTATTTATTTAAAAGGGCCCAACACATTCCGCAACCCTATGCAGTAGTGGTAATAGTTACCCACAGACTGGCATAAAGATACATGGTGAGGAGAACTCTTCTTGTGAGTTCTGACAGCAGCACAATAATAGATTATTATGGGCATGTCCCCTTTGATAAAATTTTCCATCTGAGCTATAAAACAGTTATGGCACTTTGCTTCCTTCATTTTAGCATTCTGGAGTACATTGTTGTGTCCTTTTTCACGACTTTGTGTACCACATGCTGCCAACAAGAATTTAAAAAAATAAAAATACAAATGTTAAAGCGGAACTTTCATATTAATTACATTGCCCCAGAATAGATGTGCAACCAGTGTATTCAGATTAATCTTAAGATGGACCTGTCACCTTTTGCATCAAGTTTGCATTTTGAAAACCTCATTCAAAATTGTGTATGCGTTGTAGACCTCCCTAGCATTTACTGGGTAAAACTGGTTTGATTGATTCTGCAAAATTTGTAGTTGGTACTGGATATGTTGACAGAGGCAGACAGTATTCTTTGTTGCAGGACTGCCAGACTCCACACTCCACCCACTGAAGTCTACCTAGGAAGATGATGAGAACCAACAACGAAGAATCTTGTCTGTTTCTACGGACTGGATATCCAGTACTCATTAAAGATTCATTTTGTGGAACCAACTATTTGTGTTACTCACAAGGAAAGGGTCTACAAAATTCTCCATAGTTGATACTTGACCCCAATCTGGCTTCACAAAATGTGTTTATCTCACTACCTCCTTCTTTAGGAGAACCTGGAGATATTCTTCATACCTGGTGGGGTTGCTCAGTGGGCTGGGACATCTGGACAGGTGTTTTTAATTTCTTATCACGAAAATCTGCATTGCACTTCACCCAAAGGGCTTACCCACACTTCTGAAAAACCTGGCCACATTCTCTTGGCGACCTGGAATTTGGTTGACTCCCACTGAAAAAAATATAATCTCCATGATTCAAATGCGCTCCCCCAATCTATCTGGGAAACCTTTACCACTGGAACAGCTGAACAATGCTTACAAAACCTTCCTTTTTGTTTGGCAGCTCTGGATCACCCATATTGATCTAGAGTATGTCATCGCTAACACGAGAGAGAGCTCATCTCTGCTCCATCTTTCACTCCAGCCCCTCTGGGAATTCTGTACAATTACTAGAGGAACATGCCCCCCCCCCCCAGGCCAGCTTGTTTATTTGGGGGGGGGGGGGGGAGGCGTGCAGGGGGTTGGCATGTGCACTTTCTTGCCCCTCCCTTCATCACCCATGGAAGTCTCCCCTGCTGCTAGTGTGACAAGAGGGCAATGAGGCAGTCTAGGGTTATTTTGGGACATTCCTTTCCACTACAGCCCGTATGCTTTTCCACAAAAGGCATATTCCTCTATTCTCTCCTCACCCCTCCTCCCCAGCTGAGCCCCTTATTCTTGGTCAAAAAGGTTCTACATCCATTTCTTTACTAGCCCCACTGCTGTGAACCCAGTCTGATATGAACACTGACTGACTACTCTCTGCCTCTCCATTACATTTCTGGCCCACTACTCACCCCCCTCCCTCACTAACCCTCTTCTTATCTAATTTTATCTCTCTCCCTATCATCCCACTGTACTTGTCTCCTTCCAGTTCTACCATCTGCTAATCATTCATATTTGTCTTGTTGTCAGACTGACTATCGTGTCTGCTGCTTCTTCATATAGAAATCTCAGTTTCTATAATTAACCTGTGTAGTCTGTATTGCTGGTGCTAATTTGCTGAATTACCCAAATGTTGTTAATTGCTCCCCCTCCCCTTATCTCTGTTTCTTATTTCTGTATCTCCTGACCTTCAGGGAGTTCTGCAGGACAGACCTACAAATGCAACAGGGTACATGTGCACATACATACATACAATACTTATTCCAGTGATCTCAAATCTGTATGGTCATTTACATATATACACATAGTAGTGTACTTGTATGTACAAATAGCTGTGCACTAATTCAAAGAAATTAACACAATTGCCCTCATACACACTAGTTTACTGATATGTGCATAAGAACTCATATACACTCCTTCATATGCACTAATGCATACATATTCCAGCACAATCATGGAGAGACACTAGTTCACACATGACTCATATACACTTTCCACATTGAGTCTATATACACATGCGGGCACACACTGGTGTACTCTAACAAAGCCACATAATTGTGCCAGGTGAAGTAGCTGTGTGTGGTAGGTATCCTTCTACTTTGTGACTTTGGCCAGTTTTTACTTCTTAGTTTTTTTGGTTACCAAAATATATCAAGTAATAGTGTAGTATTTTGTTAATCAGACACATATGTGAGCTCTGACTGAACGGTGATCTCATAACTGGCAAATGTTGAGCCATCATTGATTTTAACTTCGCCCCACCTACTGGACACTACTATCTATCACAGAATTGTTGCTGTTCCCAAACAAGCAGATGCCTGAATCTCTTACAAGTGTATAAAGTGTTACCTCTTTCTGCAATTCTTCATGTCTGCTCCACACAGAAACTGTGAAAGAAGCAAATTAAAATGGTGTATCCTAAGTAGTTGTACTTGCATTGTGTGAGTTCTTCCAGGTGCCCATTGTTCTCCTTGTGCCTTATCAAGTACATGTGTTGTTGCTGCGTATTGACCAAAGGGCACTTGATTATCTGCAATTTATGTGGTTAATTGGGTGTGCTATGTCCTCCATATAACTGACTAGCCCTATGATTTACAGCACTAGGTTTGCACATTTGTTTGTTTGGCTTCACTTTGGGCTCTATACGTTTCATTGTATCACAGTACCATTAGAGCACAATATCTTAAGTTACATTTTTATAACCTTTAATTCAGAGGAAGTGTTAATGTTTATTTATCTGTCATCCAATACAGGTTACTGGTAACTTTGGGTAGGCGATCAGCCCCTTTAAGTAGGCAGGAACAGTTCTGAGAAGTGACTACTGGGTGGAGCCTACCTCCTCTCCTTAGCTTGCAGCTAGCCAATCCCCAACCAGTAAGATTTGTTCCTTGGTCAAGACACAAGGCAAGAGAACAGTTCTGCTATAGTTAGCTTTTTTATTATTTTCTGTTAGATTTGGGATACCACCATTAGGCGGATTAACATCACTGACAATTCCCATCACCCAAATGTGGATAGCTCCGTTTACCAGGTGCTTTTGTGGATCTAAGCCCTGGGGGGGAAATCATGGCTGCAAGTTCTTTCCTCAGGAGTTGCCCACTGAGGCGTCTTCTTGATATATGGTAATCTGAAGATAGAAGACCTGCTAAAAAGGTGAGCACCCTTGAGTGCTGAGGTCCACATGTCCCATGCTTCCCCTCTGCACAGGGGTCTCATTTGGAGTTCCTATTACATACTCATGCACTCATTGGGGATATCTGTATGTCTGTGGGGTGTTTGGAGCATGTTTGTGTGATAACTTAACCCTTTGGCTGCTGGTTTAGCATCTGTTGGGGGGTTGTGGGCACTTGCTCTGCTGACATGTTCTAGTGGCCCTTGGAGTGGTCTTACATTTTGGTATTCACCCTCTAAATTTTGTGTTCCAGCGCGTGTTTACCACATAGGCGCCATTGCTCCATTCACTCCCATGGGACTTTACAGTTTGGGACATATCTCTGCAACCGCTCCACGTAGCGAGGTCAGAGATGGCTCATTTGGTTGTTCTGCCCTTGCTCTGTTATCCGGTCAATGTTCTGGGAATGTTGGGGGGGCTCAGGGGGCTTCGGGCACTGTGAGGGTACTTTTTCAGTGAAACTACAATTCCCATGAGCGCTTGCTTTGTGCGCTCGTTTCTGACTGGCTCCTGCCATGGCAGCCATATTGTGCCTTCTCTGAAGGCGTATCCTATGCAGGGCTTGGACTGTCCTTCTCTCCTCAGCAGTTTTAACCCTTTGCCTACCAGATAAGGCGATTTTTGATTTTAATTATCATACACACTGTTTTTTGGGTGTTTCTGATAATTTGACCATTTGACTCTGTGAGAATGTCTATTCCGTTAGACCTTTGGGCTAGGCCTAAGACTCCGGACACTGGGGCGTTCGTGTCCCCCATTGTTCATTGCTCCTCATGTTGCTCAGGGTTACCTAGAGAATACTCTGGTCACGTTTGCCCAGCATGCACTACTGCCCCTGAATCCCCTGCAGGGACCTCCAGCCATGCACTAGAGCCAGTTTGGATGCAAAAGTTTAAGGCTACCACCAGGGAACTCCAGTTTACCTTACAACCCCTTCCACCCCTTCCACCCCTATCAGATCTTCCTTGCCTAAACCGCCGGGTGTACCTGATGTGTCTGATTCCTCTGTGGAGGAATTATTGGTGGATTCTGATGATGAAGACTGTTCTTCTGTCCCTTCCTCTCAGTTTTTTGGGGACCCCTTTGAGGCTGATCCTGTTCCATAGGCTGTGGGCCTGATCAGGGCTGTGTTGAACACCCTGAACATTCCCTTGGTGCAGGAGGTTTCTTCTGATCCCTCCGATGTGTTCCAGGAGCCTGTTAGGCCCCAAACTTTCCTGGAGGCAGCCTTGCCTGTCTAGGGCCTCCTTAGTTCTCCGTACTCTTTCACTTTTGAGCCCTGTTGTTTCTAGTTTGTGTGCTGTACAACAGTTATGGGGTTTGTTTTTACCCTTGTTCAGTGTCTGACACTTTACTGTTACTGTTGAGATATTCATGATCTGTAAGCTCTGGTGACTTTGGGGGCCTACGCCTGGTCCTTGCCTTTCTTCCTGCCCTGGGGAACTTAATGGTTGGACATCCCAAAGTTACCAGTAACCTTTATTGTACGACAGAGAAAAGAGGATTTTAGTCTTCCCTGTTAAATCCTTTTCTTTTAGTCCATACAGGTTACTGGTCTCCCACCCTGTCAAGGGACCATGCTTGACGCTCCTGCCGCAGAACGTGGGGGTCCTTTCGTGTTCATGCTCACAGGAGTCTTTCTTTACCTTTCTACTACCTAGTCAATAGTTTTCAAATCTTACTGGATGGGGATTGGCTAGCTGCAAGCAAGGGGAGGAGGTAGGCTCCACCCAGCAGTCACTTCTCAGAATTGTTCCTGCCTATTAAAGGGACTGATTGCCTACCCAAAGTTACCATTAACCTGTATGGACTAAGAGAAAAGGATTTAACAGGGAAGACTAAAATCCTCTTTTTTGTGATTTTCTTTAAATTCGTACTTAAACCTTTAAAAACCAAACCTCTGATCCTTAACCCTTTGAGTTCCAGAGGGCTATGCAACATATTGCTCCGTAATGTGTTGAGTACCCCCGGCACTCAAAGGGTTAACAGTTTAAGCACCAGAGATGTATCAAACAGAATGCATTGGATATGTTATTGGCATGCAAAGGGTTAAAGAATTACTGGCAATAAATATTTTTGTTGCTTTTTGAAGGACTACTAACATGATGAGAAAAAAACTATGCTAAAATTCAGTGTCTTACAAGTGAAATGCTGCTGCTCTCAAGTCTGGAAGTAGTCACATTTATATGTTAGAGTTCTCTATGTACAGTTTCTTCCTTGGACCTCTCCAGTGAGCTTGTTATGTGAACATCATGGAGGCAACTGTTGATTCCTATTGGATGCTTTGATGTCATACCTACAAGCAAAGAATGAGGATGCCACTGACAGCTTTATCTTTTAGAACATAGGACATGAAGCTTGGCGTAGACCAGTTCAATTAAGTCTGTAATCTATAATGCCACTTCTTTATGTGGAAGTGGCAGTAGTAACAATAATAAACAATACTAAGTTGCTCCTATGGGAGCAGACTTGTACTGGGTCTGTGTGTAGTCCTAAAACTGTACCTGTTACAGTTTGAGGGGAGGTCAGAAAGCTGGTAACAGGATGGAATGCATCCCAGAAGTTGGTAACTCATAGTCATATACTACTTTGAGTTGTGCTCGCGTCCCTGTAGACTATTTTAGTTCACAGAAGTCTGTAGGGACTCCTGGGTAATTTTCCATGTGAGTTCAGAGTCCGTCACTGGATCCCCAGGAGAGCACAGCAGTCACAATACAGTGCTCACTTCATCAGCAGGTCTACTCTCAGGGAAATTCTTGCCAAACAGTGAACTACCATGTAATAGTTGCTATTTAACTAGTAAAAGTCTCTTTAATATATGTTTTTTTTATTTCTTCACATTATACCTTATCCTTTTTCACTCCGATGCATTGTGTTAAGGTAACAGGAGGGACTGCAAATCTAGTGATCTCGCACCCACGAAGTGCAAGTGTAATCACTGGAAGTTAATGCACTTTTTAGTCAGGTATACATGGGTTGACCGGGTTCTAGATTTAAAAAGTATTGGCATGGTAAAGCTAATCTTGTTTGCACTGAGGCTTTTACATTATTTAGCATAATACAGATTCTTGGACTTTCCATATAATAATCTTCTACGACACTACATGAGTTTAAATATTTTACCTTTCCATTTCATGTCTATTTATTTAGAAAATGGTTTTACCAGGAAAAATACATTGGGATTTCTCTTGTTTTCAAGTATGTTGTGGAGAGCTTTTACAGTATAGAATAACATAATTACACCAATAGAGAAACAATATATGTACACTCATAAACATACAATTTCCCATTAATTAATTTAAATTGGACTTTTAATCCCCTTTCCAAAATATCACAGACCTCTCACGCCTCGCAATGCGTTGCATTCCCCTCTTGTACACAAAGGATTAAAAATATGGTAATTTGTACTTGTCTTTTTTGGTGTACTAGTTGAACAGCCCGTTACACGAGCCACAGTGTCACAGCCACCTGGTCGCTGGGCAGTCACTGGCAGTGGAGACTGGCCGCGCCACGGCTGATACAGAGCTGGACGCTCCTTCGGAGTGCCCAGCTCTGTATCAGCCACAGCGCGGGCAGTCTCTACTGAGCATGACTGCAGCACGCGCAGCAGTGTCTACTGCGCTTGTCGCGATGTTACACACGATTTAGCAAATTACTTTATAGGATTTGGTTTTCTCTAGTTCTTAATGCGTCAGCCTCATTGTCTCATAGTTAAGAATTTAAAAAAATATACTCTTCTATTCCTTGATGAACTACAATGTATACATTAAAACTATTGTTTTGGTTTGTTTTTAATTTTTGCTCAGAATCACTTATCGACCCATATTATAGTGAATATTTGATACTTGCGATAAACTGTAACAAAATGATACTGCAGTAAAGAATAAGGACCTCTTAATTAATTGGATAAGATTCTGCAAAGTCATGTCTGTGTCTCATTCATACAGTGAGGATTGTCTGATTAGTGAAAGCAATCCACCTTGTGTGGGGTGGTGCACAATAGGATTAAAAATTAAATGTTGGTGTTTGGTACCAGGTAGATAGATGGCTGGCAGTTAAGGACCATGGGCAGTTTTTTTCTTATGCTAAATAAATAAAACTTTTATCTCTTGACATCCTCATGAATATGTGCCAGTGTCACTTAAAGTGGAACTTTCACCAGCATGACATAGCATGGCAAATGATAATTAGCGACATGCACAAACTTAGTTTTATTTTCAAGTATAATTGCTGCATTAACATAAAATATAACCTTTTACGCAGCCAGGCAGTGGGGAACAGAGCAGACATCTTGCAGAGCCGGCATCTCTGTATTTGTGCTGTCCGTCCCCTTCCACTCCACGATTGGCGAGTTGAATGCCTTCGCGCCAAAAGACACCAGAAGGGACTGACAGCTCAGGTGCAGAGAGCTCCTACTGCAAGATCACAGCCGCTGCCTGCATAAAAGGTTATATTTTTTATTAATGCAGCAATTATACTTGAAAATAAAACTGTGTGTTAATATCGCAAATGTAATTATCATTTGCCACACTATGTCATGCTGGTGAAAGTTCCGCTTTAAGTAGGAACACCTTTTTCAAGACAAGTGTTGCTATAGGACTCCGAACTTTAACTTTCTGATACTTATTTCTCCTCAGCGGCCCTCTGAAGAAGTTATTTTGTGGTAGGAAATGTTAGACCATAGAAAATATAGGCAAAAAATTGGTTGGAATTGGCGAATAGGAGGAAAATTTTGTGTAGGCGAAAAGGAGAAAACTTATTATTTTTTTTTTTTTCTCAAAAAGTCATGCGGGAAATTTTTCCCACTCTTTTCACAACCCACTTTTAAACCATAGAATCCTTAAAGGGATAGTAATACTTCGTTTTATCTTCATTTTTTTTAATGCCTACAAAATAAAATAAAGAACGATAGAAGTTTCCTCTCTCAAACCTTTATGGTTTGAGAGATATTCACAAGCAAAGTTTCCCCTCCCGCCCCCCTTTTACCTGGTGTAAGTCATCTCTTCTCAGATGTGGAATGCAGTCCATAGACCAGACAGATAACAGCAAGGGACAATATTCTTCCTATGAGAACAATGAAAGCCCTGCCCCCCTTGACAATTTTTTCCCTTATCTTAATTGAAGATTGTCCCTCTCTGCAATCTACCTGGGCACCTCCCTTCTGCTCTGGCTGAGCAGTGTTACATCAGTAAAATGGGCGGGATGGGGATACTTTGTCATTTAATTACTCTTGAACTACAACCCTAACAGAATTGAAATTACACTCTCCAAAGTTCAAATACTATGATGATTATTTAGATTTGCTACAAA
Organism: Rhinophrynus dorsalis; assembly: GCA_037306005.1. Lineage (NCBI taxonomy): Eukaryota > Metazoa > Chordata > Amphibia > Anura > Rhinophrynidae > Rhinophrynus > Rhinophrynus dorsalis. The sequence continues at coordinate 222,227,689 of CM074718.1, read as the reverse complement.
AAAATCATGTAAGAGGTTGCAATTAGAAAAATATGTTGCTTCTGTGCACAGGGATTATATATATATATTAGAAGAATGGCAGGTAATTAGTTCAGCCCACATGTTGATAAGCCATGTATTCACTAATGGAGGCAGTGTTAACTTTGGGGAGAAGGTCTGGGACCAATTGTTGACAATGTCAGCAGCTGAAAAAATCCTGCAGATATATAAAAACAGGATGTAGACCCACAGGAAATAAGTATCATTTTACCTTTGTATATATCCTTGGTAAAATCTCAACTTGAATATGCTGGATTGCAATGGGTTTAGGGTTTTTTTTGTTTGTTTTTTGACCAATCGGAAAGAGTTCAGACAGAGGCAACACCATTTTGATAAAGGATATGAGTCTTTAGGAGGAATGCCTTTCCATTTGGGACAGTTTTTACTCTTGAAAAGAGATAAAGGAGAATACCCTTTCAGTAAATGAGAGGGTTTTACACTGTTTGAGCAGTTAAAAATGGAATTTACAACTGAGACAATGTTGGCACATGCATTTAGAAATATTCAAAATCATGGTATATAGGGTTATGTGAAGAGATGGATTTATGTAGGTGTTACTTTGTTTCAAGAAACACTATTTGAGTTCATTTATCTAATAGCTTTTATATTTAAAACACCAAGGCAATTATTTGCATACCACTCTTGTCCTTTAAAGGATTAAAACATATTTACTTCAACCGTTATACTAACACACTGCTTCTGCTTATCTTATTTTACAGGTTATTTCCAGTGTGACAGCTTGCATCTAACCCTTCATAAACATGAGCAACTACAGTGTATCTTTGAATGGCCCAGCTCCGTGGGGCTTCAGGCTTCAAGGTGGAAAAGACTTCAACATGCCTCTAACCATCTCCAGGGTAAGCCTTATTCATGCCATTACATTCTCTAATGTCCATTTACGTCATGCATCACATTGCCTGTGCATTTCTTCAGAGAGATGCTCTGTTTATTTATAGAGTTGCTTGCTTGTGGCATTATATTTTAGCTCCTGAAAATGAATCTGATTCTTCATTACCAGACCAGTAACTATGCATAACCCCTGCAACAAGATCCCTTCTCATTTAGTTTTATTCACAGAATTTGCAGGATTACATAATGTTGAGGGGGGAAATAGTGTGTGTGTGTGTGTGTGTGTGTGTGTGTGTGTGTGTGTGTGTGTGTATGTAAATCTAAAAATATTACATTCTTATAGATTTCAGGTTTTCAGTGAGTCTGAGCAATTCGGGAGTAAACCAACTGCACCACAGGCATAATGTCTCCAGTGCAATTCCTGTGTACTCCTAGCAGTGCTGACTTCTGGATTTCCCTACCAGAGCACCCTGAGTGGTTTATGGGGACTTGATTATGGCTCAGAAACTGCCGTAGGGGATAATGTTTCCAAGTATTTTAAATAGAGTTTTAAACCCCTTTTTTAATGCTGGAGGACTGTCCAGTGCATTGCTTCACAATGTTTTGGCAACCTAACATCACAAGAATTAAAAGCTCTATTTGACTGAGTGGAAATTTTGGACATTTTTAGTTGTTCCCTATGGAGCAGTAGGCTTGCTCCAGAATTGCTCCTTTTTGTTAGATTATGAACAGAATTGACTATCTGTCTATAAATCTAAAACCACACTGAATGTACATCTTTACCACTCCTTCTTCCCATTTAAATGTTCTGAAGTTTCCTTTGTAGCAACCCATGTGTTAGCCATAGCAGTAAGATTGTAGTAATGAATGTGTGTATAGTTTTTATTTATTTTCATACACTTTGTGTCAAACTCCCGTGTTAGTCAGAATTGTAAGCCTTGCTGAATCTGAAATAATCCTTAATTTTAGAATGAAGATTATTCTGAACTAGTTGAAGAGCCTGTTACATGGGCCACAGTGCCACTGCCAGCCGTTCGCAGGGTAGTCATGCCAGTAGAGACTGCCCGCGGCGTGGCTGATACAGAGCTGGACTGCAGCGTTACACGCGTTTTAGCAAATTATTTTATAGGATATTTGACATTTTATACACTTATTAAACAATTCTGTGTTTGTGATTTTCACTTTTTAGTAACCACAAACTTGTGTCTGTTTTGACTAAAGCATTCAGTTCATTTGGAGACTCTTTAGTATATGACTGTCTTGTTCTGAAATGCCACCTCTCCAGGTTCAAAATATATTTGTTCGATGTGTCAGGAACTTGGTTGTATCTATGTTTTTTTGCAGACAGAGAAAGTTACTGTTTAAATTCTTTAAAGGTTGTGAACCCTTACATGCTAATGCACTGGCATTATTATTATTATTTATCCTAGTGACTATACCAAGACTGGATGATTTCTTGTAACCAGTTAAAAACAGACTCCTTTTTTTGTGAAATACATTTTTTTTACATCCTATGTTGAACTAAGGGGTAAAGGTCTCCCTAAGGCAGATACTCCCTCCTATATCCACTTTAACCCTGGCTTGACATGCTCAGCCTTAACAGGGCTCTTCCAAGGAAGAAGGACAAGCTGTTAGCCTTCTTTTTTTTCTGCTATAGGATATGAGATTGTAGAATCCCCCATTAGGCAAGCTCCTATTCCTGGCCCAGTGCACAGGTTTTGAGTATTGGGTCTGTGGAGGATGGCTTGTTTTCTCAGCCTGTTTCCTCATAGCTTCGATGAAGCTTCTCTGTTCACATAGAGAACCCTGTCTTCAGGCTCCTATTGACTGCACAGGTCCTGTGAGCATGTTGCTATTTCTCTTTCTGGCAGCCCCATTTCTATGTGTTTTGGCAGCTTGAAGTGCATTCTATTGATGGGCTTGCTTCTGCAGCACATTCATATAAAATTTCATATTCCTATCTACTAGCATGGTAACACCTCAGTTGCCTTTCTATAGGCATCCCAATGCTCCATAGGACTTCTCTTCAATTAGGAACAATTTTTTGTTGGCGGTGGTGGCGCTTACGTTCTTCTTTAATGACTTTTTCTAACTTTTATGAAACTTTGCACTTTTGGGTTGCTTTGCCTTTAAGAATGGGCATTCATTGCAACCATAATGCGTGGAACATAGATTAGTATTCTGAAACATATCTTCCCTTGATGTGTGTTTCAGTGGTTGTAAGAGGCCCAAGTGTGATTTGTAACCATCAGTAGAGATTACTGGAGCCTATGCTGCCCCTGTCTCAGGGGGGCACTGTTTAGTGATGGCTGGAGAGTCACCACAAATTTTAATCATAGGAAGCTACATTCCTAGCAGCCTGTACTTCCTGGGCCTCATGCAATGGGAAGAGGTGGTCCTTGGCTGACCCCTTCCTCCTTTGGATTTTACTTCCTACAGGGTGGCTCAGCCTGTGTCTGGGCATTCCTTGCTCTGTGGGACTTCTCTCTTCATTTGGGAACAGTCTTTTGTTTGCATTGGTGCTTACATACTTTTAGCAACTTTTTTATTAACTTTTTTTTTTTTTTACTTAAACTTGCTGTGCCTTTTAAAACCGGCCACAAGTGCAAGGAACATAGAACTTCTTGCCTTGGTGTATGTTTGAAAAGCAGTAAGGGGGCTAAAGGTGCTTCTGACTTTCAATAGGGATGCCCCTTGAGACCCATCCTCCACTGTTTATCAAGGGGCACAGGTTATAGAATGCTGTTGAGCCACTATGCCATTTTTTTTAAAACTCGGAAATGACACTTCCCAGCATCACGTTCTTCCTGTGTTTTTTGGCAAGGGAAAAGGTGGTCCTTGACAGACCCTCAGGTGGAACCTCCCTGGCTTCTCCTGGCAAAACGAATGCACAGAGTTACACAGAGCCCTACATGTTTCACCCTCCAAAGAACCAGGCCTTTCATTGCATTTATTTCCTTTCCATCCCATTTGCAGCATCCACTCCGCTCTCCCTACCTCACATTAATAGCACCTGCTCAGCCACACTTCCCTCCCATTCACACACTCTGAGCCTTCCTTCCCTCCTGTTCACAATCCATTCTCTTTCCCCTTCTCCTGCTCCTTTTCTCCCTCAGTCAATCCCCTTTGCCTGAGCTGGTTTGCTTTCAATCCTTCCCCTTCTCATCATGTTCTTCCTTAATCCATCCTCTTTGCCTCGTTATCTTCACCCTCAAGCCCTCCCTATCTTTGCCTTCAGCCCAGTGGAGAAACATTCCGACAGCCTGGCCAAGCGGTATGAGAGCAGTGAGCTGCATGACACTGCCAGGGCTGTGGGGAACAGTTCCCCAGTCAGCACTTGGGCCCGATGTAATAACGAGCTCGAGGTGGACATGGAGTCTGTCCACTTCCAGGAGGAGAAAAGTGGCCTGGCCTGGAGCCTGAGAGCAAGACCAAGCTCCAGTATGACTGTACAGGCTGTCATGCCAGGGCCTCTGGTTTATAGACTTCATTTGTTTATCTTGTATTTGTATGTTATTCAAAGTGCACCAGTCCTAGCTCATAAAACTAAATGAGCAGATAACCTTGCCAGAGCAGGATTTAGGGGTCATAAAAGGTATTTGGCCCTCTGCATGGATTGGGGTTATCCAGAGAACATGTGTAAACTGTCAGGCCAAACCTCCCCCCAGCTAACACCCAGGGGGTTTGGCCTCTTAGAAGGAACTGTGGAAAGTATCTAATATGGAATTTTGGATAAAAAAAGAAAGGGGGGAAATTTCTTTGTGACAACTGAAGAAGGAACTACCATCTGAAGTTCCCGCAAGGACTCTTAAAATATCGGTAATTGTATTTAAGGATTTCTTGTGTTTCTCCCATTTTATTTTGCTTATGTGTAATCTTTACTTCTGTATGTCCTTTATTCCTGTATTTTTTTGTATCCAGCACTGTGAAGCCTTTTTCAGATTAAATGTTCATTTAATCAGCTCTTGTCTCTGTTTCTAATATGAATTCACTACTCTGAAGAAAGCTCAGGTAGCACATGTTACTAAAGGGTTAATTACATATGTCTGATTATTAAGGTGATTTTATACTGTAATTCTGTTGGGTTTGGGGTAACCTAAGACGCCCAGATATAAAGTCTTGGTGGTGTCAGCAAATTGTAGTGCTGGGGTCTGTTATTGTTAACCCTTTCACTCCCACAATCTCCCCACTGTCTCAGCAGGGCCTATAGTCCTCGCTTGTGACAAACTGGCAGACAATGCCATATCTTTTTGTTAGTATAATATAAAATACATGTATACCTTTTTAATGATAGAAAAATCTGCAGACTTCTGTTTTTTTACAGGAACACTCTGGGGGTGGGGGTATAGTGCAAACCATCATGTAAATAGCTACAAAAATAGGTAGGGCACCCTTTTGGAATTTCCTTTAGTTCATTTGGGTTTTATAAATAAATGTGTAAAATGCATTGCTTATTATTGTAAATCTTTGCCTGTGTGGGAGTAGGTATTTGGCTTAAAGCATATGACATTTGTAAATGAGGAGATGGCTGCTTAAAATGGCCATGGTTTTCACATTTAATGACCCATTAAACAAACTCCTTGAAGAAAATATAGATAGGATTTGTGTACATTTTGCTTTTTGAGTACACACAATGATAACTTGAAAACATTTTGGTTGATTAAAATGTTGCAATAACAATAACCACTTAATACCACTCTAGTTTTTGTCATTTTGATATATAAATGCTGAAATAGTGCATTGCTCCACCTACATGATGGTTTGCTCCGCAGTGTGTTGAACATCCATTTCCCAATGTGATGAATTATAACTGTCTCTTTTTACTGTATGCTTCAATGTGAGTCATACTGGGGAGAGGGACATAAAAATGACCTGCTTGGTTAGAACTCCACCCACAAGTCTATGACTCATGGACACAAACTCATGGGTTGCATGTGCATTCCCCCATATACTTGCTTTCTCAGGCTTTCAAGCCCAATACAGTGGGTCTATGGGCTTCAGCATTATGAAGGACAGAGGATCTAATGTACCATGGGTTCCTTTTGAGAATCTCATTGTGGCCCCCAGGGGTTCAAAAGGTGGCACTGTCTTCATTGGCACTTCTGCTTCAAGGTGACCAGGTCTGTTTCCCGTTACATTTGGGCTACATGCACAAGTTGTTCCAGGGAAAAGCAGCTGATCTTTATAGAACAAATAACAATTTCAAGCTTCCTCTGATTTTTAAATGGGGCTTTTAACCCATTGAATGCATTGTGAATCTAGTATTCAAGGGGTTAAAAACAGCAAATAGAGTTATGTCTCAGTATAAATGTCTGTTCGATTATTCCTTATACATTGTAATAACTCTCTGTACCATCAGCAGTGTTGAGATATGTGTCTTTTTTTGTGTAATTATATTTTAAAGTGTCCCCCTCCCACCCTTTTACAGATGTCACTATTCATCCGTCAGATATGAAATCCAGTCGCTTGACTGGACAGATCGCAACAAGGGACAATATTGTGTCTGTCAGTATAAGGAAAACCTAGCCCCCTTTTGAATGAATGTAAGTTTTTTTCCTTATGCTGATACATGAATATCCCTTATCGCAATCAGTTTGGACCGGCTTACTGTATTATTCAAACACCAGTGGATACATTTTTCTGCAGTCTTCTAATGAGACAAATGATGACACTTGATGCTAATGACTTTAGTACCACCAATGTATTATGTTGGGAAAAACTGTTCCTTTATTGCTGGCAATTTTATAGACAGTGCAACACTCACCTGAGACACTGGCAAGATTCCCAGGTAATGAAGTTGGGGAGCTCTTCAGAAGGCATGTATTGTTACTCTAGACCAATACGTAAGCATATAGATGATAAAAAATCTGGTCAAACTTATGGGAATAAATTGGTCATTTTAGAAAAGCCATTAAGATTGCTGAACAATGAAATATTTTAGTTTGAAGTACAGTCCTCGTGTTTTTACTATAACTATGTTACTGTAAGTTTGCTAAAGATGGTATACTTTTCCATTTTCCATGTATATCCCTTTTTAATACCAAGAACAACAGAAAACAGTATGTAGATAAGCTTTTAACATCCTTAACTTGCTGATTCTATGAGAAGGCCTGTTTTCAATAATGTAGTCATATAGGCTTGTTTAGTCTGTCATACTCTGGCTCCCAAGAGAGCTGAGTTCTCCATCTGCAGATAGTGGGAGTAGGAAGGAGAGGGAATTAGCGTGAACCCTCAACAGTAACAGGAAGGATGAAAAACTGGAGCTGGTATCAAAAACAGAGCAGTGGGAGGCAGCACAAAAAGGCACATGTACAAAGGGAAAAGTGAAGCAGTTCTGAAGCAACCTGGCTGCATATTAAGGGACAAACAAAATTACAAATTCCCTATTATATGGGGATTTTAAAGCAGAACTATCCTACTCTAATAAGGTATCCCCAATTAATTGTTAGTAGCTTCTTAATCATGGAAATAGAGTAATAATGTTGGTTAAGTGCCGCATGAGTTGGAATCATAACATTGTATGCAACTTCCATCAGTGGGACAGCGCAGACATCTTGCCAGAAAGTGATCTGTGTGCCTGTGCTGTCCGTCTCTGTCTGTACCTTAAGGTACAATGCAACTTCCCCTTTTTTATCAATTAATATATCAGCGACGAGAACGGGATGGACACTGTAACATTAAGTGGGTTAAAGTGAAACTATCACTCTTAAATAAGTTATCCCCATTTAATTGTTGGTTTCTTAATCATGGAAATAGCGCAATAACCTTACTTACATGCCGGCATGAGTTGAAATCATTACCTCGGATACAACTTCCATCAGTGGGACAGAGCAGACATCTTTCAGTGATCTATGCGCCTGCGCTATCCCACTGATGGAAGTTACATCCGATGTTCTGATTCCAACTCACGCTGGCATGTAAGTAAGGTTATTGCGCTATTTCCATGATTAAGAAACTACCAAATTAAATGGGGATAATGTATTTAAGCATGATCGTTCCACTTTAACCCACTTAATGTTACAGCAAGGCTGGACAAATCTTCTGCTATTGGAGCAGATTACAGCGAAAGTGTTTTGGGAAGTCTGGGACAAAAAACTGACCCCCTTGGTTGGAATACAACCCAGAAGTCTTTTTCTTTGCTACAGACTCCTGTGTTGTGTGTGCATTCCCCATAGACCTGCTGCATCAGTGTTTCAAGTGGGTCTATGGCAGTAACCGACAGCCAAATTCACCCCAAGGACTGCATATGTAGCCCTTGGGCTACTTTATGGCTAAATGTTCTAAATAGGGTTTTAAAAAGTAGATAAATCCCCTTGGATGCTAGAAAAGTCTCCAGTGCCTTGTTCTGCAAAGCCTTTGATACATCTCTACCACCTGAAAAGTTAGTGGAACAGTGAAAGTGTAGAAGACTCTGAGGCAAAAGGAAGGGGGCTGGGAGCTATTTGATGGGTAAAACCATGGTTTGATCAATTTGGTACAGGGAAACTTTCCTCCTCTTCCCACTATACCAGAGAACAGCCTAGGGGCAACAGGAGAAGCCTTCAAATGCAGAATGTGGCTCCAGGGTCACCAGTTGCCCAGTACAGGTCTGTGGGAACCTGCAGAATATCGAAATGGTCCTGCACAACACAGCATTGGAGCATTGTTGGAGGGGGATCTTTTTTGCTTCCCTGTTGGTCTGCCAGGGTTCACAATATAGCCCAGTCTGAATCTGCCGATTAAAGCAACTATGGGATGATGGTTATTTAAAGGGGAACATTTCTATAGTCAGAAGGACTTACCTAGATAGGCATCAGCAGTCTGCTCTTTCTGTTTATAGTTTTTCTTTGCATTTCATCTATGTTTTAGTCATTAGCTAGTTGTTTCTGACACAACTGTTCTCTGACCTTCCCTTGTCCATCACTGTCCCTTGCCTGGTTATTCAAGCTAGTCTTAGTATTTACAGCAGCATTTCTACATCTCTCTGGTATTTGAATCCTGGCTTAGTTGTGACCCTTGTTTGATCTGCCTTGCTCTAAGTGAATCTCTGGCTTCCAGACTCCTTGGCTTTGCCTCATTATTTCTGCATTCCCTGGACTTCCCTGCTGTTCCACCTGGCTCTAAGTGTATGTCCGGCTACCCGACTCTCTGGTTTGTCACCTGACTACATGTCCTGGACTACCCTACAGCTTAACTGTCTAGTTCCTGTGCCCCACTGGAGTCTGTCTCCAGAGGTTTCCTGACTGCTAGTTGGGGGTCCTGAACGTACTGCTCACATCTTTCACCTGATCACAGCATCTGACACTGTGTGCCTACTCTACTACCTGCTGTACTTGTTCCCATTCATCTGATCAACAACAACCTGTACTGTGAAGAAAGCATTAGTACAACCCATTCCTCATCTTTCCACTACGTCCAGCTCTGTGATTCTGGCTGTCACCAGTTATGCTATTGCAAATCGTCTGATCTACTGCTGCCAGCAGTGTGTACTCAGAAACAATACTCCAATTTTAATGCTATCTCACATCCTCAGTGTGTAGCTCTGAGCAAGTTTGGTGAAAGCTGAGCTATTGCAATCCATCTGATCCACTGCTACTAGCTCTGAATACTCTGCTTTGATACTCCTACTCATATCCCACCCTCCAGTGCTGCAAACCTGTTAGCAGCATCCGGTCTCACTCTTGGCCCCTCCTTCTTAAAGGGTCAGTGCAATATTTCTTTCAACTATGCTTCCTTGGGACAGCTTTACATGGGTTCACGCCAGACTTTTATTTTCTCTGGTCTCTGCTTCAGTTGGTTCCTGGTGTGCGCATGCTGATCTGGGGCTAGCTAATCCTTGTAGTTGGCATCTTTACCCTCCCCAGCATCAAGAGCACAGTGGGAACACCAACTCTCCCAAGCATCACACTCGAGAGCCACTCTTAATCCTCTGCAGAGAAAGGGGTATTGCCTTCATGGTTTCAGTCTAATCTGATTATTCAAAGTATCACTGTCTGTTTGCTGTGAGATGGTATGACCAAGAGACAGACTTCAACAGGTATACACGGGAAACTGGAAATTCAAAGAAAAAAAAATATATAGATGTACTAGACTACTGTGTGAGGGACACTGATTTAGGGAGCGTGTGTTTTAAATGCATTAAGAAGATTTATTCATTGTATATAAGTTTCCATTTAAATTATTATTTAGCAGCACAATTTTATCTTCTTTTAGGATTCTCTGCTATACACGGATATAACCTAGCCCCTTCAAAAGAGAAAACCCAGAAATAACCCCTATACAGTTTAGTGGTAATGGCAGCCTAAAATTGTAGTCTAATAGTTAATGAACTTTCATTTCAACACGTTTGATATTGATAGTATCTTAAGAAACTGAAGGTAAGCGAGATTGCCAACATATTGGGAACCACTATTTAATGAATTAGGACCTGGCTGTAGCTTTGTGGTTAGAATTTCATGCTGCTGAGTTCGGTATTGTAAGTTTATAAAAAAAAAAAAATATATATATTAAAAACTCTCTCTCACTTCAGGGTAAGTCCTCTTTATAAAAACAGGATAGAGAAGATTTATTTTGGCAAAAAAAATATTTAAGCTATGTTGGCTGCTTCAGAGCATCAAATGGTCCATTTGCCATTTCCCTGGTAAATCATAGTAGTAAATGCCTCAGTATGACTAGTCATCACTAGTAAAAAGCACATTTCACTCTGTTGCATGTTTTTACTATATTTGGTGAGAATGGCCTCTCTCCCATAGCATGAATAAATCTGAGGGTAAAAGCACAATTTTTATGTTAAGATACACAGTTAAAGATAACTAAATTCCTTCCCTAGAGTTTCTGAAAGCATTGCTATGTGTGTATTTTTAGCATGCAGAAAAAAAATAGAACTAAATAAATCAGAAGTAATGTTCTAATTTAGTATAAGGGAAAAAAAAACATGAAAAGTCTCTTGATTTGTAGGATTAATTCAACAGAACTGTTCTCACCAATTTCCCCTGCCTCATAATAGGCACTCCAATTCATGAAGCAATACCAGCCTTCCTTCGTTAAAATATGTGACCTCGCAGCAAATCTGCAGCTCTCTTATCTGTACAATCTTGGTCCAATGGCAGGCAGGGACTTTTCCATTGTAGTTATAAATATGATGACTAGATAGTACAAAGCATTGATCTGAGACCTTTCTAGAATTGAGTTAAAATCCCATTTAAATAAATGTGAATTTTCATTTGTCACCTGTGTTGTGGTTTATTTGCCCCAAAACTGATCCTCCTTGTATAATACCTAAATCTTCCTCATTTAGGGGGTTAGGATAGTTTAATATACTTTATGCTTTCAGGACCCTTTAGACAACAAGTCTATAAATCTGACCAAACATATTCTACTCTTATAACTGTAGGGGCTTACACTGGAATATACTTGTTGGACTGTGGGAAAGAGGGGGAATAGGAAGAAAAAAAAGTCGCTTAATTGGTTAAGAGCAAGGGTGTTAGAGGCCAAGATAGTCTGAACACAACAGTCTTTTACAAGGATAAGAATTCCCCAGAGTGCAGTAAATGGTGTTAAAGGAGAGGAAGCATGACTTGGTGTAGGGAGAGGGGCCTAGGTAACCATAAGGTAGCTTGGGTTGGTTCTGGGGAGAAAAAGAAGGCAGGTGACGGCCATCTGCACTTGAAATGGCATCTCCGTTCCTTGCCTTTTCATTGCCACAGGAGTAGAACTGACCCATATAGTTGCACTACTTGGAGTAACTTTTCTATACCTCAAGATCACGGATTTGGAAGCTTTACTGGCAGAGGTTCGGGAGTCTGCTTAAGCTGATGGGAGGGCTGGTGACTCAGAGTTACATTATCCATGAAGCAGCAGGCTGGGTCACAGGCTAGGAAAAAATGTGGCCATCTCGGGCTTAGCCTCCAGAAAGACTTGGCATGTCCACACTATATAAGGCAAGGCAGAGTTGGAGCACGGCAGTGCAAGTCTCTTTTTGCTGTGGGCCTCATCGCCTTCTGGGTGTAGCCCCTAATTCTGGCCTGGCTGCATTTCCAACCATGGTGTGTACTCCTGTGATCTCTCCTCTCTCTTCAAGCACTCCTTCTTTGCTCTTCCAGGTGAGGGTCTCTGCCTCTGGGGATGATTTTATTTCTTCCCTGTCTGTATCTTCAGTTGTCCTGTGTGTGTGTGTGTGTGTGTGTGTGTGTTCCAGGGTCTGGAGTGGCTGTAAGGAGGCCTGCAATTCTCTACTTGGCAACTTTGAATTCCAGGGCAAATCCTGCACTTTTTTTTTTTTTTACTATCTTTGGTGTTGACCCTTCCTCAGTCTCCTGCTTTGGGGACTGTCTATCACAGTGCGTATTCACTCCTTGCAGCAGACAGCACCTCTTCTTTGGCTGGCTGGCCCAAAGGTGCTGTTGTCTGAGTGCATGGTTCTGGTGGGGCGGGTAGGTTATCTGGTCTGGTGGTCATGGCACTGCATGCCTCCTGAACGGTGGGGATAACTCCTACTAGTTCTCTGTTGCAGACTCTGTCGCCCTACTTTGGCTTAGGATCAAATGGATATTGGGCTGTGGTTATCCATGTTGTACCAGTGTCCTTTCAGACTGGCTTGGCATCCTTTAAGTCTTGTGCCGGGAGGGGGGGGTGGGATGCCCCATTTTTCAGCCTTCCATATGGAAGGGCGGCTGATGTTGACAATACAATGGCCGTGTCTGTAAGTGGGGTATGGGATGCCTTTTCCATGAGTACTCTGAGTGCTTGCCTGCCAGGTCTTTTTCTTTACGCTGAACCTTTCCTCTTTTTTTTTTTTTTTTTTTTTTTTTTTTTTTTTTCTTCTCTTCTCCCTTCCTCTCTCCTGGTTTGTTGCTGTTTCTTCTCTTTTAGCCTTCTACATGTCTGTATTGCGTTTTGGCTTAAGGGGTGATGTATTGTATTGAGGGCTCAAGTTTCCTGGTTTGGTACCAGAGGGATTCTGTCATCCCCGCTACTCCTTTCATTCAGTTTTTTTAGGTTGCAGGGTAGAGGTATAGACATTGTTGTTCATTTTGTGGGTAATGATCTTGAGTGTTTTCAGTCTGGAGCCTGGGTGTAAAAAATGAATCCAAGCTGCTTATGTTACCAGATCTGGTGGTGTATTGGTTGGAGGCTTATTCCCAGGTGCAGCTGGAGATAACCCCAAGGATCATAAGGCAGTTGATAAAGCCAGAATTAAGTTAAGAATACTTGAATACAGAGCATAATTTGTTTTGTCAGGGTGTTGTTCACCCCAACGATCTGGGCCTTGATTTCTTTAAAGGGGAACTTTCTTCCCTAAGGAAGTTAATGTAAGTAGCTGCTTATTGTAGAGATTATATGGGTTTTTTTTTATTTTTTTATCTTCTTTGTTGTTGTAGAAATAGCCTTTCCAAACTTTACCTTTTGAAGATGTGCTTGGCACAGAGCTGTGCGGCACACACGCACAGCTCTGCAAGGCCGTCCCTGTCCTGAAGTCAACTCCACCCACCACTCTCCTACCTCTTCCAAGCACAACCTTCTTGACTTCCAGTGCGGCTCAAGATGCTGCTACTGGGGTTGATTCCTGTGCTTTGCAATACTTTCACCTCGCTGGCAAATGTAGGATTAAGAAAAGCCTGCATTTGTCAGTGAGGTGAAAGTATTGCAAACCACAGGATCCTACCTCAGAAGTGGCATCTTGAGCTGCACTGGAAGTCAGGGATGGGGGGGGGGGGTTTAAGAAACAGATAGTAAGTTTCAGAAAGCTGTAGAAGGTGGGTTACAGCGGGGATTTGTGTTGTATAATTCCATATATGTATATTTCTTTGCTTAAAACTTTACTCATTTCTGATAAATTGTGTACGTGTGCTGCATCCCACACACTCTGGCTGGCCTGACAGAACATCTGTGCCCACATGCATTAATAAACCTATACTTATAATTAAGCCTGAACAACCCAGTGTGTATCTTAACCATTTAAGGACCGGAGAGGTATGTAATGCGAAACGATTTATTACATGCCCCTCTGGTCCTTAACCCTTTGAATTCGTTGCCTACCCCTCTGGCACTCAAAAGGTTAAAGGGTCAATAAATCATTTATTATTTACTAGAATACGACAAACAGAACAAAGATTCCTGATATTGCAACTAAAAGCGGAATGCAAGAAATGTGCTCAGTCGACATTTACAATATACGTTTGATGGAAAAATGATTAGCATTTCCAAAGGTGTCCGTGGCTAAAATACCCCTGTTTTGTGAGATGATTAACTATTTGTGCCTAATTCAGCAAAGTGGCACACATTTTCATAAGTGTGGCTAACTTTACCATTTAGGAGCATGTGCTGATCAGCATCAAGGTGTCAGTATGTCACCTGCATTAAAACGTGAGCAATCGGAAATAATATATTTGTTTATGGCTTTCAAAAAAATAGCCAATGTTTCCCTTTCTTGCATAAGGGCCTAATTCAACAGGCTAACATGGTACAAATTGGGAGCAAACTATTCAGACAATAGGAAAACAATTCAAACTCCCTTTCTTTGAAATCAGGCTTTTGTAACCCCTTGATTGCTAGAGCAGTCTCCAGTGCATTGCAATTCTCCTTTGAACGCTATGGTGCATTTGGTTTCCTCCAGAATTCTACCACATTAGCTGCCTGAATTAGGGCCCAAGTTCTCTAAAATCTGCAATGCGCATGAACATTAAATGTTTTGGACAGTGTTCTAATCATCAGTGTTGAATGAGACCTGTACCGCTTTAAAGGGGAAATATCACCTGTATTAAAGCTGCCTTGATTTGAATGCTCCTTTGCACTGAATCTGTAATCCGCTCCAGCTCACATGGAGGAATTCAGTCTTCAGAGGAGATTGGAACGAGGCACTACTTGGGGAGGGTAACAGACAAAGTTTGACAGGTTGAGGGGCAGCGTTGACCCGCAGCCTGTCCTGAAGTGATGTAACAGCTTAACTTTAAAGGCCAGTATCTCAGAGAATACCAAATTTATATTTAAAAAATAAAATAAAAGGATTACATATTCAGTGCAAAGGAGCATTCAAATGAAGTTAACTTTAATACAGGTAATTGTTCTGTTCGCTAGGGTCTTGGAGTGACCAATATATCCGCAATACAGATACATACAGATGTCCTATGCTTTGGATTTATGCTTTATATTGTGCTTTTCCAATTACTATAATTGAAAATGTTTTGCTTTTGTGTTTCAGTAGCCAGCCTCCCTTCATTGGTTGGATAAAGACATTAAAGGAGCAGTAAACTTTTTTTATGAAAAAATATATATTGTAGGGATTTTCCTATTGAGTAAAATAAAGGTACTCCCACTGCAGAGAGATTTGTATTTCCAGAGTTATTACAGTTTAAACCCATGTTTTTTTACATTAGCAGTGCCCTCTAGTGGTCAAATTCTAATTACATTTCCTGTTAGATTCTAATGGAGAGGAAAGTCAGAAAAGTCAGACACGTATAGTTCTCCATAGAATGTGACAGAAACTGCCTGTCACTTCCTGTCCGTTAGAACTATCAGGAAGTAAACACAGTAAATTCACTTCCTGATTATTTAAACTGTTATAAATTTTGAATAAAATCGCTGACAGCAGTGGGAGTGACCTTGTTTTATTCAGCAGGAAATGCTCTATAAAATGTGTTTTCATAAAAAAAGTTTACTGCTCCTTTAAGCCACCTTTTTTATACATGATAGATAAAGCATAAGGATCCTTCCACTCAAAGCTTGTGGGTGTCTAATAAATGTCGAGGCAGGTAACAGGTGTGTTAATGTAAGACAAGCCACTTATAACCAAGATCAGGTCATGGAACAGAAGGGCGCAAATCAAATGGAACACAACCGTACAATAGGGTTCACATACTTCCCCAAATCTCCACTGATTTTTAAAAGGAGCTTTTAACTCCCTGAATTCCAGAGAGGTCTCATAACAATATGTTGGAGACTTACAGCAACGAAGGGGTTAAACCCTAATTTAAATCAATGGGGATTTTTATTCCCCCTCTGGTACAGTTGGGATCTCTTTGGAAATGTTCATCTTAAAGGTATAGTAACAGATAATTTATAGTATACTATATATTGTAGAGTGTATCCTTCTGAGAACAATAAGGGTAGTCCTGCAGCTGAGGTGTTTTATTCAAAAGTTTTTGCAACTCAAAGTAGAATTTTTTTCTTTTAGGTACAATATCTCAATGGCCTGAAATTTCAGAGTGGCGCTTTTGCTGCACCATACTATGGAGGTTTATGGTCAGTTGATCAGAGCTGTCCATAGGATGGTGTAACAACAGCACCACTGTAACATTTCAGGCCATTGAGATATTGCACCAAAAAAAAAAATGCTTTGAGCTGCAATAACTTTTGAATAAAACAACTCTCAGCACTAGGAGTACCGTGGTTGTACTCAGGAGGGTAAACCCAACAATATATATTTTACATATAAAGTGTTACTATCCCTTTAAGCTTCATACAGTCTCTAATTTTGTGATACATTAGCACAGAAACTTGACCAGTTGCTGATGTAGGCTTGTATGCTCAAAAGAAGAGTGATGATATCTGGCGCAAACCAGCTTCACTATAGCGGAAGACTAAAGGGTTATTGTAAACCCTTGAATGCTAGATGGGTCTCCAGTGCATTCATACGTAATGTGTTGAAGACCTCTCTAGCATACAAGAAATTAAAATCTCCACCTGAAGAAATATTAGTTTTGATTTTGACCCTATAGTGAAGTTGGTTTGCTCCAGAATTCCTACAGTTTCATGAACATACAGTGGATAGTGTCATAGAAGAAGTGGTGAGGTATGCTAGAAAAACAAATGTTATGTATACAGTCTCACAATCTCTTGTAGCTTTTCATAGAGATCTCCCCTTAATTGTGTGTGTGTGTATATATATATATACATATACATATATATATTTCCTTGACACTATTCATTCTACTACTTGTATTGCTAGGAGAAAGTACATGAACCTAGATTGAAGACCTACGTGCATGAACACAGAAGCAGTGTAGATAAGAAGTGCAGGGCCTCACAGCTGTGCCTATGGTGTCTGGCTTAAACATCTAAGGATTCAGTTTTAGGAAAACATCTGAAGGATTTCATTCCTTTTAATCCAGAGAATCTTGGAACTTCTCTTCTGTGAAGTTCTTGCTGTTCTTCTGTGCAGTATCAAAACCTTTTTAACAGAGAGAACCATTCAGCAGATTTTTGTGAAAAATCACTAATGTGCATGAAACACCTTTTTATAGACCTAAATCTCATTCTTCTGTTTCTCACAATGTGTACAGGATGTTTACCATGATTCTACATATGGAAATTTTATTGTACAATTTTCATGACAATGTACATGACACAAAATCATTTAACATGTGACTAATAGTGCACATGAGTGTGTGTTAGTCTACCAGGTCTCAGAATGCAGTCCCTATGGCACCTACCAATCTGCCAACCTAGGTCTAAGCCTTAAATCCATTACTGGCACCTGCGACACATTTGGGGGTCTTCAAAAAGCCGACCCTCAGTAGCAGGGTGATGGGCTAAACAAAGTAGCCTATGGCCTAATGACCAGGCTTCAGGTGTTTGCTACACTTGCGTCCCCTTATGAAAACCATTCATTTGCAGTCTATGGGAACTGTGGCTTTAGCCCTCAAGTGACAGAACTTCAATGTCTCAAAGTACATTCTCTCTCAGATCTTCCTGAAAGCTGTGGGGTCAATAGTCTGATCCCTGATTAGCTCTCTGCCTGATATTGTGGACAACATTTATATAGCTTGAGCTTCTTCTGCAGGTCTGCTCCTATGGTGTGATAGTTCCCCTTTAGCAGGTAGTGTATTCAAATATTTCAGGATCTGCTCACTGAAAGATCTCCGAAATTAAATCTTTCCTATGTTATTATATTTTAACATGATACAAATAATAATTTTTTTATCCAGAGATCCTTGGCAGATCCTGCTGTTTAAAGACCTTCCCCTTACTACTCCGATTAAAAAAAAACTGTTTCTATTCGCTTTACTAAATGCAGCGAAGGCTCTCATTCCTCTGCATTGGAGAAGTTACTCCCCACCGGACCTCTTGACCTGGTACGATAAAGTAGATGAACAGGGTTACTTCCATGCTAGAATCTTTTATAACCTGTTGGCATTCTTTGCGGTCAGATACTGTGCACACATTATGATTCCACTTGGGTATGTCGATTCAGATCTATCCCCCCCCCCTCTTCTCAATCTTTTCTTTACAGATACTCCTTTTATCCTAGCTCTTTTTTCACACATTCATTGTTCCTTCATCCTACCCTTCACCCTACTCTACTCTTCTCTTCTTTATCTTTCATTTCTACCTGTCTTTCCTTCTCGGTCATAAGAGTTGACCATCCAAAAGATAGGGACTTTTTAGTTCTCATGCCTCTTTTCTTCTAAGTTACCTGAATCTCCACGACAATCTATGATGATTCTCTCACATCACGACTCACCACAATTTGTTGTCATTGTACTTGAACTGGTAAACTGCTTCATTGTATGCCCTCTCTCTGTTCGATTGTACACCCGGATTATTATTGTTTTGTTGGTCAATTCTCAATAAAAATGTATTGATAAAAAAAAAATGCGTAAGATTCTTGCATTACCATGGCATCAGTGGAAAGTCCTTACTCTTAGTGCTTCCTCTGGTGTTGGCCTCTGCTGAAATCGCTATGACTCTGACCTTTTTAAAGGGATAGTAATACTTCGTTTTAACTTTATTTTATTTTGTAGTCATTAAAAAAACATGAAGAATGATATATGTCTTATCTCTCAAACCTTTATGGTTTAAGAGATATTCACAAGCAAAGTTTCCCCCTCCCGCCCCTTTTTCCTAGTTTAAGCCATCTCTTCTCAGATGTGAATCTGGTTGTAAGACCAGACAGATAACAGAAAGGGACAATCTTCTTTGTATGAAAAGAATGAAAGCCCTCCCCCCCCCCTTGACAAGTTTTTCAGGTTTTTCCCTTATCTTAATTGAAGATTGTCCCTCTCTGCAGTCTACCTGGGCACCTCCCTTGTGATGTGGCTGAACGGGGGGGGGGGGTATACTTTGCTTGTGAATATCTCTTAAACCATAAATGTTTGAGAGATAAGACTTATATTGTTCTTCATGTTTTTTTAATGCCTACAAAATAAAATAAAGATAGAACGAAGTATTACTATCCCTTTAAAGGTGTTTGTCACCACCTTGAATTGTCAAAGATAATGGATTCTGAAAAACAAAACCTTAACTTGCAGAATGGTACGTTATCCACATTAGCAAGCAAAGAGAAATATGATGAAACAAAAAAGGCAATATCAGCATGAGCGTTAGTTTAATCCTTTGAGTGCCAGGGAGGTATTCGGGACACATTTAAAGACCATAATCGACCATATATTTATATCGGAACAGATTATATGGATAATTTTTAGACTCTGAACCAGACGTGTTTAGTTTTCGGCTTTGTGTCAGCTATAATGTTATGAATTATAAGACCCTGTACTTTTTCTAACAGAATGACATTACTATTCCAATGTTTATTTGAGACTGCATTGGGGAAAAATGGTAAGACCTTGTCACTGAATACCTAATTATTTCAAATTACACTAAAGAGAAATGTAGTTGTGGGGCAGTTTATTCTTTTTAAATAATTATAAATGATGTGCATATCTTTGAAGTCTTGGGAAGTGTTCAAGAGTTCACATTGTTGGCAGGAAACTATTAACATTGGCTTTCCTAGAATTCTTAAGTATCTTTATTTGCAGCAGAGGAAGGACAATTCTGATCATTAATTTCCCTTTCCTTTCATTATTTGGGATCTGGTCCCAGTTGTTACTTAACCCTTTTTTGACCCATGAATGGACATTTCTTTGTAGGCCTGTTTATAAAGAAGTTTCTTTGCTTTCATTGATTCATCTTCACTCCATCTAAATGTAGTTACATATGATGAAGCTTTCAGTATAGTGGATTACTATAATTCAAAAGATGTGTGCCACCAGATAGGACAATATGCTTGTGGCGTACTTCAGGTGCAAAGAATATACAATAGGGAATTAAAAAAAAATAATAATAATAATCAATTCCCATTGATGTAAATGCATCTTTTAACCTTTTGGATGCTTCTATAACTTTCAAGGGGACAGAAGCCTCAGATAATTAAATGAGTTTGTATTTGTATTCCCTATGGAACAATTTTTTTTTTCAGTGAAAGGCTGAGCTGACCTTGGTTTGCCTCATAGTTTTTCTTCACTTTATTACATTTAGTTTCAGTATGTCTATTTCCCTCCCTCCCCCTCAAAGGTTAGACGAAGTGGTTCAGAGGCAGGGGTGGAATAAAAATTGATGGGTGTATTTTCAGAGGGGGTCACAGGAGTGGGGGATGATAGATGGATAGCCTTATAGTAATGTAGATTTGACAAGTGCTTCCAGCTCCCATTTTTCCTCACCGGTTTGTTTCATGATGGGACTTTTGTTTTTGGCAGGTAGTGGGCTGGATTAATGCTTGTAGAGCTTCACTGCTGCATGTATAACACCATATTCCCCATTTAGAGGTATGTCCTGGAACCAGTGTGTATAAGCGCTGTGCTTGTATGTGTTTGTGCACTCATGAGTTTGTATATATAATCTGCAATATATGTAGCAGTCTTTCGATCCACTTTTTTTTTTTTTTTTTTTTAAATAACCTTTTGAGTGTCACAGGGGTACACAGTGCATTGCATAGCGTACCCCTCTGTCACTCAAAGGGTTACAATATATAAAAAATGGACTTGAAGCTGAGAAAAAAGTATTGTATTGTTTTCTAAATGCATTATGACTGTGAACCAAAACCAATATCATGGTGTGACATGCATGTCCATTGACTTGCATGGGATTTTAGTAAACTCATACTGTTTTCTGTGACAGAGGTAGATATTTATTTATTTTGTTTATTTTTTTCATTTGATCTGTGTTGCAGTCTGCTGCTAGTTGGTTTAAGTTTACTCTCTGATAAAGGCAGTTGTCCTAAACTAAACATTCAGGCCTGTTGTGAGGAGGTGTGGTCTAATGGCAGACTTCAGCAGAGCTCTTTTCATCATTATATTCAGGCAATCACAAATACAGAACTAAATAGGAGTGGATATTAATTCTGTATAAATCACACGGGTCTGGGTTATGCTGGACTAATTAAAATCTTGGCCATATAAGCACCTTTTCTGTAAGAAGCAGCCATTCCCTTATACCAGACTGACTAGAATAATATGTTAGACTGAGCAAGGATTTAAAATGTTCAGTTTGTATGTGAAAGCCATTGTAAATGGTGCCACATAGTTTGTTACACTGAAGGGCCAGTAGCGTTGCTCTGTGTTGCAATACTATGTCAATTTGTGTACCAACATTATTTTGGCAGATGAGGTTTTCCTTGATTCCTTTTGGGGTTTTTTGAGCTACTTGTATTCTGGCTTATACTCCACTAAAACTACCTTTTCATGTGGTAAACCCTACTGTGAAATTATGAAAGGTTTTTCTGTTTAAAGACCATAAAAGGTACAGTTACCCCCTCACCTGGAGTAAAATAGCTGCAGACTGGGCAGTAAACATATACTTAATTTTACTGTAATTTTTCTTTCTTTTGAGGACACTGTAATTTAACTGCAGTTAATTTGTCAGGAGCTATTTCTTCCTTAGAGGGAATTTTCTTAGTCTGAAGTAATCTTAGAGGTAGTAGAGAAAAAAATAAAAAAAATACATGTGCATGGATGCACTGAAGCTTAGCACCAAGCATTAAAGGTCTACTGCAATGTCCGGATCCTCTGTAGCTTAACCAAAGCTGCAATGGCTGCCATTCCATGAATTTCTTACCTGCTGTCAGTTATTTGTGACCCCCTCTGGCATCTAGACCACTATCTATTTCTTTTTCCTTAATGTGGGGTACTGGAGAGTCTATTCACCTTTTTATTTATTTATTTATTTTGGTTTTTTTAGGTTTGATTGTTTTGTTCTTGTTTACTCATTTGTGCTTATTCAGTCTTCTTCTATTGCTACACTAGATTCGTCCTATTAGCTTCTCTGTGTTTCAGGCCGCGTTCTAATCTTGCTCTGATATGTTTTCTTGTCTTGTTTTGACCCCATGCCCAGTTCTGTTATCATCGAATAGATTGTGCCGGTTGTGTTTTGTATCGCTGTCCAGTTAAGGCTTTGTCTTATCCAGTCCTCTGTTCTTGCCTGTTTGGTTCCTGTCTACTGATTTGTTAGTTTGATGGACACTGTCTGCTTTTCCTGGCTTTCTGCTTGGACAGGAGAACTTGTAAAGACTGTTATGACTTCAGTGCCACCCAATTCCAAATGTTTCTCCTTACAAAAGGATTCATCACCCACCCTCAGGGCACCTGAACTGTGCACATTTTTAGACATCCCTCCTTAAGCACAGATGGCCTATTGCTTTTTTTTTTGTATATTGCTTTCAGCTGTAGTAAATTTTTGATGCCCATAAATCTTGCTATATTGGCATAACTTAAAGCTCCAGAACAGAGAGTGTTTATTGCATGTTATCCTATACCCTGAAGCATCAGACATTGTCCTCTAGTTGCTTGAAAAATATACCATACACTGAACTATGGTTCTCAATTTCCCTAATATTTGGTTATTTAAGAAGATCTTTTATGAAGAATTAAGGCTATATTTCTGCTTTTTCCTAATTATAAAAGCAGTCATTTTGATGCTTTATTACAGTGCTTTGTATCTGTGGGAAAAGGGGTTCCATGAAGTTTTGTGACTAGCTGGTAACATT
Source organism: Rhinophrynus dorsalis (assembly GCA_037306005.1). Classification (NCBI taxonomy): domain Eukaryota; kingdom Metazoa; phylum Chordata; class Amphibia; order Anura; family Rhinophrynidae; genus Rhinophrynus; species Rhinophrynus dorsalis. The sequence goes on along the minus strand of CM074718.1, from coordinate 222,205,065 downwards.
TTATTTAACTTTTTATTTACTAGTTTTGAATTTTGTGATGTCGAATAAATACATTTATTTCTGTGTTCAGGCACCAGCATATGATCAGTCCCTATTTCATAGAGCTTTGTTATATGCTGACCTTGCAGACTACTCCCCTCTAAAAGCTCTTGAAGTCCACTTGGGTAAAAAGCACTTTTATTAAGTACGGACATTTAACTGGTAGTGTTGCGAAACATAAAGCGATTCTACTCTATTTTATCTGCACTATAAGAAGCAAAAACATTTTCCATTGATTTAAATGGGGCTTTTAACCTGTTGAATGAAGGAGAGGTCCCCAATGCAATGCACTAAACATATATTTCTAGCATTTAAAGAGTTAGTTATGTCTTAATGATATATAAAAAAGCAATATTGTAATGCAGAAAATAATAAATGCATCGGTGCTATTCCTCCTATCTCTCAAACGTTTATGGTTTTAGAGATAGAGCGTTCTAAAGTTTTCCCCTCCCTGATGTAAAGCTGACAGACTGAGATCCGAGTCAGCTGACTCGAGGTGGCTCTTCAGCAGAGCCGAAATAGCGTGAAACAAAAATAAATACTACTTTGGAACGGTCTAAAAAGTGTGCTTGCAAACCAAGCACACTTTGTAGACCGTTCCAGTGAAGTATTTCTTTTTAATTTGCGTTATTGCGACTCTGCTGAAGAGCCTCCTGTCGGTCCCCGGACCAGGATCTCCTGCTGTCAGCTTACAGTTGACCTTAAAGGTTTGAGAGAGAGAAACAGCACCAATGTATTTCTTATTTTCTGCACTACAATATTAGTTTTCATATCATTAAGACATTACTAACCCTTTAAGGGGTTACAAGCCCAACTACACTAGCATTTGTTTTTTACTCCCTGTGGTGTAACTGGTATGCTCTAATTGGCTGTATTCTTCTTTGAGCATAAGGTCCTATGTGCAGTCTCATTTATGAGTACTGAACCTAGAATAGCCTGTTGTGCCTGTGTTTATTATTATTTTGTCTTTGCAGAAGTCAGTATGTGCAGTCTATCTCCTCTTCCGCCATTATCAATCCACTGCGGGATGAAGTTCTCCTCAGCAAGCCTCCAACAACTATGGTCCTGTGCCTTTTGTTGTCACTGTGTACCAGCAAACTTGGTAATTTTATCTACCCATCTTGTCTTTGGTCGTCTTCTTGAGCATTTAGTATCAAGTGGAAACCATTACAAAATTAGTTAGTTCCGTCTACCATCAGATCTTCTTGCTATGTGGCCTGCCCATTTCAATTTCAGTCACTTTACCCTTTGTTTGCTGATGAATCCATGCACAAATTTTTCATCTCTTTTTGTTATATTTCAGATTTGTTGCTCCAGACTTCTCTGTGCAACCTTACTTTTTTGTATGACTTGGACATTTAGTGTCCATGTTACACAGTCATAAGTAAGGATTAGAAGGGCTTCCTGTCCAAAAACCATTAGCTTGTGACAGTGACAAATTTATCTTAAAGACAGTACTACAAGTTCTCCAAATGCTTGTCCTCTCAATTTCTATCATGGTGTTTCCATCTGTTGACATTTCCTGTCCAAGGTAAACATGTCCACTTCTTTTAGTTCTAGTCCATCTACTGTGATTTTCCTTGGCATGGTAAATTTGTTAAACATGATTTGCGTTTTGTTGATATACATCTTCAGACCAAAGATTTTGCTTTCCTGTTGTAGTTCATGAATGCATTCTTGCAGTTCTTCAGGACTACTGGCAAAGCGTATGATACTGTCTGCAAAACATAAGTGATGTAGGTATTCTTCATTGATCTTAAGTCCTTTTTATCCCAATTTAGTTTGTGGAAAATTTCTTCTAAACAGAAAATAGTTTTGGGGAACTTGTGTCTCCTTGTCAGACCCCTCCTTTCTATGTTGATCTGGACTTTCTCATTGTTTACCTGTATTGATGCAGTTGCATATTCAGATATTGATGTCAGCTGTATCTATTCCTTGGTTGATCAGGGCATCAATTATTGCTTGCTTTTTTTCTGTGCCAAAGACGTTTTCAGTAAAAAATACTGATGCAAACAATTTATATTTATAATGTTCACTTGTGGGTTTTTTTTCCTACTGTTTTCGTTAATTTAATACGCATTTGTTTCTTTAGACAAGCATGAGCAAAATTTTAATTCATGCATATCTTGAATAAAGGAAAGGTCGTTAAGGTTCATTAAGCTCAGGAAGTTCAATGTTAACAAACACATTTTATGGTGCATGTTTTATACACATATCTTGATTGGCAGAGGAGAAATATTCTTTTGTTTTCTCAAAGAAATTTGAGTTATGCTATAGGAAATGGCTGTTTTTGTTACCTGCTCAAAGTAAAACTAAAATGTTTCCATTTAGAGGGGAATGAACAAACCGAGACTATTTGTTCCAACGGGGAGAAGACTTGTCCTTTTTACAAAACCATGTCACCCCTTGAATACCAGGGACTTGTCCAGTGCATTGCTTTGCAATGAGATTGAGACCCATGTAGTTAGTATTCATATTATTGGGAATGTTTGTTTGTTCCTTGTGGTGAAATTAGTTGGTTTACTCTAGAATAGAATTACACCACTTTCTTAGGACATCAGCCTCACTGAACAGTCTCTGGCATGCATTTCAGTAATACAGTGCTTCATTCTACTGAATATGTTCGAATTTTGACCGCTAAAACAGTTTTTTTAAAAACATCACATGGTACACGTGTTGAAATTCTGTCAGGGGTTGAATGTTTCTCATTAACTGCAGAACACTAATATTTGGTAAAAATAAAATTGCAAACTCTAATATCGACCTCCAGTTAATGGGTAAGTGTTCAGTATGTAAAAATATAATTAGTATAAAATTGTGTATGTATGTATGTATGTGTGTGTGTGTGTGTGTGTGTGTGTGTGTGTGTGTGTGTATATATATATATATATATATATATAATAAATATAGTGTGTGTGCATATAATTAGCAAAAGAAGCTCCGCATTGCCCATGTGATAAGACACAGAGGGGAAGGGAGAGGTATTCCACTGGTAGTCACAGAGTCGCAGATACATTGTGCATCCAGCTTTGTTCCACTGTCACAATGGTAATCCTAAAACTACCCATATAATGCCACATGGAAGTATACCTGGCAATATGACAGCTCACCATCATCTCCACTCTCCTCTGCACTGGGAGAGAGAGAGACCACGCAGAATGACAGGCGGAGCGGGGAGAGAGAGCCGGTGTAGTGCTCTCCAGGGGGGTTGGGGGGCATCTGAAGGGTCTTTATGTCAATTTATTTTGGCAAGGTAAGGAGTTTTTATTAATTATGTCCCTTACAATGAGCACTTCTGTCCTATTGGTGCCTCCATTGCCTACACAAACTTGTCTTTTATACGAGTTGCACCATACCCATATGGATTATGGCTTGGCTAGTATTTATATACCACAGTGACATTCCACAACTTTGTACTTAGAACAACACCTTGTGTCCCTTTTTTTTTTTTTTTTTTGCAAGGTAAGGATGATGGGAGCTGTATGCGGGCTCGAGGTTTAAAGAGGCGACATGAGAAACTCGCGCTTTTATGCAGTGCAAGGTTCTCATGTAGCCATTTTAAACAATGCAACATGGTTAATGTGACTTCTAGCCGCAGGACATTTTACCATGCATTGTTTCAAAAGCGAACTGTATATCATGACGTGTGTGTATATTTGATACAAATGTGTATATTTTTGATATATACTTAAAGGGATAGTAATACTTAAAATGTAAAAAAAAATATGTTGTAGGGTTTATCCACCTGAGTAAAACAAGAGTACTCCCACTGCTGAAAGGTGTTTCATTTATTAATTTTCAAAGTTGAATTTTTTAGGTGCAGTATCACAGTGGCCTGAAATTGTACAGTGGCGCTGTTGCTACACTATCCCATGGAGATTTATGGTCCCGGGACCAGAGCTGTCCATAGGATCATGTAGCAACAGCGCCACTGTACAATTTCAGGCCACTGTGATATTGCATCTAAAAAATTCAACTTTGAAAATTAATAACTTTTAAATGAAATACCTTTCAGCAGTATGAGTACTTTTGTTTTACTCAGGGGGATAAACCCTACAACATATTTTTTTATACATTTTAATTATTACTATCCCTTTAATTCCGTTTTATCCCTAAGGTTAGAGTAAATGCCACTCATTTTAAGTAAGGCTAAAATGCTAGCGATTTTATCCACCAGGTGACCAAACGTTCCAAAAGTATATGTGTTATTATGCCATCTTTCTTTGTTGTTTCTTGCAGGTTGGAATCTAAAAACCAGCCCAACCTGTTTCTTATCCAGACACTCCCACATTTACTGTAGCTTCTGTGATAATTGTGACTGTGCTAAGGCATGTAGAGGGAAGATATTTTGCTTCTTAAAGAGGCAGTACCTCCTACTCTGTGGGTGGAGGGGGAATCAATGAAGAAGTTGTGTCAACTCCACAAATATTAAAATGTGCAGTTAATTTTTTTTATATTTTCACCCTTCCTTCCATGAATTTCACTGGGTCTGGCAAATTTAGCTACTTTAATCTTCCACTTTTTCTTTAAACCTCCACTGAAGATCAGAATCCATCACACGGAAATAATCTAGACAAAATAGTGTAAAAAAGCTCTCTTAAGACCACTATATAATATATACTAGTTGAACAGCCCGTTACACGGGCCACAGTGCCTCTGGCAGCCGGTCACGGGTCTCCCGCGCCTCGGCTGATACAGAGCCTCTGGCAGCCGGTCGCGGGGCAGTCACACGCAGTGGAGACTGCCCGCGCCTCGGCTGATACAGAGCTGGGCGCTCCTTCGGACCGCCCAGCTCTATATCAGCCGCGGCGCGGGCAATCTCTACTTCGTATGACTGCCGCACGCGCAGCAGTGTCTACTGTGCATGTCGGGCGTTACACACAACTTGGCGAATTATTATATAGGATAATATGGGGGTTGGAATACTATCCTATTCTGACCCAACAGTGTACGGTCAGAAAAAGAAAAAAACAAAAAATCTAATCAGGACAGCACTCTAATGATAAATGCATAGATAAACGAATGAGGTGGTATTAGAGATGCACCGATACCACTTTTTTAAGACCGAGTACAAGTACCGATACTTTTTTCAAGTACTCGCCGATACCAATTACCGATACTTTTTTTGGGGTCATTTGCCAGTTTTCCAGGTACTTAAAGCGCATATATTATATTTATAATATATATGCTTTAGGTACTTGGAAAACTGGTAAATGACCTCAAAAAAGTATTGGTGAGTACTTGAAATATAATATTATATATATATATATATATATATATATATATATATATATATATATATATAATATACACACACACACACACCACCTCTTGACTGTCCCCTTTTGCCTCTTTCTCCCCCTCTTGATTCCTACCTTTTACTTCATTCTCCCCCTCTTCAGCTTTTGCCTTGGCTTTTTCTCTTCCTTTTGATCCCCCTTTGTCCCCCTCCTTGACTCTTGATCCCACTCTTTTGCCTGTCTTGCTCTCTCCTGATCCCCCCTCTCTTTTGCCTTTTCTTAGTTCCCCTCCTTTTGTCTCCTGATCTTTACTCCTTTTGCCTTTTTTTTTTCCCCTTTTTCTTAGTCCCTTTTTTCTCCCTCTTTGCCTCTCACCACCCGCTCCCATCTAGCCTCCCATACTCTCCTCTGCCGGGTGCTCGCTGTTCTCTCGCGAGCCCCGGCAGAAGTCAGCGTCAGAGCGTTGCCATGGTAACCCGCGGCAACGCTCATACGCTACTTGAGGGAGAGAGGCAACCGGGGAGCATTGTGAGCAGCTCCCCGGTTCCCTCACTGCAGCACCGACCCTGACACAGGGTATCGGTGCTGGCATCGGCCGCATTTGCGCGAGTACAAGTACTCGCGCAAATGCTGGTATCGGCACCGATACCGATACCAGTATCGGTATCGGTGCAACCCTAGGTGGTATGGTATGAAAATGTATTAAATAAACTCATCAATATAAGACAATATATAGATATATAGTATGGTATAAATAAAACAGTTATGCCTGCTATGCTTACATAGGCATAAATATAAAATAAATTACAATGGTAAAATGAGGCTCATGTAGCAACACTCAAGGCAATGGAGTTGTCTGTTGAAGTTAGAAAATATATAAATCTATATGTTACTGAACACTGTGTTAATAACTTTCTGGTGAACTATATCTGGACCCTCTCTGTGAGCAGGTGGGAGTGTGTTCACAATCTGAAATTGTACACCTATTTCCTGAGGAAGTGCTAGTATCAGCGCTGGATAATTGAACATTATATAGAGACTAGTTGAAGAGCCTGTTACACGGGCCACAGTGCCACTGCCAGCCGGTCGCGGGGCAGTCGTGCGCAGTAGACGGCAGTCTCTTCTGGGCATGACTGCAGCACGCTCGGCAGTCTCTACTGCGCATGACTGTGTCGTTACACACGTTTTAGCAAATTATTAAATAAGGAATATATTCAGGCTCGCTCATTCCGACATCCACAATATCAGTCTGTCTGATACATAAAGGATTAAGACATTGGAGCTTAAAGTGAACTGACTGGCCACTCTAACATACACCCGGAGCCCACTGTGAGATTACTAGCTTTTCCAAGTTCCATCATACTAAGGCCAGTAGGACACGGTGATACAGAAGTAGAGACGGGGTGAAGAACCCTGCCCACTAGTTTTATCTTTATACAGACTAAACCTGTGCTCAGAGGAGCTCCTATTTACCGACTATACCTGTGACAGATCAAGCCGGCAATACAGCTGACAGACGGGGAGATTATGAACATACTTACTCCCACCTGCTCACAGAGGGGCCAGATCTATTGCACCATATAGAATACATTCATATATAAAATGTATATAATTTTTTTTTTTTTTTTTTTTTTTTTTTACCTGTTGCAGGATACCTTGTGTTGCTATATGAGCATCATTTTACTATTGAAATTAATTCATTTTATATTTATGTCTATGTAAGCATAACAGTTATACCTGTTTTAATTGTACAGCACTATATTTCAGTCTTATATTTATGAGTGCTCTCCTGGCTATATATTTCAATCTCCCTGAAGCCAGTTTAAAGGAACAGCGTAAAATGATGAGGATGGATAGGATTTTCAGCAGCTTACACCAAGAAGGGCAGTTGAGATCAAGAACTCTCCCCAACAACGCAAGAAACTTGCTAACTGATGATTATTATGATAATAATGAGCTTTTTTGACATGAGTAGAGATGGAACAAAATTTTTCATTTTGGGTTTTCATGGGAATTTTCGATGAAAAAATTTGGAAACCCCCCCCCCCCCCCAACTTTTACCTTTTCTCTACTGCCAATTAAATTCCTGAGAGAACTCTGCCAATTTCTACTTATGTTTTCTATGGCAGTGAAAATTCCCACTGCCCCATTGTTGCTGCTGAGTGGAGACATCCACCGTTAAGAGTAAAGGTCTTTTGGCAGGCTGAGTTCTACAGCAACATAATCCTTGGAAAAAATAACATACATAAGCCCTGACACATTTTGCAAGCAGATTGAGTCTAAAAGTAATATAAGTTTTGAATACATTTGTTAGCAGGCTGGTGGTAACAACATTGTAAACTGGTGATGGGGTAGGTGGTTACCCTTTTGCAAAGAATATTTAGCTTTTGTATTACTAGTGAAGTGTCTCTATACTGGATATTTCATAGGCTAAGGGTTCCGGAGAGACTGCTACTATTACAGGGCCTAGATGTGCAGTAGTAGTAATCGTAAGTAGCAGTGGCACTGCACTTTGAAAAGCAGCAGAAGCACTCATAGTTAGGGATGTTGACCTGTGTTGCTACTTATTAATAGTGACTGTTGAGGTGATTTGCTTAAACCACATTTGTTTTTCTTTTGAATTTCTGTATATGTGTTGGTGGGAAAATGTAGGAGGAGACCAATTAAGCACTTGGCATTTCAGATATTTATTTAAGGTGATACTTTTTATAAACTGCCTTGCCGTAACCAAACCAATTTAAGTTGTATTAACTTGGATTCATGATGAACCCGCTACCAACCCAACTTGAGGGTATTGGGTTGTCCAGCCATATTTTAGGTAATAGAATGATGCTATCGTAACAAATTTTAGCCTGATGCTTGTTTTGAATTAGCAGTAGCCTAGCCTGTGTTTGTATAGCGCTGGTAGGCAATCAACCTAAACTCTTTGAAGGCAAAATGTTGCAGTACTTTATAATTAGACAGTGGGTAATTTCAGAAGTATTTACTTTGAAGAATGAACACCTGTATTCTAAGGTGGAGGTAAATACCCTAAAGCAAATACGTGCTTCTTTTTTTGAGTGCTGTAGGCCAATGCAGGTAATGACCAAAATGATCAGTATTGACACATTTTCTCCATAGTGACCAAAGTTTAAATTTTAAACTAAACTATTTTGAATATTTTTTGCTTTTTGTAATTGTCCACTAGTCTGCATACAAAACTGCATGCAGGTGCCTATTCAGATGTAAATGCAAATGCATATACACTTAAATTGGCTCTGAGCACGTGCACTGGTTTAATGGGGGCTTGAGATACTAGTCCCAACTACCATAGTACCAGTCACCAATCAGGTGGAAGCTGGAGGCTGCTTCTCCCTAGTCCTCAAAATAAACGCTGAATCAGCCCTGCGACTAGGTTGCTATTGGAGAACTAAGCAGTAGTCAGGTGCACATGGCCAGTCTTTTAGTTACATTAGGATCTTGGCATTCACTATTCCTTTAAGTCAATGGGAATGCTAATTTGATCCTTTGGTATAGTTGGTTTGCGCCAGAATTGGATAAAGCCTAAAATAGATAATTGTACTGGGCTTAGTACACTTCATTTCAGTTTGGATACTCTTATTTACTATTTGTTTACAACAAGTTATTCTCTTCAATACATATATAACGTACTAGAAGCTTCCATAAGCAAACTGGTCAAATAGTCATTCATGTTCAGAGGAAAGCAAAGTTTTCTTATAATTTCGGTATTATGCACCTGTTTCTTGATGTGTGTTTTATATGCAGATGTTGGTTAGTAATGCAAGGGTATGTGTCTAATTCACTTTTCAGTAATACTGTCTTTTCAAACAGCTATTATATAAAAGAGTGAGATGCTCTGTTTATTAAGAATTCTTAGTTTGTTCTTTGGGGTTATACCCGTACCTGGGAACGCCCTGGATCTGCCCCACCCACTCTTAAGCCCTGCCCACTCCTTTGTGATGCAAATCACGTAACTTATATCCCCCAGTGGAACCACATGAGCTCTCTCTGGTGTCTCTAGAGGACAAAGTTCCCAGGTATGCTTATACCCATTCAGAAGCAATCTAAATTTTTTTGTGCTTTCTAAAAAGGACCACAGATGTCATCCCATTCTGGATCTGAAAGAGCTCAACTCCTTTTGTGGTCCGGTCCCAATACCACCAGGAGTCACTGCAAACAGTGATAGCAGCCATGTCCCCTGGGGAATTTCTGGCCTCTTTGGATCTTCAGGATGCCTATCTGCACATCACCATTCATCCGAGTCTGCAGTATCTCCGCTTTGCCTGCGACTGAGGGCATTTCCAGTTTTCTGCCCTTCCCTTTGGCCTGACCACGGCTCCCCAAGTCTTCAGCAGAGTCCTGAGGGAGTTGATCTCTGTCCTACATTGGAACGGAATCAGAGTTACTCCATACATGGACGACCTCCTTCTGAAGGCCTCTTCTCCAGACCTCCTCCTTCAGCAGGTGCCAGACTGCATTCATGCCCTCTCCCATTAGTGCTAGATCATCAATCTGGACAAATCAGACCTTGTCCCTTCCCAGAGGATGGTCTTTCTAGACATCCTCTTCAACACTCAGAGAGGGATGGTGTTCCTCACGGACGAAGTTGCTCATCAGATCGCAATGAAGGTCCAGGCTGTCCTGTCTCAGGATCCATTTCTAGCCAAGAAGTTGTCATCCCTGGTGGGGAAGTTCATTTCCACTATAGAGGCGGTCCCGTTTGCCATGGCTCATACAAGGGAACTTCAGAGGTTTCTAATCCTGGCATGCAGGGGTCAGCCGGATCTCCTGGAATGATCCCTGTCTCACCCTCTTCACGAGGAGCAGAGCCTCTCATGCTGGCTTAACCTGAACAATCTCCTGAAAGGCAGACCCTTCCTGGTGCCCTTCTGGATGACCGTCACGACGGATGCCAGCGTCTCCGGATGGGGAGAGGTACTAGGGCACTCAAGTGTTCAAGGCCGGTGGTCCCAGGAGGAGTCTCTCCCTCCCATCAATGTCTTGGCGCTTTGGGCGATATTTCATGCCCTTCATTACTGGACACAGCAACTGGAGGTTTGCCCGGTCAGGGTACAGTAGGACAATGCCACAGCGGTAGCCTGCATTAAAAAGCAAGGCAGCACAAGAAGTTTTGCAGCTTGGCTAGAGGGCAAGGCTATTTTATCATGGGCAGAGCAGCATGTCCCTGCCATTTCCGCAGTTCATATTCCTGTTATAAACAACATTTCTGGTAGACTTCCTCAGTCGGCACACAGTGGACAGCGGAGAGTGGGAACTATATCAAGAGTTGTTCACCCTCATTGTCCAGTTGTGGGGTCTTCCCTGCATCGACCTGATGGCAACAGGAAGGTTCTAATGTTCTGCTCTCGCTGGGCAGATCCCCTGGCCCTAGCAGTGGATGCCTTGTCGATCCTGTGGAATTTCCCTCCGGCATACATCTTTCCTCCCATTTTCCTGTTGCACAGGCTGATATGGAAACTGCAACTGGAGTGCTGCCCAGTCATTCTGATTGCTCCGTACTGGCATCGGCAGGCTTGGTTTCTGGAGATTCTGGATCTCTCAGTGGTGGAACCTCTTCGACTTCCCTCCCGTCCGGATTTTCTTCTACAGGGTTACCTGTGGAAGGAGGATGTTCATTGTCTGGCTTTGACGGCATGGAGATTGAATCCTCAATTTTGAAGAAGGGATTTTCTTCTGGGGTAGTGGCTACTATGCTTAGTGCTCGTAAGCTGATTTCATCTAAGGCCTACCATAGAGTTTGGCCTACCTTTCTATCTTGGTGTGCTGATAAAGACCTGTCTCAGGATTTTGACCTTCCTACTGTGCTTTCCTTCCTCCAGGATGATGTGGATAAGTGTCTTAGTCGAAGTTCCCTTAAGGTTCAGACTTCTGCGTTGTCTGTCTTCTTTCAGAGGCGTCTTGCTATCATTCCTGATGTCAAGGTTTTCTTCCAGGGTGTTGCTCATACCTGTCCGGTGTTTAAAGCTCCCGCTCCCCCGTGGGACCTTAACTTGGTTTTGGGAGTACTTCAGCTTCCTCCTTTTGAGTCATTGGCTACCATTCCTCTACATATGCTGAAGTGGAAGATGGCCATTCACTGAGTTGCGGAGCTGCATGCTCTGTCTTGTAGACCACCCTTTTTGGTTTTTCACAAGGACAAGGCGATGCTTCGCACTTTTCAGAAGTTTCTCCCAAAGGTGGTGTCTGAGTTCCACATTAATCAGGAGATTGTGGTTCCTTCATTCTGCCCTAACCCTTCAGATAAGGAGAAGGATCTTCATCTGTTGGATGTTGTTCGTTATCTCAAGTTCTATGTGCATCGCACTGAGTCCTTGAGGCAGTCTGATGCTTTTTTTTGTAATTCCTGAGATCCTAGTGAAGGGAAGCCTGCTTCCAAGGTAACCATTGCTTCTTGGATCAAGTCCACGATTCGTAAGGCTTACAAAGTTCGGCAGAAGCCCGTTCCCTTGAGAGTCACGGCTCATTCTGCGAGGTCTATTGGGCCTCTTGGACCTACAAGAATCAGGCCTCAGCTGATCAGTTGTGCAAGGCAGCCAATTGGTCGTCTGTGCATACCTTTTTCTAAACACTATTGTTTGGATGTGCTGGCATTGGCCAATGACAGTTTTGGGAGAAAGATCCTGGAGGCGGCCTTGCCTGTCTAGGATCTCATTTGTCCCTCAGTACACTTTTCACTTTTGGGCCCTGTTGGCTCTAGTTCAGTGTGCTGTGTAACGGTTCCTGGGGTTTGTTTTACACCTCTTCAGTGTCTGTTGATACTTTGTGGTTATTGTTGAGCTATTCATGATCTGTAGGTTCATTGGTGCTCTGGTGTCATTGGGAGCCTGCTCCTGGTCCTTGCCTTTCTTCCTTCCCTGGGAACTCAATGGTTGGACATCCCAAAGTTACCAGTAACCTGTATTGGACGACAGAGAGAAGAGAATTTTAGTCTTACCTGTTAAATCCTTTTCCATACAGGTTACTGGTATCCCACCCTGTCAAGGGACCATGCTTGGCTCTCCTATGGCAGAATGCAGGGGTCCTTTCGGGTTCATGCTCACAGGAGTCTTCCTTTCCCTTCTTACTACCTAATTGTTTTCAAATCTTACTGGTTGGGGATTGGCTAGATGCAACCTGAGGAGAGGTGGTAGGCTCCACCCAGCAGTCACTTCTCAGAATTGTTCCTGCCTATTTAAAGGGGCTGATCGCCTACCCAAAGTTACCAGTAACCTGTATGGACTAAGAGAAAAGGATTTAACAGGTAAGACTAAAATCCTATTATTCATCGAAAATGGGGGGGTTTGCCTTTCTATCCCCTAGCTTAGTGTTCACAATTATTTCCAGAAAAGTGGTAGTACAGACAAAACACATACACTTACACATACACAGGGGAAGAGTAACTCTCTTACCTCCACCCAACCGTAATATCTGGGTTCAGTGGTTGAGATCGTGCAAAGCTGCCTGTGTCATTGGTGACATTGTCATAAATCCCTAATGATGTGGGTATCCTTTCCTGATGCAGTCCATTCAGCTTGTATGTTTGGTTTGCATAAAGGATTCACACTTTTCAGATCAGTTAACTCTATTAATCTTCCCACACCATCAGCTGGGTGGTCATTTGCTTGGAGGGGGGCAACCGAAGGGTCATGACGCCCTGCCAACAAGTTCTGATCTTTTTTTATTTTTATTTTTTTTTTTTTTATTACAATCTGAGTTTGATACAGGAATCCAATTCCAAGAACCTAAAGAATATATCCGTGGTGGACCCTTTTCTGGAAAGCTGGCACTGAAAATGTTAAAGTTTACAGAGTACATCACTCTGTTCAGGGTGACATGCCCTTAAGAGTGAGTGCACTTCATTTAATATTCCTTTTAAATCCGAATTGGTAGGATATGGCTGATGTACCCTTATAAAGGACAAATGTCCATGAATGTAAATAAGAGAGCTAAATGAAATGTAAGTCTCGTGAGTGTGAATCTTACTATAACAAACAGTTAAATCCTCTTATTAGCATTCTTTTGCCTTAGGTCAAAAAGAATCCTGATTATGTTTAATGGTAAAGCTTTCCCTATAGAGCCCCTTAGAATGCATGGGTCATCCGTGTAGTATGATGTCATTTTTTTGGCTGAGTGGATGTGTTAAAGAATGACAAATAATTGTAAATCAAGTACAAAACTAGGCATAACACAGAATTGTATGCAAACTGGCCCTGCTATATACAATGCTATACTAATATTATATTACATTTGACACATGGACAGATTAAACTCCACATATTACCCTGATTTAACCTTTTGCGTACCTCTCTGGTACTCAAGGGGTTCAATGGGGCCTTTAACCCACTGAATGCAAAAGCATTCAGAGTGTTAATATCCCTATTTAGAAAATTGGAATTTGGGGATTGTTTTGTGTGTTCCCTATAGCGCAGTTGGTTTACTCTGGAACTGCTCCGCTGTTTTGTGTATATGTTCCACAGCTCTTTAAGGAACATAGCAAATGACTCTGTTGCACACTGCACTGGCTTTAAAGGGTTATCAAATACTGACCTTTCCATTCAGTTGATCTTTATTCATTTGAACTTTAACAACTATAAAATGCTGATGGGTGCATGTCCTAGCATCTTTACTTGGCATTCACACTTGCTTCTAATTTACCTTGTAGTAATATATCCTGATTAGAGTAAACACACTGAAGCAGTAGAGCATCTGAACAGGAATATAAGTGGTTGCCTCAAGACTAATATGTGGAGTTAGCAATGATGTTTTTTTTATTACTAAACTGTACTTAATTTCATTTTAGAAATGTGCTCCTATTCTTCTACCTCAATCTTAATATAGGCTGGCTTGTCCTGCCGCTGCCATTTAGTCTGGGATTGGAGCTGAGAAGAGGGTCAGAACCAGCATTCATGGAGAAAACGTCCCATTAAAGGAATAGTGATACTTCGTTTTATCTTTATTTTATTTTGTAGGCATTAAAAAACATGAACAATACAAGTCTTATCTCTCAAACCTTTATGGTTTGAGAGATATTCAAAAGCAAAGTTTCCCCTCCCCGCCCCTTTTACCTTGTGTAAGCCATCTCTTCTCAGATGTGGAATGCAGTACATAGACCAGACAGAGAACAGAAGGGGACAATCTACTTTGTATGAGAACAATGAAAACCCTTCCCCCCCCTTGACAAGTTTTTCAGGTTTTTCCCTTATCTTAATTGAAGATTGTCCCTCTCTGCAGTCTACCTGGGCACCTCCCTTCTGATCTGGCTGAGCAGTGTTACATCAGTAAAAGGGGCGGGAGGGGGAAACTTTGTCATTGAATTACTTTTGAACTACAACTCTGACAGAATTGAAATAACACTCTCCAAGGTCCTAATACTATGATTAATTAGAGCTGCTTTTATTATGAATCATTGCTATCCCTTTAATTTATTGCCCTATTACATCTTCTTTGAAATGTTCTGGTGTAAAATGACCCTATAAAAAATATCCACCTGCTGTATACAGGGTAACAAACTGCATATAAAAAGAATCAACCTCACCCCAAGTTGTTCTGGAGCAAGGAATGGTCTGGTCCTATATATTGTAAGATTCTGGGAGCGTGTGGAGCAATTCCGTGCATACAGTCCAGACCTTAGAAGACAAATATTACCATTGGTTTAAATTTTGCTGCTAACCCTTGAATATTGGAGGGGTCTTCAACATTTTGTGAGGCAATTCATTAGAGAGCACTCTAGCATCTGAGAGGTTAAATCATCATTTAATTTAACCTTTTGCATGCCAGAGGAGTAACCCACTGGCACTCAAAGGGTTAAAGGCACCTTGAAGTAATTTTAGAGTGACCCTAAGGTACCATAGGAGGACAAAAATAAAATAGTCACTTTGCCTTTTAGATCTAAGATCCTGGATAATCGGTTACATTATTTGTAACCCCTTGAGGAACAGAGGGGTGTGGAATACATTGTGTACCCATCTGGCCTTCAAGAGGTTAACTGCTTGATTTTACATAGTGGTCCAAGCAGCCTAGCATTTTATTAGCACTAAATGACTTTTATATGATTAAAATGTATTTTTTAAATTCAGTTCTAATCCTGTTAATCCTCCCTTTTTATTATGTGATCTTTCATGAAGCTTGATCTGTCTTTTTTGCAAGTGCTCTTCCTATGTGCGTCAGAATGATTCAGAGATGCCCTGAAGGATAGTCTTTTATGACTCCTGATAACAAAAGCTTCAGGCTAGAGATGTCTGTTTTTTCATGTAGTGTAGCTGCCAGATGTTTTACTCCTTGCGGAGTCATAAATGCTTCCTTGATGACTTTCTCCATGATTATTGCCTAACACTACAGACTGATGTGTGTTTAGTTAGTGAAAATACTCTGTGGATGATACAGACCTGCTTGTCACATTGTGAATAGAATTCTTAAAGCAGTAGTAAGGGCAGTGTACCAGATACACTGCTCTTTGCAACATTCCTTGACAGGCACCCTCATGTATTTATCAATGATTGATCATGTTTTGATTCCTTATGTATACAAGGCAGGGAATTGTGCTAAAACAATGGCAAAAATCTAGACGTTCTCAAAATACACACTCATGCTTACATATGTGTTCTGTCGTATGTAATTCAACCATTTACCCCTTGAAGATTAGAGGGGGGTGCAGTGCATTTGTGGTGTTCACCCCCTCTGTTCTCAAAGGGTCAAAATCTCAGTCTTCCAGAGCAGTCCAAGCAGCATAGCATTTGATTAGCACTTAACTACCAGACACAATCCAGCCATTGATATACTGGTGAATAGCTAGTACTCAAGGAAATAATAGGATTTCCACATGTGTTCAGCCAGTTGCTCATTAATGATTTATACCCTGCATGATGACTAAAACAAAGATGAGCCATTTGTTTAAGATTGGGTGCTCCCCTGTGTGATAAAGACTCCTGATTTGATTGGCCGCTCTGGATTCATAACTGCTTTATGTCCAAGTTAACATTGTCGGCAGCGTATCCAGTTCTTTGAATTTCATTAGAACTCCAGTTTAAACCAACACTTCTACCTCTTAATTATACTACCTCCTCCCACTCGCCTGAATCTAGACATAAAATCCAGATGGTCACCATGCCTCAGTTTTGTATGCATTGGTTCTCCAGAATCTTTATTTTATACTGGATCTAATGTATAAGGTAGTGGATGTAGTTGGAATTCATGACTCCAAACTCTTTCCTCTGAAGGCTTTCTAAGAACACCTGAGCAGGAAGGATTGGGGTCCGCCTTCATGTACGTGATATCTTGTCTAGTACTAATTAAAATTTAATTGGGGGGGGGGGGGCTAGTGCATACATAATTGATTTATAATTACCATTGAAACTTCCTGCACACATTTAAAGTCATTGTGGATTTTTTATTAGGATGTTAATTTTCCCTTAACCCTTTTAGTGCCAGAGACATCTCCAGTACTCTGAGAAGTAATGCTTTGGAAGCATCTTTAGCATCCAAAGGGTTAATAATCTGCTTTAATCCTTCTCATTAATATGCAGTTAATATGAAATGAACCATCAATCCACAGGTGGGAACTAACCCTAAACAGAAGTTAAGCTAAGTTGGATATGAGTGGTAATTAATAAAGTATGTACAGTTAGAGAGGAACTACCACCTATTTTAAACTTTGTGGCAAATAATTACCCATCTGATGACTAGCTGCTCAGTAGCGCTACTCACCAGAATAATTACTTGGTTAATGAAAATGATACCCTGCCCCGGGGCTGACATGCATTTGAGAGCGCAGACATCTTTCCATAGTGACGTCTGTGCGCCTGCGCTGTCGGTCCCTTTTGGAGCCGAACGGCTCCTAGCAACGCCCCCTAGAGCCAGCTGGGACTGATAGCGCAGGCGCACAGACTGAGAGGCAGCATGATGCAGGGAAAGGGAGGGGAATCCTTTCTGCTTGAATAGAGGTTAAACTACAAAAGTGTAAGTAATGAAATATAGTGCTATATGTTAAAAAAAAAAAATAAAGACTCGGACCATCACTTTAACCCCTTAAGGACTGGCGGTCATGGGACATTTCCGTCCCATAATGACCGCATAGGCGCACTTGGACGCGCCGGTACACGTGACCTGTCACGTGTATCGGCGCGTCATTATGGGGCCTGATAGAGAGCGCTCCGATCTTGGAGCGGTCTATTTCAGGCCCTATTTTTTCTTACAGCCCTCCCGGTAGAGCGCTGTAAGTAAAAAGTACGTGACGTACCATGACCGTCATCGGTCCTTGAGTAGTTCAAGGACTGTGACGGTCCTGGTACGTCAAGGGTCCTTAAGGGGTTAATAGATGTATTGCTATCCCTTTCAGTACATAGAGGCATTGGAACCATTCAGGGCAAAACCAAATGCAGTATAGGAGGCAAAAAAATAACATGTATTTAAATTAACGTTTAACCCCTTAACTTCAAAGAAGTATATTAAATATTTCTCCTGCACTTCAAGGAGTTATAAGCTCTATCTAAAGAGAATCTGACAGCAGGAGATTCCAGTCATATGACCGTATGGCAGTTCTTCAGCAGAGCCAAATAGGCTATCTAGAAATAAATTCTTAATTGGAAAGGTCTACAAAAGTGTGCTTGCAAACAAGGCATGCTTTGTAGACCATTCCAATGAACTATTTATTTCTAGATAGTGCTATTTCGGCTCTGCTGAAGAGCCGCAGGTCGGTCAAATGACTGGAATCTCCTGCTGTCAGCTAGAGCACTGACATCTGTGAAATGGCCTGGTGGGGGGAACTTTAGCCGATTATATCTCTCAAACTATAAGGTTTGAGTGACTGGACTTGCATCAATTTAATATTTTTTTAAAATACCTACAGTATTAAGTGACGTTAAAATTAAATGTAACTATGCCTTTAAACTCTGTTTAGCTAGTTGTTTAAACCTTTGAATGCTAGAGGGGTATGCACTCAAAGGGTTAATGTTTAGTATCTAATTTTTGTGACATCACACCCTTCTCCTTGGAAAGTGTAGGGTTGGAAAAGGCTGGATAGTCTCCTTACCAGCGGAGCTGCAAACTTGCTCATTGATCTGCCGAATGAAACACGTTCCACTTTCTAGGTGTTCTAAAACAGTCCTAAGTACTTGCTTACTGCATACCCAGCCTGGCATAGGAGTGAGGGGGGATATTCAAATATAGCATGTGCCTGGCATAGGAGTGAGTGGGGATATTCAAATATAGCATGTTCAAGAGTGTGACGGAGGTCATTCACACTGTTAACCCTTTATGCACCAGAGACTTGTAACATTTTTGGAAAGCAGTGCATTGCACACCCCTTTTGTCCTTATAGGGTTAAATTGCTAATGAATCAACTGAAGTCTTAACTAAGAATCTCTAATTCAGTAGTAATTTTGTACATTTTTATTTTTCGACTATGGTTACAGTTGGTCCAAGGTTTTTTAGCCTTCTGCCACATGTTTGACATATGTTCCTGCATGTTAGACCTCTAATTCTCCGTAGTCTGTTCTTAAATTGGCATTTTTGAAGAAGTCTGTTGTGAGTAAACATACCCTGAGGCTTGGGTGTTACTTACGACTTATAAATGTTCTGTTTTGCTACATTTCTTGTTGCGTAGCATTTTATGTTTGCAGCTGTTCTTTTCTGTGTATTCTTAATGTTTGCATACAGTTAATGTGTACGTACTTGCTGCATCGACCAGTGTGTATGAGTGATTGAAAGAATATGCAATATTAAATTATTTACTATAAATCTGTTATTTACTGTAACTCTGGGGAAATGGTTTTCATATGTTCAAAAGGCTTTACACTTCAGAACTGGTGAGAAGGAGGTGAAAACTGGAATATGTAATTTAAACAGCAACTGACTTGATGAAATAAAAATATTTTATAACTCCGTATTTTACTAGTTGGTGATCTGTTTGCTTGGCAGCTTCCTAGGCCACCATTCAGATAAGCATTGCTAAAACTTCCCTGCATTGAAAGCAGTAATGTTTCAGGAAGCTGCATGATGCGTTTAACCTAGTGTAGATAATGCAGTATTAAACACACCCTTGTGAACTAGGCCTACTTCCTGCACCAAACTATCACTTTGTGTGTCCACATAGCAGTACAAACTACTAATCAATGACAGGTGAAGGTGTAGTTCCTATATAGTAACTTTATATTGTTAAATTAATTTTGTTGTTTTGTTTCTACTTGTATGTATATTTCTATTTATATAGTGCCAACTGGTGTACCTGGCAGTTAAAGGCCTCAATTCAATTCCCCCCCCATCGCCCAAAAAACACTGCCAGCATTTTTTTTTTCAAGCATGGTAAGCAAATACAATTACCAGCACTATTAATGAATACTAGCTAAAAAAAAAAAACACACATTGAAATCCATTGAAACCCATTAAAACACGCATTTCAAAGTCTCCCATTTTCCCATTCCGTTCCATCCATTAGGCCTTAACACGTGTTAAGGGACCCACTATAATGGGTGAAAACGCATATTTAGTCCTGCCAACGCAGAAATTGAAGGGAAAAAAGTCACCAGTGGATGTATTGATATGGGGCACTAAGCCCCATTTCTCTGTCACCCAATACAGTTTACTGGTAACTTTGGGTAGGCGATCAGCCCCTTTAATTGTTCCTTGGTCAAGACACAAGCAATAGAACAGTTCTGCTATAGTTTTAGCTTTCTATTATTTTCTGTTAGATTTGGGATACCACCATTAGGTGGATAACCATCACTGACAATTCCTATCACCCAAATGTGGATAGCTCAGTTTACCAGGTGCTTTTGTGGACCTAAGCCCTGGGGGGAAAATCTTGGGTGCAAGTTCTTTCACCAGGAGTTGCCCACTTAGGCTTCTTCTTGATATATGGTATTCAGAAGACCTGCTGAAAAAGGTGAGCACCCTTTGAGTGCTGAGGTCCACGTGTCCCACGCTTCCCCTCCGTACAGGGGTCTCTTTTGGAGTTCCTATTACATACTCATGCACTCATTGGGTTTATTCTGTATGTCTGTTAGGTAGTTTGGAGCAAGTTTCTGTGGTAACCTGACGCTTTTGTTGCTAGTTTGCACGTTTTGGGGTTTTTTGGACGCTTTCCCTACAGGGACCAGTGTTTATTGAGTGGGCTTTTGTGTGGTTTTACATGTTGGTATTCACCTCGTTAACTTTATTTTCCGCGCCTTTAAGGCATAGACGCTATTGCTCCATTCACTTCTATGGGACTTTACAGTTTGGGACATATATCTGCAACCGCTCCACGTAGCATGGTCAGAGATGGCTCATTTTGTTGGTTTTCCCTTGCTCTGTCATCCGGTCAATGTTCTGGGGATGTTGGGGCTTTAGGGGGCTTCGGGCACTGTTGAGATACCCTGGCAACAAAACTGTTGCCCATGAGCTCCTGCTTTGCGCGCTTGTTTCCGATCGTCTCCAGTCACGGCAGCCATTTTGTGTATTCTCAGATTGAGTATCCTACGCAGGGCTTGGACTCTCCTTCTCTCCTCTGCAGCTTAACCCTTTGCCTACCAGATAAGTCTTAATTTAATGTTTCTGGGGTGCCTTAATTATCATACACGCTTTATTGTGGGTGTTTTGATACTTTGACTGTTTTGACTCTGTGAGAATGTCTACTGTGTTAGACCTTGGGGCTAAACCTAAGACTAAGGCTACTTCGATGTCTGTGTCCCCCATTGCTCATTGCTCCTCATGTCAATCTGGGTTACCTAGAGAATACTCAGATCATGTTTGCCCAGCATGCGCTGCTGCCCCTGAATCCCCTGCTGGGGCCTCCAGCCATGCACTAGAGCCAATATGGATGCAAGAGTTTAGGGCTACTACCAGGGACCTCCGGTCTACCTTACAGCTACTTCCATCCACTTTACAGGGGGTCTTCACTTCGTTGCAGACCCCCGCCCCCATCAGATCTTCCCTGCCTAAACAGCCAAGTGTACTTGATGTGTCTGATTCCTCTGAGGAGGAATTGTTGGTGTACTCTGATGATGATGATGATGATGACTGTTCAGCTCTTCCTTCATCCCAGTTTTTTGGGGACCCCTTTGAGGTGGACCCCATTCCCTCAACTGAGGACCTGATCATGGCTGTGTTGACCACCCTGAAAATTCCCTTGGTGCAGGAGGTGTCTTCTGACCCCTCTGATGTTTTCCAG